>OZ008348.1:2821883-3469006 GCA_963931975.1 Cataclysta lemnata | reverse complement strand
CTATAGCAATGGGTCAATGAAAATAGTACAGTATAGTACATCATAAGTAGAATAACACTTAAGTTCCTACCTTGTCACAATAAATGTTCGTACAAATTTATGACGATTATTACTGCGCATGCGCAGTCTTTGGTATGGCAGAGGGCTAAAGTGGTAATCGTATTATGGTGCTGACTGTACATGGATAGAGAGACAATTTATTTGCATCAGTTGACACACAAATCCAAACTAACAAAACTAAACATTAACACGCGAATTAATGAAATAAAAATAAAATTACCTAATGACAAACACTTTAAGATACATTGCGTGTTACAGCGATGCAAATAGGCTTCTGCCTAGGTTACGGGTGTGAAGACGCGAAAACAAAAGGCTTTGCTTTATTAAATAAATTAGCAATTAATTTATGTATTACAAAAATAGTACCGGAGGTATGGTAAGGTAAGGAAGGCTTTTACAATTCATGTGGTTCAAATTATCATAGCAACGCAACTATTTATTCATTGGCTTTACAAAATATAAATAGTTTACAAAGAAATCATTTCAGAGGAGAAATTTCGAAAAAGAATTTGTCCAGATGCGGGAATCGAACCCGCGTCCTTCGCACACCCAGGCAGATGCCTATACCACTCGGCCAACCTCCTGGTTGGCGTATTATGCTTTGATTGCTAAATTAATTTATTTTAATTAAGTAGCAACTAAGACCGGAGTTCACCAACGCTGAAACAGGCGATTATTATTTACCCGGTTTATTTTTGAGATTTCATCGTATGGAAGAACTGTCAAAAACTAATGGTTATCTTTTAATCGCTTGTTTTACGTGTTGGTGAACTTGAGCCCAAGGGCCTGGTTCACAATCGACAAGTAAGTTCGAAGTAGCTTACTTTGCAGTTCAATTGACATATATTTCATATTAGAACTGTCAAATGATCTGCAAAGTAAGCTACTTAGAACTTACTTGTCGATTGTGCAACAGGCCCTAAGTAAGCTATGATAGGAGTTGTTGAAAGCAAATCGTACAATGCGAAACATAGCACACACCTCTAAATCTTGCAAGCTCCCAACCAACTTCGCAACGCCCCACCCCAGCCTTTGCTTGTCCGGTTCCACGAGTATTATTTGAATGTTGTCCACAGCCAAGAACCTGTGCTGCCACGTGCCATCCTTCTGTATGATGTCGCACGATATGAGATCGGAGTCATCTGGAACAAAGACCGGTATCAATTCAATATCATGATCATTACTAGCCTTTTAATGCCCTCACTGCTGAGGCACAGGCTTTATCCCTATGGATGCAAGAATATAAGGTGTTTGATACATTAAGTAGTATTAAGAATTTAATTTTATATTTAATTTTTTTTTGTTTTCTGTTTTTAATCTGTATATTTACCAGTTTCGAGTAAAAGAGAAGGAAAATATTGATACTTTTTTTGTCGACTTAGATTTGTTTTTTAACCTCACTAATATAATGTTTAATAGCACTAGAACCCCCCATAAAAATTTGTCGATTCATTTCGATTTCACCCTATAGTATTTATATGACTATGTCAGCATGAGTGGGTGCCGGCTTGATACCCGATGTACGGAACACCTTATATAGGGTGAATGAGCCACGCTGGCCCAGTGCGGATCGGTGGGTATTGACGACAGCAGATGTAGCTGGGACCAACGGCTTAACGTGCCTTCCAAATCATGGAGAAACTCGAGATAATACGTTTTTGGTCACCCATCAAATGACCGGCTTTAGCGAACATTGCTTAGTTTACGCAATCGCGGGCTTAGCCGCTGCGCTATCGAGCTCCTTCTAATGGATGACTTTCAATATTTCCAATGCAATATAAATAATAAGCTTTCAATATTTCCAATGCAATATAAATAATTCCAATGCATAACTTTAATGTATTCTATGCTGGCCTGGGAGCGACCAAATAACGTAGAATAGGCCAGCCCCGACTCATCCCATGGGTGTCGTAAAAGTCGACTGAGGGAGATTGCCCGGTATAGACCAATAAGCACCTTGGGGCACCCGAATGGTGGAGGGCAAATCACCAACAACAGCATACCCAAAGAGGGTTGTCAGACAGGCGGCCGGCTGTAAAACCTAAGCCAAAACTGTAAGCAGTATGAATTGGAATGTTGTCATTCCAATCACCCTCTCCGTTCATCGGTCTCTCAACATGGTCCGTTACGTCTCTTTTCTATACATTCATTCATCACTAGCATCTTTACGGTGTGATGGATGATATGAATCGAAAGGGAGTGGATGGCTTGATGACGTCTGACCGATATGAATGGAAGAGAAAACATACTGCGTCGACCCCAGATAGACTGGGAACAGGGCAGGGAGAAGAAGATAGATAATTTAACTTTAATCTATAAAAGTTAGAAAAGTAAAGCGTAGTAAGTACTTACTCAAGTCCAAAACCTCCCCGACTTGAACGAACGGCGCTGGGTTGGTGAGTGGCAGATGCACCTCCTGTTTTCCAGTAAGCTTCAGATAAAGGTCCCTGATGAGAAAAAACGACCGGATCGCACGTCGCGCTCGCTCCATCTGGTAGTTAACAGAAAAATTTATACTTAAACTAGCTCATCCGGCAATGTTGTTAGGTCCTTATCATCTAGGGATCTAAAAATGGCCTCATCATCATCACCAGACCTTTAATGTCCCGACTGCTGGGGCACGGGCCTTCCCTATGGATGGATGAATATACATACATACATACATAAATCACTAGTAGGCAGAGGTAAACTAGCACCCACGTTTCGCCAATTATGTTAGATCCCATGTAATAGGTGGCGAGCCTTTTGCCATTTATCGGGTACAAAAGTAGCAATACTATTGCTAAGTAGTATAAGAGGAACGCTGCTGCCCATTCCTCATCACTGATTTATCCTTAGTCGTCTTGTACGACACCCACGGGGGAGATTTGGGGTGGTGACAATTGTATTCTACTCTGCCGTCACCTCGCGGATGAATATCGGGAGATATAATATAGGGAATATAGGGAGGAGGAGCTCGCTAGCGCAGTGGCATAGCGCGCTTAGCCTGTGATTGCGTGAACCAAAAATACCCTACGACTCGTAAATAATAGACTTTTTACTTAATCACCCACACAAGGGTATAACAAATTTAAGACGACAAATAGTTAATCAGAATAAAAATAATAATATTAGTATATTAACAGTTTTTTTTTTCATTATTGTGTTATAAAATGAAATTAAATTGCAGATGTGATATTATTTATTTTACTAATAATTTTGATAGGTAGTTAAGTATTGTATATTTTCACTATTAATTATTTTTTCTATTTTATTTGGTTTATTTATATATACATCTATAGAGCACAATCAGTTTTCAAAAAGGATATTTTCAAATTTGGCGTTCAATGTTGATATTTTAATATCATTTTTAATATTTAGTGCCTTTTTTATATTTAGTTTATTCCTTACCTCTCCACTAGGCAGCCGCTTGGCGAACGCCACACCTGACATCGGGGTTCTCGTCGGCGGCAACAGTATGGCAGCGTCCATACACAGCCACTCCACGTTCAACGGCCGCTTGCTCATCTCGCAGTACCTACGATTCGGAAAGTTAAGGCACTCTTTTAACTCATACCCCGGAATACAGAAACGCTACTCAAAGTTTGAGTCCTGCTTAACATTTGAGTATTGTCAAAATTGACGTTTTTTTCAAACGAAATCTGACAGGTAATGTCCACTTAACTTTATAGGTAGTGCTCAAAATTTCTGTATTCGGGGGTAACTCTTTTGACCGCCTTCGTGGTTTAATGGTTCGCCCACCGAAATAAGATCCAGAGGCCCCGGGTTCAATCCCCAGGGGGGTACAAATTTGTGCTCCGTTTGGTTGGTGGTAGGACTCCTTTCAAGTCCACCTGGCTAACAGCATTATTGTGTGGCCGTGTGGTGTGACGGCAGAGTAGAATACAATTGTCACCACCCAAACCTCTCCCGTGGGTGTCGTACAAGGCGACTAAGGATAAATCAGTGATAAGGAATGGGCAGCAGCATTCCTCTTATACCTACCACCTAGCAAAGTACTGCGACTTTTGTGCCCGATAAATGACAATAGGCTCGCCACCTATTACATGGGACCTAGCCTAATTGGCGAAGCGGGGCAAGTTTACCTCTGCCTACCCCTTCGGGTATATTGGCGTGAATTATGTATGTATGTATGTATTATTGTGTTCCGACATTGTGTGATAAGATAGCCAGCGCCTCTGTGGTTGAGGGTTCCAGGCGAACCCCGATTCCAACTTTAGCCCTTATCGTCACTTACCATCAGGTGACATGAAAGGCAAGAGCTTCTCTGTCTAACATTAAAAAAATCTTTATGTTTAACATAAAAACTTACTCGAGCATTCTGTTTTTTTTTTAATTTAACTAAACTGAATAAACTAAAGAAAAAAAGAAAGAAAAATATTTGACGATCTAACTTTTTGAACATTTTTCACACCATGAAAGTAGCTTCAGATGCAAAATGTAAACGCATAACGTCACAATACAGATAAACACTTACTCATCCTCGAACATATCAAGGAATATATCGTCACACTTGTAGAAGTTCCTAGCGAGTGCCGCCGCCCGCCCTCTCAGGCCTTCGGCGAATGCTATATGTCTCGCGCCCGCTATGCCAGTAGCCCCCTGCATCGCTATGCGAACTAGCGTCACACTCAATTCCAGAGTGACGAGGCGTACTTTGGAAGCTGTGAAAACATTCATACAAATACATAAATAAAATATACCTAGTAGATATTACACCAAGGGCGATAAAACAAAGGCTGAAGGCGACGGCGATATGCGATCTGAGGCTCTTTTTATCGCCCGAAGTAAGGTATTAGTTTTATGTCCCTCCCTGACCAGAAAGGGGGATTTTCCGTACGCGTAGCAGGCGAAAAAGTCCACTTTATGGTCAGGTGTGACATAAAAAATATGGTTTATTCATATATCAGGCATCACTACATACAATCATGCATCGTTAAAGAAATAGCGTCAAACATTGGAAACGTGTGAGTTAAAGTAAAAGGTTTCCAATATTTAACGTGGTAAGCTACGCCATCCGGTGGTGGTTGGGGGAGGTGACAATTCCATTTCACTCTGCCATCACCATACGGCCATCAGAACATAATTTGTAGAATTTGATCTTTTTTATACAAATAAAGATTAAGATTGAATATGAATTCTCTTTTAAAAAATTTAAAGACCACATTTAAAGGTGGTAATTCATCATCATCATTAGTTCTTTAATGTTCTTCCATCTATCTAGGATGGAAGAATACAGGGAGAATGGACCATAGCCCACCACTCTGGCACTGTGTGGATTGGTGGGTAATTAGGAATCTATACTAGTATTATAAAGCTGAAGAGCTTGTTTGTTTGTTTGGTTGGTTGAACGCGCTAATCACAGAAACTACTGGCTCAAATTGAAAAATTATTTTTGTGTTGAATAGTCCATCTATCGAGGGAGGCTATAGGCTGTATAATAACCGACATTAACGCGAGCGAAGCCGCGGGCGACCACTAGTAAATAATATATCAAATCTGGATTTCAACCCGGACACATACATACCTGGTTTACAGCTCAAATTGGCTATGGCCATTAGTTTGGAGATGAGTAGGGTGTTGAAACTCTGCATGGGTTTCCTCAAATGCCTTGGCGTCGGTGAACCGTCTTCGGTGCCACTAGATTCATGTCTGCCATCAGTCGCATTGGCCTCACTGCTGACTTCGGTTTCGGGACATAGCAAAGTGTCTAACAACTCCGTGTTGACACCTGGAAATAATATTTATGATGAGATTATGCAGTTTCATCTGGCGGTGAGGTATAAATAGCATTAAAAAGAATTATAACGAAATTTCTTACCCACTGATGGCCATTGCAAGCAGAAAAGAATTAGAGAAAGGGTAATTAGTAAGTAGCTGAGTGGATTGTTATATTCAATTTAGAATACTGTCAAACTTGAAACCGGTCATGACTAAGTTTTATTTCTGAAGGTAGGTACCATATAATTGACCTATTATGTCAAAGATTGCTAATCTAAATACAGTATTTTTAAACAGAACCCTATTCTATTGACACTGCTAATAAAAATAAATAATAAAAATTTCTCTAGTGTTCATTACTTAAATAAAAAAGAGTATTTCCATAATTTTTACTGTTACTGTTACATTAACCAAATGTATGAAATTCCTTTTCCTTACCTTTATTGTTAATCAGCGCAAACAACAAACACAGCGCGAACAACGCCTTGTAGTCATTTTCGGTGCACTCCAAAGAGTCCAATATAGTTTTCAGAAACGGTCTCCTTTCCACTTCTCTAGTTTCCCTTTCCAATATAGATTCCAATAGCATCATCCTTTCCGTTATCGACGTCGACGTCACACCTAAAAGCTTTTGTTTCTCCTCGTCCGTTATGTTATGCAGCTCGGACGTTTTAGACGAGCTCGACTCGATCCCGGAATCCGGTAAAGGAGAATCGGGCATATTCGCTTTAGCCGAAAGTCCAGTATGAATTTGCGTGACCAAATCTTCGGTGGAATCGTGGGCAATGCTGGACGATTCGCTTATATGCGAAGTGGACGGTAATGAGGTTGACACTAATTCGGGATCCAGATCGCAGCTGGACTGGTCGGTATCTTTACCGTCATCGCCAAAAGCCTTAGCACCACTAAACTCAGGCGTGGTATAATCTCTCTCGTGGCCAGACGTGCTCTCTAAAGCCTTTTCCAAGCTCATGTTTGGCTTCGAAAACTCCAACTTAACGCTAGACTTAGCATTACTTATGTACATCTCGAGTATGTTCGTTGCGCCTTCTTCAAACACTGACAAGTTCGACTGTAAGATGATCCACGCCAACGCGTGTACAATCGGCCCATGGGTGATTATAAGGAACACTTGAGAAAGCAGGAACAGTGCGACTACGCAAGAGACTGAAGGTTTCATTTCTTCATCGCATTCTGTGCTTTGTCTGGGAAAAGTCATTCTTGTGGGAGACACTTCAGCATTCTTCCCTTTCAAAATGGCCTCTAGATTCCTAGTGATAGCTTCGATGCTTTGTATGTGATCTCTGTTGTAAGGGGAGTTGCTTGGTGGTCGCCTTAAGGGGTCTGACGTCAGGGAGTAAATGTAAAGAGGGATCAACAGTTTGTGCAACAAGTGCTCTGTCAATACGTCGTTCAGATCGGGTATGTTCAAGCAGAGTATGTCGTTGATGTAATGCAAATGGTCCAGATGTTCCGCGACCAAATCGTCCAACTTCTGTTGGGACTGGTGGCTGGAAGTAGACGCACGTCTATTTAAACAATAAATATTTATACTCGTGCATACGTACATATGCCGTTTCTATATATGTATTTCCAAAAAGGTATGCAGTGTTGACACAACATGCGGAGCAGACTACCATTGAAACCACTGTCTCTGCCGCGAATATCGTACAAGGCAAGTAATAAATACCCTTACTTAGGTAAAGACAGCGATAATAGCCACCAGGGTTCCTACCACCTAGCAATATGCTGCGATTTACGTGGCCAATAGATGGCAATAGGCTTATTACATGGGACTTGACATAATTAGAGAAACGCTGGTGTTAATTCATCTCTGCCTTCACCTTCAATAAATAGGCTGATTCATGTATATGAATTCTATAGTTATATGGAATAATAATACTTACTCAGCATCATTTCTGACACAGGCGTCCAACTCCAGTATATGTTTTCCGATAAACCATACCAGGTTACTAAAGTACGGTGCCGCGGTCCTAGAAAATTAATCAACCATTACATATGTAGACCTATTTATACAAAGATTTTGGTGGTTAGAAAAAAATCGAAAAATTATGGTCTATGGGCAAGTGCCTAGCCGCTCGGCTAACCAAGACACTTGCGTGCACTATTTTTTACAAATTTTTCTAACATTTATATAATGTTAAAATTAAAATCGAATAGACCTAAAAAATTAAACTAAAGTATGATTTAAAAAAAATCACGTTTCTTTATTTGCAATAAATAAATTACTACCTAATTTAAAAGAACAAAAAAGAGGTTCGAAAAATTCAAAAAGTCACGGACTTATTGACCCGCCCTCGTAGTTTCTTTTAATTAATACAATTATTTAGAATGGCAGCACATGGTGTTTTAAAATCAAGTCTCAGCTATAAACAAGGACATTGTGTTCTCTTTTTTTAGAAATGTCAAGTTATAAGCGCTTTAATCAGTCAGGTTTTAAGGGAATTTCATATAAATACAAATAATTATAAGCAAAGCGCCAATGCCATCCATCTAAGAAGCATAATCTTTTTACATAACATGGAATAAACGGAAAAATTATATAATAAAGTACAAAGCTCTGTCAAAATACGCGAAAATTTACATAAGAAAGTCTGTTTCAAAAAAATTTAAGACATGTACAGGTATTAGTTCTTCGCTGGCCATAAGGTGCTTATGACCTTACCCAAATATCAGACTAACACATTGCCCACCCGCTTTAGATAGGTAATGCCAAATTCAATATCAAAATCCATTGTCAAGGCTGAATTCGAAAGAAAGAAATTTACGTTGGATCGAGTTTCGCGTAATATCAGATAATGTGTCAATAACATTATGCGCTACACATGAACAAACGAGTAACATGAGATATTTGCACAATTGCGTAGTCATTATTCACAAATATGACGTAAAGCACTGTACCTGCGACTGTTTGATTTTTGAACTGTCTTATCAGTTAACTCTAAAATAAAAAAATGGAACTAACAAAAAATTCCAGTCCATTCTACTGCTTCAAAGGGGTCAGCATTATCAGCCCTTTGGTGTTTAAAGTAGCACGATTGACAAAGAAGGCTCTTTGGGTATGATATGATGGCTATTTGGATAGGAAGAGCCCATAAAATTAAAAGACTGTTGCTAAGCGAAATCACGCACAACGGTAATTCAAATATCTCAATTAATTTATTATCTCGAGTTCCTCCGTGCTTCGGAAGGCACGTTAAGCCATTGGTCCCGGCTGCATCTGCAGTCGTCAATACCCACCAACGCACATTGGGCCAGCGTAGTGGGTTACCTATGGCCCAATCTTTTGCAATTAAAAGGAACACTTCGGGAAAAACTAAATTTATCAAGCAAATACCAACGGTCGTGTCTAGTGCAGAATTCAAAGTAAAAGTGATGGGTAAAACAAAAAACTGTAGAACTATTTGACAATAGAAAGATTCATTTAATAAAGAAAACCTCGTTCAACACAATCGCCCTATATTCTTATAGTATATATATTCCTATATTCTATATTCTTATATATATATTCAGCAACGGGGACATTAAAAGGTGATGATGAGGATTGTATCGTACATACCTGTCTCTTATGAAGCGTAACATGCTCGCATCTTGCACTCTGTAAACGTTGAGAGTGAGCGTTCTAACGGCGATGCGCACCATGGACTCGCTGTGGTTGAAGAATTTTATCGCTTCAGTGTATAGTGGAAAGTCTTTAGTGTGCTGAAAACATACACACATACATAAATCACGGCTTTATCCTCAAAGGGGTAGGCAGAGTTGAGCTAGCACCCACGTTTCGCCAAATATCCCAGTATTGCTAGGTGGTATAAGACTAACGCTGCTGCCCATTTCTCATCTCATCGCTCTTTACCCTTAGTCGCCTTGTACGACACCCACGGGAGTGATGGGGGTGGTTAAAATTATTGTATTCGGCTCTGCCGTCGCCACACGAAAACATAATATCTAATATAGCATGAAGACATTAATGAGACTGGATGAAGCGAAAGAAGTATGTAAGGATCGTAGCAAATGGAAAGAAGTGATCTCTGCCTACCCCTGTGGGCGTGACATAATATAATTGTATGTATGATGTAGTCTTAATAGGACTTACTTGGGGCTATTCACAATAGATCGCCATAGGTCGCAGTGACACAAACAGCCCCGAAACTTCGAAATAATAATAAAAATAAATGATGTAAATAGGCCATGTGGTGACGGTAGAGCAGGACACAACTGTCACACTCTCATCTATCCCCGGGTGTCGTAGAACGCGATTAGGGTTAAGGATAACGATAAGCAGCAGCAGTATGGGCAGCAGCGTCCTTCTTATACCACCTAGCAATATGCTGAGATTTTCGTGTCCTTTCGTGGCAAAAAGCTCGCCGCCTATTACATGGGACCCTGGCTACCTCTTTGGGGATAAATAGGCGTGATCTATGGAGTAAATTTGTAAAATTTAAATAAATTGTAATTTAGGTAAGTTTCTGTCTTCGACAGAGAAAGGTATGAAAGTAAATGTAAACAAGACAAAGGTCATGGTTTTTGAAAGGGATGAACAAATGACGAAGTGTGAAATTAAGATTGCGGGTGAGAATGTTGAACAAGTGAAAGAGTTTGTGTATTTGGGATCTGTATTTACGAGAGATGGAAAATGTGATAGTGATATTGAAAAGAGGGTGAAAGCTGGGAATATGATAAACGGGGCTTTGCACACTTTCATGAACAGCCAAAGCGTGTCCAGAAAGGCTCGTATGGCTGTTCACAATGGAGTGCTGGTCCCGACATTAATGTATGGAAGTGAAAGTTGGGTATTGGAGAAGAAGCATGAAAGTAGAATAAATGCAGTAGAAATGAGAGCGTTGAGGAGCATGGCTGGGGTGAGGCTGAGTGATCGATTGTATAACAGTGTGATAAGAGAAATGTGTGGTTTGAAAGAAGATGTAATGACAAGGATTGAGAAAGGGATGCTCGCATGGTTTGGTCACGTAGAAAGAATGGATGAAAGGAGACTGACAAAAAGGATATACATGGCGAAAGTGAATGGAGAAATGGGAAGGGGAAGGCCTAGGCGGATCTTTCATAATCAAATTGAAAGTCTATTAAATAAGGGCCAGGTCAAGAGTACCCGAAACCGACGGGCATGCATGAAGAGATTAATGAGATTGGATGAAGCGAAAGAAGTATGTAAGGATCGTAGCAAGTGGAAAGAAGTGATCTCTGCCTACCCCTGTGGGAGAAAGGCGTGACATATGTATGTATGTATTCTGTCTTTAAAAAAGGTGGGTAGATGTAAGTTATATAATGACAATGACCTTTCTGAGGGGAGCTTTCAATAGTATCAGTAAACTCTAAAAAACTACCGAATATCTCCAATCGATTGTCAACCTTAATGTGTTTGATGTAAAACACAAAGTCGGTTGAGAAATTTCTATTATTATTACGGTTACAGGACGTTAACTATAAATACAGTTTATTATACACATACCTCATTGTAGAAAAAGTGAATTGTGTGATTGTTCAATTTCAAACTGAGCGTTTTCAAGAAGGAAATGTAATAGGCCATCACTTCTTCATCGGAGAAGTCGAATTTGTGAACAATTATTGAATTGACATGGTTGTTGCTCAAAAGGTAGTCTGAAAGAAAAACTTGAAATGTGAATCTTAATTAGAATACATATTAATACATATTAGTAGGAATTAAAATAATAGGTATTTGAACAACATAACAATATTGACTAACTTCTATATCAAGTCTGTCAACATTCGACCTAAAAACATAGTTTTGTTGCCTTATTTATACTTAAACTGTGCGTTATGGACTAAATAAAACAGTTATTTTTGTTTAATTTGTTATTGAAATAAATGAGAGATCTATTTTAGCATTATGCACAAAATATTAAAAAAATTGGAAAAGTAATGTGATGTGGGGCTTATTTTTTTAGCTGGTTAAAAATATAACTAATACTTGTTTAGATTAAAAACTAAACTAAATTAGCAATAATTGTGCTGGTTAAAGCCAATATGACTTTTTGTATGTAATAAATTTGCAATTGACTTTTGTGAAATTTATAGTATTACTTACTGCAAATTAATGGCAATATCTAGGCTCCCCACCTGTTTATTACATTTGATAATAATATTATGGGGATATACAAAGGCATTACTAGTGTATACTATACATATATGAATTATGTATAGTCAAACAGAAAGAAAATAAGTATGAGGAGAATATAAAAAAAAATAATCATTGATGTTTTCATTTAAATATCCTGTAGAATTGCTATTATCATAAACATTCAATAATATTTGGAGCAGATATGAACTATCTAGGTCAATTAAGTACTAAATGTAGGTAAACACAAGTCTTAAGGAACTCACACTATGTAGTAATAGAAGCTTTAATTAGAATTAATTTTTCACAAAAGTAATTTGAAAATATTTTTTTAACTAGATAGTACGATAAAATAGGTTTTGTAAATATTTGAAGCAAAATAAGTTTTATGAATATAACTTGCAAATCTTTAGTTTTAGCTTCTTAAATACAAAACTCAAAAATCCATTATAAATTAATAATTAATTAACAACATAAACACTTACAACATAAGACAAAGAATTTTGTGTTATTTTCAATGAGCATTTGTTTATATTTATATATATTTTACATTTCAAAGCTTCCATATGCGAGTGGTAACCAAAAGAAACATGTTTTTTTTAAGAACCTTTGTTGTTGGTCAATGGACTTTTACAACATGTATATACTAGGTTTTTTGGAGAAGGTGAACACCTTGAACTGTCCTCAAGCCTTGCATTGGAGCACTCTCTGACAGGGTTTTTCTATGGAAACCATGACTCGAGAGAGTATGCTTCCAAAGAGAGTCTTGCAGGGTGCTCCATATCTATCATACCTAATTATTCATGCATTCAACTACATTGATACTTTATACCTTATCACAATGATAAGTGACTATGGCAAAAGCTAACGTTGGTCTAATAGGGTTAAAGGTTAATTAGAAGAGTCAATTTACTTATGAGGCCCACCACAATTATTGTTGGTAACAATATTATTATTATAACATTAGACATTAACAGATAATTACTTTTTCTATAGAGCTACTTACATAATGATGTTTCGTTCCGTATGTTTTCAAAAAGGATGTTTAATGTTTGAAGCAGCTGAACACATACATAGGAAGATCCCCCACACTTCTGCCTCATGATTTTCAGGAAATATGACAGCATATTCTTTTCCAGGAAGAAGCTGGACAGTAAATTAAAAAAAGTTAAGATAAACAAACAATAATAATACCTAAAATTATTGTTAATTTTAAATCCTGATATACGGTAATGACATGGGCTCATGAATGTTACCATAATTATGTAGGTACATTCATGAGCCACAATTAATTCATATCACTATTTAATTTCTATTTAATTCATTGGTTTATAATATGCCGTGTGGTGATGGCAGAGTAGAATACAATCGTCACTAACCCAAATCTCCTGTGGGTGTCGTACAAGGTGACTAAGGATAAATCAGTGATGAGGAATGGGCAGCAGCATTCCTCTTATACCTCCTAGCAATAGTACTGTGATTTTTGTGCCCGATAAATGGCAATAGGCTCACCACCTGGGAGATGGGACCTAGCATAATTTGCGAAACGTGGGTGCTAGTTCACCTCTGTCTACCCATTCGGGGATATAGGCGTGATTTATGTATGTATGTATGTATTTTTATAATATGTTTGAATAATTGATAATTTCCTGTTAATGTATTAGTCTGATTTATATTATAAATACATACTACTAACTCCAAACAAAGGAAGGGAAGATCCATTTAATACCATTTACTAGTAGGTACATCTTTGTTCTAATTTCTAAGTGTGCATGTACTCATACAACATTGTTGCTAATAAATGAATATTTTTCAAATTGTCAACAGTAAATAATTTCATAGCTGCTTGTGTAGACATTTACTTAGTTTGGTAACACGTAGTAAATGTGAATGACAATAATAATACAAGTATCCAAGGTTTAATAAATGTTCATAGGGAACAGCAGTTTTTGCTGCTGTGAAAGTTTTTAATAAAATTAATAAGAAAAATACTTACTCAAATACAGAACTATCATTCTGGTCACCCCATATTAATATTTCTGCAATACACCTCAAGGATTCAACCAACGTGCCTCTGTTATTCTCTGATACAGTAGTGTTCTTGCACAAGATATTATGTAAATATTTCAATCTCTCCAAGGAATGGGGGTTCTTAGGCCGCCCCCATGCTCCCCCAAACCAACTTCTACTACGAAACATGCTTACACGACCTTGTATTTGTATTTCTTAATAAAAACAACGCATTTTATTTCTTTTGTGTTCACTATTGCACTGCACTTCCTTTTAGTTCCATGAAATATCAAAGATAAACCTACGTATTCTATGTCAGTACAGTTATTTTCATATATTTTAAAATAAAGTCGATTCTTAAAAAAATATTTTCATGGGGCGTAATAAGTTATTTTTCTTTTTAAACTAATTTTCAGCTTAATTTATTACCACACGAGAACAACTCCACAAATGATTTTGACAGTAGCTGTCATGTCAGTTTGTTGTTAGTTTTAAATTCTCCCTATATTTTAGGGAAGGCAAAAGGTCTAGCCCATACAGCCAAGTCTTTAGTGTATATTTTATCTGTAGTCTTATGAAATAATGAGTGGGTGAAATGGATGAATGATATGAATTTTACGTTTAAAATATGGGTGTCACACATTTTAACGCATCTAGGGAGTGCTTGGCGCTAATTGAATGATAACAAAGTTCATGATGGTGACTGATGAAATGGATAAAACCACTTTCTATAGAGATCTTCACCACTACATCAAACATATCATAAGACTTGTTTTCAATGATTCTGCATAATTGCACATCAACACGGATGCTTGTGCATCAAAATAACACCACTTTCACTTCACAAAATCCACTCTGAACCAATTTAAGAATTATCGAAAAAAAATCTGACTGACACCACGAAACGCGCCAAACACTCCTCAGTTTGTTGTTTTAAAACTTCCTTCTTTGTTGGATAGCAAAATCTAATCTCATACTGCCACGTTGGGGTTTTACATTAACTTTTATTATCGACTAAAACAATGTCGAGCCTATTTATTTTTATTTTTATTTAAATACAGTTTTAATTAATTGAATATAACTAGACTATCTTGGCCACATAAATAAGAAATCTGCTCTGGAGGCGCCACTGTCGCATCGTGTGTATAAAATAATTGTTTTACTCCCTCCAAAAACATGAGGAGCAAACTTATATTTCCGGTCACGATTTGGTTTGGATATTTAGCTACCACTTGCTCAATAGCGTGCAGAATGAAAATTAATCCGTGATTAGCCCTTAATATACTTATTATATAGTATTCATCGTTCTCCCCATTATATCACCGTCACCAGTTCTTGTGATTTTCTTCTCTGGGGCACTTATTGGAAGAATATATTATGGAAAATGGTTCATAGACCACAACTTATTTCATATTCTAGTAAATGCAAATAAATTGGTACCTACTCTAAGACATTCTGTTTAAACGTTTAAGTCTCTCATATATGTAATTTGCCTATGATGTTGTCCTTACTGTTAATCTTACTCCCGAATACAGAAACGCTAATCAAAGTTTGAGTCTTGCTTAACATGTCAAAATTGACGTTTTTTCCATACAAATTCTGACAGGTAATGTCCACTTATCTTTTTAGTAGTGCTCCAAACTTGAGTAGCGTTCCTGTATTCGTGGGTTAGTCTGCTATTGCCGCAGGGTTCTTCGTGGTGGGGCCTAATAAGGCTCATGATGATGATTGTTAAGGGACTCCTTTGGTAAAGTGTCCGCTAACATTATGCTTCAAACCCATTTCTAACACTAATCAGAGGCTGGCCCTTTAGACATTAGTGACCAATCTATTTGAACGAATAGAATACAAACGTAAGAAATTGACGTAAGAAAACAACATGGTGACCGAAATGTCAACATTAAATGTAGAGATGTTGTTAAAAATTGACATTAATTGTATTCTATTCGTTCGAATAGATTGGCCAGGGGCCTACCGCCTAACCCGATTGCTAAAGCAAAAGCTATAGCTTATCACGTCATGCAGTCATTTCGCACCAAATGTACCTAAACTATCAGCGATAGCTTTGAACGAATGATCACCGAATGATTTTGTATGAAGTTGGAAGAAAATCCGTATCGACTAGAAATTCAAGATGGTTGATATTTAAATTGATAGCCGTAAGCAATGCATTGTTTTAAAGCTATCATCAGCAATCGAGTTAGGCGGTAGGCCCCCAGTTGTCTAGACAGCCAGCATGTATTTGGGTTAATAATATCACTATGGCCGGTTTACACGAACTTAGTAGCTAAGCGCTTAGTACTTGTCACTAATACTAAGAGCTTGTTCACACCGAGAAAGAAAGACGCCGCCTGATTTTGCACAGTGTGTTGCATAATGTCTGAATTGAGTGATCCACATGTTGGGCAATATCATTGGGCAATTATTGATTTTGGTAATGAGTTTTGACAATTTTTGACTAAATGTACGTTTTCGGTTTGTTGAAAACTAAAAAAGGATCACTCAATCCAGATGCACATGGTTATCTTTCATCCACAGAACAGTAAGTCTTTACCGTATCTTTGTTTGTCTTTTATCTGTTCTGTGCTTCATCTATATAGCCAATATAAAGCTTTAATGGATTCCGTAGGGGAGGCCAGTGCCCCAGCAGTCGATATACTAAAGAGCTGGTGATGAGAATCGGATAATGATTAACTCGCACTGGGTCAGTGTGGTAGCGAGGTCATAATTATTAATAAGGCACACTCTCTCTTTTATTTTCCTATCCATTGGGGAGGCCTGACACCAAGCATTGAAGGCATTGAAGGGTTGGACGACGATGATGATGATAAAATGTTCCAAAAATGTTTAAATGATTATGTTATTAGTGACGAGCGATAATTTCTATACATACCCACAGAACAATCACGTCATTCCCGTTGGAATAGACTCTATCCCAACGGGAATGAGCAGACGTGATCTTTCTATCCGATAGCCAGAGGTTCCCAAACTGTTTTTTCTCATAGACCCCTTTTTATAATTCGTTGAATGCGGTGGACCCCTTGTAGCTACACTATATTCCAAAACCTCGGCCCCAACCCTATATTAACAGTTATCGAAAAAAATGTGAGAATTGTTTGGTTTAATAATTTATTGTAGACCCTCGTTGAGTCTCCCGTGGACCCCTGGGGGTCCACCTGGACCACTTTGGGAATCACTGCGATAGACGGAGGTTTAGTATAGCACCCACTTTTGCTTGAATTTTTTGATGATCATGTTCATCATAATCACTGCCAGTTTTTTCAGTTCCCCATTCCTACGGCTCAAAACTTCTCTAGGTAGGTGTCATAGGAAAATATAAGCGTAGGGTATTTTGGCCCATTCACCCTGAATGGTCAAAATGCGCTGGACAAGTGAAAACAAAGTAAAAATTTATTTCCCTTCGCTTTCAAGACTCAGTTTGTATAGGATAAAAAAAAGATCAAATAAAAATAGCACTGTTTATTTATTATATACTTACGATAAACATTCTAAGGTGACTAATTAATTGTCCAATGAGCACCTACTTAACAGCTAATTTATAAATAAATTGCACTAAGCTCCTTCTGTTATGTGAAGTGGATGTTAAAAAATCAAAACATCTGAATTGCCGTCCTAATGGAGAATGCAGTAATTAGGAATATTTATCTCTCAATAAAGCAGTAGGGGAACGTGGCTCGGAACGGGTATATCCCAAAACGGAAGCCCTCGTTTATAAAATCATTTTGAAAATGGATATATTAGGGTTTTATGTATCAAATTGCCGTTTTGTATAGAGAATTTAGCGAAAATTCATTTTTACATACAAAAATATTTGCGATTTTTTAAGGAACCACAAATCTAAATTTCATATCATTTTGTGGGTATATTTAGACAACATTAAGCTATAGGATACCTAGAGATTTTTTTTTATAATGGAGACGGACTGGTGTCCGTGTCCGTAGATCTAAGTGGTACTTAGGACGAGCTGTTTTTAAAGATTTATTGGTAGTGAAAGAAATAAAAATAAGATAAAATTTTATACATAAATATAAGTCCTTGAAATTAAGCTTAAAATAAAAAAAGAATAATGGACATAAATATTGTTTTAAAGGAATTACACACTACCACTAAATAATGAGGGAACATCGGCAATTTCATACTTTAACCCCAATTATATTCTCGCATAGATAATCACATATATTATTATATTTATTTATATACCTACTACATAAGCACCATGAAAAACCACGACTCTAGAACGAAGTATGTGTTCGTCACAAACATTTTCACTATGTTATATAAAAAATTTAATGAACATTTCGCGGACATTTATTCTACAATTTATAAAATGGATGCAGTTACTGTGTTTTTCGTTAGGACAGCAATACTCTTCATACTCCATACATAATACCTATTAGGTAAGTAGTAAGTAGGTGTATATTAATAGAAAATAAAACAGAACATTGATTACACTGGCATTTTCCTTAAATAGCAACTAAACATTAGATACAACTTAACTGTCTTTTTGTTATGAGACTATTAAATAATTACAATTTATATAAAATTAAATATCAATTCCATTCCATGAGCTACCTGTTTTTATGTACAGTAGGGGAAGGCAGCCAAACGTTTCGGATTTTCCACATAAAACAGGCACATTCGGTTATAAAGTCGTTTAAAAATATATATATATATGTTGCATGACAGACTCGTTTTCTATTTACTGCGACAATAATTATAAACGTCTAAAAACTTATTGTAAGTATTGAAAAAGAAAATATATTTTTTTAAATATATTGAACCCTAGAGGAATTTCATCGATCATACTCTGATTTTAGTGAATATAAACTAATCTAGTTTATTAATTATTTACACTAGCTATTTAGATAACACGGCAAATGCAAAATGTCACAACTCAAAAACTTACATTTTATGGTAATGTGTAAATTTTTTATGTACCTAGTTTTAAGTGTTTCAGATTTGTGACAGGTTGTGTGAGCAATGGTGATCACATTTTACGCTATCTTCTTTATTATTAAATACAAATATTAATATCAAGATTATAAAACAAGATAATTTTAATTATTAAGGTTGCATATTTATTTTTTGAGCATTTTCAGGACAAGCTTTTTAATACTATAATAATGTCATGATTTATTTGTACCTAGATAATAATTAATACTAAAAATAAAATTAATTTAATTACAATAAGTTATAGTTACCAAAAATAAATATCGTTAAATTAATTTATATCTAAAATAGAATTGACTGAATTATTCATAAAGTCACCAAAGTCACTCACTTGATACTAATTTACGATCTAGAACCTTAGTAGGTGCGTAGGGAATTGGGGTAAATACTATTAATTATTTTTTATAATAGTATTTATTTTAATCACAAAATAAACAAAAATGAAATGATTAAAATTGTAGGTATTAATTATTTTTACGTCGAATAGCGACTGACTTACATGGTGCGATTTAATTAACAATTTTCGACAATTAGGTATTAGTATCCAAAATACCTACTCTATGAATATTTAATTTTTTATTATATATTTATCTAATCAATATAATTTGTGGTTTTCCCATATTTTATTGGGAAAACCACTTATCGTGATCATTATTAAAAATTTTCTTAAGTAGTTATTCGAACTCTCTTTAAAAATTGTATGTTACATATATTAAGTCATTACTCTACAATTACTGAATTCTTATAAAATATAAAAATTACTGTCATTCATTAAGTACCTACATTCACTGTATTTCAACAAGTATTAATAAATTGCATATTTCTCGTCGCGTGCATCGCATATTAATTACTTAGGTATGTCGTGATTCTCTTGGTAAAGTAGAAGCAAAGGAAATCTTTTTTCTACTTGTAGAAGTAACGTTAGCCACGAGAGCACACAATTGTCTTAATTTAAACGTTTGATCGTGTTTTAACTACAACGACTCGATACGAGCCAATCACGTTTCCTATTCGTAAGCCTAATTAGGGATAGAAGTTTTGAAGAGCGTCCGAATATATAGAATTGTATGTGTCTCTAAGGACGTATACGCTATCACCCGGTTTTCCATTAAAGTTGTATTGACCTTTGAGATTGGTAATCTTTGAGTTGGTTTGGGCTTGCTTATTGGGCTTCGGCTTCGGTTTGGGCTTGCTGTAAGGAGGTTCATCATAGCTTGGTTGCATAGGCTGAGGTGCACCGTAGCTGAATGGATCTGGCATTTGCGGTACCTGAGGAACCTGCGAGTATCCTGCACCGCCATTCCACTGGTAAACTCCGGTAGGCTTTCCATTGGACACGAAATCCAACGGCAAATTGATGAATGGATCGGCAGCTTGGGGAGGAACAACTGGGGGCATCATTGGAGCCATCGGTGGGCCCATACTAGGAGGCTGAGATACGTATCCCAATCCCGGCACAAACATGTAAGGCGTAGGCGGAAGTCTGATGTAGAAAATGGGGGAATTGTCGTACTGGAGGGAATTGATGTTGTCGTTGGAGAAGCCGACGTTGCCGTTTTTCTTCTTATTTTGTTGTCGGCGCCTGCTTGGTATGGTCCTGGACAAGTCCTCTTCGGGGAAGTGGTCGTCGTTCACGGAGAAAGTGACGTCGTCGTCGTCGTCTTCGTTGTAGTCGAGACTGGAGGAGAGAAACGACGGCAGAAAGCCGAAGAGGTTGAGCGCTTTGTTCCTTCTGTTCGTTGGCTTTGGAGCTTTCGTTGTTACTTCTTCTTTGAACTTCTCTTGGAGCTTGGTTTGGCGGCCGCTGTTCTCTTCTGGGGGGAATGTTGCAGCCTTCGACCTTCTTGACTTGGGAGCCCCATAGCAGTGGACTATTAAACAAAGGAGAGCCAAGGCGCACAGCAGCTTGCTTGAATACTCCATCTTATTTATCTGAAAAGAGAGAAAAAGAGAAATTAAAATCTTAATTATGGGGAAAAGTTTTAAATTTTTTAAACACAATATGTAAAGTGTTGGCAACTTGTTTAATAAAAATTACATAGTTGTTTAAGTGTCATTTACACCCTTCATTTGAGGAGTACAAAACATAAATAAAAGTCTTCGATTAATGGTCCGATCTCTTAATAAATTTTATTTTTTATCTCGCCTTCACACAAACGGGTTGAAATAATTGGGATTGGTGTCTCTTATTTTGTTCTATATCAACCGTGCATCGTAATTTTTTCTTAATTGCATTGGAAATTACATATTGACACTTTAAAGGGCCCTTGTCTTTAAGACGTAAGGCGTAAATACTGTACTTTCATTAAGAGATGTCTGAAAAAATTGCTTTGAATTTAAAGGTTAATTGAGAAGAATTGGCCAACGTACCGAAAAACGATTTTAAACGATAAAACAACACTTATTAAGATATGATATGATACGAGAATTTGCCTATATATAGTAGTATAGTATTTGCGATTTAAATATTGCATAGCTCACGTTCCATCGATGTATAGGTAAAGAATCAACTGAAACAATTGACCTTTAAAGAAATATTTATAGTAATTTTATAATTAAAGAAACTTTCCAAGAAATATCTTGTGTTGAAACTATATAAATGAGAGCAAGGAGGCCTATTCTGATTTTTCGAGGTAATCTCGAATTGTGATCGATTTTCATCTCGATTCGACTTCTCTGTGACTTGTAGTGATGTAAGCTAATAACAAGGAAAAGATACAATTTACACAAATTAGGCTCAAAAATATGACATTTTTTTTCGAAATCTTTGCAAATATAGCATTTATTCTAATGTGAAAAATAAACGTGGAAAATGGTACTATTTATACTAATATTACTTGAATAAAAAATGGGCGATGTGGTTTGAAAGAACGGTTTAGTCACATAAAAATAATGAATGAAGGAAGGAATGGCGGAAGTGTATGGAGAGGATATTTATGAGGAGGATATTTATGAGGAGGATATTTATGAGGAGGATATTTATGAGGAGGATATTTCATAATCAAATTGAAAGTAGAGTCTAGAGTAAGAGTATCCGAAACCGACAGGCATGCACGAAGACATTAATTAGATTGGATGAAGCGTGAGAAGCTGAAAGAAGTAATCTCTGCCTACCCCTGTGGGAGAAAGGCGATGTATAAATGAGCTATATTCAAAATGTCGTCTTGTCGTAAATTCGAAATTACAAATATGTATGAGAATATGTCCAGTATTTAAACGGAAGGCTATAAATGCGAGGTGTACTTTTATCTCAGAACACGTTCATTTCTAAAGTGCAATTAAGATCGCGTGTGTCCATAATTTTATAGCCGATCGAATGGAGTGATTGGTTATCAACAATACGTTTAAAACGTGCAAAATATACCTACATATTCTAAATAAATAACTAAATTCAACAAGTTTCATTACTATTTGGTTTATTGTACAATTGGGGCAGTGGCTTAGCGCGCAGTGCGATTGCAGAAACTAGGCAATTTTAACTTAGGCTGGTCATTTGATGGGTGACTAAAACATGTTAGCTCGGTTCCACCAATACGCACTGTACCAGCGTGGTGGGTTATGGCCCATTTTGCCTCTAATCATCCATCCATAGAGAAAGCCTGTGCCCTAGAAGTGGAGACCTTAAAGGTCTGGTGATGATGATAATCGTGTCTCTTTGGAGGCTTAATTCTGTTATAACATTTGTTATACTGTGAACAACTGATATGGTAGAGTAAGTACGGCGTATCTCCACCTACATATTAATTAATATCTTGTTTAATGTAAGGTATCATTTACTGTTTTGCCGGAGGTGAAATATCTCTTTTTTATGTTTGCAGTATATAGTTATAGTCTTTGATGTTATTTGTAATGCTATGAGAGATTACTAGCTTTCAGAGATACTTTCAGGGAGGGAACAATTGCGTGTATGTGTAATGAGAATTTCTTAGAACCTTTGGAATTTTTTTCAGGCGTATAAAAGTGTTAAAGGTACGAATGAGAACATGTTGACTAAAAACCATGCTGAGTGCTGTGTGGTGACGGCAGAGCATAATTTAATTGTCACCATACCCAACCTGTCCAACGTGTCGTACAAGGCGACTAAGGGTGAGGACAGCGACGAGTAATGGGAGCAGCTGTCCTCTTTAATGCGATTTACGTGCCCGAGAGATGGCAATAGGCTCGCCACCTATTTATTACATGGCACTTAATCTAATTGGCGAAACGTGGGTGTTCATTCACATATTATGCATGTGCTCGAAGCAACAGTGGAGTCCTTAAGAATAATATGTGCGCTAGCAGGTGAGGGTTATTCTAAAAGTTTTCAGCTCACAGCCATGCCATTTACATGATGATTGCGTTTTATCAGAATCGATAGCGTGATCGTTTTGAAATACAGAATCGAAACTTAAAATACAAATAATAATTACAGGGAACGGACAAAATGCCATACGATTCATATCGGAACATGTAAATTAAAATCGTATCAATATTTTTATCGAACCCTCAATGGTAGTTTAATTCAATCGCAGATAAAAAAGCAATATTTCATAGGGACTCATTAAGTATGTTACCTGGAATATTTGCTAACTATTTTTAGCGCACGATCTAGATTCCAGTATAGTACAAGGTCGTTCCTTAACCCACTAGATCATTACATACAAGTGATACAAGTAACCTATTCAGCGTAAATCGCTTAGCTTACTTACTGGAAGCGGTTATTGAATTCTGAAATCGATACTAGATAAGGTAAATTTTTAGTCTCTAAAGGTTTATAATAATCATACATACTATATAAATATATAAAGAAGCATGACTTAGAACAAAATATATGTTTGTGTTCATCACAAACATTTACCTCTACAAGGATTCGACCTTTTGGCCGACAGTAAGCGATCTGACTATTTGACCAAACGGGCCGTCAAAGTAGAATTAGCCTAGCCAAGGCTTATCTAATCGAACGCAAAGAAAACAGAAGCACGAAACTGACGTATTGTTTTTTATGTAATACGTCAGTTTCATACATTTTGTATTCTATGAGTTCGATAGATTGGCTACTTGGCTAGGGGGCTGGACATGTTATTATGCACGTCTTATCCCCGAATACAGAAACGCTTCTCAGGTTTGGGTCCTGCTTAACATTTATGTATTCTCGTAATTTAATTTTTTTATTAAAATTCTGACAGGTATTGTAAACTTAACTTTATAAGCAGTGCTCAAAATTTTGAGTAGCGTTTCTGTGTTCGGAGGTTATTTACTAAAAAAGAGACGCAACTCAAAAAATGCTAAGATACATTGTGTGTTTTAAATTCATGACAGTAAGACCTACTGTTGCAGGAATGCAATTTTGATTTGTATCTCTTCTGTGTTTATGAAGCGTATTAGTCGGTTCAGTACATATATAAACAAACCGCGTACAATGTAAATAATTGTTGCCTCAGGGAAAATATTGCAGAAAAGAAATTTTCTAGACTACAAATCAGTATATATTATTCAACAATTACGATAGATTACGTTTATTCTTGCACCCTGGTATTAGCCACGTAGGTACTGGCAGCAAGAAATTTACAGACACCTTTAAATCCATTGGTAGATACAACCTTACAAAGAAAAATAGATCAGAGAATTTTCAAAAAAATATTGTGAAATGTGGTTTAGATCCGCTTATACCTGAGCTCGGATAATTTCTTAATGAGATAGGTATATTTATTGGAATGTTGACTGTTAGACTCGTCTGTGTGGACTACAGAATTAGGCCCGAACGACGAAATGTGTGGGAATAGCAACTAAATTATGGAATGTTTCACCTTTTATTATCGCTATAATCAAGTTCTTTTTTGAGACATTTTCTCCTGAGAATCTACTCTAGAAGAGTGATGAACAAGGATCTGAACTTGTTAACTGGGCAAGAAAAAATTAACATACATACATAAATCACGCCTATATTCCCGAAGGGGTAGCAGAGGTGAACTAGCATCCACGTTTCGCCTATTATGTTAGGTCACATGAAATATGTGGCGAGCCTATTGCCATTTATCGGGCACAAAAGTCGCTGTTGCTATTGCTAAGTGGTTTATGAGGAACGCTGCTACCTATTCCTCATAGGTAATTATTTTATCCTTAGTCGCCTTGTACGACACCCACGGGAGAGATTTGGGGTGGTGACAATTGTATTCTACTCTGCCGTCACCACACGGCAATTTCTTAGATTATTACTATATCTCTGTAG
Organism: Cataclysta lemnata; assembly: GCA_963931975.1. Classification (NCBI taxonomy): domain Eukaryota; kingdom Metazoa; phylum Arthropoda; class Insecta; order Lepidoptera; family Crambidae; genus Cataclysta; species Cataclysta lemnata. The sequence goes on along the minus strand of OZ008348.1, from coordinate 3,443,921 downwards.
TGTTTCTAGCAACATTTTGTTCTAGGCTGGATTCTTAAGCTGAAGCAAAAAGTAGTTGCAACAAACACCTAAATAAATAAATACAACAATTACAATGCGACATTTAAACGCAAATGATAAGAATGCTGTGCGGCATGCCCGCTCGCTCGATTTGGCTTTGTTTTGAATTTTAAACTCGGACCTATGACAAACTTTGCTCTAGTTCTGCGATTATATTGCGTCCGAGGTTTGACATGGCATTTTCTCAAATGGAAATAATTTAGAATGGCTTAGGCATCCTTATTCCAAACGGAATATGGATGAGAGGACAGCTTGGAGTATTAGGTAATAAGTGACGATTTAAAAGAAAATAACTCTATCTGGGGCTCACCCATTCTACATTATTTGTTCGCTCCCAGACCGGCATAGAAGACCAATAATTTTCACTTAATTTAGCAATTTTGATTTAATGCATTCATTCATAGTCCAGTGCCAAGTAGGTTAGCCATTTAATTATCCTCGCGGAATAAAGTCTCCCAGTCCGAAAAAAAAAGCTTCTCCAGTCTGAGCACGATGCGTAAATATTGAAGTTTTTCATCATTCCCGTTCATTACAAGTCTCTAGGCTAGGCACACGAAGTGATACATTGCCTCCCATTAACGCGTGTTTTTCAACGATACGCCCTCAAACTAGTTAGTTTTAATTTGTGGACGTTATGCCCCAGCAATTATTTATCATGGCAGTTTTCAAGGTGCTATTTTTACATTGTTGCGTGGAGACCGAGTAAATGCTTGACAATATAATGAAATGTTGGAGTGGAAAATTGTATGTTTCACTGTTTAACACTTGTTTTTTGTTTGTGGAATTGTTTAAGCGGAATAGCAGTAGCACAGGGTCGGTTATTCATGTAATATTACAATGTAGACTAGAGATGTAGCTACCGGCGTATGGATAGCGTTACGTGCCATGTAGGGGATCGTATTTAAAAGACTGCGAATTGTATTATGTTCCGTGCGTTCATATATTGGAATAGATGTATGGACTACAAAAAACAGTACTAAATATATCATCCGTACTGACATATTTTGGACTGCTTCTCTTAATAAGTATGTGTAGCTTATGCATGTATTCTATATTCGATTAGGCATGTATTCTAATGTCATTACGCGTCACAGTGCTACCATAGTAGCTAGGGTTTTTCTATTTAGAATTATGTAAATAATTAATAGTATACATTACTTAAAAGTATTCGTAATTTAAATTTAAAGAATTAACGTGATAATTTGATAGTACCAATACATAACATACATACACATGTTTATCCCCAAACAGGTATGTTGAAACATGTAAATTTCAACTACGATAAGAAAGACGCAGGCCTTTTGTTATCTACTGCCCACGTCAGTCAAAATTTTGCTAATTGACAATGCCAGGGCGCTTAGTCGCAAGACTATTGGATTCTGCTCTGCTTGATAGATATACACATACATTCATACATAAACCACGCCTATATCCCCGAAGGGGCAGGCAGAGGTGATCTAGCACCCACATTTCGCCAATTATGTCAGATTCCATGTAATAGGTGGCGAGCCTATTGCCATGTATCGGGCACAAAAGTCGCAGTACTATTGCTAGGTGGTATAATCATCACTGATTTATCCTTAGTCACCTTGTACGACACCCACGGGAGAGATTTGGGGGTGGTGACAATTGTATTCTACTCTGCCGTCACCACGCGGCGTCTAGATACACATACGACATATTTTAAATAAAGTTACTAATATTAACTAATACATACCAATACAAAAACATAAAGCTGTAAAGCTGTCGTAATTAGGAAATCATTTAAATAGTTGTCAAAAATAACTATGAATTAAAAAAACAAATTCGTTGATCCATGAAGATGAATCAAAGAATATTTTTTATTCAAGGCACTGGTCCAAAGTGTGATTGCACTTCAATGGATTCTTTTATTTTATTTTATTAGATTAGATTTTGAATGAGAAAAAAAAATTATTACTTACACTGATTTTCTGGTAGGTACCTATATTTTCTATTTAACATGTCAACGCAAATTCGAATATGTCAGACACAAGAGCGAAATGGTACAACAAAAAGCTAGTACCTATATCATCATCACAAGTTCTTTATTGTCCGTAGGCATGACCCAATGTTTCTACATTCTTCCATATGGATGGAACAATATAGAGAGATTGGGCCATAACCCACCACGCTGGCCCAGTGCAGGCTGGTGGGTATTATTGACTTCAGATGCAGCCGGGACCAACGGCTTAACGTGCCTTCCGAAGCACGGAGGAACTCGAGATAATAATTTTTTAGTCACCCATCTAACGACCGGCCTTAGCGAACATTGATTAGTTTACGCAATCGCAGGCCAAGCGTGCTATGCCACTGCGCTAGCGAGCTACTCTGCTAGTAGCTCCATTAAAATACAATTTGCGTTTGTTGTCAACAAACTTGCCAACGAAAGTTTTAGATCATTAGCTTCGACGCCCTCTGAACGACCACCGATTAGTTAAGTGGATAGCAATATTTAAGTTGATTGAATATCTCTCAAAGATTGATATTCTGCGTAGAACACACTAGTAACTAATGGTGTTAAGTTAAGCAGCCCACTCATTTGACTTCGCGGCAAACAAAGCCCATTTATCGTAAAGGAAATTGTTTTCTGGGCGCAAATAATGAGATATTAAATTACCATTTACTTTTAGTGCTTATATAAATAAATGTGAATAAGTGTAAAAGAGTATAAATTACTGTGTGGTGACGGCAGATCAGAATACAATTGTCACCACCCCTATCTTTTCCGAGGGTGTCGTGTTAAGGGCAATGAGTAATAGGCAGCAGCATTCCTCATATACCACCTAGTGATATGCTGCGATTTAAGTGACCTTATGATGGCGATAGGCCCCCTATCACCCCCCATTTCATGGGGCCAAACATAATTGGCGAAACGTGGGTGTTAATTCAAGTATTCGATTTTAATGTTCACATTATTTAAATGTTAGAAAAATTAGTACAAAGATTTCGGTGGTTAGAAAAAGTCATTGTCTTGGTTAGCCGAGCGGTCAGGCACCCGGATAACAGTGGACGCGGGTTCGATTCCCGCATCAAGACCATAATTTTTCGAAATTCTTTTTCTAACCACCAAAATCTTTGTATTAATTCAAGTAGCCTATACTAGCTCTATGGCTTGATTCATGTATGTATTAAAATATGAAAATTAGTTCATAATCAAGTATTCATAGCACAAGTGTTTATGCTCCTTACTTTGGGTTAGATGATATGTGTGAATAAAAAAAAAATCTATCGCAATAGACCCTCAAAGAGGCAAATAACCAACGTGGATTCCCATTATCCGACCGTGCGGCCAAATATAAGTCAACGCACCGTAATTCTCACCTAACGTTACTTAATTTAACAAGGCGCATGTCTCATTACGTTTTTATTGCTCTTTAAACACAATATATCGGTGTAACGGAGACGGTGGACTTAAGTATATCGTCCGCAGCGCAACGTACAAGTGTTTAATAGCAATATCAAAACTCGTACCTACTGGACTCTAATCATGGCATAGCCGCCATTACACCGATTACTTCGGCGGCGCCGACTCGTTATGATTATGTTGAAATAATTTACGGGAAAAAATTTGGACATTACAACGTTGAAAAGGAAAGCGACACTAATGTTTCTGGATCTTAAACGACGGATAGTAAAAAGACAGTTTCTCGCACCCAGTGGAAAATAATTGTTGGAATTCAATTCTTTTTCGTCAATTCCTTTTTATATAGGTTAATTTAAGAGGATTGTGAAGCTGTAAATTTTAGTTTCACCATAATAAGATACATTCGTTTTTTCACTGGATATTTATATTATACATACATACATACATAAATCACGCCTATATCCCCGAAGGGGTAGGCAGAGGTGAACTAGCACCCACGCTTCGCCAACTATGTCAGGTCCCATGTAATAGGTGGCGAGCCCATTTCCATTTATCGGGCACATTATGTTGTAAATATTATATAAATCTAGGTTTGTACCAAACAAAGACTAGTTCGTACGTTTTAGTTTTAACGAATTATTGTTTAATGATATTTAATATTTTGAATAATTTTGATTAATGAATGGTGTTGATGGATGGCAGCGAAGAATAGAATTGCCACCATTGCCAAACTCTCCCGCGGCGATTCAAAACAGTGATGAGAAATACCACCTATAAACTGCGATTTCATATCGATATCATCATAGGTGTATTAACACCCACGTTTCGTCAATTTCAATTTTAATTGTGTATCGTTCCATCTCCTATCTTTCCATGCCATTGACTGCGACAGTACCAAATTTTTTCATACTATAAAACGGGTACAGTTAAAATTCTCGCTGAATCCAGATAGGACATAAAAGCGGCTTGAGCAAAAAATATCAGTTTATTATAATTACGGTCGCCGGCTATAGTTAAAGGCTAGGCAGAGAATGTATTGCGAATGTACCATTAACTTTTTAAGCTTTAAAATATCGGATAAATTAATAGTACTTATTGGATTTTTTCTTTGCATTCCTGTTTGTGGCTCTTCGGCTTTATTACTTACAGCGAAATAATCCATTGATCAATTAGTTAAAATGTATGAACGAATATTTTTAAGCTATTTAAATGAGCAAAAATAGGTTTTCATAGCATTTGTTCAGTCAGTCCTTTGTGTCTTAGATGGTGTATGAAACGACCATCTCCAAAACACCTTTTTAACCGACGAAAAACCGGAGGAGGTTACTTTATTTTTATAACTCTGTTGCCTTATATGACACGTTTGACACCCATCGGGGAGATAGAGTTGGTAAGAGTAGAGAGGGCTAGTGTATGTAATTTGACTATCAACAAAATAAGATAAAACATGTAAAATGAAATAAAATATGTATATTCATTATTGACACTAGATTTAGTTGCTTATTCGGCCTTTTCAGGTACCCATTACACTTTTCAATCTAGACCTTACAATGTTCAATGGTTTCAATTGATTCTAATCCCCTCACAATCTAGACAGGTAACAGAGTGCTTCCGATTAATCTCTAGTTGCCATGACACTCAGGCTTAATCAATAACTCGTAATCATAACATAATCATAGATACATTAGTCTCGAGGTGCATCGGTGGTTATCTTAATTAAAATGTTAGCTACAGCTTTGCTCGTGGCATCTAATTGGCTTAAAAATGACGCACTGACAAGAATTGAGTAAGGGATGCTTGCTTTACGCAGAAAACCCTTTCTGCGACCTTCTTGCTTCACAGACCTGTGAAAGGAGGAGACGGCAGAGCAGAATACAATAATTATCACCTCTCTCCCGTGGGTGTCGTACAAGGCGACTAAGGATAAAGACAGCAATGAGTAACAGGCAGCAGCATTTCTCTCATACCATCTAGCAATATAATCATCTAGCGCTTAAAGATCGTAGCAAGTTTTTTTTTCTTATTGATAAAGTCTGTTTATTATCTGCCATTATGCAAAAACTGTTCCGTTTAGAAATTAGAACAATCAAAAGGGGATTTCTAGCTACTTCTACTAGTAAGACCAAATAAACTCACCCAAAAAGCCGGATAGGAATCTTAGCAGTAAGGGTGCGAATGGAGGATGTGAGTGATTTTTTATTTATTTATAATTTCTGAATATCAAACATGACAAAGGAGATGCGCCGTATTGTTGTCTACTATATTATAAAATAAGAAAGTTTAATAGCTTACGACGCCAGTAAGTAACCAAATAAGCAATTAAACACACAAAGAAAGTGTTGTTAACGATTTAGAGTTTACAATGTCACTGGCTGTTGCCACTCAGAGATCCCTCTCTGTCTCAGCACTATTTCAGCCAGGAACATTTTAATTGGGCCAATTGGAGTTTCTATTTTATTTAGTTCGTTAAAAATCCACACGTCGCGCTAGTTGGAATGGATATCCATGCAGCAGGCGGGCGGAAAGGAGAGGCGCCGCCGTATTGTTGGCATTCTTAGGCTGCGTTCTGAGGCATCGTCCTAATAACATTTTACTCGTACGAACGCGCGATCAAACCTATTGAGCTCGAATAGGTGGTGTCCTAACTGACAATCGCACGATGCGGCCGCGCGACTCAAATGCTTGTACGCGTACACGCGATGGTCGCGTCGGATGATCGCGCAATCGTGTTCTTAAGAACGATGCCTAACAGGGTATTTAGGGGACGAATAAAAATAGAACTAAAGAGTGTGAAATTGAAGTGGAGAGTTCCATGTTGAAGGTCGTAGGGACAAAAAAAATGCCGTGCGATGCTAAGGCATACTGTGTCGGCAGCCTTAGGAACGCCTCAGCATCCCACGGTATGCTTTGGCAGTCTTCGGGATACCGAGAGATACCGCGACAAGACAAGACCTACGCCTCGGCATGCCTAAGGACGCCTCGGCATGCCTAAGAACGCCTCGGAACACTTAAGGATACCACGGCATTGTTACCGCCAGTGTGCGCTTTCATGAAGGGATGCCGAAGGATCCCTTGCCGTGCCGTGCCGCGAATGTGCGACGGACCTTAGGCTGCGTCCTGAGTCACGGCGAATCCGCCACGCTCGAAAAACCGCTTCCGCTCTCAGTTCGGACAGGTCCAAAGACGTCGAGTATTTGTTTCGACCGCGGCGGAATCCGCATGATTCCGCATGCGCGATGTGCTGTCACTCAGGACGCAGCCTTAGGTGGAATATTTGAAATTTCACCGCAATCACTATAAATTTAGTTAGTTCCCTATTTTATTTCCATTGTGCAGGCGCGGCTCGTTATTGGGTATACAGTGATTGTTCTTGTTTAATTAACTCATTGCGCGGCTGAAGCATAAAACATAGCCATTATGATTCGGAGCAAGTAATGGTAATCATTATTTATTAGCTGTGCGCTGTTCGTGTGGTGACGGCAGAGCAGGATACAATTTTCACCACCCTCATCTCTCCCGCGGGTGTCGTACTTGAAGGCGACTAAGGGTAAAGATAGCGTTAAGTAATGGGCAGCATCGTTAACATCTGCATAAAGTTACCATCTGCCCGGATCGCAGAGGACGCCGGGTTCGATTCCCGCATCGAGAATATAATTTTCCGAATTTTTTCTGACCACAATATTCTTTGTTATGATTTTTCTAACATTTATAATTGTTTGAATAAAAATTAGAATAGTAATGAATATGGTATAGTTTTCGCATGGGTTAAGCGCTATTGCATAAACAAGCCCCACTAGCCAAGTACAAAATATATTATGAAACCGACGTGTAGAGAAGACGGTGTATTCCCAGTTTCCCCCGAATGCTTTCCCTGAACGGGGAAAGAGGTACAATAGAATACAATACGTCAGTTGCATACTTTTGTTTTCTATGCTAATAGATAAGCCAGGCTAGGACCTCAAGTTCTTTCGGTAGCAAAATCTTGTGTCCTCAAATTACCATCACCACGACCATCGTTCCAGGAACAATATTAATGTAGCGCGCTGGAGTGACACGAAACTACCTCTTGGCCCGTAGCAAATGGACGCAATTTACTCTGCCCTCCTCAAAGAGGGAAAGCCAACGGAAATGCTGTTAGAAATCTGAATAGTTGTGCACGTGTGTACGAGAATATAGTCATTTGTCGCATTGCCGCAACCCCAATCGCGACTAGGACCGCGTGCCACGCATTTTTTCCGGGCTAAATGATAGGCTGCTATCATTTTATATCGAGTAACAGAAATAATGCATACCCATGCTAACTTACATGCACATATAAATTACGCCTATATCCCCGAATGGGTAGTTAAAGGTGAATTAACACCGACTTTTCGCCAATTAAGTTAGGTCCCATGTAATAGGTGGCGAGCCTATTGCTATCTTCCGCGCACATAAATCGCAGTATATTGCTTGGTGGCATAAGAACAATGCTGCTGTCCATTACTCATCTGTCTTTACCCTTAGTCGCCTTGTACGACACCCACGGAAGATAGGGGTGGTGACAATTGTATTCTGCTCTGCCGTCACTACTTGGAATTATCCATAATTTTTATGAAAAAAGAAAAAAATCCATACTGCTCATGATTTTGGCTTAAGTTTTATGTTGTTTTTTCGCACCTAGCCCAGCATTGAAGACAGATGAGAGAAATATTTTTTCTATGAGACAGCAATGAAATGGATTATACCACTACGCCCAGCTAATCCATTAAATAACACATGGTAACAGACCATTAGCAGTGTACATCAATAAACGGACAATTATGATCTCTAGTGTAGATAACTGTTAAATAAGTCAGTGTTAACAAGGAGAGGAATGTACCTCAACGGTTTTTTTTGGGATTAGCGGAGAAACAGATGGGTACAAAGAAATACGAAGAAAAGAATTCTGTTTAATATATTACAAGGAAAATCTTAAAAGTTAGACTGTTGAAGAGGTGCGTGGAGCCGTCGGGGTGTTTGTCCAGCGGCTGCACGTGTGCATAGGTTAGGAGGGTACTCCGAGCTTGCCCGTTTGAGCAGTAGAAGTTCGTCCGCCGAGCCGGGAACTCTAGCCCGAAGAAGGAACTTCTGGGGTGAGCCACGGCGCCCCGTGACTGAGTGCTGCGGCCTTTAGGAGGAGAGCCTGCCATAGGTGGGCAACGCGATGGGGGAGCGATGGATGGAAGGCTATCGTCATGTCCTAGGCCCCCGTCAACGAGAGCAGAGTCACCCAGGGGATGTTTAGTGGGTATCGGGGGAACGCCTTTAGCCCGAGTTCCACATACACCTTGTGACGGAGTTCCCACCGCTGTGAGGGGATACATTAACTGTATTTGACCCCTGGAAAAAAAAGAAGTAATAATAATAGGTAGAGGTAATAGTAATAATAATAATAATAAGAGACACGCACAATGGCCGAACTAAGAGGCCAAGTGCGGAAAAGGCCCTAAACTAAACTAGGCTTTACTTAACAAAATGTAACGTCATAAACAGCAATGCCGGTGCCATCTTTAAAGCATCGGTCAGCTAAACTTAGATTATTAACCAGGAATATAAAGGATGAAACCATGTAAATGATTAAAGATGAACACGGTCGGCTCATCTCAAACGAAACATTGACTGATTGATAAATTAAAACAAGTACCTGTTATGCTTTTTACAATCGATACCTATATAATCATACACAACTAGACGTGCAACAAGCTAATAATTGTAACTAATTGAATGGGACACGTGGGTTCAACGACCTCAGTGATTGGCAGCCGAACAGATAAACATTGGTCGTCAATTAATGAGTACCTCCGACAGATTTGCAGTTACCGCTCGAGATGGGACGCCCACGATTATTATTTTAAGAGCCTGTAAGATGGAGCGCGAATTTTTTAGCGTTTTCGAGAACATAACTGGTGCGACATTACCATAGTTTTATTAAGGACCTGTGCAAAAGAGCAATGTATAACGAATCGCGTCTCAGTCGCGCGTACATCTGGGCAGAGTCTAAGAGACCATCTTAATAATACACAAAAAAAGCTTATTAAAATCAAAACAAGACGGCTGAGAGCGTTGCTCTTGATTGGACAGCGATAATGCATTTGGCAGTGTTACTGTCGCGGACACAAAAAAAGAACTGAGGAAAAAACACGTCACATTCGTGATGGATCCATACGATAATTGGATAAGTTGCTGAGCTTTGTAATTTGGTGTGCTAAGTGCCTGCGTTCGAATGGGGGAAGGGACGGCAAGATGGGTATAGGCAGTGGCGGCCGGTTTGGTCTAATGGTTACTTTCCTGGCTATCGGAAGTTTCATATTATTTATGGGTGCTTCTATACGGTGCAAGTTGCTTGCGCATGTTGAAGCACTTGCGCAGGATATATGCATCATGTACTTAAACGATTTCAGCGAATCCGGCGACTCGAGGATGTACCTGCTGAAGTAACATGCGCAAGTAGCCTGCGCGCGCAATACATCGCGCGGGTTTCTTGCGCAGAAATGAACAAGAACCATACATAAAGTAGGTACTTACTCGCGCGGGCAGAATGTGTAGCTTGACCAAGTAACTTGCGCAAGTAGCCCGCGCCTTTGTGTAAGCACTGATCAACTAACTTGAGCAATTGAGCATACTGCTAGCGAGCTTCTCGCGCTTTTACTCGCTCCAGCTACTCGCACCGTGTAGAAGCACCATTAAGGACAGCTAAATATTACCAGCACACTGTTGCATATTTTTTACATGAATTACATTTGGTTTATTGTGAACTAGCACCCACGTTTCGCCAGTTATGTTGGGTCCCATGTAATAGGTGGCGAGCCTATTGCCATTTAGCAGTAGGTACATAGCTAGAGCTGCCCATTCCTCATCACTGATTTATCCTCTTTTAGTCGCCTTGTACGACACCCACGGGAGAGATTTGGGGTGGTGACAATTGTATTCTACTCTGCCGTCGGACGGCGGACCACTAAAATCTTTCCAGTATTATGGGTATGGGTGAATATTGATAATGAATTTGTTATTTAAGTGTTGATTATGCTCCAAATAAATATTTTTCATTTCATTTCATAACCATCTTTCGAAGCCAAATAAATAACCATTTATTTATTTGGCTTACAAAGATGTAAGTTTGTCTTTGTTCGGACCAGAAACAACCGAACGAAAACAAACTTACTGTGATTCTACTATACAGTCCTTACAGACTTAATAAGAGGGAACCCACCATTATTATTATTAATAATAATTATTATGGACTGTGGTATTGAAATAAAAAAAAAATTTACGCATCTTAACTTTTCGTCTAAACACGATTAACGTAGGACGCAAAATTTACTTCAAAATATTGGCAATTTGTGGTAGGCAGTTCCGTGATGTCGATTTACTTATCGGCTTAATCATTTTTAGGATTCCGTGGGCAAGTGTAAAACGCGAGTCTATTACTAAGACTCCGCTGTCCGTCCGGTCTTCCCGTCGGTCCGTCTGTCACCAGGCTGTATCTAGTAGTTTAAATTTCAACTAGTAGTACTAGTTGAAATCTTCACGTATGTAATGATGCATTTAATGCCACTCTCTATAACAAATACTACAGATGATGATACACATACATCAGACATGATTTTTTTTGCCGTTTTTTCAATAAATAAATGGTACGGAATCCACCGTGCGCTAGTCCGACCCACCCTTGGCCGGATTTTTAACTTTAACATACGTTACGTTAGTCCCCAAGGCCGCTGCAAATTGAGGAAATACTTGCAATGATGGAAATACAAAAAAAACCGTATAATTTAGGTAACGTTTGCCATTGTTTAGAAATTATTAACGGTATAGTCAGGTAATTATAAAGTGGAGGTTGTCATTTATAAATTTAAACATATTAAGATGAAATAGGAGGACAAAGATTTTGGTGATTAGAAAAAGAATTTCGAAAAATTATGGTCTTGATGCGGGAATCGAACCCGCGTCCGTTGCTATCCGGGCATGTGCCTGACCGCTCGGCCAACCAAGACAATAATTAACTTGACGAAATTCTTCTAACCTTTACACTTCACGTTGTACGCCAACGGGTACCCTCGCAATGTAGAAATAAATTTCAAACATTCCAAAGCAGATATTTTTACAAATACCGTGCGTTCGGTTAAGCTTGGGTTTTGCTTTATAAACTATTCGATTTTAATTTTAACATTATATAAATGTTAACATTAGTATAGGCTCGTCACCTATTACATGGGTCCTAACATAATTGGCGAAACGTGGGTGCTAGTCCACCTCTGCCTACCCCTCCGGGGATATAGGCGTGATTTATGAAAAAACTTAGCAAAGTTTGCTACTAAGGCTATTGGATGGGTGACTTAAAATGTGTTATCTCGAGTTCGTCCATGCTTCCAAATGCACGTTAAGCCATTGGTCCCGGCTGCATCTGCAGTCGTTAATACCCACCAATCCGCATTGGGACATCGTAGTGGGTTGTCTCCCTATATTCTTCCATCCATAGGGATGTTCTCTGTCCCAGCAGTGAGGACATTAAAGAGCTGGTGATGGAGATAAAAAGCACATCAAGATGGTGGCTCTGACGACACCACCCCGGACCGCATGGTGGGTGAAAGTCCATTCAATACCCCTTTGGGGTATGGATAGGAAGACCTGCATTGCAGACATCTGAATTTCTTCAAAGAAGACATTGAAAAGGCTGAATTGAAAACCTTTATTCCAACTGTAACTTATTTCACCAAAACGTAAAAGAAGCCATTAAAAGATAATCGTCAGCTATTGACATTTCTTCCTTAAGATTTAAATATCAAAACGTGTTGGTTGGTAAACTCAAGCCTTAGGCTGGAGTTCACCAACACTTAAGCAGGCGATTATTATTTAACCATCGGTTTTTGACATTTTATCGTATGGAACAACTGTCAAAACTTACGGTTATCTTTTAATCGCTTGTTTTACGTGTTGGTGAACTCATGTCTAAATTTTTGTATGTTACAAAATATTTGCAATATTTTTTTTAACATTTATAATAATACTAGCTCATTAGGCAAACTTTATTGTTCCCTTATCACCAATCCAAATAAAAAATATTCGATTCCCAAACCTACCAAATAAACACAAAAAAAAAATCATAAAAATCCGTTGAGTCATTTCGGAAGATTTCATTAACAAACACTGTGACACGAGATTTTTATAAACCTATTAGATTAAATTATGTTCAAATTAAAATAGAAAATAATAATTATGCTAGAAGCTTTAATTTGGACATGATTACGACAACTATTTACCGAGCTGCTTAAATACTTATACACAATTTTAAATTCAGTATTAATGCATATTCATTTCTCAGCTAATAGTAACAAACAGTTTAATTGCATGTATATTGTTATGTTGCAAATTGTTGTTTTTGCGATACCCAAGCGGAAAATTTGTTAAATTCCTAATTAGCCACACGTTGCTTGCTTGGTAGAATTTTAATTGACATAGTTCGACTGGGTACTCGCTGTGTACGTACAGCATTCATATACCTACTTTCATTAAATTTGCGATCTTGCATCTCCAGCCCTTTAATATTCCCACTGCTGGGGTACAGGCCTTCCCTATGGATGACCGAATATTGGGAGAATGAGCCATAACCCACCATTGGCCATTGGCTGGCCCATTACGAATTGGTGGGTATTAACAACACAGATTTAGCCGGGATCAACGGCTTAAAGTGCCTTCCGAAGCATGGTGGAGCTTAATCGCCGGCCGAGCGCGCTGTGCCACTACGCTAGCGAGCTCCTCTTGCGATCTTACAATAACATAATTATAAATACTTTAAACATAATAAATGAATTACTGTTTTGTTATTACCGTTGGATGGACACACCAATTGAGATCTTCAATTGTTTAGTAATCCATTGATAGAGAACTCTTTGTTCAACAACCCCAAACGATTATACATTCTAGAATATTAATGAGGTACTAATAGTGTAGAGTAAAAAAATTCTGTAAGCAGATCGGTCTAATTAGTGTGTGTAATTTGCGGTTATCATAGTTAATTGTCATATTTAGATCGAATGAATCGTTGTTCTAAGAAAGAATAGGTAGTTTTATGTAAACTTGGATTGGTTTTGGAATCAATTTGCGAAGTCATTCGAACTGGACAGATGATGCTTCATACATAAAATCTGATGTGCATAAATTAAGCTTCTCCCTTATCCGCTCGTTCTCAGAGTATAATTAAATTATAAGATAATTAAAAAAAACTATATTTATGTTTACTATACTAACAATTATTATGTGTATTTAAAATTATCCATCATCTTGTAGGTACATATCCATAACACAAGTGTGTCTGTGTGTGTAAAAAATATTTATTTATTAACAACTTACATAGTTGCATTAATAAATAAAAAGAAACATTGTTACATTACCGCGTCGTCGAAGCATAGTCGTTCAAATGCTATATTAACTGATGATAGGCTATATTAATCTCAATATATTGCATAAATGCCTCGCTCCAAAGAATCTAATGCGTTTTAAGTTGAATCACTTATTTAAATGAGATATTCAATGAGTTTAAAACCCGATTTAGTACACGAAGTAAGCGCCAGTGGCTTGTTTCTCTCGAGAACAGGGGTCGTAAACATTTTCTTGGCTGCCTGATTTAGCCTTAGTGTGTTTTAAATGATACGGCGACAACTGAACCGGGCCCAGGCGGCAGCGCGTCAAACGCGGTAGGTGTCTATTAAAATCTGAAAAAGGCGAGGAACCCTTTACGCATAGATTCACTATAACTACGGTAGTAAGTAGGTTAATGTTAGTAAGGAGTTATTTTTCTCCGATTGGATACTGAGCAGTTTTGACATTTCACAAAGGACTATAACGAAAAATATTTCAGCAGTATGTAATGTTATGTTTTTTTAAATAATTAAATAATTTTAAAATTATATTTTTAATTGATAGGGAATAGCGAATAGTTATAGGCACAAGCCAATCACGTTTACAAAACATATTTTTAATTAATTAATTTAATTTGAGCGCTTTTTAATATAAACGATAGGTCTGAGTCTACAATTCATAAAATAAAAATAAAAATCAGAGTAATTTTATAAAGTTACTCTGCAAAAATGTTGAGAACCCCTGCGTCTAAGTAGCAGGCGACAAATAAAGTACTACATGCGGACATGCAGGTGTAATGTGGGAGACACGCAAAGGCAAAGGAGGAGTCGTATTCCATATCCACTATATATTCCCAAGATGGTCGCCTCAACAGAGTTATGGGACCACTTTGTCTTTTCCACAGCTCATATTAAACGAAGTAGGCACCTAATGATTACATTAAAGTCCGGAGAGATATTTCAATCCAATAATATTTTTCAAAATGTTATTATGATACCACAATTAACAAGGAGGTATAAGATAATTAATGTTGAGAGGAAAATGTGTGAAGTAAATTGTGCAGGAATATGTTACAACATCAACTTATATTAACAATTTAATGGCGACTTATTTTTTCTAAGAGTCAATACAGTAAACAGCGCATTGGTACGTACAGAACTTCCATATTTCTACACCTAATTACGGTCGTGTGGTGACTACAAGAGCAGACTTTCACCACCCCCTATTTCCCGCGGGTGTCACCTCTGCATACCCCTACAGGAATAAACGGGAGTGAAAGTAAATGTTCTTAATTGGTGACCATCATCATCAACAGCCTCTCTCTATTCTCTACTTCGATATGGCACCTCTTCTTCTACCTGCCCTGTTCCCAGCTATCTATCTGGGGTCGGCGCAGTATGTTTTCTCTTCCATTCATATCGATCAGACGTCATCAAGCCATCCACTCCCTTTTGATTCATATCATCCATCACGCTGTAAAGGTGCTGGTGATGAATGAATGTATAGAAAAAAGACGGAACGGACCATGTCGGGAGACCGATGAACGGAGGGACTGATAGAAAGGACAACATTCCAAACCATACTGCTCAAGGTTTTGGCTTAGGTTTTACAGCCGGCCGCCTGCCTAAAACCAATCCTCTTTGGGTATGCTGTTGTTGGTGGTTTGCCCTCCAACATTCGGGTGCCCTACGGTGCTTATTGGTCTACACCGGGCAATCTCCCTTAATCGACTTTTCGTAAAAGTCACCCATGGGATGAGTCGGGGCTGGCCTATTCTACGTTATTTGTTCGTTCCCAGGCCAGCATAGAAGACTTCGACATGGCACCGTTGCAAAAGAAAAAAAGATACGAAAATATAATTAAAAAAGCACGTCCCCTTAATAGAACGGCCTATTCTGGACTCGCGCCATTACAAAAGCCGTAGCTATTAAAAGTTTTATAGTTTTTGCACAATTTCTCTAACACCTCGCCACAGTTAAAGATGCGAGCGCTGTCGTTTTAGGAGTTTTTTGCCGTTAAGCCGAGAAAGGGAAGCATTAACGAATGTAAATTGGTTACGCGAAGAAGTACATGTAATTTACCAACCGCTAAGCAGAAGTAAAATGTTTCTTTTACGACCTATACTTGGGAACATTAGTAAGGGCGT
The DNA here is from genome assembly GCA_963931975.1 of Cataclysta lemnata. Lineage (NCBI taxonomy): Eukaryota > Metazoa > Arthropoda > Insecta > Lepidoptera > Crambidae > Cataclysta > Cataclysta lemnata. The sequence continues at coordinate 3,427,953 of OZ008348.1, read as the reverse complement.
CCATTTTGATTTCTTAATTCATTTGTTTTATTGCCGCATTTCTAACATCCTTTGCGCATTATGGTGCTTCTACACGGTGATAGGTGTGTGCAGGCTATGTTCGCAAGCAGGGCGTGGGCTATTTGCGCAAGTTTCTTAGTTAAGCTCCACGTGCATTCTGCCCGCGCGAGTATTTCATGTATGGGTCTTGTTCGTTTCAGCTGTCAGCATGTATGCGAAAGTAAACCGCGCGATGTGATACGCGTACGTACAGGCTACTTGCGCATGTTATTTATTTATTCATTTATTTATTTATTATGGTATACACAACAGGTTACATTCAGAAATATTGCTACACAACAATAAAACTCATTTTAGTGCTAGAATATAATCCAAAAAACGTATATTTTAACACAGCATGATAAAAGTTACACACATAAACAAATCGTTAGTAAATCAAAACAAAGTGCTATACAAAAATGAGAAATAGATACAATACACATCAACAATAACAATAATAGGAAGTATGCATTCATAGTTCATTTATTTATTAATAAGTAATTAATAAATAAATAACCCGAAAAGGATAGGTACATTAAAATCAGAAAATACTCGGGGGTTACTTGTGCAAGTATATCCTGGAGTCGCTGGATTCACTAGAATCGTTTACTCGATGCATATAACCTGCGCAAGTGCTTCAACATGCGCAAGCCACTTGCACTGTGTAGAAGCACCATTAATGCTTAAGAAAGACTACAATAATGCCTCGATAGGAATTGGACGCGGTTAAGGAGAAAGGAGCCCTATATTATTAGTGGCTAGTTTTAAACACTTTCAATAATTAGAAATAAATAGATTGTACTTTCGCGGCGTTATTTCGTACTCACATGAACATAAATTGCAAAATCGAGTGCCAAAATTTGACAAATGGTGGTTGACCAAATTATGCTTTTAACTGCTTTGTTTAAGTTTTTTTTCTCTAAAGTATTTATTAGGCATTCTTATCCATTCTTCTTATAATGCATATAGATCTACCTATTGATGGATATGTCATGTATTTTTAGCAATGTTAAATTATTCGTTTTATATGCTCCGATCTCAAAGAGTTTAGTTTAAAACTAAATAACGCTAAATTAAAAAAAGAATTCAAAGTTGCCATATTTGATAAAACTATAATGTCTATGGGTACAAATTACAGATCCATTTGGTAAAGGAACGGGAAATTACCTGGGCACATAATAATAATAAAAATCGCAATTAATACTTAATCACGATGTTAATAACTCATCCTAGAGTTAACGTTGCTGTGTAATATGGTGTTTATTTTATATAACTCCTTAATGCTGTCTTTCAGTGGCCATAATATTTAGTGAGAAGTTTATAAATGTCGGAGTAAAAACGTTGAGTATTTTAATAATCATACTCACGGTTTGTGACATTAGAATTATTATTATACTCTGTAACGTGTGTCTAAGGCGGCTCTCACAGAATCTTACCATATATGGCTGGGCAGAGAGAGAAGTCGGTGTGGCGAAGGGGAGTGTTGACATGTGTTAAGGGGCCCAGTAAACTTACACTTGGGTCACAATAAGTCCCATGCGCTGCTACTGACTTCCCTCTCAGCCTTTTTAAGCAGAATAGATTGAAATATTGTCATAGAATGACTAAAATATAAACTGAATATGTTCATCGGTACTGACATGGCCCTTTCCATTACTTTTCTACGCATTGATTTATGACTACCATCTTTTCAGTGGGATGGATGATAATAAGTGGATGGCTCGATGACGTCTGACCAAATATGAATTGAATAGAAAACATAATGCCCAACGACCCCAGATAAACTGGTAAAAGGGGTGTGATGAGTGGCTTACACAGAATCACCATAATAAATATAATATCAATAGTCCAATCGTATTGTTTACGTGTTTCCATCTACTTTTTAGTAATTAGATTTAATTTTCCGACCTTATTACGTTGATAAGAAAACTTATTTTAATCTCCAAAATCTACTATTCAATAATGTAGATTTTGGAGATTAAAATAAGTTGTACTTAGGTAGACGAGTACTTTCTACATAATATATCAAAGGCAAAGAACCAATACAATCTATTAAAAACCACATAAAATTTTGTTCTAATCAACAGACGCAAACCGGAGATGAAATGACTTCATCAAGTCCTTGAGATCAAAACTATTACTCTATTTACCTCCGTAGTCGTTACTTGTTGATAGACCAATCAGCCTGGCTTCGAATTATGAAGGCTAGCTAAGCTAATAAATCTGTGTTTAATATAAAGAAGGCAGTATAACATGAAACCCTATCCCATTTCGCTATTAGAAAACGTCATTCGTCTATGCGTCCGTCATTGAGGAGAATAAACCCATGTTCCGATTATTATTAACGCATGAATTAAGGAAGTACCTAGGTAGGTACTGAATATTTTTCTAGTTGTAAGACAGTTCGTACATAATTGCTGCTATGTACTACTACTAATGAGAGTTTATTCTTAGTATTAATTCGAATTAACCTAAATTAATTCAGAAGAATCCTAACGTTTGGGTCCAACTAGCTGTTTTGGATTGAGCTATTCTGTTTTCTTCAAGAAGAATGGAATAATTGAGACGTATGGCCAATTTTGCTCGATAATGGTATGAATAACTAAATGCTAGTTGTTTCATTTACCAGTTCCATAATTGTAGTTATTTTTTACAAATATTTATTCACAATTCTATTCTAGGTATATTTTTTATTTTATATAAGTTCAAAATATGTGGTTGTTAATAAAAAAAATCTTTCTTTTAGTCTATAGGTCCTTATTATTTTTTATTAAATCTATACCTTTGGCCACTCCAGTCGGGTCGTTCGGCACTACGTTTTTTTTAATCCCTTTCCGTTCTATCACGCGTCATCTCAGAATGCACTCCCTTGTTTCTCATATTATCATCATTAACTCAATCTTCTTCGGCATTTCTCTCTAATCCTATCCACAACAATGCTGGAAATGTATCTAGTCATATGACATTCGTCTCTCCTCCTTACATACCGGTACATCGTCAAATAGTTGTTAATCAATATTTCTGTCACCATAATTTCTTTAAAATTTGAAAGTACTGCCTTATAATAACTAGAATACAAATATTTTAGAAAAAACCTATCGTTTTCACAGCATAGTTCTTTTTATAAAAAAAAAAATTATTTCCAATTCAACATTTGATTTAATATTTTAAAACTTAACAAGAAGCATTAAGATTTTATTAAGCGAGGCTCAATAACACTATCCTATTCTATTTTGTTGCCGACATTAAAGAATATTTAGAGTGTTGTAAACATAATCTGGGAGTAGTTAAAGCTATTTTTCCCCACCATAGTCGTAAAATTTATGTAACATGTAATATCCGAGCGTTCTCCGTGTGATTGCAAATAAAAATGTGCAAAAGTAATGGAATCTTGTACACTCATTGTGCGTTTCTAGTTTCTTGCGGTTTATGATGACCCATTAATAGGTACTCGGAGAGGATTCGGCTTCAGAGATAAGACGCGAAGTGATTTATATGAAAATTTATTGCATTTTCGTTTTTAATGCCACCGGTTTCTAATTGTATGAAGCTCTGTACCGCTGTAGGTTTGTAATGTGTAAACGTGACTGCTGCACTAGGGTGTTACCACACTAATCGATCGACGTCGAATAAAAGGAGACGTCAGTCGATTGGTATGGTTCGGAATTGTTAGAGTAAAGATATCGGTATTATTCGTCGATTGATGACGTCGATCAATCGATCGATTGGTGTGATAACACCATTAGGACGTTTCGATTCTCGACCGTATTTCCATACAGTTGTCGGTAACACCCACAGTAAAATTTTGACACGCAGATATTATAGGCTATCTGTCAAAATTTTACTGTTGGTGATAATACGCTTCTGCTTACCCCTTCGGGGATGTATAAGGTAGATGTATGTATGTTAAATTTTACTGTAATGCGATAGCCAATGTTTTATATTTTCAAACTTACGCTATGGGTAGGTACCTACTGTAGTTGAGTATAATTATGATGATTTTAATTTTAACATTATATAAATGTTAGAAAAATTAGTACAAAATATTTTGGTGGTTAGAAAAAGAATTTCGAAAAATTATGATCTTGAGGCGGGAATCGAACCCGCGGTACCCGTTGGCTTACAACGTGAAGTGTTAAGGTTAGAAGAATTTCGGCAAGTTAATTAGTGTCTTGGGTGGCCGAGCGGTCAGGCACCTGCCCGGATAGCAGCGGACGCGGGTTCGATTCCCGCCTCAAGATCATAATTTTTCGAAATTCTTTTTCTAACCACCAAAATATTTTGTACTAATGATGATGAATTTGTGAAGATTAACAATTAGTAAAATCTACGTCAAAACCTTGAGCAGGGTGAATTGGAATGTCGTCACCTCAACCACTCCATTCGTTTGTCACGCAATATGGTCCTTTCCGGCTCTTCTCTATACATTTATTATGCACTAAGGCCTTTTTGGTGTGATGGATGGTATGAATCAAAATGGAGGAGGGTTTGATAAAGTCTGACCGATATTAATGGAAAAGGAAACATCCCAAACCCAAATCCATCCAAAAAACACCCAAGGAACCATCGGTAGAGAATAATAAAGATTTTTTAAGGATTCGATATGCAAATAGCGTTCATAAATATTTGTATTTTTTCTTTAGAACACATTCTGTTACACTCTTAACTCAACTATCGATATTTTCGATAGAGGTGACTCGGTTGAGACAGAACTCACTTCAAATTGCAATTTTCACCCTTGGGCGCTGTAGAGGCTTATCGACTTGTGGTTGTATTAATTTAATTTTACTAAATACGTCCCCAGCTCCTATCTCTACGATTACGCCCCTGGTAGCGTGTCGCTACTGAATCATTTCTCTTATGCCCAATGGATACCAGTTACAATGCTCGCCGCTGTAATACCGTTAGCGGGCATAATTCAGCTCTGTCACTAATAAAGCAACTCGCTGCAGCTGTTTGAATAAGCAACATGGAATAGTTTATAGGCCAGTTCTCGAAGATACCGAAAATGGTCAAGATTATTGATATTGATTTCGAATTAATTCCATTTGTGGTGATTATTTTGCACACAGAGAATGTCACGGATCAAACGCTGACAGTATTTTGGATTGACATGATGACATCTGGCGATGCATAAATATTGATTAATAAATACGTCTCATCTAGCTCGAAGTAAGCAGCATAAGCACTCGTGTTATGGATACTAAAAGACAAACAGACAGTTTTTTTATATACATACTTACATAAAAATTATCTAAAAAAAATGTCATTACTATTTTGAATCATGAATCAAAAACGTGCGTCAACGTTCTAATAAGATATAATTATTAATTGCACCAAAGGAAATATGTATCGTAATATTTCGATACTAACTTGGAAAAAACAACCAGTAGTGACATCTTCTACTTTGTACTTTCTCAGATACTAGTGACCATGTAAACATACATACATACATAAATCACGCCTATATCCCCGAAGGAGTAGGCAGAGGTGAACTAGCACCCACGTTTCGCCAATTATGTTAGGTCCCATGTAATAGGTGGCGAGCCTATTGCCATTTATCGGGCACAAAAGTCGCAGTACATTGCTATTGCTAGGTGGTATAAGAGGAACGCTGCTGCCCATTCCTCATCGCTAATTTATCCTTAGAACCTGTAAACATCTGATTCATAAATAATGTAAACTTAGCACTATTGAATTTTTATCAAAAATCCAAACAGCACCTGCAAATAGATATCTCCCCAAATTCTCGTTACACGAGTGGGATTTCAATTACCTTACGCGCCTGCGCAGTGCGCTAACAAATGCGTAAACGCATAGTAAGATTAATAATGATAAATAGTTAAGCATAATAACTTTCTTGATAACTTTCGTTTCAAACCAGATAGGTATAGAAACCAGACGGGAATGGTGGTAGTTTATCAGGGAGCACCGTCTAGATGCAGACGTCGTTAATTATATGTAATTTTTCCTTCTTTGCATAAAATATTATATTTATCGATACGATCATTGTCCTGTCTCACATTAAGGACAAAATTGTACGATCAAGCTTTAAATTTACGAACCATCACACGAAATGTAAATATTTGAAAATAAACATGCCTGAACTGATTTTAATTTTTCGCTGCCATATCAAGTGTTAGTTATGTCTGACCATCAGATTTCAAATTGCAAATTTATTTAAAAAGAGCCAGGTCAAGAGTACCTGCCTGCTAGAAGCATGCATGAGGACATGGCAAAAGAAGTATGTAAGCATCGTGGCAAATAAAAGGGGAAGACTTACTGCTCCGTGGGACACTAAAGAGCTGGCGATAGATGGGACACATAAATTATTTCATGCCTATATATTTATAAAGTATGTCCGTTTTGGGCTACCTCCTCCCACACATATAGAACATATAAGAGAGCCTCCATTTTAGGCAGTTCCCCTATCAGCTAATCACGCGTACACACATACATACATTACTATTAGAACACTGTTAGCTCGCACAAAAACAATGCTCAAACAAGTCGAACCCAAGTGGGTTCAGTGGCATCAGCAGTTAATGAGGTATATGCAAATTATAATTGTTATTCGCGATCTGGTTATGCCGAAAAAAAAACAACTGCAATTAAATTTTTAACAAAACTCCTAGTTCAATTGATAAATTGTCTAGATACGGTAACAATATGGCGGCGTATAGTACTAGCGGGTACATTTAGCGCGGAATATTATAAAACCTTTATTGCCGCGACCGCTGTAAACTGTGCGAAACGAGAGTTTGAAGTGGTTAGAATATAAATATCTAATTATGGGCGCGTAAGTAGTAAAATTGTTAATGCTGTTGTATTTCAAGCAAATGCGCAGTGTCATGTGCCTACGTCCAATTTCTCTGAAGCGTCTCAATTAAGATTGGCCGGTGTAGACCAATAAGAACCTTGGGGCACCCGAATGGTGGAGGGCAAAATACTAACAACAGCATACCCAAAGAGGGTTGATGTCAGGCAGGCGGCCGGTTGTAAAACCTAAGCCTTGAGCAGTATGGATTAGAATGTTGTCATTCCAATCACTCTCTCCATTCATCAATCCCTCGACATGGTCCGTTCCGTCTCTTCTCTCCACATTCTTTCATCACTAGCACCTTTACGGTTTGATGGATGAATCAAAAGGGAGTGGATGGCTTGATGACGTCTGACCGATATTAATGGAAGACGAAACATTCCGCGCCAACCCCAGATAGACTGGAAACAGGACAGGAAAAAGAACATATTCTATTTTTTATTCCTATTCGAATTGACCTAAGACAAGACCACGTTTGTCGGGTCAGCTCAGCGAGTAGATTATAATTCAGAAGTTAGGCAGGGTAATGCTTTAAGGGACCACACAAGAGACGTTAATTGAGACTTTCTTCTCCCTGCTCTGTTCTCAGTCTATCTGGGGTGGGCGCAATATGTTTCCTCTTACATTCATATCGGTCGGACTTCATCAAGCCATCCACTTCCTATTGATTCATATCATCCATCACACCGTTAAGGTGCTAGTGATGAATGAATGTATAGAAAAGAGACGGAACGGACCATGTCGAGAGACCGATGCACGGAGAGAGTGACTGGATGACAACATTCAAATCCATACTGCTCAAAGTTTTGGCTTAGATTTTACAGCTGGCCGCCTGCCTGACACTTACTTTGGGAATTACTAAGTTATACTAAGCTATATCACTAGCGCCGCCAATAATAATGCGCTACTCACTGTAAGAATAATAATAATAATATGTCGAACTATTTTTACTCTCGACAAGCACTTTAATTACATTATTAGAATCGCCGTGCGTACATTTCCCATTAGAAAGCATAACGAACAATTAATTGGATGTAATTGAGTATATTTTTATTATAACACGACACAATCAGAGAGTTACAATAGTGTTCTACATTACTTGTTCTAACAGACTGTAACCATCTCGCTTATTAGTAAACTTAATTTCTCTGAACAAATAAAAGACCTTTGAGTCCCGCTAGCTTTAGATGCAAGATTCAGATATGGAGTTTTGCTTTGTTTTTATTTAATTAAGGGCTTAAGTAGCAATTGGGCAAAGTTAAGTGAAAATAGTTTGATTCATTACAAACAATTACAGCAGACGAGAGTAATCATTATTAAGCTGTGACCGATTTTTTGCTTTTCCAAAGTACTTTTTTAAGTCTTTGTCAAGAGACATAATATTCCAAGATACATACCAACATATAAATCAAGATACATAGAAATCAGACCCAGTTACTCCTGAAGGTGTAGACAGGGATGAATCGAAACTCACTCTTCGCCGTCTATAATATTAGGTCCCATGTAATAGGACCTAATATTGCAAGCCTGTCTATGTTATCTACCGGGCAAGATTATGGAAGTATTCTTAAATCATAAATAAAAAGTTGTATATCAAAAAATCTCCTTTTTTATGTTTATTGTGTCAGATAGGTAGTAATGAGCACTGCCCCATAAGTATATACCGTCAAATAAAATATTGCGTATCTCAATTCTGCTTAAAATTCAGGTGCTGTCATAATGTATGTTTGTTGTTAGGTGATGAATTCTGCTGCCCATTACTCTTCGCTGCTTAACCCTTAGTGGCCTTGTACCACGAGAGAGATTGGGGGTGGTTACAATTATTATTATGTATTCTGCTCTGCGGTCACCACATAGCATAATTTATAGCTTACTGATATCTAAACATGTATTGATTACTGATAATAACATTTAATTTAAGTACAACTCTAATAATTCCCTAATCACACAGCCGCCGCTAAATCAAATGTCAAGTAGAAATTCAATTAACAATAATTCATAACGAAATCCATTGAGGGGGAGTATCCCTCTATCTAATTGTAATTAACGCGAGAGTTAGTTAACACCACGTTTACAATAATTATATGGTCATTAGAAATGCACACGTTGGTTAAATGATAAATTGTACAACGGTTCACACACAGTGATTGTTTGATTTTAATTTTTAATTGATTCAAAGTTGTATTTTGTTTGGCAGCCTCGTTAATTCAATCATGCACTGCACATATATCATAAGACTTTAACACCAATTTATCTTCTAACTTATGTGTGTAATATATCTGAATCGGAAACCATGAATAATGATAAAATCATAGTAAAAGAGACTTAATTATAGTACTTTTCATATACAAGTTTATCCAAAGAGTAGAAAATAAAAATAAAAGTTAAGAAATAACTTTCTTTTTATATAAGTTTGAGAGAGAACTGACTGAAACTTCTATCAATCTTAAATTACTAAAGATAAATTAAACATTTTATCCTTTTCATTCCTCCATTGCACTATATCTTTAGTTTTCTCTTTATGAATACTAATCTACAGATGCTATAAATAAATGAATAATGAGTACCTAATAAAACTAGTGTATAGAAAAGTGATCTAAAGGATCGTTACATGAGACCTCAGGTGGCAACTCGATCATTACTCAACTCCTTCCATACATTTACCAATTTAATCCTAATAGGTACTCTAATTGTGTGACGGAAAGCAATATTAATAGGCAAGTATTCGCGGATAAAACTATTTGACAATACGCAACTTTAATTCTTACATTTTCAAAATTATTTTATAGACGAGACGATTATTTTAAAGGCAAAGCCAAAGATTTTGTTGCAGTGCTAGCCGTTAACACTAATAATGGAGTGGCTTAAGTTTCTTGCACACATTTTAGTGATAACAGTTTTGTTGCTGCTACATTGTATGATGAAATGATTTCAACAAAATAATCAAACTGGAACTTACTTATTGATTGAATTGCAGATGGGTCCTTCTACTGCAGCTGTTGCGTATTCAATCTGGAAACAAAACACATCCGTTATTAAAAGCACTGCGCGAAATGAATACTTATCTATGATATATTATTATAAAGCTGAAGAGTTTGTTTGTTTGTTTATTTGGTTGGTTAAACGCGTTAATCTCAAAAACTACTGATTCAAATTGAAAAATTACTTTTGTGTTGGATAGTCATTTTATTGAGGAAGGCTACATAACAACCGACATTAACGCGAGCAATGCCGCGGGAGACCAATATAACAAATAACACACGCAATCATTCTACCATCCGTAGGATCTATCGATCCAGATGAACACCGGAACTGTGTCGATAATTTGATTACTGATCAAAATCAATATTGATCAATATGAGCCTCGGTATTGTTGACCGCAAGATGGAAGTCCGAACGCTATGAAATTCCAGATAGAATCAGTTGCATCGCCATGTTGTAACGTTCTTAGACAAAGTTACAATTGTTAAAGTGATTGATGATGGTTCACTGAATGTTAAAATGAAATAAGTACCTAACAACTAAGCAGTATTCACGATTATGTTTATATTTATTTAAAATATAGCAATGATAACGAAGCTTGATAATGTTGTACAAGTAAATGTTTGATTTTTATTTAGGAACGATGAAAAAATGATAAGTACGCTAAGTGAGTTACGCTTAAAAAAAGAGAAGAGAAGAAACAAAAGAGATCGCAAGAGATATTATAGTACTAGGAACACGATAGGACGAAGATTAAAATCTGTGTGCTTACTATGAAAATAAATCTCCGTCTTCCGGACAACTTGTTTTCACACAACCGACTGACAACAGAATAAAAATACGCAAACGTATTACACTGTCATGGGCATTGAACTAGAATACTTTAACTTAAACCGTGCCTTAAACATAGACATACATAAATCACTGCTGTTCGTGCTAAGTTAACTAACGCCTAGGCAGGTTCGCTGTGGCTGAGTGTTATAGACAACCGCCTGGATTGCAGAAGATGAGGATTCATGTGTTATACACACACATAAATCAAGCCCTTTTATCCCCGAAGGGGTAGGCAGACGTAAATTACCAACCACATTTCGCCAATCATATTAGGGTAATAGGTGGCGAGACTATTGCCATGTATCAGGCATGTAGATCGCAGAATATTGCTAGGTGGTATAAGAGGAACGCTGCTACTCTATACTCGTCGTGTCTTAACTTTTAGTCGCCTTATACGACACCCGTGAGAGAGATTGGGGGTAGTGACAATTGTATTCTGCTCTGCCGTCACCACGTGGCTATGGATCAAGCATCTAGACATGCATCAGGAAATGATATTTTGGAAATCTCTGATCTCTCTTTTTTTTTTCTTCTTTGTAGCATTAAAAATTTTTGAGGGTGACTGTTTCTATGGGCCGGTTATTTGATGCATAGTTAACTCAACCAATTGTTAAAAATTCATTCTGATTTCTGATAATCAGTCTGATATTTAACCATCAGTAACAATATCAGCCAGATATTTAACGATTAGTAACAATTTTTAACAATTGGTTGAGTTACCCCCGAATACAGAAACGCTATTCAAAGTTTGAGTCCCGCTTAACATTTAGGTATTGTCAAAATTGACGTTTTTCCATACAGATTCTGACAGGTAGTGTCCACTTAACTTTTTAAGCAGTCCCCTAAATTTGAGTAGCGTTTCTGTATTCGGGGGTTAACTATGCATCAAAAAACCGTCCCTTAGTATAATACAATGTTCCGAAAGCTTATCGTAGATTTTCATCATCCGGTTATGTTTTGCCATTCTACAATAAATTGTTTAGAAGTAAGTACGCTGACTTTATCCTCGTTTCCTTCGTCCAATCAAGACGTCCAACAGGTGTCTGACGTATGATTATTTCATAAATCAAGTAATACTACATACATTTTTTATGACACCCCCACTCAATTTGCATTCCATAATGTTATTTTACTTTATAATGATACAAAATGCATGGGTACTAAAGATGTACGCGTCCGCTAAGATACTTGTTGGGTATATTTTGTATTGTAAACATTTATAATGGGTGTCTACTTTCCCTATCATTAGAATGTAACAATGTAAGGTAGGCTCAGTAAGCTGTTGCGATGGGGTTACGTAATCTAAGAAGTATTTTATCGTTTTATTGTAGCTGGAAATAAATAAAAAATTACGCCGGTAAGTAGCGAGCGAGCAGGAAGCTTAAAGTTACTAGGGTGGATTATTAGACATTGACACGAGTTGAAGTGTGGAGGCAATTTCAAAGATCTTTAACCCAATGCAAAGACGGAAACTCCATTGAGTACAGTGTCGGGTCCAGAGCGTGTGACTGAGAGAGAAGACAGGAGTAGTGTTTGGGACTTGTAACCCAATTGTAGGTTTACGGAGCCCCTTTAATACATTATGCTCACGTTTGCCAATCCGACATCTCTCTCTGCCCAGCCATATTTGGTAAGACTCTGTGACACACCTTCCAGTGTAGTACTTACAAAAGTTCTAGACAAGCCAAGGACTTTTAGTAAAGTCTATACACTACACCTAGCTACCACCTAAATACGCATGTCTTTAATTAATTAATTGTACGTTTCTCTAACCGGCCGTGTGGTGACAGCAGAGTAGAAGACAATTGTCACCACCCCAAATCTCTCCCGTGGGTGTCGTACAAGGCGACTAAGGATAAATTAGTGATGAGGAATGGGCAGCCGTATTCCTCTTATACCACCTAGCAATGCGAACTGCAACTTTTGTACCCGATATATGGCAATAGGCTCGCCACCTATTACATGGGACCTAACATAATTGGCGAAATGTGGGTGCTAGTTCACCTCTGTCTACCCCTTCGGGGATATAGGCGTGATTTATGCATGTATGTATGTACATTTCTCTAAAGATTAGCACAAACAAAAACATAAATTATTGTTTTTTTGTGCGACTGTCCTTATTTCAAAACTTTTTCACGTATTTTCTTTATTTTACAGACTGTATGGTACGAGTAGTACTCGTGATATGAAAATGTTAGTCACCCATCCAATATCCGGCCTAGTTAACATTGCTTAAGTCATGCAATCGCGGGACAGTGCGCTAGCCACTGCACCATCGAGCTCGATTAAATAAGATAAATTTGTCTTAATCAAAAATCCTAACATAAAGCTGATTTTACACTTGACTACTAATACTGCAAATAGTGTACAAAGGTCAACATACGAGTGACTTGCCAATAATAATGATCCTAAACAGTTACCCCATTACTGTAGGATGTGAATATTGACTGGTCATATTTGTTTCCATCGTTCATCTAACAGGATGCAGAGGCCTATCCATCAGCTCACGAATGCCGTTACTCTATTCCTTTTGATAAAAAATACAAAGGTGTTTTAATCTGTGGCGTATGTTTTGGCGGGCTTTATTAATATGTCAGATTTTATTTTATTTTGAAACTGTATTTATTCCATGTTCATTCATAATGAACTTAAATCAAAATTATAGGAAAATAATATAAGGACGACAAACACATTAAATTAATGGCCTATATTATAATAGGCATGCATAATTCTGACGTCCTAATGAAGAACTTAGATTTAGAATTTTTATTCTTGACGATTAGCGATAGCTAAAATTTAATTTAAAAAATTGTTTCATTTTTTAGTAAGAAAACAAACAAAGCCGATATAATAATATTATCTACACAACGTAACACATTTGTTACAAACTCTAAATACATTATTCAGATTTTCACACCCTTTGGGAGAAAACACGCATGTTTATGTAAAACTTAGTAAGTATTATTTGTGTTTTCCAAATCATATTTTGTTTAATGATTCATTCGGTATCATCAACGATAGACATCTTTGAATTCTAACGCATGACTAAACAAATAACAACGAACGCATTTGAAGAAATATATTTTCGAAAGACCAACTATTTCCACTATTACTACTGTCACAACAGGACAATAATATCTGAAAACGTATTTAATCATCTAATGCCGATTGACTAATAGATATCTAAGTCAGTACCATAACGAGATGGCTGGCTAATCGCGCTATGCGCCATAAAATATATTGAAGGCAATTTGTATAAATATATTGAAGCTGCACTACGCTTCCGTAGGCTTATTAAGCGAATAGAGCGCTTTGCTTGTACCTCAAGCGAGACGCCCTCGATAATGCGCAATAAACATGCGTTACAATGTTTTTTTTTTAAATTCGAACACAGCTTTTCAATCCATGAGTAAATCTTTATTTAGGTATCACGTGCCTTACGGAGCACGGAGGAACTCAATATGATAATTATATTTTTAGTTAACGTCAACCATCCAATGACCGGCTTTAGCGAACATTCCTTAGTTTACGCAATCGTAGGTCGAGCGCGATGAGCCACTGCGCCACCAAGTTCTTCAATTGCCATTTAACAGAAACAATACACACCCCCAAAAATATTTCCCATGCTAATTTAGTCATATAAAATCTATGGTAATAACAAAAATTCTAAATTGTAAAATAAGTTTTCGAATACTTCATTCATTTTGCTCTACTGACCTAACAATTGGTAAAGGGCAAGAAAAAAACATTCAATTTAATTTTTAGTATCACCTTAGTATTTAGATGAATATTAGCGCGGGCAGCATTACGGGTGTGCATTATTTCTGATAAATGTTTGTATAGTAATGGTGTAACGTATTAAAAAAGATCTCTAAGTTGGCGCAACTTTCGGGTGTGTTCGGGGTTAGGCGCTAACGTCGTACTTAACGTCAAAAAATGACGATTCAAAACTAGTCGCTATTCTTGCCGGGTCTATGGTTTAGATTTGAAAGAAAATTTTTGACATTAAATACTCATTAAAGTTAATTGACGTCTCTGAGTGCGGCAGTAACAGGGCAAGGTAAGAATCTAATTGTGAACGAACGTGTTAATCATTGGTTTAGTCAGGTTTAGTCATTGTATAGATTAACTGTATTTGACTGGGCACGATATAACCCAGCCTTTAATCTGTTTTAAACGAGCCTGTTAAAACGAAAATAATTATTAATTTCAGTTAGCAGCGCTTAGCAGGGGCCAATTATGTGATGGCAGCTAATGTTGCTAAATTACGGCGGACAGAGCAAGTGAATTTTAATTTACTACTAGGATCAGTCAATTATGGCGAAATTACTTTCTAGGCCTTAGTTAGGCTTGACTTTAGAAGAGAGAAAGAAAAAGATAATGAGAGATTTCCTTGGTTCTATACTTTTTTCGAGGCTTTGTCAGGGCTAGTTTTCGTAAGGACTTGACGTGCGATTAATTTTATATTTTTGAAACGAAACAGTTTGAAAAAAAAATGTACCTACTGAAGGAGATCTTTTCTTACGTAGATTCAGCTAATTTTGTTATAAACCTGCTTAAAAATCTTACAATCTCTTATTAAATCTAAGAATTTAGAAAATTATCAAAATCTGAATGTTACGCAGTACTGTCAACTCCCAAAGGATCTTAAGTGTCGCCTTGTACAACACCTGTGGGGAGAAGAGCAGTGGTGACAATTGTGTGTGTATTCTGCTCTGCCGTCACCACACAGCAAACACTTACCAAAAAGGTCATCTTACTTAAAATAAAACAATTAATATACGGAAAATATTTTTTTAACAAGTGCCCAAATGAGTCGAAACTGCGACTTGGAATAGAATCAGTATTTTTGATGAACTTTTTAGCATTTCCGTTGACGGTGCAAGTGGAAGGCTAATCTGTTTTACATACATACATAAATCACGCCTATATCCCCGAAGGGGTAGGCAGAGGTGAACTAGCACCCACATTTCGCCAATTATGTTAGGTCCCATGTAATAGGTGGCGAGCCTATTGCCATATATCGGGCACAAAAGCGTCGCAGTACATTGCCAGGTGGTATAAGAGGAACGCTGCTGCCCATCCCTCAAAACTGATTTATCCTTAGTCGCCTTGTACGACACCCACGGGAGAGATTTGGAGTGGTGACAATTGTATTCTACTCTGCCGTCACCACACGGCCAATCTGTTTTATCTGTGTTAATCTGTTTTACTATTAAATAATAGTGTATCCATAAAATATAAGCATAGCAATTCAGATACATTTCAAATAGTAGCAGAACTTCGAGTCCACATTGTATGTACAAGGAAGCAAATCGTGGATCGTGATCGCACTAATACAAGATTCCAATTTGGTAGAAACATTCGGTTCTGTTAGGAGTCCGCAAATCAAACTTGTACCCCGCCAAACTACTACGCAATGCAATCTGTTCGGGAACGATAGGAATAAATCTCGTGTGACCGGTAACTATGCGATGCTGTTACCGATTCCTATTAGATGCACCGGTAGACAATATTTCCCCATTCACGGGCCGAAAGTAGAATAGAACGAAATATATTAAGTATAATTTAATAAATGTGCGTACGCCGCGTGGTGACGGCAGAGTAGAATACAATTGTCACCACCCCAAATCTCTCCCGTGGGTGTCGTACAAGGCGACTAAGGATAAATCAGCGATGAGGAATCGGCAACAGCGATCCTCTTATACCACCTAGCAATAATACTGCGACTTTTGTACCCGATAAATGGCAATAGGCTCGCCACCTATTACATGGGATCTAACATAATTGGCGAAACGTGGGTGCTAGTTCACCTCTGCTATCGGGGATATAGGCGTGATTTATGTATGTATGTAATAAATGTGTTCTTTGGGCTTTTGATAAATGGGCTTTTGATATGCTTTTGATAATTCTTAATTGCCTTAAACTACAAATAATCGTAACAGGCGTGAAATAGTAGAGATCTCTAAAATAGGATTATTGACCTATAGGGTGATTATGTAAATCTATTTCAATGAAAGACAGCAAGAAATTAGTGAAATATTAACTGCCCAGCCGTTTTGCGAACATGTATTTACGATTTGACAGTGTCAGTTGATGTCATCGTAACATTGAACTCGAAATTTGGCATATCAATAGTAAATGGTTGTCTAAAAAAGCGACTATCCCCCAAATACAGAAACGCTAATCAAATTTGGGGCACTGCTTAAAAAGTTAAGTGGACATTACCTGTCAGAATTTGTATGGAAAAACATCAATTTTGACAACATTTAAATGTTAAGCAAGACTCAAACTTTGATTAGCGTTTCTGTATTAGATTTCGGAGGTTAGTAAGCTTGTTGCAAAGCAGTTGACAGTTTGGTTTTGAGAATCTTTTTATTGCACATGAAACAACTCGGACCCTGTCTTAAACTTAGAATACACAACCGCTGCTATTACATAAAAGTATTTTTAATTCTGATGTTTTCTCTGTCAGAAACTATAAACCAAAGAGGGAAAAAATCAGATATAACCATTAAATCTTAAACAAAACACGACCTAAATTTTTTTGTAATAACACCATATGTTTCTAAGTATTTTTTCTCATATCAGGGACGGCTCATCATCATCATCATCCGGGTCATCCGTCTGGTGGCGGGCTGCGGCCATGAACTCAGGGGACATCAGTCTCCCGGTGGTCTGGACCGCCGTCTTAAACGGCGGGGCTCCCAGGGACAGCTAAACATGTTTTCTTCTTAAATATTAATACATAATAAATAAATATTTATAATTTTATATAATTATAATTATAGTAATTAATTTATACTGCATTAATATATATTAAATTAATATAAGAGTAGAGACGCAACTCAAAAAATACGAAAATTGAGCGATATATAATACGTGTATGGCATTCCTTGTGCGTTTCAGAAGGCAAGATCGAGCTCGTATCCGATGCAAAATTATCCGTATTAGAATACTGAATGTAACACAGCCACTATTATGCTGATAGTCGACAAATACAAAGTTGCAGTTGTTGATATACGAAGAGTCCAGAAAGGATTGCGGATAAATGATTTGACTATATTTTGTTATACCAATGTACCTATGCCAAGATCAAGATAAACCCACCACAGTTACGATATCTATGTTATTTTTAGCAATTAAATAAAAAAAACTTAATTATACAAATATCTCCATCCGATTGTCAAAATTAACTTGTAAGACGTAAGGCACAAAGTCGATTGTGAAAATTTTAAATTTTGCAGTAACCTGACGTGCACTTTAAGTTGTTACTAACTGTTATGTTGTTACTAACTGAATCTGCACCAAATTTCATTAAAATCGATTCAGTTAGACTTGAAACAGCAAGAGAGACAGAATCACGTTAGCATTTAGGCCAGAGTTCACCAACTTGTAAAACGGATGATGTGCTACACGTCGCTAAATATTTGATTTATTATTTCAACATAATAAAATTAGATAAGGATTTGTATGTGTGATGAATAATGTCTGTAATAAATATGTTTTCTTTCTTTCTTTCTTTCAAATGTTAGAAAAATTAGTACAAAGATTTTGGTGGTTAGAAATTTTGGTAATTTTTTGAACTTTTTCTAACCACCAAAATCTTTGTCGGCTAGATATTTTTTTGTGTTCTCCACGTGTTAACCACTGGTTACCGCCCTTAAACAGTTGCGTGTCCTTGTCTATATATGTATATCAATATAGACAAGGACACGCAACTATTATTATTGTATATTATTGTCTTGTGTCTTTGTTCAAATTAACAATATTACATACAAAGACAGTGTTTTAACGTTATGAATGCCTCTTGGACGAAATAGTTAGGTGTTTGTATTGGGCAATGGTCGGCCGATACGGACGATCTAATTGCAATATTTACATTTAAATTGAGCTTGTTTTCACTGACTGACACTGCTAAGTCTATTTATAACAGGGCTGTCATTCGTTAGAACATTCTCGGTTTAAAAATTAATTAACTCCCGCTTTGGTTAAAGGGTTAGATCGCTGGCTATCGGCAAAGAGATCCTGGTTGGACCAAATGTTTGGGGGTATAAACACAGACATTTAATGTTGTTCTCAAGGCATTTATATTATTTTATAGTAGTAGTAGTATAGTATATAGTTGACGGCCGGCTTGGTCGAATGCTCTGATTGCTGGGTATTGGCCAAGAGGTCCCGGGTTCGAATCCTGGTAGGAGCAAATTACATAAACACAAATATTTGTTCCCGAGTCGTGGTTGTGTATATTTATGTAGTATATTTTCAACATTATTAAAAATATGTCCATCATCTAGTATCTATGGGGTACAAAGTATATATGAATATTGTACCTTATTATTTGTGAGGTCAGGTAAATCAAACAGCTGTTCTTAGTACACTCACTTGTATTGTCACAAACACAATCACAATGAAAGTCAGAAGGAAGTAACAGAAGATAGATAGTCCATAAATATTAGAGATAATAATTACTTATTATTAAATATAAAGCGCGATAGCGAAAGTGATTTTTAAGGGATTAAAGCAAGCGACATAAATTCCGCGTCAGTGATCGGTTATCCACTAACTGCGGCCGCGCCGCACGGAGCGTGCTGGGACATCGTATTACGTCACGCGGGTTTATTTGCTTTCCGACCCGTCTCCACATCGCCGCGATCGGAAGGCACGCACGACAATACGATAAAATATTAGCAATGAATAATAATGAAATATTTAGGTTAATTATAATAGATATTATTGTGTAGTGTTGTATATGTTTTATTGTGTTATTATAGTTAATTTTAGTGTTAATAAATATTATGTAAATAAAAAAATGTAAGTAAAAAAAAAAGTAGGATAATAATAAAATAATGTTTATTGTTATTGACTTTAATAATAAGAATTGTGTTTGTAAAGTAATATAGATAGTTTAGTAGGTAATTTTTAGATTGATAAATAATAGGTATATAAATAAATTATTAATGTGTTTAAATAAATAAAATAAATGTGAGTTACCTACATCACTCCCCTCCAGAGACCGTGTCTACGGGCGATAAAAATCTGGGAATTTTACTTGGCGCCCTGAACGAGTGGTAGTAACTGGAAGAGGTGTATATTTATCTGGCTCGGTATCGGTAGAATAATTTTTATATGACGTAGATATGTCGTCAGATAGCACGTAGGCAGGTTTTAAACGATCTATCGAAACAATGATATCCTTGCCATTAACGTGGATTTTGAAAGTTTTATCGTTTCTATCTAATACGACATAAGGTCCATTGTACGAATATTGAAACGTGCCTCGATAAATAGGGTCCTTAACAAAAACATGGCTACAAGTATTTAAGTCCTTGTATACAAAATAATTGTTTTTGTTATGGTGCGAAGTTGGGACTGGTTGTAAGTTTTGGGCAAAAGATCTCAAGCGAGCAGAAAAATCTCTGATATCAGTGGTGTAACAATCAGTTTTGTGACCGAAGAATTCACCAGGCATACGTAAGGATTCTCCGTATAAGAGTTCCGCGGATGTAGCTTGCAGATCGTCTTTAAATGCATTTCTTATCCCAAGTAACACCAGTGGTAGTGTCTCTGTCCAATTGGGGTCTGCGTGACAGGTGATTGCTGTTTTCAGATAACGATGAAAACGTTCTACAAGTCCATTGGATTGAGGATGGTAAGCAGTGGTTTTACGGTGCTTAAAACCTATGAGTTTGGCCAAGTATTGGAATAGGGCCGACTCAAACTGTTTACCACGATCGGTAACTATATCCGTGGGACAGCCGAATCGGGCGACCCAACCTGATATAAATGCTTTCGCCACAGCCTCTGCTGTAATTTCGGTAACTGGGACAACTTCAGGCCATCGCGTGAAGCGATCGACTGCTGTCAAACAGTACCGATAGCCAGCAGATGGAGGTAATGGGCCAATTAGGTCCAAATGAACATATTTGAAACGAGCCTTTGGTAAGTCTAGTGTACTTAATGGAGATGACACGTGTCGACTTACCTTAGCTCGCTGACAAGTCAAACATGCTTTAGACCATTTGCGGCAATCTCTCCTCATGAATGGCCATACGAACCGTTGAGAGACTAATTTGACTGTGGCATTAGCACCAGGGTGGCTAAAACTGTGCAAGTTAGCAAAAACTTTCTTGCGAAATTGTTTCGGGACAAAAGGTCTGGGAGCCGGTGTACTTATATCACAGTACAAAAGTGAACGGCAACCAGGGATTGTCATTTTCTTCAGATGAAGAGAAGTGTCTGTGTCTGCGTTCAACAATGACTGCAACTCGGGATCTGTCGATTGGGACATAGCCATAGTTTTTAAATCAACCGGCATCTGCAGTTCTTCGATACGAGAAAGAGTATCAGCGACGACATTATCTTTCCCAGCTATATGACGCAAGTCGGTTGTGAATTGGGCAATATAATCAAGGTATCTATACTGACGAGGTGAGCAGTTATTTTTCCGTTCGTGGAAAGCAAAACACAGTGGCTTATGGTCTGTATAGATGGTAAAATGTCTGGCTTCTAGCATATGACGAAAATATTTAATACTCTGGTAAACAGCAAAGAGTTCTCTGTCATATGGAGAATATTTCTGTTGCGAAGAGTTTAACTTCCGTGAAAAGAATGCCAATGGTTGCCAAGTATTGTCCCTATATTGCTGCAATACACCACCGATTGCTACGTCAGACGCATCCGTAGTTAAAGCTAACTTAGCCTCGAGATCGGGATGCGCTAATAAAGCTGCATTGCAAAGAGCTTCTTTGCACTGGTTAAAGGCGGTCAAAGAGTCTCCGCTTAGCTCAACAGGATGTGAACCTTTGACTGAGCCAGTCAGCAGAGTGTGAAGAGGAGCTTGAACTTGGGCAGCATTTGGCAAAAATCGCCTATAAAAGTTAATCATGCCTAAGAATCTCCTAAGCTGCTTGACTGTCTTTGGCGGGGGGTATTCCTTAATAGCCAGGATCTTACTTTTCAGAGGAGTGGCACCAGAAGAAGAAATGGTGTAACCTAAGAATGTAACTTCAGGTTGACCGAAAACACATTTTGCGGTGTTAACTAAAATGCCATACTCACTCATTCTGGTGAACAGTTGACGAAGATGATCCTCATGCTGCTTTTCGGTCTTAGAAAAGACCAAAAAATCATCCAAATAGGGATAGCAGAAGTCGAGGCCACGTGTGAGTTCGTCAACAAATCTCTGGAATGTTTGACCAGCGTTTCTTAAGCCAAACGTCATAAACGGAAACTCGAAGAGTCCGAAAGGTGTAGTTATTGCGGTCTTCGGAATATCATCCTTAAAGACGGGTACGTGGTGATAAGCCTTAACGAGGTCTATTGTGGAGAATATTTTACAACCCGAGAGACTGTGAGCAAAGTCCTGGATATGACGTATGGGATATTTGTCAGGTATAGTCCTAGCATTAAGCAATCTATAATCGCCACAAGGACGCCAGCTATAGTCCTTTTTACGCACAAGATGAAGAGGCGATGCCCATGGGCTATCAGATGGACGTGCTATACCGCTAGCTAACATGGCATCGAATTCAAGCTTTGCAATCTTAAGTTTGTCTGGGGCCAGTCTGCGAGGCGAACAAGCTACTGGAGGGCCTGGTGTGGTGCGAATATAGTGTAAAGTGTTATGTTTTGTTTTGCGTGGTATGCCAGCCGGTCGAGTAATGTCTGGAAACTCACCGAGAATGTTGTGGAACTTACCAACGCCAGTCAAGACTTTTACACTTGAAATAAGACTGTGGGAAAAAGAAATGGTAGCTACAGCGGATACATTGGTAGTGCTATCAATTAAGCGCTTATTTCTAATGTCCACAGTAAGATTATAAAATGATAAAAAATCAACGCCTATAATAGCCTTGGTAACATCGGCTACAATGAACTGCCATACATAGTCACGACGAAGTCCAAGGTTAAGACTAAGTTGCACTGAACCATAAGTGTCTATAGTGGTACCATTCGCTGCACATAACTGATAGTTAGTCTTCGCACGACGTTCACGAAGTGAAGACCTGGGCATGACACAAAGGTCACTCCCTGTGTCCACGAGGAACTGGATCTTCGATCTTCGGTCCGTCACAAACAAGCGGCCAGTTGGGTTGGGGCAATCGTCAGCCGCCATTACCGACCGCCCTTGGCGTTTTCCGTCTTGAAGTCGCAGGGACTGACACATTTGTTGGCCTTGCTTCCAAATTTGGCATGATACCAGCAAAGTGGCTGCTTACGGTATCGGGAATCGGAACGATGGGAAGAAGTAGACCGTCCACGCTGATTGTAGTTAGGTCGGTTACGAGGTCTGCTTCTTTGTGCAGTAAGAGCCTGCACCTGTCGAGTAAGCTCTGCTATCTGCTTTGCCATCTGGTCCAACGAGTGGGTGCTCGCAGATGAGGTGGCTGCAACCGCGATCATAGGAGCAGGAGGTGAGATATCCTGGATTCGGTCTGCAAGATCAGCCAGTGTCTCAATAGGTGAGGTGCTCTGAGACGCTATAATCTGTTGCATGTTATGTGGCAGACGGCTCGTCCAGATAGTTTTGACGAAGTCTTCAGGAACGCCAGGTCCGGCCAAATTTTGCAGGTGTCGTAAGAATTGAGAAGGTTTTCTATCTCCGAGCTCCTCGTGCATAAGGAGTTGTTTGACCTTCTTCTCTTTAGATGCTGAGAGGCGCTTTATGAGCTCGGATTTCAATTTCTCATATTTGTTTGAAGCTGGTGGAGATATGATCATGTCTTCAACTTCAGATGCGTATTGGTGGTCTAGTTGAGATATGACGTAATAGAATTTCGTCGCGTCTGCGGTGATGTTAGAAATCGCAAATTGCCCTTCCAATTGCGCAAACCAAATTGCAGGTTTGTCCGGCCAGAATGGTGCGACACGAACTCCGACACGATAAATATCGGGTGGTGTCGTGGCCGTGCGCAAACGGGACTCATCGTTCGAAGTTTCTCGCAATACCGACTTTATAGATTCTTCACTATCGCTAGCCATCTTCTTAATTGTGTACAATATGGGGTCACCAGTTATGGGGTACAAAGTATATATGAATATTGTACCTTATTATTTGTGAGGTCAGGTAAATCAAACAGCTGTTCTTAGTACACTCACTTGTATTGTCACAAACACAATCACAATGAAAGTCAGAAGGAAGTAACAGAAGATAGATAGTCCATAAATATTAGAGATAATAATTACTTATTATTAAATATAAAGCGCGATAGCGAAAGTGATTTTTAAGGGATTAAAGCAAGCGACATAAATTCCGCGTCAGTGATCGGTTATCCACTAACTGCGGCCGCGCCGCACGGAGCGTGCTGGGACATCGTATTACGTCACGCGGGTTTATTTGCTTTCCGACCCGTCTCCACATCGCCGCGATCGGAAGGCACGCACGACAATACGATAAAATATTAGCAATGAATAATAATGAAATATTTAGGTTAATTATAATAGATATTATTGTGTAGTGTTGTATATGTTTTATTGTGTTATTATAGTTAATTTTAGTGTTAATAAATATTATGTAAATAGTAGGATAATAATAAAATAATGTTTATTGTTATTGACTTTAATAATAAGAATTGTGTTTGTAAAGTAATATAGATAGTTTAGTAGGTAATTTTTAGATTGATAAATAATAGGTATATAAATAAATTATTAATGTGTTTAAATAAATAAAATAAATGTGAGTTACCTACAGTATCCATAACACAAGTGCTTAGGCTACGCTAGATGATAGGTGTGAGTGTAAAAGAATATATTTATTATTTATATAGTAGATACATAAAATATTATTATATTATTATGTATATTAAAATATGTCGCAATTGAAGGTATGCAAATAAGAGTTGTGTAGCCCTTTTATTTAAGTGTATATTATATTTAAATAAATCATCACATCATGACTTTACAACAACCATACTCAGAGACATGACTTTAAATTAAAGTGCTTTACGTTAACAAAATTAGTCGCTATTCTTCACAGGTCTAGATTAAAATATAAACGTTTTTGTATTGACGTCTCTGACTGCGCCTGTTAATGCCGCAATATTTTGCTGTTTTTAGTTAATTTATAATGTTTAATATCCGACTGCCCCATGTCCATGCCGTCCCTCCCCCTATTCAATCGTCAGCGGTAATCCTTTGCATTTCGTCACAGCCCTAGCGAGCGAGCAAGTCATGCAAACACGGTAGCGGAACACGCGAACCCCTCAGATTTATTGCCTTGATTCGGTGTCACTTTGGGAAGTCGTTCGAAAACCAACTGTTTTTCCCGTCAGCCGTGAGGACAGTGGGCCTTTAGCGGTCACGAACCGCAAACCACAAGACAAGACTGTTGACATAAGTGACCTATCCCAACAGACACCATGGATTGAGATGCAAGCGCACACCATGACTTTTCTTTAAGGGAAAAAATGTATTTACGCCCTTCTTAAGGGTCCTTCGACTTGGGCCGTGGGGATGTGTGGGGCGTCGTCGAACGTCATGGTACCAACCTCCGAGTGAACCTCCCCAACCCACCACCAGGCTCCCTCCCCCTTGCTTCTTCGGGTACATGGAGTAAAGCTAGCTGGGCCTTGCCTCTCGGCAAACCACCCTGTATGGGTGACCCAAGTAACCTACACTTACACTAACCGTGGGGCCCTGAACAACATTTCAATTTCATGCTTATTTGAGAATTTATTCATTTTATTTTATTCTTATGCATTTTAAAGGTATAAGGAGTTGCTAGTCTTTTTATTGGTCCCCATAAAATGATTGACAGCGATACTCTTACAAATTTGATCATAATCCATATTTGAAATATTTTGTATAGATTAAAAAACGGATTTTTAATAGATATTTAAATCGTATTAGTTCCGAGTTTGTTAAATGTAGCAAAATGTGAGTATTTTGTGACATGTGTATCTCAAAAAAGATTTCGGTCCATTGTTTGTTCAAAATGTATGGCATTGATATTTATTTTTGCATGAAAGGCTCTTTTGATTTGTCTCTTTTATATTCAAGATCCCGACTTAACAGCTCATAGGTGCCGACCCCTAACGCTTCTTTCCAGCGAATGTGGTACTATTTATTCCATTCATACTATTTAAGTGGGATCTTGAAATGCAGCATTTATCAATGCTGAAGACACTCCGCTGGAACTAGAAGTGCTCATACAGATGAGGACAAAAGTAGAAGGTGCGATCATATCGCCCTAGTAATAGAGTTCAGAATAGGTACATGCTTTATCGTCAAGCCTCGATGGGCAGCCCTAGGTTGTAACACGCAAGCTCCATAGATTTATTGCTAAGATGCAGTGGCTCCTTAAGATGTTTGGAATGCTACTGTTCCCCATAAGTTACCGCTAGATGCTTTGCCGGTAATATTAATTAGAGAATTTATGGGGGTCAGCCGTGTGGTGACGGCAAAGCAGAATACAATTGTCACCACACCCATCTCTTCCGTGGGTCTCGTACAAGGCGACTAAGGGTAAAGACAGCAATTAGTAATGGGCAGCAGCATTCCCCTTGGGCCATCTAGGTATGTAATTCGATTTATGTTCCTGATAGATGGCAATAGGCTCGCAACCTATTAGAAGGGACCAAGCTTAATTGGCGAAAAGTGAGTTTTATTCACCTCTGCATACTCCTTCGGGGATATATGCGTGGTTTATATATCTATGTATGTAATATATGTATGTATGTAATATATGAGGGGCGGAATTTTTGCATGGAACACTTGAATGTTGACACGTTTATTTGCGAATAGCAAACATAACATAAATACAAGCAGCTTAAGCAGCATGCTGTGTGGTAACAGCAGAGCTGAATACAAACTTGGTCACCACCACCTTCAAAGAAGTCCTACCACATGTTGGTGGCAGGACTTCTTCAAAAACCCCCTGGCTAACTACCTCCATCTTATCAAAATCTGTCACCGTAGTAATAATGTGTCTCGAAAATTGTATATAATGTGTTAAGATAGCTAGCCCCTCTGGGGTTGAGGGTTCCAGGTGAAGCTCGATTCCATCTTCGGCCCTTATCGTCACTTACCATCAGGTGAGATGAAGGGCAAGAGCTTCCCTGTCTAGCATAAAAAAACTATCAATCCCTGCCGAGGCTGTCGAAGGCGAAAACTCAATCAGTCAGCCAATATCTGCTTGGCAGTTCTTCAACCAAATTAAATAACGGCAGTTGAAGCAAATATAATATGGTAAAAGCGAAGATTTATGGGTATTAGGACCTGTTCTTACGTGCCTAAGAAGTTGACCCTATCGCCTGCTTATAATAAACGTAAGATGGCGACAACAGAATGACTAGAACCCGAATAAAATTGCTTATTATGAGTAAATCTTCCTTTAGTATATGCGATAAATATCTACCAATAGTTTATGATTTACTCAAAAATAAGATAAATAGGACCTAGTTAACCAGAATAGTGGCAACAACAAGCAAGCATTTCATTAATGTTAAGGCATTTAACAGAAAGGTTGGACTTAGATAATCGTTATTCAGTAAATTAATAGCTGTTCAATATGGTGGTTCCTTTCGCAAACTCAACTTTCGCAAGTATGTTTGCGCAGTTAAATCTGATAGTTAAAAGCTTAGATATTCTAAAAACTAACAAAGTATAGTAAAGGTAGCGGTAATTATCATAAAATAACTAGGTACTTAAAAACAATGTATTTCGTAGTATTTTGAGTAGCTTCTACTTAACGACGGACGAGAAAAGTAGATACTTAGTTAAATAAGTAACAATATCTCGATAGAATGAAATGATATTTCTCAAAAATTGATGATCTACGAAATATTGGTTTCATGATGATAATAATAGTAGGCCTCGGTGACTGTAAAAATAAAGTTTTACCTGTCATTAAACAGAAAAAAAATATTAGGCTTACTGAGGCTGAATCAAGCCCTTCAGGCTATTAATCGGGTTATAATTGACAGATTTGTGACGTACCATCACCACAGATAGGTAAACACTGATAAACCAATCTGTGATCAGCGTAGTTAGCTTGCTCCTTCCATATATCTCGGTTAGGCGTAGAATCATCCACTACCATGTGTTTCATATAATCTTATGGCCTTGTCCTCTTCTTCTCCAAACATGATTTCAACAATGACATTCATTCCCATTACTCTTTTGCTAACATGCTCGCTTATCTTCTCTTCTTCTCATTACATTGTCACATTGTCTCTTCTTCTCATTACATTGTCACACTGTCTCTTCTTCGCATTATATTGTCATGTCCATACCAGGCCTTATAGATAGTCATTCCTTGTCGTGACAATTCTTGTTACTCCATTCATCCACCTTAACATTTTCATCTCTGTTGTATCGTCATTCTTCCAAGTCAAGACATTCATTCTTTTTACTCTTCTGCTAACACTTTCGCTTATCGTCTCTTCTTCTCATTACATTGCCATGTCCATACCAGGTTTTATAGCTAGTCATTCCTTATCATATCAATTCTTGTTACTCTATTCATCCACCTTAACATTTTCATCTCTGTTGAATCTTCTTTCATCTGTCTTTTTAGTACCTATGCATTCGGATCCATGCTTACGACAGGTCTTATCACCGTTACAAGACACAAAACAATATCGAAATTATTAGACTTAGCCGAACTTAAAGCGCATATTAACGAAGATTAGCCCAAGGCAGCTATTAGAGCAACCGCGTCTGTGTTTATAATAATTACACACTGGTTAAAGATCCCAAATGGCTGACGAACGGTACCTAGTTACGTTACTGGTGGTATGTTCTATTATGGCTGACACCGACACAAGTCTCTCACTGGTAACCAATATACCTATAAATTTAGGTCCAAAGCGTCATTGTAATTTATATACACTTGTTAATTATAACGTTGTTGCTAAGAGGAGGTCGATTAGCACAGACGTAGCCCTGCTGGCTAAGTAATGGATGGGGGATCAACAATATGTTATCTATAGTTCCTCTGTTATGCGAGTGGTACGTTAAGCTGTTCTTCCCGGTTCCATCTGCAATTATTGAGGCGCACTAACCCACATTTTGTGTGTGTGTGTGTGTGTGTGAAGAAAGTGGGTGGGCTAGGCGGATCTTTCATTATCAAATTGAAAGTCTAATAAAAAAGGGCCAGGTCAAGAGTACCCGAAACCGACGGGCATGCATGAGGAGATTGATGAGATTGGATGAAGCGAAAGAAGTATGTAAGGATCGTAGCAAGTGGAAAGAAGTGATCTCTGCCTACCCCTGGGGGAAAGGCGTGACATATTTATGTATGTATGTATGTACTAACCCACAATAGATTCTCGTATTTAGACCTTTTATTTGGCAATTTAATGTGTTTATAAAAGAACGCCCTAATGTCCCCTCTATATTAAAGCCTGTTGTACAAAATTAAATTAAAAATTATATAATCTCTTCATATGAGACAGCGTAAAAATATTCAAGATGCATTTCACTGCTTAACGTAGTAGCGACGTTTGTTTAAATGTGGTCTTCCAAAAAAGGAGTAAAAGATAAAATTTGTGCTTCAAAAAATTAATTTCCACTGCAATCTCTTCGCTTTACAACAAATTATAAGAGACGGGACACCTACCGCGATTTATACATACGACAACAAATTTATAATGTCATTTTCATTACTTTACCAACACCCAGACTGACCATTATCTTCGGCTTCGCTGCAATTGTAATCTTATACAACAGACACAAGTCTTATTGTTGGAAATGTCGAGTGTTATATAAACAACGTGCTGATTCTTTCTGTATTTCAGCAAATTGAATTATTCATAGTCACTGACATTTATGATGATAATCCTGATTTTACGACAGAGGATAAGGGTTGACGTGCCTCGTGAGGCAACCTAAAGTATCTGGTGCTATGGCCATTGAGTCCTGAGTTACGACTTTGGAGTTTCACGTGGATTTGTATATTGCATTTATTAGTCAGAAGTAATTTTATTGTTGATTGTAAACTTAAGGTTTATGGTAACAAGGTTTGATTTAGTATTTATAAATACATCCGTCCTTTGTTCTTTGCCCCTTATTGCACTACCCGACTGTACAATATCAGGATTGTTGGTAAATCATCACTGGTATAATGTTAATTATAAAAAAAATTGTTCATAATTTATGCAATTAAAGTGTTTTCCAAATCTAATGCTTTACTTATTTTATTTTCTCCATCACTCGCCTCCGTAGACTTATAATATGATCCCAGAAAAGGACTTTGATTGATGGTGTTAGAATTTTCATACAATACATACATACATAAATCATGCCTATATCCCCGAAGGGGTAGGCAGAGGTAAACTAGCACCCACATTTCGCCAATTATGTTAGGTCCCATGTAATAGGTGGCGAGCCTATTGCCATTTATCGGGCACAAAAGTCGCAGTACTATTGCTAGGTGATATAAGAGGAACGCTGCTGCCCATTCCACATCGCTGATTTATCCTTAGTCGCCTTGTACGACACCCACGGGAGAGACTTGGGGTGGTGACAATTGTATTCTACTCCGCCGTCACCACACGGCCCAGAATTAGAATTTTCAGAAGGATAATATTACACAATCCTGCTCTATATCAATGCTTATAAGTCACGTAATGTCCGTTTTAGGTTGGAATCTTAACGAATGAAATGGCGTAATTGTCAATATTCACTTGGTGACGTGCGTAAGTGCAATACGCAATTTAGAGTACGGTCAGTACTTAGGGTAACCGGATACAATCAGTATTATAGTATAGGAATACATCCAGTTTTTCCAGTAGTTTGTCCCCGGGCGTTGGCAGCGCCCTAGCAGCTAAAGCGCCTATTAAAATTTACTATAGTACCTTAATGACAGTGACAATTATATTAAGAGGGACGCCTATAGTAATGTCTGCCCTTTATATGCCAAGGTTTCTGATGCTATATTCCGCAGGCCAGATGTTTCTCTGAGAAACAAATCGACAACTAAAAAGTAGACAATTTTTTATCGATTAGGATTCTGCTAGGAATCTGTTGTGAGGAGTTTAAATTTTGAATTTGTTCAGAGGAGAAGTAGATTTTTTTTCTAACATTACCTACTTAGAATTATTGATAAAAAGTAAATGGTTCCTAGAAAAAGTTTGGAATTGTCGAATGTGTTGATAGCATGCATGTTTTTAAGTTCTAATAGGTACATAGTTGCAGAAAAAGTTCGCAAACTCAACTTTCGCAAGCGTGATTTATGTAAACACTTTGATGTATTCTTGTTTCATTGTTACAGCAACACAGATATAAACCATTTGTTAAGACCATTGGATCCTTGATATCTGATTAATGATTATTTTTATAAGTATAAGCTAATCAAAAGTGTAGGAATATTGGTTAGCGCCGACCCCAAATGAAATTTATCCCATTTCATCCAGGCTGTGTACAAAAACTGTGATGCGACGTCGCATCGTAAAACTCTTCGAGCTCGCACACCGCATCGCAAGAACTTCCGAATTGGTCCGCATAGCGCATTCCTTCAATTTCATATTTCTTTGTTTCGCATCGCAGAAATTAACGTTGTAATTTTCTGCGTTGCGAATTCGCGTAGTGCCAATTCGCAGTGTGTATGTGTACGGGCTCTAAGGGCAAGCGAACGTCTTTATTCTTCGCTAATCAAACACGAATGGGATTAATCGACTTGATCCGTATCCAGATAGCACAAAACAAAATAAGTGCATCGAAATCAATTTACTCGTGCAAGTAAAAAGGCGAAATAAAATTAGCTGTCACAATATTTTACTTGCGGCAGTCACGTGCAGTGAGAGCTGTTGCGTTTAGGCACAAGAGTCGAATTGAATTACTATAATGACTTACGTACGTGACCATTTGTTACGCGAAGAATCAATTTAAACTTTTTACGGGTTTCTTCCAATATGAATAATATTCAGTTTTTTTTCTAGCGGATGTACTTGTTTGATCTAAATCCTAGCGTTACACTGTGGGAAAGTCCGACCGGTGCACTCTCGCTGGAGTATTTCAATACTGTTTTGTATGAGGCGTATTTTTAATTAATTGATTTAAGGCGATCGAAACGAATAAAGATCAATGCTATCTGTGCCTATAGCCAAGTGATAAAAGATACAACTACAAATTATGATTGATTTTCTTTCAGCCCTTGAGGCACACGCCTTTCCTATGGATGGAATATAGGAGGTTTATGTATAAGAAGTACCTATATATTTTTATCATTCGTTTCAAATTTAAACTAAATACCTTAGGGATCGATGATGATGAAGAAATATTCATTTTTTATTATTATTGCTGAATCAATACGAGCTGGAGCAATGTTGCACAAACTCGCAAACGCCCTCTGATTACCACAATTATATTTATTATAATATTAAATTAACCTGTAATAAAATTAGTAATTTCCTTTTCAATTTTCCATAGCACACATTTTCATAAAGTGCGTATTGTTGTAATGAGATTCCATTGTTCTTTTGTTATATTCGTTGCACAACAAGTTTCGAAAGCATCCAAGATGTGCAATCGATTTTCATTATTCGATTATTTTAAGAATTATTGACTGGCTATCCGATTTATTGCCTATAAATGTTAGTCTGTAGTCATTTCTTTGGTGAAAGATAATTAAATAGATTCCAATACAAGAAGACCGAAAGAGGGTATTGTTTTGAAATATTATGATTTATTACTATGGCTTAGAGATTTTATGAGCCTTTAGCAGTAACTATAGAATAACTATCCCTTTGCGGATATCCTTTAGATATGATATGATACACGTACACCTATGTCGACGTGTGGCAAGCATACATGTATCGAATTTTAAAAAGATTCTTAAAATTGTATTAATTTTGTGTAGTTAATATAATATTTTGCCTGTAAATTCAACTATTTTGCCTCAAAAATATTAACACATTTGAATACATTTTCTGCAGTGTTTATTGATATTGTCGATGGTGTATCACAATAAATAAATAAAAATATTGGTGCAGAATAAAAACTGGACTCTCCTTTTTTCACTAAAAACACCCCAAGGCTCCATTAGGGAACAAAATTAATTAATTTCGATATAATAATATGATTTATCTTTACGATGTAAAAACTTGTTTTAGTGAGTTTATTAAAACATTATATGATATCCTAGGCGTGGCAGTGACGGCATAGGGTTGTCACTAATGAGCTCTTGATTAATTATAATATTGAACATTGCAAATAATTAATAATATTTCATTAAGACAGAAATATTGCCATGTTTCGCTACAGTTAAGTCCGTAATACATACTATAATAATAACGAAGCGAAATGAAAATAGTGTTAAAATCAGCATACCAAAGGATTCTCATACCAATAATGCATTTACTTATGTAGCTATTATATGGACAGTTACACAATTTAATCACTATTCCAAATTATCGAAGAGTAGAAATTCTTTTTCGTTATTTTTTTATTTTAATAATATGATACCTATTATATTGACTATTCTCACCAAAACTAGCCTTTTTCTGACTTAGACAGTATAGAAAATTGTAAAAGTAAAAAATGACTGTATAAAGTTTATTGTATATTTTTTACCGTTTTATCAGCTCTAATTATTACAAAAAAATCCCAAGCTATCCATCTGTATTTACGATAGTGCCGTTAGAAATGTCGTAAAGCAAAAAAATAATAAAAGCCAAAAAAATAATACATAATTACTCTTACGTTTTAGCAGCCCTGATTGGCAGAGGAAAGCTAGGCGCCCTCTGATAATGCGCCGATGATATCGCCTCATGTGCAGCCGTCATTCAATCTTCACTGCCTTCGTATACAGAGTAATGAGCTGTGCAGAGGCAAGCGATCTGCCATACGTTACTCTGATAGTAAATTATTATTGCAATTTCAAGCACCTACGCGTATTTTGTTTATTACATTAATTTTCTTAACAAAATAATAAGTAAATATATATGTTTATAATTGCTGGCCATGTAAAATATAATTTAAATCCAAAATCAGCTGGTATCTTTAGTATCCTTGTGACCACGTCTGCTGTTAATGATGACATTTATATGCCAGCGTAAATAATATCAAGTAATTAAAAATATTAATCATTCTCATCATCATCAGAATAGAGTCCCCACTGCTGGAACACGGGCCTTCCCTATGGATAGAAGAATATAGGGAGATTGGGCCATAAACCACCACGCTGGTCCAGTGCGGGTCGTTAATACCCATTAACGACTACAGATTCAGTCGGGACCTACGGCTTAACGTGCCTTCTGTAGCACGGAGGTACTCGAGATAATAAATTTTTTGGTCACCCATCCAATGACCGGCCTTAGCGACATTGCTTAGTTTACGCAATCACAGACCGAGCGCATTATGCCGCCGCGCTTGCGAGCTTCGTTATCATTCTGTTTAGACACAAATACACGCGAGTTAAATCCGTAAAAGTTATTTATTTTAAACGGCACTCTTTTAATTTAGTATGCCTTTCGTATGATATGTTTGTTAGTTTTTGACAAAAATTATAAATTACTATCTCAACAAAAAATATTGTTATTAATCTATGACGTCATATCTGACACAGATTCATAAATCAATAAATTATCAAAAAGCTTTCGGGTCAGTTATGCAACTCTAAATTTAAATAATTAAATGTTATAATTGATGAAACGTTCGATGTATGTTTTTAGAACACACACAGATGATATTACTAGTAGAGCATTTATGTAAATAAAATCAATCGGAACTAACGGAAATCCTTATTATGTAGTACGTATGACCGTGTGGTGACGGCAGGACAGAATACAATTGTCACCACCCGATCTCTCTCCCGTGGGTGTCGTACAAGGCGACTAAAAATAAAGATGGCAATGAGTAATGGGCAGCAGCGTTCCTCTTATATCACCTAGCAATAGACTGCGATGTTCGTGCCGGATGGCAATAGGCTCGCCACCTATTACATGGGACGTAACTTAATTGTCGAAAGGTGGGTGTTAACTTACCTCTGCCTACTATATAGGCCCGATTTATGTATGTAAACATTCGCGGGGTAGCGCCTTAGCAACACGATCATGTCACGTCAAAGTGGACGAGTCACGCCTCCCCTGCCCAGACACAGACGTGGACAAAATCTCCACAGGGAAAAGAAAATATTCTCCTCTCGCTCCAACTCACACTAAATCCCGAGACAAAACACTGTCAAGCGGTGGGGAGAGATTTTGTCCACTAGGCCCGCAGCCTCTGCGCTAACCTGCTCTGTGCGCCGACAGGTTGATAGGTGACTTGTATAAATAGCGCAGTCAACGACCGGCCTCCGAGCGGCCTTCAGTGCGGCCGGCGAGTATTGTTGTTTGCACTTGTAACTTGGCTGTATGGATCGCGCTCCTTTGAGCGCTCACGATGCGATTTTTTCGCGAGGCATTTTCAAAGAGAAAAAAATATATAAAAGTTTTTTTTTTACTTTAACACTGTTGAATTCGTTGCTCATTAGCAATGTATAATTTTTTTTAAAGTCTCTTTTTCACTTTCTTTTCTTTTTCTTTTTCGTTTTTTAAATTATTACTAGCTGAGTGCCGAGTCAGCTAGTAATAATAAACTTTAAAACCCACCCACACCCACACATATCTATATATTTTGCCTCTAGGGGTATAAAAAATAGCGTACGACCTATTCTCAATCGTTCAAGCCGTTTAGAATTTTTTTTTACAAACACTAGATCTTTATATTTTATATGAGATAATACACAGATTGATTTGGTCCAACAGTTTATGTTGAAACAAATCAATCCATGTATTAAAAGGAGAAAGGTTTTCTTACTTAAAGAATCTGTTGAATTCGTTAGTAATTAGTTGCGTATTGAATTATTTTTTCGAGTGTATTTTTAAATTATTATATTAGATTGATTTGGTCATAATCATTATAAAAATTGTAATCTTAATA
Source organism: Cataclysta lemnata (assembly GCA_963931975.1). Classification (NCBI taxonomy): domain Eukaryota; kingdom Metazoa; phylum Arthropoda; class Insecta; order Lepidoptera; family Crambidae; genus Cataclysta; species Cataclysta lemnata. The sequence continues at coordinate 3,392,414 of OZ008348.1, read as the reverse complement.
TAAAACTTAGAACGAATTTCATGAAAAATAATCCGTCGCCAAATTCGGAAGTTAACAACCTATAACTAAACACAGACAGATTCGCGTGTCTCTTATTACTGTAGCTGCAAATTGATTTCAAAGTGAAACGTAAAGGTTAATCATATTTTGGATTCACACGATTTTTTATTTAATAGTATCTAATTTCCAAATTGAAACCTCCTTACTTCACCTAACCCCAATGACCATACGTAATTATAGAGCAATTACAGAATTCAACGTGAGTGAATAAAACATTTATAAAATTGTTAATACAAATCTACATTTATGTTAGAAAAGCTAACTTGTACGTGTCATCGGAAATAGCCAGATTGAAAACATAAAAATTAAAATCGCCATTAAAAGGAAGAGTGCATTGAAATGCCGTTGACTATACCGTATTCCCATTGACTGGAACTGAATTAGGAACAGCCAGCATTAAGGTTGCTTTTCCACTGGAGCTATGCGAGGATGCGTTGCGACGAATTTTATTTAGGGATGGTTTATGGAGAACCTATAGAATCACTCTATTTGAAAATGGAGGCATTCTATTGGTTTTCTTCAAATACAATCCCCGCAAGGCATCCTCGCACAGCTCTGGTGGAAAAGCACCCTTATTCCAATTCCACATTTGAATATTGAAGGAAGTGCCGCAGACAAATTACACTCGGTAGCTTTAAAATCTCTCTTGACCAGACGTTCCATTTTCTTGTCTCGAAAACACTTATTCTGTGCGATCCTATCTGGTCTTTTGAACGGTAAGCTCATTACAGTTTTTAATTAAATTAAGCCGTAACTCTGTGACAATAAAACTCAAATCCCAATGTAAGGTCAAATAAATAGATTATATTTATAATGATGGGATTCCGTGAGTGTGCTTAAAGCACTTATTCAAGCAATACATGGCGCGTTTATGACTCGCTTCTTCTAATTGAAATTTTCATTTTCCCCTAGTGCTGAAGTAGGTATCGATACTGATCCAAAGTCACTTTCAATGCTTTAGAAGTCCTTTTCTTTCAATGCGTATTTACGTTCACCTTGACGTTCCTCTCTCTGCGTAGGCAAATTTGGTACCTACTTTTTAGGCTTTGGCATCTCCAACTGGCGATACGCAACGACGAGGAGCTGAACAAGCTTCTGTCTGGCGTCACCATCGCCCAGGGTGGTGTGCTGCCCAACATCCAGGCGGTGCTTCTGCCCAAGAAGACCGAGAAGAAGGCCTAATTATGTGACGGCCACACGCTCCTCACTCCTTACCCCCTCGCCTCTCTTAATTGATTTGTGCGAGATGAGATGCAAAAAAGGCCCTTTTCAGGGCCACAATATGGTTCGATAATCTATTGAAAGATATGTTTCATAGCCGACTAAGCCTTGTTCCTTGTTCACTTGTCACCTCAGTAATCTATATATACGCTGGGGATGATATACACACACACGCGATATATCGTGATATTATAATACATAACCAACCAACCAACCAACTAACTAACTAAATAGGTCGAAATGAGTTTATTAATAAGTTGGTTAGGTTAGGTTTGTACATGAACTAACGAACAGCACGAGCCAAGCGAGCGAAGCGAGCGTGCCGCGGCAGCGGCCGGCGAGTGCCAGTAACTTGTGCTTTTACAGAAAAGTTTACAAGTTAAGGTTAAACAATATTCTATGTAATACAAACATAGGTATAGGTAATATTTAAATATGTACCTATGTCATAATAACACAGGTCACAGAACACTTCAGAACAGTTACCATTGCCGAAACGCGGTCAATTACTGGAAAGTATTATGATTTATTACCACAAATATAATATTATGGTTATTCATTTAATACCACAATACATACATGAACGACCCAGTGCGGGTGACGAGACGACGGACGGAGCCGCGGGTCGGCCGGATCGGCGAGCGAGGGGCCGGGGATACGGTGCGAAAGAGACAGACTATGGCGTGCAGTTCACCGATTGGTCGTTGCCGCTCGGCGCGGTGTTCGCTAGTTGCAATACTCACAATTTGACATGAACCAGATTTCGGGTGGTCACAAACACAGACGCCCAACTGCATCAGTCGCGCCTACTACTACTGCAACAATGCCGCCCAAGACATGTGGAAAGGCCGCCAAGAAGTCTGGCTGTATTTGATTTGATTTTACATCTCACTTGTGTTGCATGGAAATTTATCAGATAATCGTGTATGATCATATTTGGGCTCAATTAGGCTAATTGGTACAACCAATAGCAAACTAGCCTATATAGTACAGTCAAGCACGTCAGACTACCACAAAATGGCAAAATTTCTCAATCGATCTTGTGCTCTATTATTACCGGTTAAGGTTGACAATCGATTGAAGAAATTCGACAGTTTTGGGTAGTCTGAAGTGCTGTTTACTGTACTACTAGAATAAACAAAAACCCACCCACACCCATGTTTATCCATAAAGAAATAAACCCCTGCATTTTTCCCACTTTTATTCCGTTGTGTATGATTATTTTAAATGAGCTTATTGCCATCCATAGGGCATGTAATAAAACTGTGCTATCTATTAGTACCAGTAAATAATTGTCAACTTTTAACATGTTACATTTAGCCTGTTGAAAAGTACACAGATTAGTTTTCATTTGTTTTTTTATAATTATATTTTGAAATATTAGCACTTTTTTGTACATACATACATAAATCACGCCTATATCCCCGAAGGGGTAGGCAGAGGTGAACAAGCACCCGCGTTTCGCCAATTATGTTAGGTCCCATGTAATAGGTGGCGAGCCTATTTCCATTTATCGGGCACAAAAGTCGCAGTACTTTGCTAGGTGGTAGGTATAAGAGGAACGCTGCTGCCCATTCCTCATCACTGATTTATCCTAAGTCGCCTTGTACGACACCCACGGGAGAGATTTGGGGTGGTGACAATTGTATTCTACTCTGCCGTCACCACGCGGTCAAGCATTTTTTTGTACAATAACAAATTTAGAAAATTGACGAAAAACTATGCCCTGACGCGTGACTTGAATCTGAGTCCTCGCACTTATATTTCTGGGTACCAATTATTCGGAATTTAGCAATAACAGAAGGTAAATAAACTTACGGAACCAACCAACACTTAGGTTGGCACTATGTAATATAAATATATCCACTGCGCATACACACATACCAGTCTTTTACCGTCTAGATGAAAAATCAATTAACATCGGCTGTTATTCGTAACACCGTGACCATAAAAATATATTATATTTACACACGGTGACCATAAAAAATTACATGCCCGTAACAATTTATTTACCTACGTATCGATGCTGTAATGGTTTTATAGCTTCTGCATTACTCTGGCAGCTTGTGAATTACTTTTATCTAAGCGTAAATAACAGATAAAGTTGCTGATGGAAAAATATGCGTTTTATGAATAAATAAAAAAACATACGGTACGAATTGAGGAACCACCTCCGGTTTTTCGTCTGTTAAAAAGGTGATGTGAGCATGATGATGATGATTTACATAAACTAGATCGATGGAAAAAAATAAGTTCCTCCTCTATCATTATTTTCGCTCCAAAGAGTTAAGGTTTAAGCCTAGAGACTTCTTTCGTGGCACGGAGTGTAGCTTGATTTTTTAAATCATATTATTTAACATCACAATTACATATAGCATTACAAATTGAATCCGTGATTTGAAATTTCCTTTGATAGTAATTTTTTTGTTGATATAGGATATTTCCTTTTATTATTCACATTATGCACGGCAAAAGACCTTATCTAGCTTAGACAACATTTAACACAAAAGAAAAATGAATATTGCTATAAACACAGCACGTCTGTTCTGTTTCACATTTTACACCAACCGGATTAAGGTTGAAAATGGGTTGCAGAAATTTTACAGTCACAGTAGCAAAAACAGACGAAAGTGTCCACAGATTCACTGGCACTTTTTGCTTGAGCACAGAATAAACGAGGCGAGTAAACGGTCGCGATAATAAAATAAACAATTTTCCAGAAGTGTTTATTCTGGAATCGATCGTAAATATCGATGATTATCGGCGAACGTTCGCGAATGGTTTATTGAGCATTATGTGTTTTTGAGCCGAGTAAAATAAAGCTAAAGAGATCGTTTTGCCTGAGATAGTATTTTTTATGGATACGGTGCTGGGACACGCCCACGCATAACATGTTGCGTATACATTTTGATATTATCAACACTATATTCAGTTAAGGTGGACAATTTAAAACGCATGGAGTCATATCCTATTAGCAGTGCTGCTACTGGCTTCGCAATAACTATTTTACGAAATTTATTATTATTCACGATAATATGAGGCATGGTCAACATCACATCTCATCATCAAAATATTTCTATTTTCTCCAATCAATACTATGGGTTACAAAAACGTGTCGATTTGCCTGAGATATTTTGTACACCGCTGAGAACATTTCAAAAATCAAAGGATCTCTCAACAGTTGGTTGAAATTGAAACAACTTAGCGTATCAAGCCACGTATTTTTCGTAACATTACACGGCGAATTTACACTGTTTAAACACCGTATAATAAACTTCCCACTTGCCACCCATATTTTGAGTGAGTAACATGTAACCAGAAAAAAATTGATCCATTAGCAACTATGTTACCGCTTGGTATTAATTAGTAACAATTGAACGGGAATTACAGAAGCGCTCGTGTTTCTATTTAATTTCGCAACTTTGTAATGGAAACGCGTGCAATTACAGCATAAGTATGCTCTTTTATAGCTGATAGGACTATGCAAGAGCAATTTTTTATGCGGACTTAGATCGATGGCTTACCTGTTTAGAGAAAAGTGGATGCATGATATATTTTTAAGGAAAAATTATAGCTCTCTTAGATAGCATTCCTTCTAAGGCATCTTGCCTTAGATTAGTGGTGAAATTATAGGGATTGGTTCAAACAGTCCGTGTGAGGCGTTCATTTCAAAATTGATAATAATCTGAAGGAAATGGATGCTGTTATTATCTAGTCATTCCGATAAGGCAGTTGACACTTTCCATCTCCAAAGGAACCAGCTTCAAAGATGCTTCTGTTCCTAATAATAAAAAAATATTTTTCAAATCCAATTTCAATAATCAGCGCGTAGTAGCTGAGAAGGGAGTCATAATGTTCTCTTATATTTGCACGAGTACTACACATTTGAAATAAAAAAACTTTTACGGATTAGACTCTTCGTTGTTTAATATAATAAGTCAAAGTTTGGAATAATTATTCGTTGTAATATTTTTGTATAAGTTGTTATAATTGTAGATATACATCAGCGTATCAGCGTTGATAATATCAGCGTATCAGCGTCAACGTAAATGAAGACCATTTTAAATATTTAAAATTATATATTTAGGCCTATCATCTACGATATATAACACAAGCCTTTAAACTGCTAACAATAAGCTAGATGTTTATATTTTATAATAATTTCTTATATCTTATATTTGTCACAAAAATAATATTTTTTCTACTAATGCCTAACTTAAAAAATAACTATAAAGGGTATTACTGCAAAGACCCTTAACTTTTTACTGTTCAGCGTAATTTATACTTTATTATTTTAGTGTATAATATTTTATTATTTGGGTTTATAATATTTTTCAAATTATTTCCATTCCATTTCAATGCGTATTGGTAAAAGCTATTTATTAATATCTCAGTTAAAAAGAGCATCGCTTAATTACGTATGTAAGTGATTTGAACTCGTGTCATCGTGTATGTTCCACCTTTGCAATTGCACAAGTTGTTTAATTATGATTGTAATTTTGTGCGCTCTTCAATTCGGACAACTATGTAACGTAGGGGAAAGGCGGGCATCATGGACATAACATGTCAATAATAAAAATCTTTTTCTTACCCTCACACCTATCTTATTAAAATAAGTATCATAAGCACTTGTGTTCATAATACACATTTGCACCTACCAGAATCCGAACCCGGGACCTCTTGCCCATACCCAGCGATCTGCCCATTCAGCCAAACCAAATTCGCAAGTTCTTACGATGCGGCGGCGTGGGAGCTCGTAGATTTTTACGATGCGACGTCACATCGCAGATTTGTGTACAAGCCTTGAAGGTATCTTGTGTGAGAGTGTGGACTGACAGATAATTATTATGGGATAAATTTAATTTTTCGTATGAGTGTAGAATTAAATACCATCATCCATTTTGCCCATACATCCCACCCTGAGCTTAGTAAATTCATAATAAAAACTAACACGACATTACATCAGCCATGCCTCGGAGTGAGTTACCCGACGCAAATAACAGCCTAAGAAATGGTTCAACATTTTTTTCTCAAATAACAACTACAGTGAATATGCTTCTCAGTATGTCATCATTAACGTAACTGTAACCTTCAGAGCCGTCACGGCTGATTACTTCGCAATGCACTCTAAATGAGCCACGAATTGTTTTATATCATGCCTCGTAAACGTTATAATTGTTTGAACGTTTGTTTCTTGACTGCTTGGCGTACTTTGAAATGATTCATAGGGTTGCCACAACGGTAAAATGTTAATAATGCTGTTTAATTTGGACACACGCGGGTGATTAACAATTACTTATGTGGTAAAGCAATAAGGTTTCTGAGCATAAGAGTACAAATTAAAATGATTGTGCCCATACAGTTTTGGGCTTACTGTTGCTATGAATGCAAGACTGGAAAGTTGTTTCAGTATAAAGTTGTTAATACAATTACCACTGACTGTATGCTAATGTTCGTGGGCATTTCACAATGTAAAACGGGTGTTAGTATTTGTAATTTGGTACCTTTTATTTACACCATGTTGTCTAAAGAATAACTATTATAATGGAATGGATTTATAAATATAATTTTGCTATCAGGGGGCCTGCCGCCTAACTCGATTGCTGATGATAGCTATATTGCAATGCCCTGCTTACGGCTATAGCAGCCATCCTGAATTTTCAGGCGGCACGGATTTTGTGCCAAATTCATACGAAATCATTCGGTGATCATTCGTTCAAAGCTATCGCTAATAGTTTAAGTACATTTAGTGCGAAATGACATCATGACGTCATAAACTTTAGCTTTTGCTTTAGCAATCGAGTTAGGCGGTAGGTCCCCTGGTCACTTGAATTTACTGACACCTAACATTTCGCCAATTATGTTTGATCCTATATAATAGGAGCGAGCCTGCTTCCCCATCTACTGAACATGTTAATCGTAGTAGTGCTGATGTATTATTGTTGTGCCAGGAACGCTGTTGCTCATTAATTATCATTTTGCTTGTGTTCCAATTCAAATATAGTTAAATCGAATTTATCCGACAAATGTTTGGTGTCCGCTTCGAAATTTTGTCATTATAGGACATAATTATACGACCATAGCGAAGTGTAGTAAAATGTGTGTTGGAATTTATCCAACTCTGGCAGTGAAAGTTAGTCTTAAAATAAAAACATTAAAAAATATTAAAGTTAGATTATAGGATTAACCTAATACTTAACATACTGCACAGTTGCGCACCACACTAATTATAGTTGATATCGAATATAGAAAACTCGATTCACGATTCCCTTAATAAATTCTAACCCTAATATTGCTAGCCCGAAGTTAAGATCGAAAATACTACATTTAAAAGGTCTGCAGTCTTAAAATACACCATCAAACAAAGTACACCATACAGTCAGAGGCACTGTACACATACTAGAATATTTTATTCCAATAATGTGTATTGGAGGACATCGGATAAAATTACAATAAACAATAACATGTAAATTGCAGTATGTATGTAATACTAATTGTTATGAACAAGTCTTACAGTAAGCACTATCGTAAATTTTAAAAAAAGTAACTTAACTTAACCCGGTTGCAACTTTGTAACTTAAGAGAAGAAGAGATTATTTATAACAAAATATATTCCAGTATGCATGAACATAAAAAATCTTATTTACTAAAAAGGAAACAACGCTATCGTTACAGAACGCCTACTGTGACAAAGAGATGATATCAATAATGTAGACAAACCGATTATATGATAAAATCGACTCGAAGAAGTTTAAGACAGGGCTGGCACCGATTCAATGTCGATCGATAATTGGTCATTACTCTTCTCTCCCCCTCCAGAAAAAAATAGCATTGATACCATAGAGCCAAAGAGTATCAAGGCAATTTTTTTTTCTCAGGTTGACAAAGAAAAAGTATTTTCACTTCTCATGCTCTGAAAGTACTCATTTGTGCAGGATATAGGCTGCACTAAATCGAATTTTGTGCTCTAGAGCATTAAAGTATCTACTCATAAATGTGTCTATATTAAGGCAAAGAAAATGAGCCATTCAGCCAAACACAATGTGAAATTTAGAGATAGAATTTGTTATTTTTTAATATTTACTTAAATTTATTTGCCTAATGTGTTTTTAAGAAATAGAAGATATAAAAAATTTAATTCAAGTAGAATACGGTAGGTTATTAAATTAATTTACGAAAATTATTATTTCAAAATTATTTTAATACTTGGCTGTATAGGTCTGCAGCCCAAATCTAATATCAATGGGAAAAACTTTTCCTTCGGTATCCAAAACTGTACTAATTTTAGTTTGAATTTTAAGAAATGTTATGATAAACTGCTGTTTTATTTCCTCGCAATCGAAGTGAAAAGCAGAGTTTCTAACTCGTCCACAAAACCATTTTTATCCTCGACATTACTATCAGCCCGAGCCGAAGGCGAGGGCTGCTAAAAGTCTCGGACAAAAATGATTCGTTTTGTGCATTTGATGGAAAATCTACTATTATTCTTATAAGGTAATTGTGGATGATTGGCGGGTCCGTACGCGAGTAAAGGTCTGACACCAATTTTATGTCGATACTTGTACGTCTACCCAAAGAGGGTTAGTGTCAGGCAGACGGCCGGCTGTAAAACCTAAGCCAAAACTTTGAGCAGTATGGATTGGAATGTTGTCATTCAAGCCATGATTGTATAAATACAAAAAGCTAACTTTTTCCCTCCCCACAGAAATCAAAATTTAACGGGACTTAACCCCATAATTCTTTTTTCGACAGCCCTAGCTAGACTTGAGGTATCGACCACTCCACTCATCAACTCCTCAACAGACATATATCAAGTTTTGGAGTGATTTATGAACTATTTATTTAACATACCCCCGCTCCGACAGATAGCATCCAATTTTTTGCATTTCAAATCATCACAGTCATGTTCCTGTTTTATATTCTTTGAATAGCAAGTGCTTTGAGAGAGTATGAATTCAAGCGACTTAGTCTTCGGTAATAAGAGCCATTTTGCAATAAACCCTCGTGGCGTAGTTTATTAATAAGAACCTATTTGGTACCAGTACTTAAGCTTGTAAATATTTAATTTAAAGTCAGGTAAAATAAAGAGATAAAATCGTTCGCTAGTCGCTATATCTCACCATGATATAATTTATCTGTATTTAAGAACATAACTTATTTATTACTTTCGTTAAATGTTTCATTTGTATTCATTTATTCCATGTTAAGATAGTACTTGAACTTAGTATTATATTTTCTTTATGATCAGAAAATACTGACTATTTACTTGTGTTATGGATACTAGATGACGAACAAAAATAATCATCTTTAAGAAATATTTAACATAAACCCAGCATGCCACGGGAATAAATGTATGTGTTCATTACACAGACATTTTGTCCCTACCAGAATTCGAACCCGAGACCTCTTGGTCGATAGCCAGCAAGCTGACCATTCGAACCAAACGATCGTCTTTGAATTTTATAACTAAAGGCGGATTGTTTATTCTTAGGAACAATATAGGAAAATCTAAGAAAGAATAGTGAATATTAGGTTAAATCCACAGTATTTTCTACGAAACCTCAACTGCATAATATAATACATACAACTACCTACATGCATAACATAGGCACATAGATCACGCGTTTCTCCCACAGGAGTAGGCATCATCATCGGCCTGCCCTTATCCCATCCTATTTGGGGTCGGCGCAGTATGTCCTCTTTTTCCATTATCTTCTGTCACTCGTCATCTCCCCATTCACATCCATCACCTTCATATCACACCTCACACAAACCATCCATCTTTTCAGTGTAGTAGAGGAAGACTCTACTTCAACAGGCAAAGATCACTTATTTCCACTCACATACTTCTTTCCCTTCATCCAATCTCATTGATGTCCTCATGCACGCCCATCGGTTTCGGTCATTTTTAGCCTGGCCCTTTTTGATAATAAACCCATGAGAATAAGGAATACATACATAATTATATAAATCACGCCTATATCCCCGATGGGGCAGGCAGAGGTAAACTAACATCCACGTTTCGCCAATTATGTTAGGTCTCATATAATAGGTTGCGAGCCTATTGCCATTTGTCGGGCACGGAAACCGCAGTACGTTGCCAGGTGATAAAAGAGGAACGCTGCTGCCCATTCCTCATCACTGTTTTATCCTTAGAACAAGGTATAAGGTTTATTAACCTAAGATACCTTAACATTTAGAAAACTAACTAACAGCAATAAATTATTTTAATTCAATCAATTGCAGACGGTAAAACTAGACACAAAACCTGCGCTAAGTATGAAGAAAGCGCATTCTGTGTGAACCGAGTCTTAGCCCATCAGACTCCTAATTGACTGTTCCTTCTGACATGCGGCGTAAACTGATTGATGTATCTTTCATTGCTTTACGCCTAGCGAGTGTACAGTGACGGAACGTGCCGCAAACCCTGATATACGCACGTCTAGAGCTTAATATTTATTACGGCCATACTCTCTTCTGCGCAAAGCATTACAACTTTACAAGAAAATTTAATCATTATAAAAGGTACTCTAGTAAGAAGATCGGGCAGAATCACGAAGAAATTTGTGGTAAGTAAAAGTTACATACATACATAAATCACGTCTATATCCCCGAAGTGGAAGGCAGAGGTGAAACCAGCACCCACGTTTCGCCAATTATGTTAGGTCCCATGTAATAGGTGGCGAGCCTATTGCCATTTATCGGGCACAAAAATCGCAGTACACTGCTATTGCTAGGTGGTATAAGAAAAACGCTGCTGCCCGTTCCTCATCATTGATTTATCTTTAGTCGCCTTGTACGACACCCACGGGAGAGATTTGGGGTGGTGACAATTGTCTTCTACTCTGCCGTCACCACACGGCCGGTTAGAGAAACGTACAATTAATTAATTCAAGACATGCTGTTTTAGGTGGTAGCTAGGTGTAGTGTATAGACTTTACTAAAAGTCCTTGGCTTGTCTAGAACTTTTGTAAGTTCTACACTGGAAGGTGTATCACAGAGTAAAAGTTGGCAAAATTATACTCTTGATAGGGGAAACGACCCGCGTCTTCTGCATTCCGGGGAGATACCTATACCACTCGGCCAACCAAGAGGTTGGTTACCTCTTTGTGATAATTTTACTAACATTTATATAATATTGAAATAAATCAAAATAATAATTAGGAAGAATTTATGTAACAGCGTGGGTGCTACTTCTCCTCTGCCTGCCCCTTCGGAGATATAGGCGTGATTTATGTATGTATGTGTTGAGTGAGATCCGTGCTTCGTATATTTGAGAGGCACCATAATATTATTAACGAATTAACCCCAAAGTTTTGCAACACGAAGTTTAAGATAGTTAATTAGATTATAAAGATTAGAAGTAATGAATAAATAAATATTAATAATTTCCATTTTTGTAGATTTTTAATAAACGATTTGTAAGGTTCACAGATAACGATAAATCATAAATTAATTCTCAAAGATCAACTGTTGTACTTTAAAAGTACAGTCACCAGCACGTCAGGTTACCACAATATGTCAATTTTCAATCGGTTATATGCTTTACTTCATACAAGTTAAAGTTGACGATTGGTAGAAATTACTCGACAGTCTTGTATAGTATGACGTACTGTTGACTGTACGTCATTATGTAAGCGACAAAATCTTGTTAAATATAAAAAACTAGACTCTCCTACATGAGTCATAACCGAAAGTGAATTCTGGCATAATAATTATTTAAAACATTTACATACCTACGTTTCGCCAAAATCGGGCTATCAAGCGAATTCACCTGCGCTGTTTATATTAATAAGCAGTTTGAAAGAGAAATTAGTATCGCTTACTGCCGCACTCAGAGACGTCAATTAACTTTAATGAGTATTTAATGTCAAAAAATTTCATTCACATCTAGACCATAGACCCGGCAAAAATAGCGACTAGTTTTGAATTGTCATTTTTTGACGTTAAGTACTCATTAACGTTATTTGACGTCTCTGGGTGCGGCAGTTAATCTCTTAAACTCACTCTGAAACCACTGAAAAATGTTATTATATTTTGCCTTATTGCACCCATTAAGCCTCAGACAAATGAGTAAAGAAGCAGCAGCGTTCCTCATAAGGTGCTGCCACAACTCGTACAATGGCCCAATCAGGAGGCTAAGTGCGGAAAAAGCCCAGCTAAACTAAACTAAACTAAGGTGCTGCCACACTGCCTGCTGTTTAAAAGTGTTTACAAACGTTTAGTTTATGTTTAATAACAATTATTAGGAATTATTACATTCTGTTAGGAATTGTTAAATGTTATAAGTGTTCCTACACTGATGGAAAATGTTTGCAAACATTTTATAACATTTGAAACTCTCCAAATACCCTGCCGTGGCCTGGATTATAATTATGTTTACAAACAAACGATAACAAATGTGTTATTTTGTAACAATATGTTAATTAGTTTAAAAATGTTTACTAAAATGTTGTAGGATGAAAACATTTTCTAATGCATTGCGGTCATATGTTTCTAAACAAAATATTTACTAACGTTTATAAACATTTTTAAACAGCAGTGTGGCAGCACCTTTATACCACCACGGAGCATTGGTTATAAAATATTATAGTCTTTGTATACCACCTATCAATAAACTGCGATTTACGTGCCCGTTACATGGCAATAGGCCGTTACGTGGGACATAACATAATTTGTTGAAACGTGGGCGTTAAATCACTCCTGCCTACCCCTTTCTGTTATAGATAAGCGTAAATTAAAAATGTATGTATGTATACTTTAAATAACAATCAAATTTTCCAAGTAAATTTTCATAGAATTACAAAGAATATTGCGATTAGAAAAAGTTCGAAAAATTATAGTCGTGATGCGGGAACCGAACCCGCGTCCTCTGCGATCCGGGCAGATGCCTGTACCTTCATAGATTTGTATCTTGACCCGTCAAAAACGAGGCCACTAAAATATAAACATATTTTATATTTCAACGAACAAGCTGACAGACAGTACAGACACTACAGTTAGTCAATTGTCAGTCCTCTGCAAATGCTCTTAATCACTAGTCGGGTAAACTATCAATTTATTTTTAAACCTCGCACTTAACATTTTACAAGAAATCGTTTGAAGAAAACCACAGGGTAGTGCGAACGAGAAATTAAATCTAAAATTATTACAAGAGGTTTGACGAAGACTCGTTTCAGCTTCCAATTGGTTCTCTCTAACAAGCGATTCGACTAATCGTCTAGGAATAAAATAATGGAATTTGAAACGATTATCTATTTACCTTTAAGACATTCAATCGCAACATGGAGACTGATGAAGGTGTGGATTTTTATGTACCATTTTGAGTAACTTATGCGTACAGATATACCTATAATATGTAACAGAAATAACGCAAGCCCTGAATACTACCCATATGTGTAGATTATAGTGTGTGTGTGTGTATATAGATGTGTATAATACATAGATATACAGATGTTGATATTTTTCAACAAAGGCAGAGTTTGCATCGATCGCCTATACGCCCATGTAAACCTAGATTTAAAATAAAAATTAGAATCGCAAATTCTATATCCGTGTCATTATATAATAGTCGAATTAAATTATGCGATTGACATACAACGCGTTCCACAGATATAAATATTAAGCAATATAAAATAATACATACAAATAATTTTGATGGAATAAAGCATAAACTTATTAGCACAGTTTTTAAATTGTTTACTTGGAATGACTGATGAATAGGCCGCAAATATTCTGTTTTATGAAATAAATTATGTGATCAATAGAATAAAAAAGATAAAATATTGTCCTCTATCTAAGAAAGGAGAACGGGATATACAAATCTATGTTATATTGCGAATGGTTTTTTTTAATTCTATCATTAGAATTGTATCGGTTTGGAGTAAATATTGATCAGTAAGGCAGTTAATAGGGTCGATTCTGACCATGGTTCTCTAAACGTAAGACTAATTTGAAAACAGTGTTTCTCTGTCATTCTCAATATGGAATGAAAAGGAGAGACTGATCTTAAATTTAGTTTTAAGTTTAGAGAATCATGTCAGAATTGACCCTAATATCTTTAAAAAGGAAATATTATTTAAATACCCAGTAGGTACCATAAGAAAGAATGCAATAAAATAATTGTAATTGTAAACAGTTATCGAGTCAAAGACGTATAATACTGTGGATTCACTTCTAGCCACTTGTTAATTATGTCATAATATTATGTAATAATATACCAGCCTATATTTTATGTCGAGTTTCTTACAAACATAAACGGAGATGGCTCTACGAAGATAATAGATTCAATTGTTGAAAGATGCGCTTCATGATTATTAAGCATTTCTAACGGTACTGTACATATCTTTATTAATAATAAATAATAAAATCGTTTATTTGTATGAATAAGTTAGACTACTTTACCTACAGGGTCAGAGTTCTTACATCCCTATTTTGCGTTGTTCAGCTATATTTACAAATTTGAAAAGTCAATAATTATTATAATAGATAAATCAGAGTAGAAACAAAATATACAATAAAATTTTCAAAGCACCTAATGTGAATATCAATTATAAAACTATTACAACTTATTAATATTTTATATCAAACGTATTCCTTTGTATATACCATTTCCATGCAAAAAGCAATTAATAATAATGTGTCAATTAATAATGATAATTAATAGGACATAATTATACTGGCTATGTAAAATTTCTCTGCCATGGCAAATATAGTTTACATTTTATATCCAATAAAATAAGCGCAGGTATAGCATACTTTCCACCGCCACTGGTAAAAGCAGGCAGTATTTGTAGTTTTAAGTTTTAAACTACAACGTGGGTAGAAAGAAAAATAGGTCATAAAAGTTAGAAATTTTTTTTTTTTTTTTAAACATTAAAAATTTATCTAGCTAACCTAGCAAACGTTTTTCTTTTGGCCTTATCATCCAGGTGTATATGGCCTAGACCTATTCTCAGACCAACGTAATACATACAAAAAAAATCATTTAGATAGGTCTGGCCGTTTCGAAGGAGTTCGATTACAAACTCTGTGATGATATTTTTATTTATTAAAATAATGTTCGAATAAAAATCTAAAATTAAGCTCTAACGTTGTATTAACGGAATATTTAAAATAAATATTTGCATAATTATTAGCCTAGTTTACGAAGCTCAGCTTAGATTGTGACGTAGGTCATTTAGCCCTCCACATAGGTCGTAAGTCCTAGGATCATATTTTTAGGTCGTTTTCACTAAAACAAAATATCCACCTTGGGACTCCCGAAATGGTGTAAGGGTCGAACACCAACAACTCCTTACCCAAGGAGTGTTGGTGTCAGACAGGCAGCAAAGTGTATAACCTAAGTCATAACCTTAAACAGTATAGATGTTGTTGTCATCATACAATCTAACACAGCTGGAGCACAGGTCTTCCCTATGGACGGAAGAATATACGGAGAGAAAAAAGATATGATCTTTATTATGAATGGACTAGGAAACACACTGTGCTGTTCCCAGATTAAGCTGCGAACAGGGCAGGTAGAGGAAGAACGTTAATTCCGAGGTACGAATGAGTGCATTTGAGTAATGTTCGAGAAATTCCAAAGAAAATGCCTGATGCAACAGAGGCGTCAATCAAAAAACACAAAAACGCGATCGCTGCATATGATACGCGCGTGCAAGTGTACATTATCAGAGTAACGTATCAAGATAAATTGAAGAATGATACCCATTCGAAATGGATTGAAAAATGCACGTTATGTAACATTCTAAATTATTTCTACATTACACTTAGGTCAATCATGATTTATCCTGTAAAGAAAATGATTAATTTACAATAGGAAAGAAGGACTGGAGGACAGACATACAAACACACAAGAGGAGCTCGGTAGGGCCCTGCGAATGCGTAAACTAAGCAATGTTTGCTGAACAAAAAAAATACCTCGAGTTCCTCAGTGCTTCGGAAAGCTCGCTAGTTAGACTTGGCTGTATGCATCTTATTTATTTGCCACCAACACACAAGAAGAAGAAGAAATATAAACACAATCATTTCAAGCTCCGTAACAAAACCTCCTTTCCTTATTTCCATAATTAAGTTCTTATTTCCATTTAATCTATAAGAAAATCTCCGATACAATTCACGCCATTGATTTCCGTTTGCTTTTTTTTAAGTGGTAATCGTAAAATACCACATAAAAATAAGCATTTTATAATTTAAATGGCTACATAATAAAGTTGTCTTTTATATTAATTTTCGCATCAAATTACGTCATGTGTTGCTTGTCATGTTAAAATATGATACAAATTATCAACAGCTTGTCGCGTGCTGAGTCTGATTTATTAGGACGGTAATTACAAGCTTACTGTGTCTTAAGTACCTAACATTAATTGAATAACAACGTTGCTAATAAGATTGCTTTATTATGTTAGACAGGGAAGCTCAAGATGAAAGTTTAAAAACTATTTAACGGATGAACGTCTACTTAATTGAAACGCAATAAACAATTTGAATTTGACACATTTAATTTATGCATTGCAGGGAGATAAACTGGGAGTAGGGCAAGAAGAAGATGAATCACTGCGCTCAGCGGTTTATGCATTCCCTTGGGTTCAAGAAAATAGAAATAAAAATCCTGTTTTTTGAATCCAAAAGAAAGGCATAAGCTTCTCCAGAAGACGTAAAGGGCTATTTTAATGATAACAACGAAAAACATTTTCAGTATTAAGTAAAATCAGTCATAAACCCACAAATATTGTTATTGGCATTTTATTACAGTATCAAAGGCCTTCCATTATGCTATTCAAACAGATTCAGTATTACACGTCCAAGTGAAAGTGAGACCATTTACGAATCCCAACAAGAGTAAAACTCCCAACAATGGTAACATAATCGGTTGCAGACAAGCCGGCCGGGTCTATGGCACCCGTGGAATGTAGGGTTGTGCATAATTATTACTGGTTACCAAAATCGGCCATAATTTGAAAATAAACAAATGAATAAATATTTTAAATGTTTTTACACCACCTTATAATTAAAGTAGCCAAAGCACTTGTGTTATGCCTAGATGACGGACATATTTTTATATCATAATAATAATGTATACAAATGTTGAAAATATACTACATAAACATTTACACAACCATGACTCAGGAAGAAGGATAAGAAACCGGGACCTCTTGGCCAATACCCAGCGATCTGAGCATTCGACCAAGCCGGCCTTCATTACATACAAGTATATTAATTATCACGCCTATATCTCTCCCAAAGCCTATTTGACATTTATCACTGCAGATTATTCTTAAGAATATTATATAGATAATCAAACAGTAGGTAACCAGAATCATTCAAACAGTCGTTGCAGCATTAGTTGCAACTGCAGTACCTAATAATAGCCATCTCCTATATCGATGACAGAAAACAATACAGCCTATAATGCGGCAAAATCAAAACTTTTTGAAATTACACCAACGAAGCCGACACAGACATAAAATGATAGTCTTTATCGCTTCTCAGATATATTATTTTATTTATTACTGGCAACCCTGAACTCGGCTGTCGTCATTGGCGCGAGCCACCTCTCACAGCAGACAGCCGTGACAATCGAGTTAGGTTTTTTAACGACTTTTTTATTAGCTTACAATAAATTGTGCACTTTTTTCGCCGAAGAAAGTGATCGCAAACTATAATGATAGTACCATGATGTAGGGAACGTTTATTGGATCTCATGCCGCAAAGACCCAAGTCCAATTTGCAATTTTATTGATATCGTTTTCATTTTAACCGATTTACATTCGCACATGTAAACCTTCTTCTTCTTGCCCTGTTCCCAATACATCTAGAGTCGGCGCAGTATGTCTCCTCTTCCATTTATATCAGTCAGACGCCATCAAGCCATCCACTCCCTTTGATTCATATCATCCATCATACAGAACAGAAACAGAAAGCTGCTAGTGATGAATGAATGTATAGAAAAGGGCCGGAATGCATGTCGAAAAACCTATGAACGGAAAGAGTGACAACATTCCAACACATACTGGTAAAAATTTTGGCTTAGGTTTCCTCGAAATGTCGGCTTAGGACCTCCACAGCAGGCGTCATCTCCCGGGGGAGATATACTGCCGCAGAGAGTCTCACAGGGCGCCCGAGTCGGAGCTTGGATCGGCATTCCTGAGGGTGTTTCTAAAGTGTAGTGGGGTTTTACGATACCCATAGGGTGAGTTGAGGCTGGCAGATTCTTCTTTATTATTTCGCTTCTAGGCCACCATGGCAAAGAATGCGAAATAATAAATATATAATCATTCTCAATTCAATCTTCATAATTCTTTCAATCTTTATGAAATAGTCTCCCTGATAATTAACAGGACACACACGATCGGATCCAACTTCTAGATTTCCGTAACATAAAGTAATTCATCCGCGAAGCTATCACGAGGCAGTCGTAATCGTAAACTCAGTATCAAAATGCTCCTACTGATTACTGATTTGCAATAATTTCGAATTAGCACATTCCAAAAGCGCTCGCTGTAACAACATTAACGTTAGATTTGCGGGTCAATAACGCGCTGTTTATAACTTGCTTACAAGTAGGTGCATGCTTGGAGCATAAATGTCTTTCTGCGTGCTTGTCGTATATTACAATCGTGTTTTGTCCCACCTTCGAGGCGCTGCGGATACGAAGACTTGTCCCTACTATTGTCACGTCACTAGTGATTTATGCAAACAGTTCTCACCAACTCCCTCATTCAAAGCCGATTTGAATAGTATTTAGTAGGAAAAATTGCCTCGTACCTTTATGAGATTGCTAATTTTAATCGTATTGCCATTTGGTGACGTTACTAGGTACTCCCAATCTCTCCCATGGGTCGTACAAAGCGACTAAGGATTAAGACAGAAATGAGTAATGGGCAGCAGCATTCCTTTTTTAGCACCTAGCAATATACTCACTGACGTGTCCGAGTGATAGCTGTAGGCTCGCCACCTATTTACATGGGACTTAACATAATTGGCTAAAGTTGGGAGTTAAGTCCTCTGCCTATCTCTTCGGGGCAAAAATAGGCGTGTAAGTAATTTTCTGTAATTTTGTTCTTTGATGAGAGTAACACGAAGAAAACCTTATGTCGGAACACTAGCCTAGTTCAGGGGATTGGTTTGCATATCACCAGTCTAGTCTCGTCTCTTTTCCAATTATATCAAAATATCTTGCTTGTAATTTTCATAATTATTATAACCATTTAACTACACCGTTTTACTTTTGAACATTATATAAATATTTGTATTCTACCTTTTGTCACCACCCCAAATCTCTCCCGTGGGTGTCGTACAAGGCGACTAAGGATAAATCAGTGATGAGGAATGGGCAGCAGCGTTCCTCTTATATCATCTGGCCATAGTACTGCGACTTTTGTGCCCGATAAATGGCAATAGCCTCGCCAGCTATTACATGGGACCTAACATAATTGGCGATGCGTGGGTGCTTGTTCATCTCTTCCTACCCCTTCGGGGATATAGGCGTGATTTATGTATGTTATATAAATATTTAAAAAATTACTACCAAAACGTCTTGGTTGGCCGAGTGGTACAGGCATTTGCTCGGATCGCAGAGGACGCCGGTTCGATACCCGTATCGAGACTATAATTTTTAGAACTTGTTCTAACCATAATATTCTTTACATTTACACTATCATTCAGTCAGTTTGTCTGTTGTTAAAGCTAACTATTTTATGCAATTTATTCTATAAATTTCATTAACTTAGATCCATCTTACCCTCGTCCATTATTGCTCGCCGTCTGTACTTGTATTTAGTAAGGAACATAATACTAGTATTGGTACTAACAAGGCCTGTATCTATTCCGTAAAAGGAAAGTGTCTTGTAACCAGCAATAATTCTATGAGCACCGCCGACTCTTGTCATCAGACCAGCGCATTCCAATTAAACTTTTGCAAAAAAAAACCAAATCCAGTTTTTGCTAAGTTCTGTTGATAAAATAAAATACAGTGTTCTGGGAAGAGCTTTATAAAACTGGGGAATTTGGTATTTTAAAATGTTTGAAAACACACTTCTTCAACTTTTTGATAATTAAAGGGTTTTACTAGATACCGCTCGCAACTTAACCCGAAATTCTTGTAGAACTATTTGTGTGCCAAAATCCGCCTAAGGGTCTTAGGTACCTCAAACATTTTAAAAGTTGATCCAAAAATTATTATATATAAACTTCGTGAGCTGATAATAGATAATACATACATACATAAATACGCCTTTTTATAAGAGTTAAGATGTGAATTAACTATTGCCGTCTATGGGTCACGTAAATCCCAGTAAATTGTTAAGTGGTATTAAGTGGAACGCTGCCGATCATTACTCGTCAGTGTCACCCTTAGTCGCATTATACGACACCCGGGAGAGAGGTTGGGAGTGGTAACAATTACATTCTGCTATCCTCCACAAAAATGCCGTTAACTTTACTTCATGTTTCAAAGGTTTTTCAAAGAGATTTAGTTACACTTAATAAAAATAATACAAAGTACATCAATTGGAACTTTCAAAATTGAAAGTAGATCCTTTAATGTAAGAAAATAGCAGCGGAAACTTATCGTAGTCAGACACGTCACGTCAGAAAATGTAACTAAAACAGTCCTTGAATAATTTGTGACAATGTAGGCGCAGTGTCCATAAATAAGCATTTATTCGGACACGAACAAGACGTCACACAATCGGGTCGACCGACTATGGCCGTCGTTGCCGGGATCTGCGCACGCGACGCGACGCTGTTTCGGATAGGGTTGACACCGTAATTAAAAAAATTAAACAATGTTGAATAGATCAATATAGGTTAGAACGGGAATTAACGCGACTATGTAGGTAGTTTTTTAAACCTTTTTTAATGCCAGACGTTTCGGCCGGGTTGCACCGACCGTGGTCACAGGCGGATTGTCAGGCATTAAAAATGGTAATTACCTACATAAAAGCGTTAATTCCCGTTCTAACCTAATGTTGATCACGCAACACGAAAGATTTATGTCGAATTGGGATCAGTATCGTATTTTTGTTGAACTATATATCAAGTTCACCAGAAAGTTTCATTAAACTTGCCGTGTGGTGACGGCAGAGCTGAATACAATAAATTGTCACCACCCCAAATCTCTCCCATATGATGCTGACCGTCCTTTTATGAAATGTAAATAATCAACTAATATACCTACCTAAATTGAAATAAAATAAAAAGTAAAACTTAAATATAGCTGATTTTACTTAAAAAACAGTATAATATGTTTCACGTACCTAAACGAAACATAATTATTTAGCGCCAATTTTGCTACTCAAAAATAAGTGCTATAAGTTTTGCGATGATACAGCCAACTTAATGTTTTATATTACCTATTATGAAGATATCGCGAGTTCTATAAAGTCATTCGTGAGAAACGAGCTTTAATAATTATGATGAATAATAATTTTACATTAATAACATTAATAAACGTGTTAATTACGACTCTACACTAAAATTTCTACTTCATTTTGCAATAGCAATTTAATGTGTTAGCCAATGACCATTAATTCCCCAGGTGTATAACATATCTTACTTAAGCTTCCGACGTGTCATTCTATTGCACTGTCCAGTGTTTTTTTTTTTCGAGAGCCACACTATTCTTGCCATTTAACTTTGAATGTCAAGTAAACGGACATTCTGTTTGTGCTAGCAACACTAAATCAATCAAAGACACAGTACCGACAAAAGTTACACCGCATTATTCAATCAATGTGGCGATTAACATCGATCTATAGCCTCCATGCATTACCTTAGTTTCCTTTTAAAACCGCCGAACCTTCACCATAAAAGTGAATTTGAGTCAATTTAAATCTTAAATCATTCGCAATCAATAGTCTGACTGAGTTCCCATAGAAGTGTCTTCGGTCACGACGCCGCAGTATTTAAGGAATGCTTATTCAATTTACAATACGTGACAACTGTCCCCCAACATCTTCTTTTTTTTTTTCTTTTTTTTTAGGGACTTTTTTCTCTAAGACATGACAGCCCCATAAACACAAACACTTAACAATAAAGCAATATATCACATACGTTTACACATATTAATTATTACCTAACGACTAAACAATTTTTAATTAAACTACATAAGGACAATGTGGCATCACAACATCTTCTTCAACAATTGCGTAGGGAGGTGGAGAAGGAAATATTGACCTTTGGGTGGAGCACCGTGTGAAGTGTGAACATGTTTTTCATTAAGTTAGTGTTATTGATTTAGTAAGTGGATAGGCAGCTACAGAGGCAGTTGCTCATCCTATGGGTGATACATCTTTAGTCGATGCCCGGGTCATGAGGACATGCCCCATACCCCTAACTCACCCGCAGGCGTCTATAATGATGATGACAGCTTAAATTTACAATAGGTGACAGCCCTAAGCTGATTTCACAGTCGGTCAGTTAAGCACTTTTACGCGTTACCGTGTCAGAACGACGAACACTGATTTCTGAGTAAAGCGAATTGAAATCAATTTAAAACTAAGCCAGTCGTCTCATTTATTATGCGGTCTATCTGATTTAGGCGTAGTGCTCTAGGAAATAGCTAGCTGAACAAATAAATAAATATGAGAAATGCATTGCATGTCGGATGTTAAATCAATTATAGGCTGCATTTCGAGTCGTTAGCAGGCTTTGTTCATAAAGTATGTACAGACAACAGCGCGTCAAACATTATAATCACGAGGCTCTTTTAATATTCTGAAAAAATAATATAAGGAGAATATAGGAATTTGAAATATTGATTACTAAAGGCAATATTTGATATAAAGTGCCGAAGACCTGTTGAAGTCTACTTTTTTAATCTTATATATCAAACTGATGGACAAATACATCAATCGTAAAGTTAATGTGCAGCGGTTAAAAAGAATATTATGGTAATAATGATAAAGAAGTCATCAAAATTTCGATAAATTATGCCCAGGTGCTGGACATAGAATACACATAATACGAGTAACAATATTATGTCTAACATTTATATAAAATGAGTGGATGACTTCTGACCAATATAAATGGCAAAGGAAACATACTACGCCGACCCCAGATAATCTGGGATAAAGGCAGGAAGATGATCCTCTTCCCCTCCACCTACTAACGTCCATTTTACTCTTATGCTCACACACCTACTCATAATCCTTAATTGTTAAATATCTCCGTATCCGCCAATAACCTTTTTTTTCCAATAACCTGCCACAATACGTCCAAGGGGGCCTAAGACACTAAAAGCAGTTTGCATCGAACCAAACCCGTTTACGAGTAATGCGCCCGTTAAATAGCGAAAATGTTGCTTTACGACTTTTTATTGAGTCATCCATGTATGATGACGGCTGGTGCACTCCGGTTCCTGCTCGGAATATGAGGGATGGTGGCGTAATTATGCACCAAACCACACGGTGCATCGTACGTGTCGGGAATTGCTAAAAACGGAATTATGACTGGCTGTTCGGACTCAGAATTTATTGTCAACTAGCTGACACAGCATACGTTGTTATGCCATATAAATTATCCCGTAGCCATGGTTACGATTTGGTTGCCATGGTTACGTCAAATGTTTGTCAGGAAAGCAGTTTATATGGGAAAGTGAAATTGTATTTTTTAATATTCTCCACGCAATTTTTTCATTTTCTCACATTTCCTGCCTTGCCTGGAACAAGACAATCATTTGAAAACCAAAATCAGCTAAATCAGCCCAGCCGTTCTCGAGTTTTAGCGAGACAAACACAAAGCAATTAATTTTTTATATATAAAGAAGATATGATGAGGAATGGGCAGTTTAACTGCTGGCAGCAGCCGGCATGCCAGTAAGCGTTCAATTAGTGATATTTTTTATAGTTACTGATTAGTTGGGTGTAATTAATGTATTCAAATAGAAAGATAATAACTTAACTCCAATAAGACAAGTTTATAAGCCACCCAAGGGAAATAAATCCCAAACAAAGACAAAGCAACTCGAGCTATAACTTCAATAAAAGTTTCCTAAATACATGAGATGCTTAAGAAAACCTCCCAGCTTCGAGCTCTACCGTCACATTACAAACATGTGCACTGCGGTACTAATATTTGCTTAAACACTATGCCACACGACAATTATAAACATTGATACTATCAATCATAAGATCGCTATCGCCTTTTAATCGATACGTAATCGCCACTGTTCAGATTTATAATCGCAAAGTGTTACGCGTTGGGCGTGAAGAGACGGTTTAGCGACGGAAGAAATTAATCGATAGTCACTTTAATCGATACTGTGAAGTTCTGATTGCGCTTCGGGGGATTCGATATTTATTGAGAAGATAAATATCGAGTCGGCCCTTGGTGTTAGTGTTCGCTATTTGAATCCATAGGAATCTTGAATAAATAATTGATTTAAAAGAGACAGTAATGATAATACCAGAACTGTGGTGTAGCAATTTATTAATGACTACAATTCGATTCTAATTTTAATATTATATAAATATTAGAAAAATTAGTACAAAGATTTTGGCCTTGTCTTGTGTGGCACCTGCCCGGATAGCAGCGGACGCGGGTTCGATTCCCGCCTCAAGATCATAATTTTTCGAAATTCTTTTTCTAACCACCAAAATCTTTGTAATAACGACAACTTAGATTGCAGGCTTAAAATTTAAAGTATTCGGAGCACGGTAGGTACTAAGGAAGGATATTGAAATCCTGATAATTGTGACCAAACAACTTTACTAACAAAAGTCTTTGAAACATAATGATTGCTAAATACCTATCATTTAAAAATAAATTCGATGATTTTTTTTAAGTTCTACACTCGCATCAACTAGTATCCAAACCACTTAGTACTCTGGGCTAGAGGATCATCATCATCTCGAGTCCATTAGATTTCTCTACTGCTTCGGTATTGGCCTTCCCTGTGGATGGATATAGTGAGAACGACCCATCACATCATAAAGTCAGAAATATTTCGAAAAAATCTGTTAATCCGGATAGCCTAGGTATCTATATAGAGGTTCGATTCCCGCGTCAGAACGTTATTCTTCGAAATTTTTCTGACTAAATTTTCTTTGGAAGGGATAAATCTTTAAGCGACAATGTGATAAAGTTTAGACTCATTCATCACAATTATACAACCTCTTATACGGCTTCTGGGTATCGCATTACAACTCAGCAACCGTTATACAAAGGTAATGAATGTTAAACAACCTATGTTCGGTTCCAGCTGGCAGCGGCGCGGCGTTCCATTTTTTACGAGCAACCATTGTCCGCTAAATACTCTTTAGTGTCAGTACGTTAACTTTAAGTCAAGGTGTAAGTGACAAAACTAAAGCCGTGTGGTGACGGCAGAGCAGAATACAATTGTCACCATCCCCCGCGGGGATCGTACAAAGTGACTAAGGGTAAAGAGCGATGCGATGAATAATGGACTACGGCGTTACTCTGCGGTTTATGTGCCCGGTACATGGCAATAGGCTCCCCACCTATTACATCGAAATGAAACCTTGAACTAGATTTGACTTGAATAGCAGACAAATTACAACATCGCCAGCCAGCGTGGTGGGTTATGGGTCTTCCTCCATAATATATTCTTCCATCCATAGGAAAGGCTTCTGCCCCACCAGTGGGATAATTAAAGAAAGGACCACCAGTCCTTTCTTCATTATGTAATTTAATTCGTTGATTATCGTGTTGATTATGTAATTTAATTTTTCTTGTAATATTTTTCCACCGCTTACATTAAGCAAATAACACACAAACAGAGGAAAATAGTGTGATCTCTATAATTTTCCGACAACTAACGTTACGTTACAGGAAATCTAGAGCATATAAGTTTTAAAGTCCGCAATACTAAAATACAGCTTACATACATGCAATCTAATTCATTGAGCACGCATTATGGGCTAATCTTCGAGCGATTTATTTGCGGAAGAGAAAACATTGTGGATATAAGGAAAGCGCCACTGTTAAGGAAACGTCACGATAAAATTTGTTAGAACACAGGGTGTTAAATGTAACCAGAGATAATGTTGCCTTTTTCTTAATAATTCTATTCTTTATTTAAGTTCATTGGACAACAATTGTTCGTCATATTTGAAAATTGTAAATATTTTAAAGTTAAACATTTTAATATTTAATAAACGTTACAAAAACTATATCATCATCACCAGCCCGGCCTTCCCTATGGATGATATATTAAAGACAGATTGGGCCATAACCCAGTGCGGATTGGTGTGTTTTAACGACTGCAGATGCAGCCGGGACCAACGGCTTATCGTGCGTTCTGACGGACGGAGGAACTCGAGATAACAGATGTTTGCCCACCCATCCAATGACCGGCCTTAACGAACATTGCTTAGTTTACGCAATCGCAGGCAAAGCGCGCTATGCCACTGCGCTAGCAAGCTCCCCCAAATGTCCAAACGTGGATATCGGAGTAAAATGGAAGAGAAATCCTTCCACTTTCACTGTCAATAAAGCCCCTTATCGCTCACGGTTCGCGTCTAACCCGATAACCGAAGCCAACGAAACTGCACCTAAGTGCCCGTCGTAAATATAAAATTAATTCCAGGCACCAACAACACAATGACCCTTAACGCGAGGCAGCAAGGTTGTTTTTGGGAAACTAGCGTGGTTCGCACACGATTCTCACCTTCCCGACGTATCGCCAGATCTGAAACAGACAACAATAAGTTTAACAATGGCCTATTAGATGCAATCCGAATAATTCATTTACATGGCTAACGAAGTAGGGAGCAGCAGGTTCTCAAGGTATTTAGTGCGGAACCTTACACCTCGCACGGCCTAATGAACTTAAAACAGCGAAAATTAATGGCTATCGCAAGCACTAATTACAAACATACATAGATCTCGCCCATTTATCCCCGAAATGTTGAGCAGAGGAATGGAACCCATGGAATATTTTCGCCAATTATGTTATGTTAGGTTAGTTGTGCCGTGTGGTGACGGCAGAGTAGAATACAATTGTCACCACCCCAAATCTCTCCCGTGGGTGTCGTACAATGCGACTAAGGATAAATCAGTGATGAGGAATGGGCAGCAGCGTTCCTCTTATACCATCTAGCTATATACATACTGCGACTTTTGTGCCTGATAAATGGCAATAGGCTCGCCACCTATTACATGGGGCCTAACATGACTGGCGAGACGTGGGTGCTGGTTCGCCTCTGCCTGCCCCTTTGGGGATATAGGCGTGATTTATGTATGTATGTATGTATGTTAGGTTAGGTTAGGTCCCATAGGAGGCGAGCCTATTGCCATGTATCGGGCAGTAAATCGCAGTTGATTCGATGCAATCGAAATTAATAAACAGTATATTAAATTTTATATATAAGAGAACAAGCAATATATCTATATGTTTCCCTTGAAAATAATATAAATAAATAAAAATGGCAATACGCCCGCTCCATCTACATAGGGCCTGAAATAAGCTGGCGAAACGCAGTTTTAAAAGGGGTGGTTTATGTAATGTATCAAAATTTGTCAGTCGTACTCAGAGACATGACTTTAAATTAAAGGGTTTCTTAACGCGCTTTTCGTCAATTCAAACCTAGTCGCTATTCTTTCCAGGTTAATATTTAAATGGTTTTTTTTTTAAATTAAGTACTCATTAAGGTTAATCTGCCGTAGCCACGCGGCAATTTTTAATTATCACAAACAATTGCTAAAATCAGCAAAAGTTCTATTGCTTCCCTTTAGCAAAAACAATAGTCATAATTAAAAAAAAGCTGTGTTCAAAAACCAGGCCCCGCACAACAAAATTGAGCTTTGTACATAAAACTATAAGATCGCTATTAAGTTTTCAAGTACCTATCCGCGGTATTGACTCGGTGATATATTATCGTAATCCGTATTCCGCGCCTTACTTTCGGTACAAAAACGTGTCATTAATATTGATTGTATGTAATTTCTTGCTCATGTGCTATTTTAGTTACGTGCCAATAACTCACAAGTTAGGTGGCACTTTAATTGATAAACCGTTTTGTGGTTAGGTAATTGCTTGCTTCTGTTTCTTGTTGTTCCACTGCCGATATAATGGATTCAGTAGGTACTTCCGACTCAATATAGTCACGTGGTCTAATATAAATAATGTCCCATGACATCCTCATCTTTGACGAGATTATAATTGTGGATCGAACGTCACTTGATAAGTTAGTGTGAGTTATTTACGTTCCGTAATTTCGTCCTCATATGCTGGCCTGGGAGCGAACAAATAACGTAGAATAGGCCAGTCCCGACTCATTCCATGGGTGTCGTTAAAGTCGACTAAGGGAGATTGCCCGGTGTAGGCCAATAAGCACATTGGGGCACCCGAATGGTGGAGGGCAAACCCCCAACAACAGCATACCCAAAGAGGGTTAGTGTCAGGCAGGGGGCCGGCTGTAAAACCTAAGCCAAAACAGTATCCGACGTCACTTGGTAAGTTAGTCCGAACTATATTTTTATTGTAACGTGGTTGAGAAAAGTTATAGAGCGGAGATTAAAGCTGCCATACTTACGAAAAACGCATTATGTACGATTTTTTGCGAAATTGAGTTATATACATATTTGAAATCAGAAAAACAAGCCCTATAACTTTCCCATACATATCATTTCAATATACTGAATATTCAAATTTTTACATCGATTAATAGCTCAGCTCCCTTCATACAAATGTACTAAGAAAAAAGCTTTAAACGCATTTTTCTCAGAATTTGAAAAAAGGTAGATAATGCGTTTTTCGTAAGCGCGGCAGAATGGTGCAGTGGCTATTGAGCTCCACGTGCAAATCGCTTAAATTTCCGTCAACATTCCCCACAAGGCCGGCGTTTGGATGGGTGACCGAAAACATATCATGTCAAGTTCCCCAGTGCCATATTGTGATGGCAGAGTAGAATATAATTGTCACCATCCCTCAATTTTCCCCACTGTACGACAACAGCATCAGAGATTGAAGGTGGGACAATAAAATTGTGTATTTATACATCCTGATTACACGTGATCTCGCGGTAAAGCCGAAACAATTGTAATCTCGCACACCTCCAGGAATCAACGGCCTGGCTTTAAGTTAGGAGATAGGTTAATTTAAGATCAATGGTAAGCTACCAATTTAAAAGTCAATATTACTACTATCTAGATAAGTGGGCAATCTATCCTAACCAATAGAATACATAAGTAAGAAACTGCCGTAGTACATAGAAAACAGCATGACGACCGTCGTGTCAAATGTAAGAGAAGCTGTCAAAAATTTACATTTATATTCTACAGGGTGAAATCGAAATGAATCGACAAATTTTTATGGGGGGTTCTAGTGCTATCAAACATTATAATAGTGAGGTTTAAAAACAAATGTAAGTCGACAATAAAGTACCAATATATTCCTTTTCTTTTACTCGGAAACTGGTAAATATACGGTTAAAATGCCCTGTAAAATTTTGTCGACCGATTTCAAATTCACCTGTATTTGTTCGAATAGATTGGCTACTTTGTAGGCCCGTAGGTTCTGTGTTTAAGGATACACAGATGTGGCTTACATAAGTAACTTAATAATATTACGTCCCTGACCAAGTCCACTCTTAAGGAAATTAAATTTCCGGAAACAATCAGGTGCTTCGGGCGAGGCAGAGGTGAGCGTGACGAGTGCAACGCAACTTTAACGACTTCATTTGTAATCGAATTACCAGAAAAAGTTGTCGTGACATAGCCAAATTATCTGGCGGTGTCAGAATTCGAAAAGCACGATAGTTCCCACATTTCGTATTCGGGCGAGCCCAGGGAAGCGGCCATGAGAGATTTGTGTCCAAGAGGTGTGGGCTCGAGCATTTATTTACATACATACATGCATAAATTAATAGGTGGCGAGCCTATTGCCATCTATCGGGCACATAAAACCGTAGTATATTGCTAGGTGGTATAAGAGGAATACTCGCTGTCTTTACCCTTAGTCGCCTTGTACGACACCCACGGGAGACCTCTCCCTTCATCGGGTGGTGACAATTGTATTCTGTTCTGCCGTCATCACACGGCACCACAGTTTTTATTTGGTTGAAATTAAATGTTGATCATCATCGTCTTCCCTTAAACATGTTATATGTTCTATAAATTCCATTTTTTCTTTCTTTGTAATGTGCTCATTCACTTCTCAATCCACTTAAACGTCATTTCTTACAGGATCCATCCGTCGGAGCTCCTCGATTCCTCTCCATCCGTCAAATTTCATCTCTCTTTAAGTGCATTGCATTTCGTTTCTACGAAAACATATCCACATAAGGCCCTTTTTTTTGCGGAGAGGTAAAATGCTATCTTTACGCATCATCCCTGTAATACGGTGCAACTACAGAGGTATGTGGGACTCGGGATAGTGGCGTTCCCCCATTACATCACTAAACATCCTCTCCGGGCATCCAGCCAAAGCACACTATGGCAGCCATCCGGGGTCAACCGTTAGGATATGTCAACGGACAGCCTGACCTGCGCCCGCCCTTTCGGGCTCATTCAATCCACATCAGGCCTAACCATTCTTTTTTATCTTATCTCTCAATAATGTCACTTCCAAACCTCCTAGTATACTCATTACTACTGCTATATTCCTATTCTACATATATTCTTATTACTTACTTCGACGGCACATCCACCTAAACATTCTCATCTCTGCCGTCATGGCTGTGTATATTTTATGATTATGTATTAATAAATTTATTACGAGTTTGTCATCTAGTTTTAATGACACAAGCCTTGAAGCTTCTTACTTTGGGCTAGATGATAGGTGCTCATTCATTCATAAATCACGCCTAAATCCCCGAAGGGATAGGCAGAGATGACCTAGCCACGTATCGCCAATTATGTTAGGTGCCATGTAATAGGTGGCGAGCCTATTGCTATTTAAACGGCACAAAAGTCACAGTACATTGCTGGGTGGTATAAGAGGAACGCTGCTGCCCATTCCTTATCACTGATTTATCCTTAGGTGTAAGTTTCATAAATATTTTTATTAAAAAAATTATGATAGTAAAAGAAGAATTGAACATCCTTATCATTTCAATATCAATTATTATTTAAATATCACTATTTGAAATCTTTTCTTCATCCAGTCTACCCATCATCATTCTATGAATATGTTCATACCTTAAGTCAATTTTTAAATACGGAATTAAAATAACAACAATCCCAAAATCAATCACAATCCAACTAAAAACAACTGCGGAACCCTAAAAACATTCGGTTCCGAAATTACGTCACCTTTTTGTCTCTTGCGCATGTGTCAAATTATCGTTGAATTGCATATTACATTCTTACGAATTACACAATAGTACCAGTGATTTCTTCTACTCGTGTGACTACTACAATGTATCATAAGCCAACAAGAAAGAAAATTCAGTCAGCGTTCGTAAAGGTAAGGAATACCTGCAAAACACTGAGAATCGGTATATTTTATCGATTCCAACTGTATTTGTAACAAGGTTTGACCTTAATATTATAACTCAACATAACTCTTCCTATTTCTACTATTATTACACCGCTCGACGAAGGGTCATAATTATATTAATACGTCTTTTTCTTCCAACCCCTTCTTTCAGCCACCATCTCAGCATTCGCTTCTATCATTCTCATGTCATCTTTCACGTAATCCATCGTCGTTTTTTTCGGTATTTTTCTCGTTCTAGATCAACATAACACGTCATACCTCAATATCAAAGATAAAAAATCATATTCTTTCCATAACGAAAGTCCAACAATCAATCAATGCTATCAATAAATAATAATAATTGAAACAGAAAGACGCGTGGTTTTTCAAACTCTTTATAGCAACATTAATATATCTTCAAGAAAAAATATCCAGCGGTTTTTATGTGTGAACATGAAGCTCATTAATTGTCATGTTAACAACATTTTTTGCGTTGTAATGTGATAAAGTATAGTTAGTTTTTTTATTGCAATCGAATATAAAATTATAGCGCCTCAATGTTCTTACAAAGCCCAAAATACAACGGTAAAATTTATACTACCATGAACCAATCTGGTTACATTATAAATAGCTTTAGTGAATCCATTACTCATGGCTGTATTTACCCTTAGTCGCCTTGACATCCACGGGAGACAGGGGGTGGTGACAATGTATTCTGCTTTACCATCACCACACGACAAACAATATACTAGTATACGAAAATTGCCGTATCATCAAGGGTACATACATACATACATAAATCACGCCTATATCCCCGAAGCGATAGGCAGAGGTGAACTAGCACTCACGTTTCGCCAATTATGTTAGGTCCCATGTAATAGGTGGCGAGCCTATTGCCATTTATCGGGCACAAAAGTCGCAGTACTATTGCTAGGTGATATAAAAGGAACGCTGCTGCACATTCCTCATCGCTGATTTATCCTTAGTCGCCTTGTACGACACCCACGGCAGAGATTTGGGGTGGTGACAATTGTATTCTACTCTGCCGTCACCACAGGGCTTCATCATAAAGTGTAGAATACTTTAATAAAACTCAGAGTAGCTTCTTAATTCGAGAACATACAGAATAAAATAATAACGATTGCCACAATTCACAATCCGAAAGACTGTACAGTATGCGCAAAAAAGTGTGCAATAATTTGTTCAAAAGTCATTAATCATAACGATGACGTTTATTCAAATAATTCTCCAGCATCTAACCTAGATGCAACTTGTACAAAATGGCATAAGACAAGTGCCACTTAACTTTACTTTTGGACTGTATTCCGTTGGCTAAGAGTTGTAAATCTAATACCGTTACGCTCCGAGGCACAAGTATCAAAAATCTTCGGTCATTCATACTGTCTGCACGGAGAAAGCTATATCTATTGGGAGGATCAATACACTTCTATAGTACATTTGTTTTATCTGTCCGATAATTATCTGGTTTTATTGATGGCTAATTGTCATTATTGGATTATTACTGCGAGATGTTAGCGATGATGTCTTCATCTTTAAGTCATTATTTCATTATAAGAGAAGTGTTTATCATTTATCACTATTGAAGTATTGAAAGATTGATATTTTTATTTCATGCTGCTGACATTATATTATTATAATGAGATATTAAGCTTTATATCATTAAATTATATTCAAACAAACAAGAATTAATGTTCATCATCATCAACCCTATGTTTTTCCCATTGCTGGATCCCAGGTTTTACCTATGGATGGAATAATACAAGAGCATTGAGAAATTGGGCATTTACCCACCACAATGGCCCAGTGCGAATTGATGATTGAAAACCACTCCAAATGCAGCTAGGACAAATGGCAAAGCATGAAGGACACTCGAGGCAATTCAATTTTGGTCACCCATCCGACCAACCTGCTTAGGCGAACATAGCTAAGTTTTAGCTGAGGGGACAGGTAGGACACCGAGGCACCTAAGTCGCAGTATATTCATTGGTGGTATAAAAGAAACGCTGCTGCCCATTACTTATTGCTGTCTTAACCCTTCATCGCCTATACGACACCCGCAGGTGACAACTGTATTGCTAATTGCTCTGCTTATTAAAAAACATCTTGTTAGTCTATTGTGTGGCATTAATTAAACAACACAAGCCAAAACACACAGCTTAAAAATTGGAATTTAACACTTCAGAAACTGTTCTATAAATTATTGCCTACATTATGAATAACTGTATTACCATTAACTGAACTATAAAGGCCAAACTCCAGACATTCAGGAGCATCTCCTTTCCGTGGGTATACCGTGGCTACTTTGCCAGTGAGCTTAAATTGTAATGTTATCGTTCACCATATACTGTTGTTAATCCATCGGTATGTCTTATCAACAGACATCACCCTACAATTCAATATGGCTTGAAAGTGTTCGTGACCAAATCGCCTGAAGAAAGATCGAAAGCCTTTCAAAGTGAATTGATCGAAGATAGAGCCTTGAATTTGCTAAAAGTCTTAGCTGTGTTGGAAGTGGATCATATTTTTATGAGCATGAAAAATGATGCCATTCCTGCATTGATCGAAAGTGAACAGAATGGGTCCTTATGTTACGGTAACGGCGCATTTGTTTTTAACAATTAAGCCGCAAATATTATTTATTATAATGTCATCGCATTTATGGACGACATTATAATAAATTTCCGTTTTGTCTACTGTATAACTAATAATCTGAAAGAAAAAATATAAAACTAAATACATACATAAATCACGACCACTTATCCCCGAAGGAGTAGGCAGAGGTGAATTAACACTCACGTTTTGTCGATTAGTAGAGTAAGTTAGAGTTAACAGATACATTTCATTCACGAAAATGTTACTTGTAGATCGCAGTATTTATCAATTACCTACCATGAACGAACAGCCTTTGCGGATAGCAATCTGAGTAATCAGCAATAATTTGTGTAACAAAACGATACAACGAGCGCAATTGCGATTCTTAGCGAAAAACGAACAACACCTTCAAAACAAAAACAAGTACGCAATCCGAATAGCAAACGAGTGAAACGTTTTTGTTGGTTGCACATTACCATAACGCCGCATTACCATTTCAAATCGACTCGCGTTTTCTCGGCTGAGGGTTAGATTGAGAAAAATTGCTTCCCGCTAGTTGTCACCTGTCCCCGGGAGTCAGCCACAATTATTTTCCTATCAAATAAAATGTCTTGCGATCAATCAAATTGTTGTTATTGAATCAACATCAACCAATTATAGCGTTGTTGCATGGGCGAGAGCAGAATCAGTACGATCAAACGATCTTGGTTACAGCGGAGAGGAACTCCACAGCGCAGTGGACGGCCTGCGATTGCGTAAACTAAGCAATGTTCGCTAAGGCCGGTTATTGGATGGGTGACCAAAAATGTCTCGACTTTCTTCATGCTTCGGAAGGCACGTTAAGCCGATGGTCCCGGCTGCATCTGCAGTCGTTAATACCCACTTCTTTGCACCAATCTGCACTGTTCCAGCGTTGTGGGTTAGGGCCCATTCTCTCTATTTATTTTCTTCCATCCATAAGGAAGGCCTGTGCCCTAGCAGTAAGAACAAGAAAGGGCTGGTGATCATGATCTTGGTAGCCAGTTGATCTGGGGCCTCAGACTGTTGGTGGTATGGTTTCAAATCATTCGCCAGCAAAATCAAGAACATCGTCCAATTTTGCAATTGACTTTACAAATGAGTATTGGTTTTAAGCAGTGTATTTGATTTGAGCCGCCGCCCCCTACATTACCGTGACTAGTATTTTTTTTATAATATTCTCATGCTTATTACAATAATTTAATTTCATTGAAACAGACGATTTCTTTTAATGAAATTAAATGATACTGACCTTACAGAACCGTACAATTTAGTGAAAGTGCAAAGCAGTGGTACAAAATCACGCTACAATACGCACAAAAAAGTCGAGCCGTGCGAATATTTTTGCCGTGAATTTTGATTGATGCGGACATGGATATCATGCGTTTTAAATGTGGGTGTTACGGGCAAAACTCAGATCCGGTTCTAGCCACTTTTGTCCGAACCACCGTCTTCAGCTGGAATGGAAACTGTCTAGGGATGCCTTAGGCCTAAAAGCTCTGAGCGAGCGCCCGAAGGTTCCCCCACCAAGATCTTCACCCTCCTCACAAAACCATATAGATGCCGTACAGGCACGTCGACCTTCAAAAGCAACCTAAGATCCTAAAAAAACTTTTATTTCATACCTGACCATAAAGCAGCCTTTACGCCGCCCGCTACGTACGGAAAATCCCACTTCATGGTCAGGGGGTGACATAAAACTATGATTTTACCTCAGTCGATAAAAAGGCCTCAGATCGGATATTTATCGTCAAGTCAATTACTTGCGATCTGAGACATTCTTTGTTCTATGGCCCTTGGTATCTATTTCCTAAAATATAGGCAATAAAGTTATTAAATTTACTTCAATCCAATGAAGCAATCGCGCCGTGCCGACTTAAAAAAATGCTTGTGCTAGCCTACTAATTAAAAAAATATTTACAAGAATAATTTATGTATATTTTTACATATTATACAATTAGTAATAAAATATGAGTAATTATACTATACTAATTACTTATATTATTTATTAAGTCTCAACTCATTAATTGTTGATCTATGAGCGAATGGCATGGAATATTGCCGACACCACTGTAGGCCTAGCACAGTACGTGGACAAAATATTTGTCCACTAGTTGACAGTGTTTTGTCTTGGGATTAAGAGGGAGTAGAGCGAGAGAAAAATGTTTGGTTTTCCCCGAGGAAATTTTCTCCACGTCCCTTGCTACAAATTATTTGAAGTCGGCGCAATGTGTCTCCGTAGTCCGTGTTCCGTAGTCGACTTACGACACGTCTGGGGCCCTATACAAGTGGCCAGTCTATTCGAACGAAAAAAATAAAAATGTATGAAACAGCAGTACTACTGACAAAACACCATTGCGACCTTTGTGTCAAATGTAGGAGTAGTGATAGACTATCATTTTCGTATCAACACTATATTTCGAACTTTTACGAGCAACAATTTTCTTTGCAAGAGTTGACGGCCGCCTTGGTCGAATGCTCAGATTGCTGGGTATTGGCCAAGAGGTCCCGGGTTCGAATCCTGGTAGGGGCAAACTTTGTGATGACCACAAATGTTTGTTTCCGAGTCATGGTTGTGTAAATGTTTATGTAGTATATTTTCAACATTTATATACATAATTATATTAAAAATATGTCCGTCATCTAGTATTCATAACACAAGTGCTTAGGCTACTTACTTTGGGCTAGATGATAGGTGTAAGTGTAAAAATATTTATTTATTTATTTATGACATAAATGTAGATTTGTTCGATAGAAAACAGGCACTGGAATAAGTATTGCAGAGGGACTTGCCAAGTGGCTTATCTATACGAATGCATGGAAAACGAAGCATGAAACTGGCGTGATGTTTTCTCTGTAATACGCCAGTTTCATAAATTTTGTACATACATACTATTACATACATACATAAATCACGCCTATATCCCCGAAGGGGTAGGCAGAGGTGAACTAGCACCCACATTTCGCCGATTATGTTAGGTCCCATGTAATAGGTGGCGAGCCTATTGCCATTTATCGGGCACAAAAGTCGCAGTACTATGCTAGGTGGTATAAGAGGAACGCTGCTGCCCGTTCCTCATCACTGATTTATCCTTAGTCGCCTTGTACGACACCCACGGGAGAGACTTGGGGTGGTGACAATTGTATTCTACTCTGCCGTCACTACACGGCGATACATTTTGTGCGTTCTATAAATTGACCACTTGATTAGGGGTGCTGGAATATTGAACGTTATTCTTTTTTCACTATCAATACGTCTTCCTGACGGTAGGACTCTACTTGTAGGCATATTAATAATAAAAAGGCCGTAGCTCTATCTCCTTAATCACTGGGAGCATGTATTCACAGTTAACCCTAAATTACATTTTAATTCCCATTGTTGGCTGATATGCATCCAATTTGCGATAACATCTAATTACTGTATAAATTACCACTTGGAACACTGAGTACTGACAGCTATTTTCGAAAACAAATCTGAACATCTCCGTATGTGGGTTAATTAATTTATTTATATAGCAATTAGTAAGAGTTACTGGACCGAGTCCGCGAGTTTGAGCGATGTTGAGCCTTGATAAAGTGGCTGTTATGCCGCCATTTTTGACTCGCTATAATATTCTTTTTTTGAATTTTCCGTTTTATCTTTTAGCAAAAAGATCGAGCTTAAGGTGCGTGCGCACGCATACAATTATAAGCTCGTTGTTTCATTTATAAATAAATTGAGCTCATACAATTATATCACGCCCATTTATCCGAACGAGGTGTTTACTATCCCCATAGGGGTAGGACGAGGCACATGGTGTATTATTATTAACCCCCACTCACTCTTATATTCTTACTTGTATATTCTTCTTCTCCCTGTCCTGTTTCCAGTCTATCTGAGGTCAGCGCAGTTTGTTTCCTCTTCCATTCATATCGGTCAGACGTCATCAAGCCATCCGCTCCCTTTTGATTCATATCATCCGTCACACAGTAAAGATGCTAGTGTGATGAATGTAGAGAAAAGAGACTGAAAGGACCATGTCAAGAGACCGATTAACGGAGAGAGTGATTGGGATGACAATCCACATTGCTGAAGGTTTTGGGTTTAGGTATTACCAGCCGCCTGCCTGACACCAATCCTCTTAGGGTATTCATATTCATATACACATTTTACTCGTATATACTATTGTAATATTAAAATAAACAAGTAGCAATAATTTTCATATACTTTTTATCAGTGTATCTGAGAGTTACCAGATTCCTTCAAAGCAATAATTAACTCTAATCGCTGCAGTCCACGTATGAATCATGTGGCCACTCAACGAGGTTCTCCGCCATAAATACTTTTAGACACGCTTTGATTTACGTTCCAGTTTACTTAAAACAGGCTGCCGAGGTACCGAGCACTTAATTTATGCTCTGTTGCTTATTTTTATACACCACAATCTATTACGTGCCTAATGAGGGTTGGTGTCAGCCAGGCGGCCGGCTGTAAAACCTAAACCTAACCTTAATCAGTGTGGTTTGGAATGTAGACATCCCAATCTCACTCCGTTCATCGGTCTCTCGAATCGGTCCTTTCCGTCTCTTTTAGCCTTAACAGTGTGATGGGTGACATGAATCAAAAGGGAGTGGATGACTTGATGACGTCTGACCGATATGAATGGAAGAGGAAACATACTGCGCCGACCCCAGATAGATGGGAACAGGCCAGGGAGAAGAAGAAGAGTCTATTGCGTGCCCGATAGATAGTAACAAGAGCCCTGCAAGACTCTTGGTGTGTACGAAAAAGAGCGCAAAGAAAATAAGTGCGTTTAATTAAAATCTTGATTAGAAAATACGACATAGCATGCCGGATTACAGTCAAATCATTTACTGCCGCACTCAGAGACGCCAAATAATGTTAATCAGTACTTAACGTCAAAAAATGACAATTCAAAACTAGTCGCTATTCTTGCCGGGTCTGTGGTCTAGATTTGAATGAAATTTTTTGACATTAAATACTCATTAAAGTTAATCGACGTCTCTGAGTGCGGCAGTTAGGAAATAAGTGTGAGTTTTCTTTCAGACATTGTCACTGATAACGCTAATGTGACTTATCTTGATCTAGCACAGAACTGACGGAATGACAGCCCCTCTTTACCGCGGAACGCAATTAATTTATATCTTATTATCTGTATTTAACGTTATGATCTGTGAAAAAAATTAATTGTCAGAGAACGATAAAAGGCTAAAACGATTCCTAGATGACTAAAGTCGTAAAGTAAATGATTAAACGTTTGCGTTTTATGAGAATGGTTGACGTGATTATTACTTTTAGTATTTCTGTTTCGAATTCCCAGTCGCATGGCATTCGTAGCGGTCAGTAATTAAAACCACTAGATTCTTTCAAAGAAGGTAAGTAATTAAAAATGTAGTTCAATTAAACACTGCAAACTATACGACTGAAATAATTTTAGAAAAGTACAAAGATTTTGGTGGTAATTTTTCGAACTTTTTCTAACCACCATAATCTTTGTACTAATTTTTCTAACATTTATATAATGTTCAAATTAAAATCGATTAGTTTACAAAAGTAATAATTATTTCTTAATCTTACACATTACTTCAACTCTTAGATGACTCGTGTCCCAAAAAAATAAACATTGGTGTAGAATTCAGATAGTGACTAAAAATTAAAGGCAATGTCTGACTATAAATCGATGTTATCATTATTCAAAACATCATTAAATACAATAACTTCGCCATGCAGTACTTTTATCGAAACCTCAACGATTGTTATAAATTCTTTCCAATGCGAATAATGTTCTTAAAAAAGCAAAATTATCCGTCAATTTTGCACAAATTGCTTTACATATGACTGTGATGCTGAAGACATCTTACGAAGGAATGTAAATTGCAGATAAATATCCCAAGAAGTCATTTTCGAACAGGGCTGGTGGTAAAAGGAATATTTACTTTAATGTCATCACAATCGTCACAGGTCTCAATTGCTTCTGTTTGACTAAGTTAATCTACGATTACTGTTATTTTCTTTAATAAAGCCAGGCTGACATTAGTCAATGAGAAATCAATTTACGAAACAATTAAGGGTGTGAAATATAAAATATGTGCTTGTAAGAAACGGCAAGTTTATAATTAAGGCCAACTAGGTCTCATGTTATTCGGGACGCACTCGGGACCTTCTGGGGTATTCATTTCAACACTCTTTCTATATCTAATTTAACACAGGTGCCAAACCCTACATCTAATATCCTTATCCTATGAACGAATTCTGTAAAGTAATTCTGTTTGTCATAATTTCAATTGAACGAAAATTTTCGTGCTTTCATTTTTATACACTTTTGATGCCACCTTTACACATTTTAGATACTTACTCTACATTTTTTTTCAAATTTGTTTAATGATTGAGATAATATTTAATATTTTTCATAATAAGCTTCTCTTTAATAATTAGTCGAAACCAAAAATGTAACTTTTCGAAATATTGCTTCTTCTTTCAAAACGCATCGTGAGTCCCCCCGGGGCTATCGGGTGAATCCGACTGAGGTGCCTATAATTTCTAACAGCCGCCGTAATGGTACGGTGTGCCCTGCCATCTTACGTTCACGGTAGTTCTGTATGTTGGCCCCCAAGGATTAAACGGGACTTACTGTCTTTATTACATCGATGATTTGGCAAAGATTGCGTGTGAGGCTGTTAATATTCAATCGGAATTGTGAGTTGCGCATCATGGACTGTTCAAAGAAATTGAATCGTCTACAGACGGCCGGGGGCCGAATCAAAATTAGTTAAAAGAGGTTCAGATTGCAGATTAAAATTTTACACATAAATCTTTTTTAAGAAAATACAGATTCTGCACATTTAAAAGTTAATATGTTCATATTGAGATAGATATGACGTACTTTAGATCACGTTCCCCTAGCTAGATGTTTAACAACATTGTATAAACTAATAAAAATGGTAGCTTTTTGGAATTCATTAGGCCTTTTTAATTCGTCTAAGATGGTAACCCTAACATAATAAAGGCGTGGCAAACAGTGGCAATTTACGACTAGTCATTTTTGATGCGCGACCGCAGCACGCATGCGCATATGATGACTGTGGTCAAAAAAATGGTCAGCCGCCTGCATGGCTCGGGTCTGTTTGCGCTAAAACTAATTGCTTTTGGTACATATTTTGTCGAGTTCGCAACACAACGAATAATTGTTTATTGGGCCTCTCCTTTCTTGGCATTCTTGATATGCTCGCTAAATTAAAAGGTATACCATATATTTTTTAGTTTCTAGATAAATAATAAATTAATGCTCTCTAGAAAAGTCCTCTGAAGCTAATATCATATAGTCAGCATCACACAATTATTTATAATTAGTAGTTAATTACTATTCTTTGACCTATAATCTAGCATAAATTAAGTTGTACCTATAGGTAGTACACTAAAGACTGATGAAACAGATTAA
Organism: Cataclysta lemnata; assembly: GCA_963931975.1. Taxonomy (NCBI): domain Eukaryota; kingdom Metazoa; phylum Arthropoda; class Insecta; order Lepidoptera; family Crambidae; genus Cataclysta; species Cataclysta lemnata. The sequence continues at coordinate 3,350,678 of OZ008348.1, read as the reverse complement.
CAACCTTGAATCGAGAATATATATCAGTGATCACACCAAACCAGAAGAATTCTAACTCGGGACGACTCGATCAATAGCCAGCGATCGGACGATTCGATCGGTCGTCGTCATCATCATTCGTCTGCCCTGTTCCCAGGTTATCTGAGGTCGGTGCTGTTAGCATTATAGGTACTTCTATAAAATCATTCACTCCCTTATCATTTAAATAAATGTCATTAACAATAAAAAAAGACCGATTCGTTAAAAGCTGTTAGAAACACAATACCTGCTGGTCTTCTTCGCTTTTTGCAACATTTACAACTTCCCATTGGGCGCTCTGTCGTCTGATGTCCATTTTAATGCTATAATGGCACGTCCTCAGTAGGCGGATCAATATTCATTTACAGTTAATTAATTGGTGTATCGAACGCGAAATAAATTACAGCTATAAAAGCTGCAAGAATCGCCTATTGCACCTGTATCCTGCACTAGCTTCCAGTTTTATGATGTCTTGTTGTAACTTTGTCAATCGTTATGGGCTTTTTAATGAAGATGTTATGCAAATACGTATGGATGAAGTGCAGTTCGAAAAGCATGGCTTTTGATCAATTAGACATAGAAAAGCAGAATGAGCATGAGAATGAATATAAGACACCAATTTGTTGGAACCAAAACACGCGTTAATTATTAAAATTATCAAACAGGCTGAACAGAAGTTTAAGTCATTAGATTTCACATTAGACCCAGACGCTTTATTACAACCAACCTTTAAAACAAGAAGTAAATCGACAAACATTATTTAAAAATGTGCGACTTTTTATCTTACATCCATACCTATCATCTAGCCTAAGCCAAAGCAGCTGAACCACCTGTATTATCGATGAGAAGATGACAAATATACATCACTATTTTAAATAAATACTAGTTGACTTGAGGAGTCATTACAAAGATTTTGGTGGTTAGAAAAAGAATTTCGAAAAATTATGGTCTAGGTGCCCCACCGCTCGGCCAACCAAGACACTAATTAACTTGCCCAAATTTTTCTAACCTTTACACTTCACGTTGTGGGCCAACGGATTTCCGCATCAAGACCATAATTTTTCGAAATTCTTTTTCTAACCACCAGAATCTTTGTACTAATTTTTCTAACATTTATATAATGTTGAATTGTTGAGTCATTGTTTTGTCCTTATCACCTAGGGGTATAAAAATAGCCTACGACCTCAGACCTTTTAAATATACACAAAAAGTGTCATGAAAATCGATCGCCGTTTCAGAGGAGTTCGATAACAAACACTGTGACACGAGATTTTTATATATTAGATTAGATTAATCTAGCCAAATGATATTACTGTAACTTATGATAAAATTTGGGAAAGGTTAAGAAAATTTAGAAAATTCTCTGCACAAACCTTTTTACTCAGGGACGGTAAACAGGCCTATCATAGTTATAGTCTGGTTTACCGTCCTGGTTATAGTTTGTATACACTTCATTAGAATTATAACCACCACGTGTTTCCTTCACCTCCTGTACCTCAAGAATCAATGAATATGTATTATATTATTTTATACCCAACATGCTCGCGATTATTGCAGATTTGCAGAACTAACGTTACTGAACCGGACGACTAGAGTTAATTGCGTGTTAGATACACGATAAGATGTCGGCATGCGCTGGCGCATTCTTTTTTCCCTCAACGCTGATTGAGGGTTGCCAGTGCTGTAATGAAAATCGTGTTACTATTATAAATTGTTTCTGGAATCATAAATAGACTAGGACAGAACCTGATCTTAGTAGAGCATTCGACCGAATGCCACTTGCGTAATATTCTCTTTTAGCTTCTAAAATAAAATCGTAAGTGAATCTGCGGCACAACTATATCTGTATGTACGATAAGAATTATCTAAGGGAGCATTTAATTATGTGTCTTAATCGGGTTAGTCACATAGGGGTTGCCCAAGGTTGTAATCCTAGCTCCACTACCTACTGTGAAACCTAAACAATAACCCTTATTTATTACTCTAATGTGTTCAACGAATTTATATTATAGTATTTAACAATAACATTTATGATTTCCATATTTTGCTATTACAATACTTAATCCTATCGCAATTTATGTGCAGGTGTTGTACAAGGCGACCTAAGGGTTGAATCAGAGCTGGGAAACCTGGTCAACTATCTAGAAATAGGCGTGCCTATAGGATGGCAATAGGCTCAGACCTAAGTCATAAGCTGGCGAAATGTATATGTCTATGATTTATGTATGTATGATTAGGGCCACATTGTGTGCGTATTGCAGTCAGCAAAATCCAAATATAATTTATTATAGTGATTCTCTTTTACACAGAAACAAAATAGTTATAGAAACGTTTACTTGAAAAAATCATCTTGTCAGTCTCGACAAACAGTTTTATCATTGGCTTCATAAAAACCCGTCTATGGTTTTAACTGCAGTTCTTACTCACCTAACGCTCCGAGTTCCGTTACACCGCTATAGTCGATGCTGCAGCCAGTAATCTGTAATAAAGGAAAACAATTTTAATAATCACCTTTTAGTGTACCTACTTGTCTATACGGCGAGTGGTGTCGTCAGAGCAGAATACAATTGGCTACTTCCACGCGACTGCCGTGGTGGCAGAAAGTTTATAAGTATATGGTGAATGGGAAGCATTTCTTCTGCACCATCATACATTAGTTTTGATAATTTTATTAATTAATTATTGAGTTAAAATTGTCTAACTGAATAACATAAGTTTTGAATTTTGGGATATTACTCCGGTATCCTATTTCGAGGGTTAATAAGTTGGGTAATAATCATATTTAACGAGTAGTTAAGCTAATTATTAATAAAATAACGGCCCCTATCTAGACTTATACGTTACATTAAACCCAATTTGTTTGCTGTGATACCAATGGCCCCAGAAAACGATATAGTTATAATTTAATTTTTAAACGCAAATAGAGATAGTGATTTTGACAAAGGGAAATAAATTAGATTTATTTCGCGTTCCCCAGTACGTGTCTTTAGATCAATGTGTATAAGAGCTCTCTACATAATTCCAATCCATTATACATAAGTCTGTCAGTAATTATATTTAACCGTTGTAATGTTGAGTGTCTTTTCTTGGTTTATTATGACTTGCCAACATCAAACTTTTTTTAAATATTACTTATTTCACTAACATATATATGTATATCTCAGTAAGTATTTGGCTTCAATGGCCTTTGACACTGACATGTACTTATGATGAATGCATGTACTTCGTAGTCATTGTTTACGTAAACATCTGCAAGAGCCTATAAAATATTACCAACAAAAGAATAGAAACTGAAGGAGGGTCATATAAATTTTGTATCTAATACCTACCCACTTTCTTTAAGCTCAAAGAACCTTTAATGACCCCAGGCGAAAATGAAAGGAAATGAAATCTTATAGAGAGCGATATAAAGTAGACGTTACGTTGTTGCTTACTTCATGATTGTCAACGACAATTGGTATTGTTCTGCGTCGAAGAAAAACTCCAGTATATGAGGAGTACATACATACATACATAAATCACGCCTATATCCCCGAAGGGGTAGGCAGAGGTGAACTAGCACCCACGTTTCGCCAATTATGTTAGGTCCCATGTAATAGGTGGCGAGCCTATTGCCATATATCGGGCACAAAAGTCGCAGTACTTTGCTATTGCTAGGTGGTATTAGAGGAACGCTGCTGCTGCCGATTCCTCATCATTGATTTATCCTTAGTCGCCTTGTACGACACCCACGGGAGAGATTTGGGGTGGTGACAATTGTATTCTACTCTGCCGTCACTACACGGCTAATATATGGAGTGTAGGCTAGATTTCCGCATCTCAACAAAAAAATATGTTGTGACAATGGGGGTAGTAAAATTGTAAATAAAAAAACCTTATAGATACTGTATTTTTTTATCATCATGGTATTAATAAGTATGCACATTCCAATTAAAACAAAATCTGTTTTAAGATTTGTTTCGCCAAATAGCTAATCATAATTTCCTATACACCACGAGAGGGGTGAACATAGTTGATTTATTGTGCTGTTAGATCTTATTTAATCTAAATTAAATGTGACTACTGAAATAAAGAGTCTGAAAAGAAATTAAAATAGTGTCAGAATAAGACAGTGTTTTGTTTTTAAAATGCAATATTCATAAACTCTGCTTTTCTTTACATGTTTTCGCAGTTAAATTAATCTAAACATATTTTTCGAATTTTTTTCTTTGTATTAATTTGTCTAATTAATTAAAAAAAAAAATTAAAAATAATAAGCTAATTATAAATGTTACGAATTAATTATCAGCAGCGTTGCTGGTGCACTGTCTAGGAAATTACTACGATTAAAGCTTCTGGTGAATGGCAATAGGCTCACCCCTGTTACAAAATCTGGCGAAATGTGAATGTTTATAAGCTTCTAACTACCCTTAGGTGCGATTTAGGTATGTCTGTATGTACTTTTTAAAAATAAATACATATTTACATTTTATTAGTCAATTGCGTTAATTTTTCTACTAACACAACTTGGATAACTTTCTCCCTCTTTATTTCTCAGTGAGGCATTTAAATTGTTAAGATATTTTCATTAAAAGCTCAATTCGCTCTAAGATTACTGATTTTATGTAGATTCTAGACGATTACTTACGTTTTATTCGTTTGGCTATTTTTATAACTACTGGATTAAATACGTCGGTTAGTTTTGCTTAAGAATACTACGGCTAATGACGTCGGGGGAACAATAATTGGCGTCTGGGTGGCATGTGGTGTTTGGTGTCGTATCAATCAACCTTATACACTTTTTTCTTTTAATATTTTTGCAATGTTCTGGCAACATTAGGACTTAAAAAAGTGCACCTCTGCCTACCCCTTCGATGATATAACACATGCATAATTCACGCATATCATAAAGGCATTAAACAAAAGAATTTAAAACTTTGATGATACAAATCGATCGTAAAATGGTTTCGATCTGAATCAGTAAGCTATATTTTATTAAATTCATAGTTTAGTATTCGGAAAAGTAGGCCGCGTCGAAATTGTGACACCCATTCATTGTAACATAGATCAAGCCATTATTTTGGACACTAATAAAGAATAAAAATTATCTTGAGCGAATCATGATACCGAAATTCCTTCTACAGCTAGGTCTATCAAGTAAACGTATCAAAGTCGTGACCATTCGAACAACTTGTTAGGTACTAATAAACAATCTGTATAAATTATTTATCTCGTCAACATCCCGTAAATAGAAATAATAACAAGAACTGTCAATGCAGTGTAGCGTCTATTATGAGAAGAAATCTCGTTAGCCGAAACTGTGTCAGCTGTGTTTGCATTCGGTAGCCGCCTCACCGATGCTGTCGTCAGTTAATTATCGGTTACATATTATTATCTTCAATTTTGTGTTACGTCAACCGTGGCTCACATTAACACCGTCATGTAACAATCGGTGCGATTTCTCTCTTAATAAGTTTAATTTGACGTTTTCATTTTAGACGTTTTGTTTGTATTTCCTACCCCTCTAGACAAGTGGCCAATCTATTCGAACGAATAGAATAGAAATGTCAATTTTTGACAGCTTCTCTTACATGTGACATAACGGTCGTCATGTTTTTATCTCTGAAACTCTGTCAGTTCTAGCGGCCCCTTGGCTAGATGGCCTGTTGCGTTAGCCAAGTTAACCCCGGGCGCAGAGATATTTCGCTAATTTAATAAAAAACCATGGGAAACTTAAAAAATACTTCTAAACATTATACCTATATTCAACATTTAGAGCGTTAAAACTTATTAGAAAAAAAATATAGTCAAATCTTTCGAAAAAATATTCATTTGTAATATTATATATTATATTAAACAGTTAAAGTTAAACATAAAACGATTGTAACATTTACAAAATGTTCAAATAAAAATCTAAATAAGTAATACATAAATTAAAAAAAATATTAATAGCAACAACGTGGACCATAGAGTATGAGTTTAAAACCTAGGGCTCTTAACGATGCAGATACGTATGTGTGCCATTGTCCCCCCACTTACCAGAAGCCGCGTTTCCACAAAATAATGAAGTTATTTTGTGCAACAAGACAATTTTAAAAGGAGAGCGTTTTAAAATTAAGCCTATAGGTATAATCAACGTCGGAGTTGGCAAACGAGTTGTTTTCAGCGTTTTTTTCTGCCATTAAAAGCATCGCTTGCACCCATAAAGACATTCTCATCCGACTTTTAGGGTGCTTTTCCTCCAGATCTGTGCGAGGAATGTGTTTAAGGAGAACCGTAGAACCACTCCATTTTCCTAGCTTCGTTCAGCAGAGCTGTAGTGGAAAAGGGCTTAGCCAAGCAAGGTTTTTGGTTATACTAAGCTAGTCTTAAAAACTGTATCTGTTTTACAACTCAAAATTGCGTTCCTGCAACAGTGGGTCTTGTTGTCATATTTTTAGAACATACAACGTTTCTAAGTATTGTTTGATTTGCGCCCTATTATAACTAGCGAAGTATTAATGTGTTGCGAGGAATGTGTTGATATAATTGTGTTAGGAGGTTTGCGACGATTTCGTGTTCTATACCTGCTTAAGTAAGAGAGATTTAAGAAATTTTTTTCACAGACACACACACCCCTACACATTTTCACAACACAGCTACACATCATCGCACGACACATTTTTCTCGCACATGTCTGGTGGAAAAGCACCCTAAGGTGGATATGTTATGATTTTTTGTTTTGCCTATAGCGGCTCGTGACGAACGGCCGCAAATAATATTAATTCTAGACTAAGACCGGGAGTCGTTACAAGGACACTGTCCCGCAATATTCAGGTATACTAGCCACACTAGGGTGTAGGGTGACGTCGCTTTTTTACATTTTGGAAGAATATTTCTAACAAGCTCAAAAGCTTCTTACGATACTGACAGGACAGTAAGATTATGATTTTTATTTAATATGTTTTACAAAAGAAATTTTACGTTACGTACTTTTATAAATCCTTTAAAGATGTTTTTTTTATTTAAACCAAATTACAGTTCAAATAATGTCAGTTCTTGAGCTTTTACTCTTATAACTTACGGGTGCAAAGCATTTTTCCCCAGGCATCACAAAAAAATTGTAAAATAAATGATTAATATACATATTAAAAATTTCTATCGAGATATTTCTTCTTGTTAAAGTGTGGTGACCCTTGTATGAGATATTCTGCCTATCCATCGTCGGGGTGCAATCTGAATTCTAGATAATCCAGTTCCAATAAAGTATCGATCGCCTACCGTAGAATCAATCCCATAGAAATATATGCAAAACGTTCCCTAGTTCATATTCTATACGTACGTTCATACTCTATAAAATTAATGTACAAACATACAGAAAAGCTACTAACGCTAACCATTTTTTTACTACTTAATTGATTGACTGGGAACAGGCCAGGGAGAAGAAGACTTACCTAGTTAACTGAGGCATAGTTCCAGAGCTTACGTACCCGATAGGCAATATACTAGCCCTCTATTACATGGGACCCTTCATAATTGGCAAAACATGGGTGTTAATTCAAGTCTGCTTACCACTTCAGGAGTAGGGGGGATTGTATGTAGTTCAAGAGAATGTCTACATGTGTGTGAGTGCAAGAGTTATCTTCTAGACACATTTCAAAATAAGACCTTAGAGCGAGGCAGAATAATTTATTAGTGATTCCCTGTAACAGACAACGACGCGTGCGACGCATAATATATTGTGTGCTCCAAATTTTAAGGTCGCAATGTAATATTCACGGCAACTTGCATCGAGGCATCGTTGTATGTTAAAGTTGATTTTCAACTTTTCGTATTTGGTAAAAAGTGCAAAATCGATTGGGAAAATTGTACAATTTGTGATAACCCAGTAAATGAAAATATCCTGGCCAATATTAGACTAACATTACAATCCTCTAAAATGGGTTAAAAACACTAATTAGTTAAAATGCACTCATTAGTACTAATAACCCTTATATAAAATTCTCTGTTTATAAACGTTCAATAGACCCGTTACAGGTATGTTCTCTTTATAAAAACTTTAGCGTTGTTAAGTTGTCGTTCTGATGAACCCATAGATAAATTATATTGCAAAAAAACGTCTATCTATATATTTTAATATAAAAATCAACTTTTGAGTTGTTGTTATAGCTATTCCTTCGGCAATTAAAAGTGTGATACGCCGTGTATGCATTTCGATACCGGCTGTCCTTATCTGACCACCCATCCGAACCACACCACCGGTATCAGCACTAACGAGATAGCTCCCTGCTTTATCTGCCGATTAAACAGTCACAGGCACCTTTAACAGCACTTAATTAATCTATGAGTCCCGTTGTTTTTAGATCGCTTCCTTAAGACTCGGCTATTTGAGTCGCCTCTGTCATTAACACTTTTTCTTAACAGCTTACGTTACGTGCTACGAATGTTGGCCTTTTGAGAATTTTAAATTAGTTTCCTTATGCTGGTGATCATTAAAGTAAACGCATAAGTCAGCCATTTAGCTCAGTGCAATCCCATCAAAGGCACTTGAATCAAAAAGGTGATATAATAGCGTTCCTGTTTATTTTTCTTTCTCTCTATAAAGTTTTGTCTGAGACGTTATGTCTTTTTGGTAATCAGGCTTTGTCATTGAAATCTTTCCTCTTGTTTTTAAAACCTAAAGCTTCCTGTCCTTAGGACTCTTTGGTATTATTTGAAAATTTTACGATTTCGGTTATACGTTATGCACTATTCTCTATGGGACATTAATCAAGAGTTGAACATTACAATGGTAACAGCAAACATATTTTATCCCAAATAAATCCCGTATCAGTTCAATGCCAATATCTCAAAGGTTTATGCAACAGCATAAATTATATGCCTTCTCTACTGATGAAGAAACCACTTTTGGAAATAGTTTTAACTGCCGCACTCAGAGACGTCAATTAACTTTAATGAGTACTTAGTGTTAAAAAAATTCAATTTAATTTGAACCATAGACCTGGCAAGAATAGCGACTAGTTTTGAACTGTCATTTTTTGACATTGAGTACTCATTAACGTTATTTCAAGTCTCTGAGTGCGGCAGTAAAAGGTTATGTTTAATGGGCCGAAGATGTTTTTAAGGTAAATAATAAAATTAAAGAAATATTATTTTTATTTGATTTAATAAACTCCCTAATAATATATTATTATGTCCACAATATTTAAAGATAAAGATAGTTTTATTTACTAAACATGTGTAGGAACATATTACATTTACGTCATATGTACAGATGTCATGGTTGTCTTTACTTACATACAAAATTTTATTTGCTAATCAAACAGAACTCCTAATGTCGATTTGCATATTATCAATCCTAATAACCCATTACATGATGTTTCAAATGAAAAACCCGCAAGAACTGTAAATTAAGTACGGGCAAATAAAACGCTAGCTTGTTTGCATGTTAGCAAACAATTATGAAATTACGAAATAAAATAGGGTCTATTAAAGCGTGTAATTGATTAGCGGCTACAGATGAAGACAGGTATTGTAAGTATTGTACACCAGATGTTCAGTTCCGTAGTGTTTTAATTTCAGTGAATTAGAGACTAAATGAATCAATAAAGAGGAAACATACAGTGCCGACCGCAGACAAGTTAGGAAAAGGGCAACAGGATGATAATGATACCTATTCATTTGAATCAGGTACTCTTACTTTATTTTTAGCCGTTTGATGACGGTAGAACAAAAATAATAACAAGTGTAGTTAACATACGCTAGTTAACTCTGCGAAAGTAACTGCTTGAAAATTAAAATCGTATTATTATAAAAATGATTTACATGTTGTAGCAGACGCTTACCGGTCTGCGGTGCTTGAATACCAATTTCCATAGAACAGCCATAATCGTCAATCAGGATCATTATGTGATGCAAATGGGTGATTTGCGTAGACTGGTAAAAAGCTTTCTTATTAAAAACCCATGCTTGAGTACTTTATTTGCCATTCAAAGATTGTTCTTATGCCTGTGCCAATAGAATTGTTTATCAACGTGACGTAACGGATATTACGTAAAAAGGGAGCTATGAACTCTAATTGTTAGGATAAAGTCTGGAAAAAAGGAACCAAAATCTGACGATAATATAATCGCTTCAAGAATATGGTCTAAACAATTATCTAAAGAAAATAAACAAGTCAATTTAATAAAGAGTAATAGGTATAAGGTTTACGGCTTTAAGCGTAGTGGATCGATCAACTTGAAGCTTGTTTATAAACTAATTCTAGATCACCATACGCATTTATAAAAACCTGCAATATTTTGGTCACTGACCAAAATATTGCCGAATGGTGGCTTATTATTCAAAATCAAGAGTGTGGTGTAATTGGTGTGGTCTTGAATAAAAAATAAGAACTTTAAAATGTGGAAAAAAAAATTATATATATTCCGACTAAAATGACTGTGCCAATCCTTGATAACGTCGGAACTGGACATAAAAGTGATGATAAATCGTCAGTAAATAATACAATATAATATGTTAAGCAATAATATTATATCTGCGAAAATTACTAATTACTCGTAAGTTAGCACAAACAATGTTCACAAGGAACTAAAACTAATAAAACGGAACGCTCAATTGTTTAACACTAGTAGCTAACACTTGACACGTTAATATGCAACTATACCGTTAAAAAGACGCTTGTGGAGCCAACAAAAAGTCAATACGTGCGAATTATGAGTCGACGTGGGTGACAGCACGTAACAACGTCTGCTTTCGACGGCAATCCTAAGGCTGGATGCACAGCGGAGCGTGTTCCGTTTTGTAACTAACGTTTCGTTTTGTAACTAATATTTGGACACTTGCCTTTACAAGTCTTAAATTAAATGTTGCTCGAAGTATTTAAAATACTGCAGAATGAAAATAGGCTGTGACTTTTTGTTTGAAAATTATTTTGATCCTAATGTAAATACAAATGTTGCAAACAAAGATACTGGACACATTTGTTCAAAAAATGTATGACTTATTTTGTTTATATGCTGTGATCTACCTATTAACCTTACCTTTAAATACTTTGCATTATGTGGATGGGAACAACCTCATCATGATCTTCCTGACCTACTAACTACAGGCAATATATTTTTCAAGATTTTGTGTTCACTTTAAAATTCAGTGTCATAAAGGAGTTTTTTCCAAATACCACCACAATTTTGTCAATAGCAAATTGGACTACTAAAATGTGAATGTTTTGTTTTTAATTGCAATAATAAACATCTTCTGCAACATCAATCGTTGAAATCCTATGTGTTGTGTGACGTCTGTAGTAGACACAGCCCTAGTTTTTTACTAATTAAAATTACTTGTAATGACATTTTGTTAGCTGGCATGGTTCACATGTCACTCATTCATTAGTTATGCTTAGCGGGCGACACTTTATTACCGGTGAATTATCGCAAAGCAACTCTACAGCAAAAAGCATTTTCTTCCTCTTGTGAATGAAGACAAATTGAGGTTAGAAAAACCCGAAGCCATTTGACAATGATTTACACTGACAGCCTTAGGAAATACTATTCATATGCATAAAGTAAGTAGGTAACATTTTTTAGCTTGTAATTATGAGAGTAATCGGAAGGAATATTAGTGGTTGATAGAGAAGAGGACGACCATAGAAATACATAATATTATTATTTGGATTGTGTGAGTAATGATATGAATGACAAGATAGTAGATGATTATAAATAATAAGGCAGAGCAAGATGTGTGGAAGGATAAACCTAAACGACAACTTAGTTTTAAATAATTAAATTGTTTCGTTGCTTTACAAGGCTCTCAATAATGACTGATTTTATATTTTATTACTAAATCGGGGCATCAAAATGCGGAAGACCTTAATGTTGTGAACTACCCCAAATGTATTCTGCATCATTAGAAATAAAGCAATCTAATGATACAGAATACTCGCAATCTTAATAAAACAACGACCGAATCCAAAATCGAAAATTTATCGGAATCGACGATAAATTTTCTTTGACTGAGTTACCTCGCGCGCCCAGGGAGAAGAATATAGACTCAAATCATTTATATCCTTATTCCGTAAGGAAAAAGCATGCTTTTTCTTACCAAAGTCGTAGAGCTTCATTTGATAGGTCGGTATTTTATATCGGTATTTTTGTATCTTACGCTAACTCATTTTGGCAAAATTTTGGATTAAGTCAAGAGTGCGGACATTTTAATTTGGTTACAATCTTTTACACAATAGAGTAGTCGCTACTCTACTGTGTAGCGACAGACGAAATAGTTGATTTCTCAAAAAATCCCATTGTGCCATTGTGATTACATCTATTAGGACTTGTTCTTGCAAAAATATATTATATTAAGTTAACTGTGGTACCAGCCAGGCGGCATTCTGGAAACAAGCAAGTGGGAAGTTTAAGCAATGTCACAATAATTAGCGCCGCTAAATAATTCAAGTGCTTTTACCAAGTCTTAGTCGAACTGAGAGTAATTTGTTTTCTAACGAACGAGGCATGTTTGCGAACGTGGGAATTAGATTTAACATCTGTCCCCTTGCCGATATACAGGCTGGACTAATCTACCCTCCGTATTCGATTACATTGTTAAAATTTAAAAAATACTTTTAATTAAATAATATCCTTTAAACTACAAATACCTCTAGATAGATAACGACATTCGAAAATTTGGTAACAATATTCTTTTGCCAACTCTGTTACGAAAAACTATGGCAAAATCTTAAATAATTAAAAAGTAAACTCATAAAATCGAGTACCTGTTTCAGTATAATTTATTAATGGATCAACAGACAACAAATTGTAAATTATTTAAAATTTTAATTATTTTCAGGTACTAGCGATCCGTTATAGTCACTTTCACGAAAGAACGGCATAATTCTTAACCCTTTGTAATAAGAGCGAAAATGATACTATAGGATACTAGTTTAGTCCACCCTGTATTATCTACAGAATAAATTTAACTAGACTCGCCTCAAATTAAGTCGAGGTGTTGCCATTGCAGAGAAAACACACAACTAATGTGCCGGTTGAAAGTACTAAATTTACTGTCGCCTCAAATAGCAAGTTAATGGACTTTATTTGTTTATTATTACTTCCTTATTTGCTTTGTATCAGCGCTTTTCTTGCTAGATTATTCGTGTTCAACTCATTATTATGAAAACTAAGGTCTTTATTAGTCGTCAATGTGAGGCTACTTTAAAGGAGTAATAAGGTCAGTGCTGGCAACATCGATTTTATATTCAGATATTGCTCTATATTTGTAATATTCATTACTTTCTTGTTGATGATAGGGTAAAACATCATCATCAGCATCCGCCCTTTCATATCCCTACTGTGGGACACAGGTAAGATTAAAAAATAAGGAGAATGGGCCACGCTGACTTAGCAGCATTAGTGGCCCAGTCTAGCCGCGCTGGGCCGCTATGGTGGGTCATATTAGTGCTACTAATCGTCTGGGCATTCCCAGAACACCACGCTTGCTGTGTGGGATCAAGTTTGCTTGGGCGCATTGAAATTCCATACGTTCTATAATCTATAGCACATTGTCAATCCTGTTTTACCATAGACCTTAGTGTATTTATGCAGTGCTAGTCGCGTCAGACCTTCGATCTATGACTTTATGTATACATGAAAGTTTGCTGTGTATAATTAAGCATAGGTATTTGTAGTTTTAAGTGAAATTTGGTATAAATGTTTACAATCTCAACTTAGGTTAGATATATAAAAGATAGAAAAGTGTTTGTAACTTTATTTAGAAAAAAAATTGTAATTTCACTGGCTGCCAAACCTACAAAAAGGCGCGTAAAAAGCTTAATGTCTACCGCTTAAGTGCAATTAAAATGTCTGTTACGGTGATCAGATACAAATTCAATACTTTTATTGCTGGCCACAATGTTACCAAAGATGTCACTTAGAAACTAGATAATAATAATTATGGATCTCTATGGACCTAGGATAGATACAATTTATCTAAGCTATTGAGTTTAGGCGTGGACCAGCGTGGATATTTTTCAAGTTATTGTTGGTGAGTTGCCATCCATCATTTGGGTATCCCAAGTTGCTCACTATTGATATATTTTACCCTGGTGACTAAGTGACACCCCTTAATCAATCACTTGGGGTGAATCGGGATATAATTAAGAAAGAAGTGCCCTCATAAGACCTTTGTCTGATGTTAATAGAAATAAGCTATATATTGTATTATTGTACGATCCTAAATACATGCATATTTGTATTTAGGATCGTACCAAGGTGTTTTCGTGTATGTACAAATATTTAACGGTAATTCAAGTTCCTGATAATCGTCCACGAAACCTCTTCAGTCAACAAAGCCAGTGAGCACAGTGTAATCTAATGTACAAACACATTATTCTGTTTGACAAATTATCGTGCAGTTAGCGAACCGTTTCAGAACAAACGTTAGTGAACTTTTTGGTGAAGTTGTTTGGTAAAAAGTTTTAAATACATGTTTAAATCACATCTGTTTTTTTCCAGAATCCCTGAAGAGGTGAGACAACGGTGTATTTCCACGCATATTTCGCTATCACTGCTAGATGTTAGCTTCCAAGTAATAAGGGGCAAGGCTATTGCCATTACCCCCTTTTACAAGGCCTAAACACGGTGTGCAAAATGTGGGTGTCAATACAGTTGTGTATTGACTCTCAGATTTCGCCTCAGATGAAGCCTTATTAGTAAATCCTTAAGGTACATTATTATTATATTATGTCCCTGTGAAGGAGCATGAAAATAGGCAACCGAGACAGAAACAATCCGTGCATCAACGATTATACAACTTAAGGCACTGTCATAAGAGTCAAATTTGACCGTACTATAGCGCGTAGGTAGAAAAATCCAAACGAACACTCCACAATCGTCCAGAAGCAATCATTTAAAAATGCCAACCGTTTTGAGCTCTTAGGAGTCAATTAGATTTCGCACTACCCCGCAGTTGTTATATACCCGTGTATTAGTGAAGAAATAGAGTCTGAAATCGCGAGAATAACCAATGGAGATGATTTGTCATATCCGAAGATTAGCGACAACTAAGTTAAGACCGCTTGTAACGTTTCGTGTAAGTTAAAATTATACAGCTGTCATGGCTCGAGGTGTCGGCAAATAACTACTAAACGAGTCGTATTTACCGTGCTGACACACAAGTCGCTCAATAAAAAAACGACATAACTCAAAAAATACTGCGAAGCATTGTGTGTTGAAAATATTTGGTTGTAAACATACTTTTGCAAAAAAGCGTGGCTTTGTGTCTCTTTCATATTCAAGAAGCGCGTACGTGTGTCGAGTATGAAGAAGGTAGAAAATAATTGCCTAATAAAGACATCTAAGTAATAAAGGCACCTAAAAGCGGGAATCCGGGCAGATGCCTGTATTACTCAACTAAAATGTTTGTAAATTTTTTTATCTTTATAATAATTTGTCTAAAATCTACATGTATACCTAATGTTCAAATAGTAATCATCAAATAAGATGTCTTGTAAACGTTATTATTTGTTAAAATTATTTTAAAACGGATATTACACATAAATCACGCAATTATGCCCAAGGAGTAAGCATTCGCTTTATTTAATTAAGACGAAAAAAATAAGCAAAATACATTTTAAAATCTCCAAGAAATAAATAGAGCTTAGCATCTTACTTGCCCCAATATCAGCGCCACGGTATTCGATGTCGGGAACCGATAAAATTTGCATTCGATTGTTATTGGTGCAATTGCGATTTGCAGTTACAATAATTACTGTGGGTGGCCCCTTGGACAGTGACAGCGAGTGATTTCATTCAGCCGGGATAATCAGAGCAAGGCAACACGGAAGGCTTTCTGCGGAGCCCGGGGTTAAGTAGTGATTAGCACGTGCTAACACTGGTATCTATAATAGTCAAGTCAAAGTAATTACTTGAGTAAAAGTCGTACTTATATTGTCATCATTTTTAAACATTAAAAACGACTTTGAATTGAGTAAGAACTGTCAAAAGTAAGAATACTTATTACTACCAATGTAAAAACAGTCTATAGTAAGAATATAGTATAAAAATTACAATTTAAGTACATAATGACTTTTACTAAAGTAATAAAGTATTATAATCAAGTCTAGAACTTTCACTTAATTTGCAATGTGTAGTTGATCGGGCCTTTTTACCTTTTTAGGGGTGTTTAAGGGGTAAAACGAGACCGTATAAGACTCTGCTCCTCTGTCCGTCCAACTGACTGTCAATCGTGATATTTTTTTGAAATTTTGCATTGATAAGTAATGTTCAAATATGAAACATAAATTTAAATTACCATGTTTCATAATTGCTTTTTTAGTGCCCGATAAACTGGCAAAAGGCTCACGTCCTATTACATCGGACCTAAAATAATTGGTGAAATGTCGATGTCTAGACACCACTGTCAACCCATCTATTTACCATAGGCGTACGTGTATGCAATTTTTATGGGAACGTTGCAAAATACATGTAAATTCAATCCATCATCCAACAAAGACAACATTATTTTTATAATTTTTTTGCTATTGTGCGTAAGAAACAATCAAAACTTCTTCTTTTGACCCATCAATCATTCGCACTTTACAATAATTCATTTAATTACCAGTTACAATGTTAAACTGAAGACACATTACACCACCCGGATAGAGTCACAAGAAAGTTGACCCAATATTTTTTAATCACCACCCGCTGCTGAAGATGCGTATGAGAACGCTTCTTTAATTAGCCACGAATATGTCAAATGAATTACGGCGCAATGCAAGTGTTACCTTGTATGTAGCAAATTGATTGCATCAATTACAACAATAATAATTATACAGGAGCATGCAGTAGTGCATATATCAGCAACTTTTTCTTGATAGATGATGATTATGAGATGTGTTCACGTCCGAAAGTTGCCTGCTGCCTTTTAATTGCGATAGGATTTTTATTTGCCATCCTTAATAGAGATTACTAATTGAGGTTAAAGAAGGTTTTTATGCCGAGCAATCGCAGTAGAGAAGACACTACGTTTCGTACGTGCGCAGATGTAAAGTAACCTTTATTAACTTTACGTAGTATGAAAAAACAATTTAGGAATACATTCGCTTTTGTTGTCGAATTTCAAGCTAAAAATCTAATAAAATAACTAATGGTTACGTATATTTTATATCAATGTTACTAGATTTGTATCTAAACATTGCATAAATGTTAGAAAAATTTTAACAATAAAGAGTTCAGAAAAATTTCGAAAAATTTTGCCTTGATCACTTCGCTTGCCATTCTTTTCCATATTTTACTAGAACGTAAATATAAACAATAATTAGGAACGTCACAATTTTACGAAATTTCTATGTCCTCTTTTTCTTAGTAACTTATTTGCTTATTTACAAACCTCAGTAAGCTTGGCTGTTTGCTATACGCAGACACTTTAATGAATCTGTAAATAAAAAATAATAGATTAATAACCAAGAATAAAAATGTGTTTCTCACAACATCAACTTTTAAAAGATGCAGGGCAGTAAATACTATTATTGTCACCACATCGAATCTCTCCCTCGGGTGTAGTATTTTAAAATAATAACAATGCGAATTAAATAAATGTTTGCAACCTATTTTTCACAGTAAGACTTATTATTGATTACTGCAGCAATGCAATGCAGAGTGGTCTCCCTTTTGTGTTAAAGACGTGATATGTAATGCACACTTTCTGTTGTGTCGTAAATATACAACACAACATGCATTGCACCTACAGAAATCCCATTGATACGACGACTATTTATCTATCGATTCTCTAACAAACTTTCCATCGCTTACACCGGCAAGGGAATAACAGTTTCGTGGACACATTCTCCCTCCACAACCAGAACCGTAACAAAAATAATATGTTTCCGAGGAAGCTGTAAAATCACTTGACGCGCATTTATTGTATTCAGGTTGCCTTAAACATTCTTAGCGGCCTTGTTCAGACTATATGACGTAGTAAAGTGCAGCATTCAATACTCAGGGGACATGGGCATAATGTTGTTGCGAGGTAGAAACTACTGGGGCTTCAAATATACCGAATATTACAGCTAACTATCAAAGGACAGTCGAATTTTAACCTTATGACATTTACCTTTCTAGAATAAAAAAATGGCTATAAGCTGGCCCCCTATTGGATGGAACTGCTGACTAACGTTAGGTTATCAAAAATTTATCTAATGTAATATGTTACTGTAAAATATACCTAATCCATCTGCCTAACCCTTCAGGATTGTATCGACGTGAGTCACGTAATGCATGTATGAAAAATATGTATAACTAGTTGACCCGGCATACGTTGTTATGCCATATAAATTATCCCGTAGCCGTGGTTACGTTTTGGTTGCCATGCTTACGTCAAATGTTTGACAGGAAAGCAGTTAATATGGGAAAATGAAATTGTTGTTCTTACTATTTTCCTCTTCAGTTTTAGCGAGACAAACGCACAGCAATTCTTTTATATCTATCTTTTATATATATATATATATATATATATATATATATATATATATATATATATATATATATATATATATATATATAGAGAATTGCTGTAATATATAATAATCTTAATGAATTATGTAAGTACGACGTAAGTGACCGTAACATATTTTTGTAAATACATTATTTTTACAACACTACAAAACTCTATTTACATCGGGAAGGCTGAATCATATAGTATCACTTTAACCCACACAAAGCTACTGTTTGATAATAAAGACTTGCATTAGAAGAGTGGCCTCCCGCAGCGCTATAAGTCAAATGCCGTCTCATCAAAGCAAAATGGCGCTAGACCCTAAAGCTTAGAGGTAAAGTTGAAAATAGTTTGTCGACAAAAATACCTGCCACTGCGCTGCTGACCGGTGATATTACGGTGTGAATTGTGAATAGAACCCATAAAGTTGATTGAATCTAAGGATCCAGCTTAGTTTCAAAAGGCTTTAAGACACAACAACGAGTCACTTGTCTTTACCGCTAACATAATCAACAGATCATTAGTACCTTCAATAATGTGTCCCTGCTCAAACAATACGAAAATTATTTTCCCTTAGCTTCATTTTAAATAATGAGTACAAACAAGTGAATTCACATAAATATTGTGATTATTTCGTAAACGGCTACAAACCAAGACATTACACCCATAATAATTAGTACTTACAAAAGGTCAAAAATATCGATAATTATTATGTTCGTTACAAAATTTAATGATGTGATAACACGAAATCGTTGTCTTATTTGGGTTCCAAGAATTTTAGATAATTCTGCTCCGAGTTCCATCATTCTATTTATGCTCATTTTTGGGACCTGTGCAATATTTCGCTCAATACAAAGAAAATCACCTACAACCATTGAACTACTATTACTAGCGTATAGAAGCGACACCGCAAACAAAAAATGTAGTCAGTGCGTTGATGCTCCGGAGCAACAACTCATTTAGTCACTCGCCAACGCTCGAAGCGACTGCTTGCCAAATTGTGGCTACAGATCGATATAAAAATGCCTTCTTGCGTGTTAAAAACATGCAACATGAATCAAAAATAAAACAAAAAGATAGTGGTGTGACTTATCATCGTTAATTGTAACAAAATATTAAAACATATCAAATATAAATTTAATAGCATAATTCCACATTTGCGATGCATAATCTAATCTATAAGGATATTTTTGTTAGACTGCGTTGAAAGAAACGCGTAAGCGCCATGAAATCGGCGGCGCTAACGATGTTTTGGTCACGAGAAAACTGTATTCCATAAGCAATCAGCGCTGCATGTTTTAATACTTTGGTTAGACGATAATCGACTGCTAATTGTGTTAGCGCTTATGTGGTTTGTTTAGCGCTGCAGCATATAACTGATTCCACGCCACGCTCGCCCGCCCGCCCCGCACACCCCGCCACCGTAGGTAGATTCGAGTTGGGAGAATATTTTTGTTTGGCATAGCGTCTCTAGTTTACCTTATAACTCAATGCCTACAACAGCATTACCCAAGGAAAGTTGTTTTTAGGTAGAGGTAAAAAACTAACCAAAAAACTAACCAAATTCTCTAAAAGATGATAAAAAGTTGGCAAAGATGATCTGCTTTAGACCACAGTTTATGATAAAATAGCACTAGACTATAATCAGTCTCAATAATATATTGAGATAATAGTCCCAAATATAACAGTCCAAAAAACTTGGCCCCCTATTTCTAAAACGATTCGCTATAGAATCATCTAAAAGATGAGAATCTAACCACCACACTGACTAGCGAGAAATCGGAAGTGCAACCATGAGGAGCTCGCTAGCGCAGTGGAATAGTGCGCTTGACCTGCGATTGCTTAAACTCAGCAATGTTCGCTAAGATCGGTCATTGGATGGGTGACCAAAAATTTATTATCTCGAGTTCCTCCGTGCTCCGGAAGGCACGTTAAGCTGGTGGTCCCGGCTGCATCTGCTGTCGTTAATACCCACCAACCCGCACTGGGTCAGCGTCGTGGGTTATGGCCCAATCTCTATATTCTTTCATCCATAGGGTGGGGCACGGGCCTTTCAGTGTAGTGGGCAGTGGGGACATTAAAGTGCTGGTGATGATGATGATGATCATGATGATGATGATGAAAGGAAACCATAATAAATGATTAGTTCTGGAAGCCTATAGTCATTAAACACATTTAAGTAGTTATAATTTATTTTCATCATCATTAATGTGTTCATAGGCGCCATAAAGCAATATTGACCGTTTTCTTGCATACGGTAGTTAAGACTATATTATTGTAACGGGTCGTTTTCGTTTATGGCTTATTCAACCTTATCATGTTAATTGACACTGTTTTTTTATTAATCAACCAATATTTTAGTGTATTTTTATCAATTTACTGCCTTCTTGAAAGCAACATAATTAGGCTTGGCTGGAATGCACAAGAACAGTTAGCATCATATCATATTGTTTTAAGAGTCAATTTATTACCAGATGCAATGGGGAAATGGAGAACGTAAATAATCTAATTACTTTCAACAGCTTTCCGTCACGTTTTGAGATACAATAATTTACTTTCTAATATCAGCTTAAAATGCACTCAATTAACATGCATCGTAGTGAGTGACTATGGTATTGATAGATTGCTTGGATATTGGCTGTAGTTCTTCAATAAAATGATTATAATTATGTTTTACTTCTATTATTTTACTATCACAGAAAATAGTCTGACTTTTTAATGTGACAGTTTAAGGTAATACTAATATACTGTATACTAATAATATGTGATAAAGATGTTACGCAATAAGATTTATGTATTTAGAAAAGAACGATTGCCGTGTGGTGACGGCAGAGTAGAATACAATTATCACCACCCCAAATCTCTCCCGTGGGTTTCGTACAAGGCGACTAAGGATAAATCAATGATGAGGAATGGGCAGCAGCGTTCCTCTTGTACCACCTAGCAATAGCAATGTACTGTGACTTTTGTGCCCGATAAATGGCAATAGGCTCGCCACCTATTACATGGGACCTAACACAATTGGCAAAATGTGGGTGCTAATTCACCTCTGCCTAGCCCTTCGGGGATATAGGCGTGATTTATGTATGTATGTATGAGAAGAGCGAAACCAAATAGCGGCACTGAATAATATTCATCAAATACCATTACAAAATACGATTACAAAGACCACTAGACATATTATCATATAAAAAAATATAAACATGACAAAGGAATGTCAATACAAAGAATTTCTTGCACCAGGAAGGAACCTTATTTATTTATCAGTCAATTAACGAAGCTGGGGCCAAACAGTAAAATGACATTGTTTTATCATACGAATTGGGTTTAAACACAACACGTGTTACAACGTGTTTAACTCCACCGGGGTTCCAGATAAGACAGATAGTAGTTTCGCCAATTGCCGAGAGTGGAAAACCATTTCGGAGTTACTGTCGCTTTCTCGAAATAAATGTCCCCGCACGTTCAATTATCGGGTCCGCAAACAAATGAATATCGAAATCCGCTTGTTTGAATATGTTAATGTAATCTGTTCCAGCTGTCTTAAGCTAGTACACGTTGGAAGGAAACGACATTTTTCATCCAACGACTATCGCTCAAGGAACAACGAGCTTGAATTCAGTTAGCTATGTCAAACTTCTTCGTTTTTATCATCATTACCATCACCAGCCCTTCAACGTCCCCACTGCTGGGGCACAGGCCCTCCCTGTTAGTCTTTCATTCATAGACCGCCTTGGTCGAATGCTCAGATTGCTGGGTATTGGCCAAGAGGTCCCGGGATAGAATCCTGGTAGGGGCAAACTTTGTGATGACCACAAATGTTTGTTTCCGAGTCATGGTTGTGTGTATATGTTTATGTAGTATATTTTCAACATTTATATACATAATTATATTAAAAATATGTCCGTCATCTAGTATCCATAGCACAAGTGCTTAGGCTACTTACTTTGGGCTAGATGATAGGTGTGAGTGTAAAAATATTAGGTTGGGGAAAAAGTCTTTTCGCATTATAGTATGTATAAACTTGTAATAAAATCTCTTTGCCTATACTATTTGTATTTGACTGGTTTTGGTATCATTAAAAGTTTAAATTTTTAAGAACATAATTCCAAATTCAAATTAGGAAAATGTGTGATTTTCATTTGTTTTTCGTACCGCCAAGATGAGTGAATCTAATGAACAAATTCGATACATTTTAAAATTTTACTACAAAAAAGGTAAAAATGCAACGCAAGCCGCGAAAAAAAATTGCGATGTTTATGGACCTAGTGCAGTGTCTGTGAGAGTAGCACAAATTTGGTTTAAGCGTTTTCAATCCGGAAATTTTGATGTCAAAGATGCACGTCGCTCTGGTCGCCCTATTACAGATAAAATGGATGCCATTTTTGAAAAAGTGGAGCAAGATCGGCATGTCAGTAGTTACGACGTAGCTGAAGAACTGGGAATTGACCACAAAACAGTTATGGCGCATTTGAAAAAAACTGGGTACACAAAAAAGCTCGACATTTGGGTACCTCACGAGCTCACTGAAAGAAACCTAATGAACCGTGTACTCATTTGTGATTCTTTATTACGACGTAATGAAACCGAACCATTTTTGTAGAAGCTGATAACTGGTGATGAAAAGTGGATCACGTACGACAAGAACGTGCGAAAAAGGTCGTGGTCAAAGGCCGGTCAGGCTTCACAGACTGTGGCGAAACCCGGGTTAACTCGCAACAAGGTGATGCTGTGTGTGTGGTGGGATTGGAAGGGCATTATTCATCATGAGCTGTTACCACCAGGCAGGATCATCGATTCTGAACTCTACTGCGAACAACTGATGAGATTAAAGCAAGAAGTTGAGAGAAAGCGGCCGGAATTAATCAACAGAAGGGGTGTGGTTTTTCATCATGATAACGCTAGACCTCACTCATCTTTAGCCACTAAGCAAAAATTAAGAGAGTTTGGCTGGGAGGTGTTAATGCATCCGCCGTATAGTCCTGACCTTGCACCTTCAGATTTCCACCTGTTTCGGTCTCTTCAGAATTCTTTAGGCAGTGTCAGGTTAACTTACATACTTTAGTTAAATGTAAATAAACTATATTAAAAAATGTTTTGAATTTTCTTAAAAAATGCGAAGAAACTTTTTCCCAACCTATTATTTATTTATTTATAGGCCCTCCCTATGAATGGAAGACTATAGGGAGAATGGGCCATAGCCCACCCAGTGCGGATTGGTGGGTATTAACGACTGTAAATGCAACCAGGACCAACGGCTGAACGTGCCTTCCGAAGCACGGAGGAACTAGAGACATTAAATTTCTGGTCGCCCATCCAATGACTGGCCTTAACGAATACTGCTTAGTTTCTACAATCGTTGGCCGGGCACGTTAAGATACTACTCTATCGAGCTCCTCCTCGTTTTTCATCAGACCACTGGCCATACCTAAACAATCAAATTCTATCCATCTATTTCACACTTTATATAAAACACGTTAAGGGATAAAATCGATTCGGTAAAGTCTACAGCTCCTCAAACTACACAATGTTTTACGTAAAACGCAATGGCGATTGAGAACATTTTACAATTATTGTGGACGATTGAGAACATTTTATTGTGATAATCGAACGTGTTGATGACTATTGACTGTTTTGTGAAAAATAATGGTCCAATAAGTTTGACGTATAAAGTACACATTATTTTTTATTATGCTAGATAGGGAAAGCACCATCTCACCTGATGGTAAGTAACGATAAAAGTCCTTTATTTTAATTTAGGCCTTTATTAAAGGCCGAAGATGGAATTGAACTTCACCTGGAGCCCTCAACCACAGAGGGCCTGGCTATTTTATCACAAAATGTCGGAACATAATAATGCTATGTAGAAGAGCGTATAAGTAGAAGAAGAATGTAGGCTACCGGTGCCGTCAAACCTTAATACTACGTCCTATTAATTTTTCCTAGCTTACTAATTATCGAAACAAACGGCTATTTTAATTACGAGGTAAGAACTAAAAGGCAGCACTAATTGACGATGACCACGTCGCCAGACCGTTGCTTGGTTCTAAATTGACCGATTCGACGGTGTGTGACATTTTTTTTACTGTGGTCTGTTGATTAGATCTCAAATTACAGTGCAATTCAATAATGATGGAGACACCTGAACTTGATCTAGAATGGGAGAAAGATTAAAGAGACATTTATTTTTTTCAAAAATTATACATAAGAAATAAATTGTTTGAAGATAGTTGGGGACTACAGGAGAGAATGGAAACAGAAGACATCTAAATTAGAGATGAGGGTAAAGATGGGTAATTAATGTAATAATGGATAATTAATAAATGTTAATAAAATAACTAATTACCCATAAATGCTATTTAAGCTATGTCCAGTTTCCAGACTTAAATAGATCCATAAACAGAAATTCGTTTCTCAATGAAAATTAATCGCTGTAGATAATTGTAGTGTATTCTACCAGTATGATATCTGCACTGGCTCATAAACCTATAACATTAGTGTTCAGCTCAGGAATGATAAAGATAGCTCGATGTTAGCTGCTTCCTAGTTGCAAATACTCAGAACGGACTGTTAGATTGCTTGCGCAGCTCGGCACCTAACTTTAAATCAAAATGATATTGCGTAACTGCATGTTCACTGACAGAATTTTAAGTACTCGGGTTTTCTACGAAGCGTCTACCTCTTGCACTAGTGCGTGTGATGCTAATCCAGTCACAATCGGTTTTCCATCCCGTAGCCCCAGACGTTAATCCTTACACGAAACCAATTATAATATCAAGGGATAACACAACATTTATTCATCTTGTTAGTGCGTATCGATATACATAAAAATAAAACATAGCAGAAGCTAATCGCAAAATTATGTCAGAACTAAAATATAAAAGTGATTTTTAATTATTCAGTAAGATTTTTGAAATTTCAATTCCCTGAACATCAAGTCTTGAAGAAATTTAAAAGTACGAGTATTAATGACATCTTGCCCATATCAACAGTGTTGTTGGCAGACGCAATGTTTGAGAAAACACCATTACGGAAACGTCTTGTAAAGTTTTGTAAGCAAAGCACCTAGAACCCACTACAATTCAGACTAAGAACCATGAAGTCACACCCAGATCACCAGTTGCTTCTAATCCGTTCGGATCTAGTCTTTATCATAGATCTCCCACTTTTGGAGCATACAGTTACCGATCCAGCATTCGGAGCACGTTCCAACGTTACGGATATTTAAATTTTCAGTTCACACGATCGCGTACTCTCTTTCAGACGTCGCATTAATATTAATAGCGTAGGCAATATTACCAGAGTCTAACAATGTCAGACTGATGTTTATAATCGGCGGACGCCTGCTGCATTGCACATAGTGCCTATTCAAGGTCGATACTATATGTAACGGTACACGATCATCCAAGTTCATTTCAATGACGTATTGTTTTTTTTCTCTAATATGTCAGTTTCATACATTTTGTATATAAGCGTTCGATTGATTGGCCACTTGGCTAGGGGAGCTGATTATAATCTTTTTCTTTTGACGTTTCAACATATATTTTGTATAAGTTATATATCAAAATCATTTTCAAGCTTATTGTGATTGCCATGAGTAAATCGTTCAATTTTATTTTAATGTGCTGTATAAAATATTAGAAATAATTAAGATTGTCACTTTTTGCAGATTGCATAAATGCACTGTAGTGAGAGCTGTTGTCAATATCACTAACGTGGTCTTTAAGTCTGCTTGTGTAATGACCTTGCAAACATCAAGTCAAATTATTTCGTATCTTTGAAATAAATAAGTTATTCCATACATACATACATAAATCACGCCTATATCCCCGAAGGGGTAGGCAGAGGTGAACTAGCACCCACGTTTCGCCAATTATGTTAGGTCCCATGTAATAGGGGGCGAGCCTATTGCCATTTATCGGGCACAAAAGTCGCAGTGCATTACTATTGGTAGGTGGTATAAGAGGAACGCTGCTGCCCATTCCTCATCATTGATTTATACTTAGTCGCCTTGTACGACACCCACGGGAGAGATTTGGGGTGGTGACAATTGTATTCTACTCTGCCGTCACCACGCGGCAAGTTATTCCATTATTATGCATTAGTTATTCCAAATATAATAAAAACAAACCCTAACAAACTATTACATTTCTACAATAATGAGATGATAACTGTGTAATAATCAGCAAAATATATACTGAAAACTGTAACGGAGCGGGAACCTTAAAAGCATAATTAATCCAATGATAGCATCTTCAATAACACTTATGGCTGGTCTTAAGAATCAGATAACCACGGTAGTTGGTTGCCAATCAACATTTTCCATCAACTCGCTATCTTTATAGTTTGTTACCGTCATGTAAAAGAACCTGCCCTTGCTTCTTTTGCTAAGCCGCTACCATTCAGCCATATTTCATCGAGTAACGATGTACAAACAGTTTTTCCCCATAGTATGATATATATGCACGTATGCACGTATCTTTACACTAGTCTTATTGTTCAACAACAGGGACTTTATATTATTACTTAACCGGCCACTCTGCATACATACTACGTAGCGCTATTGAAGCAGTGTCTTTTTCATATCTGTGTCAGTAATTGAAAGAAGTCTCAAGAAGCTGACGTTATATTTGTTTTATACTTGGCAAACTCGTAACACTAGTGCTATATGACTTAGAAACATCAACGAGCCTACAAACAAATCCGGTTCCTTTAAATGCTGTTACGTTACGTATAATCCAATAAATTTATGTGAATTTATATTACAAGATTTTTTTGCTATCGCATTTTAGAATATGATTTGGAGAAACCTTTTATATGAATATTCAGCTTTTTGTGTCCCCTAAATGTATATTTAAATTATCCACTTGAAAAGGTGCTGTATCAAAGAGAGCTTTGAACTCATTATCGTGTGTGGTAAAGATGAGAGACAAATACGAGTATGTATTAGAACAAAAACAGGACAATTAAACTACTAATCTAATTTTCAAATTGAAGTTCGATGAAAAAACGGTAAATATCTCTGAGTGTCTCAGAATGAAGGTTGGCGGATATAAGCGCTAAGGTGCTCTCTGAATCACAAACTAGCGTTAAGTAATATTTTAACCACACATATATTTTATATTTTAAACACAATCGGGAAATTAAGCAAGTATTTTCCTGATTGACCGAATGGTATAGGCAGCCGTCCGGATTGCTTAGGCTCGATTCCCGCATTTGGACATGATTTTTCAAAATAATTATATCTGACCTCTTTTTCTTTGTTGCTAAATCAATATTACCACAGTTTTATACGTGAAGTCTGCGCTTTGTATCTATGTCTCATAATGGTGATGAGATGAGATGTATATCAAATTATGAATCATTGAAAATTTTGATCAATAAATCCTTAAAACTGTTGTATCTATTTCTCTTATTAGTCGTTTGATATGAGCAACTATATCAAATTATGATTCATTAAAAAAATTGATCAACAGATCCTTAAAACTTTGGAGGTTCACATGGCTTTACAGTTACTTCGTTTATTATAACCATGGAATGCTATGGCTAACGATACAGTGTAAAATAATGTTGGTCAAGTAACGACAGCATTGAATTCCTCCACGTGTCACCACACACGTCTTTAGAGCCACACAGAGAGAATGTAAAATATCAATAAATAAGACTAGTGGAGCAAATTGCACGGTGCGGTCACAGATAACGTACAGAATTCGTTAATTAAGTATGGAACTGTCTTGTTATAGTGTCGGCAATGTCGTTAGTTAGAAATACAGACAAGAAAGGAATATACTAAGCAATCATAGCAGTAATTATTGCTTTTAATGAACTTAATTACTTGCATTTTTTATGAACCGTTTTTATGACACCAATCGAATAATCAGATTATGTCTAAATGACAGATGTGCGGCAGAGTGATTTGATAACCAGTGATCTTAAGGATTATGGACCTTATTAATTAGCAAAAGAAAAATAGAGATCCCATGTTTTCATCTAGTTTCTAATAAAACTTTGAACCTGTTAGGTAACTTCTAATAACCATTAAAATGATATTATGATTATATTACGATCGCACAAAAATGATAATTAATTTTGTTTTAAGTTATAATAAGAACGTAATATTCTGTCACTTGTCGATTAATTCAATTTTGAAACACAATTTCATGTGCAGATTATTTTTGAAGGCAAAAATAAATTTATAAGTACAGCGTTGCTACACTTTACAGTAGTTAATTGTTGTGCCTACAGTATACTGATATAAATATTCAAAAATACGACTTCAAATGACTCGGCTACTCTCTACGCAGACAAGAAGTATGATAACATTCTATAATAGATGTGCAGTCCAATGACCATTTCAGAAACCATATCCTATTGCAGTGAGTTTGACTGACATCTAATTCAAAATGGACAGTTAGAAGAATACATTACATATTATTATTTCACCGTTAGGTCAGTACACTTTTGTCTTAACATATTTCATAACCGGAATCATTAGATAGATGAATGGATGATATTCTATTAAAATTAGTTAAGGTGATTTAATATAGGTTAGGGTAATTTCGATGGCTTGACGGCCGGTTCCGTCGTATGATCAAATGCGCTTGCCATTAGTCAAGAGGTCCAGGGTTCGGATCCTATTATTTGTTTTCGAGTTATAGTTGTTTATAGTTTTATGTGGTATATTTTTTAAATTTAATTATAATATTAACAAAATGTTTCTTCATCGTGGATGTTACGGATACTATATTCAAAAGACAAGCGCTTATTCTATATACTTATTTACCCAATAAAATATATTAGTATGATATACAAGTCACCCGAAAGACCTCATCGGTCAAAACTTTAATATAAATGAATAAATATTTTTACACTCACACCTATCATCTAGCTTAAAGTAAGAAGACTAAGCTTATGGATACTAGAAGACGTAAAATATTTTTAATATCATAATAATTATGTATAAAATTTAATCTTTATGGTTTAATATGATTTAACTATTATGGTTTAATTATTTGCTGTATTTTGTTTAGCTTTAAATTACAATTGTCAATTAAATACTGCATCTAACATTGATACATGTATGCGGAGATTTGTAAATGGCATTGGTTAACTAACAAATGTCATGTAATGGTTGATATTTGACTGTAAATCTTCCAAGAAGTAAATAAATAAATATAAATGTTGAAAATATACTACATAAACATATACACAACAATGACTAGGGAACAAATATTTGTGTTCATCACAAAATTTACCCCTACCAGGATCCGAAGTCGGAACTTCTATTCCAATACCCAGCGATCTGAGCATTCGACCAAGCCGGCCGCCATATATATAGGAAACGAACTGATATTAAGTAACTAACTAACCTAAGCATTATAGTAATCTTTGCAATTTACATTGAAAGAGAATAATAATTCCTTAATCGTCCACTCAGTTATTTTTTAATTCAATTCGAATGAGTATTACCACAAATGGAGCATCTATCTATCTTAGGTCAGTTGCCATAAAAGGTTTATTGTGAATCATTTCAAGCTCTCTGAGAAACTAGTGGTGAAAACATCAACTATATTTTATCTTTCTTGTATCTACATGACAAGTGACATGTATTACAATATTATTTTAATGCTGGATATAGGTCAAGTTATTCATAAGAACTTAGTGACATTAGATATAAAAAAAAACAATATTATTCAGTCACATAGTCCCTTGTAAGATTTCATTTTTGAATGCCGATTGGTCTTCTGAACATACAAAATGTCCACAATATTTCAACAGATGTCTTATGTAACCACGGCAATATTTTCGTCCTAAATATCAATATCTAGATGTGGTTATATTACTTTTCTTTCAAAGCTTCACTTAAATCTAAACAATAACTTATAAAATGATTTGATAATGTGGCTCAATGGCGCAGTCTAGCGAGCTCAGCCTGTGATTACGTAAAATATGCAATTTAAGCTAAGGACATCATTGGATGGGTGATCAAAAATATATCTCGATTTCCTGTGTGCTTCAGACTGTTAGAAAACCTGGTTTGTATTTCTCATTCCCGTAATATAGGAAGTAGTTTATCAACATCAGTAGTTCTGGCCATCTCGTAGTCATAATGAAAACTAGTGATTTCTTGTTACGTGTTGTTAATTACAGACGGTGCTGTCTCCACTCCGCTTCAGTGGATTAGCAATATCAATACCACTGTAAATAATGGGAGTGAGTCGTTAGCGTGCAATCGATAGTAACTTATGTACGTAATAAGTTCTAAGAATCATCATTTTAAAATTTCATTATGATTAGCTTTAAACCACTGTTTATCAAATCGTTTCAATCGCAGTATTTTTACGAATAATTGCCAAGTCAATTAATATAATCGTTAAACTGCTTAAAATTTTACGAATTATTTATGCATAAACTATTAAACTGTAATACTGTACTGTGTCCACGAAATATCGTCAATATAATTTTTAGAATTTTTAGACTACTATTTTTTCCCAAATGTTATTTATTTAGATACCAAGCATACTTTTTTTTATTGATGATAGGTATGTTAATTTATTGTTAGAACTGTTAAAATCACTACGAGAAAGCTCAGTGATTCCAACTACATACAGTACGTGACATAAATACGAGCATGTGGAATTATGATATAATGAAATTAGTCGTCCGTTACGTATATCGTGCGGCTAACCTATAAGATGGTAACAAACATAGTGCGCCTTTTTCCTACGTCTCATTATAATTTCAAATTGTCTCATCTGTGTAATGTAATTCTTCGGGCTGACTTGAATACTAGCCTCTTCTCATATGTGTAATAATTTGGAAATAGTAAATATACCTACTAAAGGTTTAATATTATTAGGTATAAAAAATATATAGTTCATGTGAAAAACCGAGTTTGTTAATGAAGTATCGATGTAGTGTAACCCTGCATTATAATTGACACTTTTCCTGTGTTGTAGTGGTATAACCACCTAGTAATATTAGAGTAATCAATAGATATGACTGAGCTATATTTGGGTCAATACATTTGAATGGGCCACATTTGGGGCGTTTAAATTTTTCTTCTTGGAAATAGGGAATGTAATATTTTTATTTTTGGAAGTAATCGTATATATAGTAATCGTATATATGTATATCGTTAATATAAATTATTTATACGTATATACAAGAATGTGTGTTTATCTCTAAAGCTTTAAAAGGATTACTAAGAAAACAATCATTGTAATATCTAGAATACCAATAGTAATTAGAAATTAGTAAATTCAAATATATTGAACTATAATCATCGATCTCATCATTTGTGCAGCACATAATCCAATTTGTCGAAATACATTCAGAAAATAATAATGACTGATGTATTAAACATGGTGAGAGCTCGCGAATGTAATAAGCTAATTAAACAAACTTCATTGCGAATTCTGAACTCCTTTCACTTAGGCCTTTTGTGAGGATGAAATTTGGATAAGCCGAAACAGTCCAATATAGGCTAAATAACTTTCTTAGCATTAATAATCGCCAATAATGATACATGTGATACGTCGAAAAGAAACATGATATAAGATATATCCTTTTGTTCCGATAGTGTTATTATTCCGTCATATTAGTGAAAGTGAAGATTACTATTTATTTAAACATTATCTAATTCAAAAACATTCGCATGTCACTGGTGTTTTGCATTAGTTTGCAAATTTAATTCACTATTATGAATAATTAACTTCGGTCCCGTTTTTTTTCTGTTATAAATGTGTGTTACGTATTATGTAAATTTGGCTCGTCTTTTGATATTATCTTGTAAAAAATAATATTCTTGAGGAAATAATTTGAGGTAATAAAGGCTACTAAATGACTTAGTTAAATGGGATATTGCTTTAGAAATCTTGCCTCTAACATTATATTTTAGACCAAAAACAGAGTTCTTGATAATTGTCCTAAAATATTTAAAAAACACTCACTAACATGCAAAGCACTGAATATTTTAAAAGTAGCAATACTGCTGTAAATTAAATAACTTAAGGTAGTGCTGAACTAGTTATCAAATGGCATAAACACAATTATTTTACATAATAATAAAATAGGCCCTTGCATACTGCAAGAACCAGTCATAATTGCGTCCGCGCCCAGATCTGTACTAATATTGTAAAGATGAAGAGTTTGATTGTTTGTTTTTTTTGTTTGTTTGTTTGATTGGTTAAACGCGCTGATCTCAGGAACTACTGACTCAAATTGAAAAATTATTTTTGTGTTGGATAATCCATTTATCGAGGAAGGCTATATAACAACCGACTTTAACTCGAGCGAAGCCGCGGACGACCACTATAAAAATAAAAAAAATTATGTTAACGTTGGACCGATTCTGGAAATCATTCGTTACGTTTTCTACTTACAATTTGTTTCAACACGGAGAAGAAGGGACGTGTCTTTTACAGATAGATTCATTTTATGCCATTTGATTTTAATTTTAACATTATATAAATGTTAGAAAAATTAGTACAAAGATTTTAGTGATTAGAAACCGTTGGCTTACAACGTGAAGTGTAAAGGTTAGAAGAATTTCGGCAAGTTAATTAGTATCTTGGGTGGCCGAGCGGTCAGGCACCTGCCCGGATAGCAGCGGACGCGGGTTCGATTCCCGCCTCAAGATCATAATTTTTCGAAATTCTTTTTCTAACCACTAAAATCTTCATTTTATGCCGTTTAAGAAAAACGCCATATTTTCACAAATTGCTTACAAGACAATTTTTAGATTTGTCTTTACCTACTATCTATGAAACTAAAGAGTAAAGTTAGGTTTACTCTTTAGTTTAACTAAACTAGATTCTAATTAGGCGTATCTCAGATTTATTAAAAAAAAACCATTGACAAAGCGATCAATAACAAAGAAGACTACAACTTGACTATGGCCTTTGATTATCCGTTTTGCTTTATCAAAGACGTCTTCAGAAGAGTCGTTAACACATGTGGCTTTTCTTATTTTTCTTCGTCTTTGCGCTATCCCAGCCTAGCGCCAGGGTCCGCTTTTCTTACTAAGCCTACTCCACTTTGCCCGGACTTCGTCACCTGTGCAGGTTATTCTCCCCCTTTATAAATAATAATACTCAAATTATTCATGCCTATAGATCGTTATAAAATATTGTAAATATTACAACGTTAACGTAATGCCAGTTATAACAAGACGAAACCAACTTAGCCATTCACAGCGGCCGGAAATATCCACACAAAGAACATGTTATACGCTCAATTTAGCGAAGCGAGCTGAGCGCTTAATCCAACCGACACAGTTAACTTGGTACACCCGTTAAATGCATTATTCAAAGACTTTATTTTGTCCGCTAGGTACTTCTTGCTGTAAACAAAATCAGATACCTCATAAAGAGGGAAACTGAATAAAGTTTGTAGTTGGATTGGAAATAATTGTATGCAATGCATTGCTAAGTGCTCTGTTTTGTTCTAGGCTAGAATGATAATTTGCATCGTATTTAGAGCTTTGCCGTGTACAATATACGAGTATAAAATAAGCGGCAATAAAATATTCCTGTCCTTGTCCCATGTCAAATGCTTTAACTTGTCTGTAGACTAGTCGGCAAGTGGAACGTTTATTGTTTTTATTTTACTCCCGGCAAATTAAATTAATTTTGCTTTTAATATTGCCATTACTTTCTATTAATTCGTGGCGACTAAAGGTTTAGACAGCTATGAGCTGGGCAGCAGCGTTCCTCTTAGACCACCTAGTAATAGTTACTGCGATTAACGTGCACGATAGATGGCAATAGACTCGCTTCCTATTACATGGGACATAGCATGATTGGCGAAACGAGGGTGTTAATACACCTCTGCCTACACCTTCGCTGATAAATAGACCTAATTTATGTGAGTATGGATGTAGAAATGTAGTCCGAAATGAAAACAAAATGATAAAGTCACCTTACGCCACATACCATCGTCATCGATGGAATGATACAAACTACTACTAACGAATTACCAGCAAGAGAAGGAACGCGCTCGAGCAAAACGGTATCGCTTTAGAGCGAGTAACCAATACCTTCATGCTCCGGAAGACACGTCGAGCCGGCATCGGCGATATTATACTATGACAGTTGCTAACACCCATCATTCCGCGTTAGACAATCATGTGTATATATTCGCTGTTAGAAGGTTTATTGAGAATGATCTTTAAATGATAGTATAAACAGGCAAACTTTCGGGCGAATAATTTAAGGAAAACTACTGATGACTATTTTTCAAATGAATAAGTAAAGATTTATGAAGCACTGTCTAAAAACCAGATGACAGCGGAAATAAGGGCTTTTTGGTCATAATTATACGATGTGAACATTTGTTAATACATTTTCTTTAAAAAGCGAAATTAAACTCAATAGTAATGCATTTAGAACAATGTCTAACTGTACTGAGAGGAAAATTTAACAGTAAACCTACCATAAGATAAGAAAACCATGATTAATGTGTACCTACTTAACAGAATTCGAGTTGCGAACTCATTACGAACATTACAATAAAGCCCATTCAATGCCGACAATTCACACACCATTGTCTCTATCGCCCGAGCCATCACTGGAGTACTTAGAGCAACATCATTTCAAGAACCATCGTGAACCAAACTGGACTTTACTCCGTCGACATAACGCCGTCCAGTAGCCTCTCAAATTAGGCTTTCTTTGCAAATTGAACTAGTGCACCATTATACTCCCACTCAATTACATACAAATGCGAATCTTAGTTCAAAAGTCATCGGTCAAATGTCGTAACTGAAACATCATTTGTCGATCATTATAACACCATAGCACGCAGCGAAAGTGCGGTACACCGTTTTCGCATTATCGACTTTGTTGCGAAGCATTAGGGGCAAGGGATTTTTTGCAAGCGTTCGCGTGTTAGAGAGATGATCTGAAAAACCAATTTTGGTCTGCCGTTATTACATTGGGGAATCTCAGACCGTCGGCAGACGGAACATTTTCATCAATTACTCGCCAGCTTTCATTCAATTAGGTGACTATAATTGTGCTTCACGGCTCTTTCTATGTTGGCCTTCTGTGTGACAATCGGTTTCGGTTTCTATTGCCGGTAAAAAACTGCTCACAGCAAGTACTTATAAGCTTATTTTTAATAAATAGAATTTCGAATCGGATGACAATTATCAGAAGATCAATTAGAATATTCGAAGTTCATGACATTTGTGGTCATGACCTTGGAGATTTTAGAGTTACAATATAAGTGTTTAATTCCGGAATCTCATTTGACTATCAAGATCTTAAATCAACATTTCCCTAGACTCCCACCCTAGAATAAAATTTATAATAATGGTCTTTAACGTATGATAGTTTATTTTTTAATAGATAGCTTTTGTTATCTAGGAATTTCTACAACACTGTTTGTAAAAGTAACAATGAGACCTTACACGTATATTATATTAAATGATACGATATTGTTAAAATATTAGCTTCTGAAAAAGTGTATGCGATAAACAAAAAATCTACAACTCACTGTCATTATCGATGCGAGTAGAGGTATGTTAGTTGCTAGTTCTTATACTACAATGTAATTGAAACCAGTAGCAGCATCAGAAATCGAAATGCACCATCGATGTGTATCTAGTTCTCTACCACTTAATCATCGGGAAGATGGAAATCTATTATTTAAAGTGTCTCCATTACATTTACATTAATATTTTTTCCATTAATTAAAGTCGTAGCAGCTTAGACAACAATAATATTATTCTGATGACAATTTATTATTGTGATACTACGTTCACTAGTAAACTCGACCGTCGTGAAACATATATAGCGCACACGAACCGTTTTCGTGATTGACGATTCGTTTCTAATACTTTAAATATGTTCCTCCTGTCTGCCTTTGACTTCCGTGTGGAGGAGTATTGTGAGTTTTTGCGGCGATTACTGTTCTAAATAGTGGCCTTAGCCAAAGTAATTGCATCTAGACAATGCGTATCGAACCAAATGATTTAAAGTGGCTGTTATTTGAACATATTAAGGACTTCCGTGTCAAAAAAGGGGTAATGATAAAATTGAAAATGAAATTGCATGATTATGTGCGTCGGGATTTTCAGAATAGTCTCAAGCAAACCTGAGTAGTGGTGTTATCGATTTCATTATTGATTATGTTTCTTGTAATTCATAACGAAAATGTTATCATCTGTCGTATTACGCTATAGGAGTAGTATCATTACAAGTCTTGCTTCTAAAAATCAATAGTCTTGCTGCTAATGCTTCTATTGATGCATGTCTCATTTTTAGGAGCGAGCCTTGTGTCATTTCTGATCTATGCCAATTATATCAGCTTTATGCAACAGTAGAAAAAACTTTGGCCGTGTAGACGACGTATTGAGGATTCTGCTCTGCCATCACTACACGGCTAACTTAAAATTTCTATTTTATTATCTCATCATCATCTACCCTGTAAATGTACTGGCTGCTGGGGTGCTGTGCTTCCCTAAGATTAGAAGATTACAGGGAGAATGTGGCATACATAACTCACTACACTGGCACTGTTATTAGTTGACATTAACGATTTCAGTTGCAGCTAGGACCAGCGACTTAACGTGTTTGACTTGAAGGAGGTACTCGGGATCATATAATTCTGGACACCCAAAGGACTTAGCAGACATTGCTTAGTCCGAAGGCTAAGGTCAAGTGCGCTCACTACTGTGCCTCTGAACTTCTTGTATTATCTGACTGCTAATTAATATACACAACAGCTGGAATGACGGATACGCAAATTGTCGTTACGTTGGTCGTCAACCGTAGAGGAGGTAATGACAAGAAACACTAACTTGATGACAAACACGATTCCGTCACGTCCGCTCCCGTCTTTGACTCATTAAATGCTACAGACCCTAGAGCTGTTACGAATAAAGGCGAGATTGCAGTGTCTCGGACACCACCAACGGTCTAGACATCGTTCCGGCCTACATAACTGTCTGCGGATAAGCCCGCCAAGGCAACATTGAGTTCGCACCAAGATCTGATCTCCGCCTAATATGCTATGCTTCAGGTGGTAAGGGAAATTCTTTTGCTATAACTCCTCTTTTTAACAGAGCGGTTTTCTTGAATAATTTTCACCGGCAATTTAATAAAATTGCGGCTAACGTTTGTGACACAAATAACTTTTATTCTGTGGAGAGTAAATAATGCTTTCACACTGTTTGCTAGTTGGCATAAATGCAGGCATGTGGTTAATTAAAATAAAATACTTAGGGCCTGTTTCACAATCGACAAGTGAGTTCATAGTAGCTTACTTCGCAGATTAATTGACAGTTGTAATATGAAATATATGTCAATCGAACTGCAAAGTAAGCTACTTAGAACTTTCTTGTCGATTGTGAAACAGGCCCTTAGTCTTATGAACCAATAAACTTGTTTCTCATTTGTACCCATAGATTTCAGACTCGCCTAGGTCAAGGAAATTACATACATACATAAATCACGCCTATATCCCCGAAGGAAGGAAGTAAATTCCGATTATTAATAGTATCAATGTTGTTAAATTGTATTAGAACTGACTTTACATAACTAATAAATATATGGTATGGACTACTGTAAGATATGATGTTCAATAGAAAAACATTTTCTGACGTCTCTTTCACTGTCGTTATCATACACATCCTACTAGTTTCCCTATCATATCTGAAATTAGCATAGTAGTTTTATTTATAGTGCCGTGTGGTGACGGCAGAGTAGAATTCAATTGTCACCACCCCAAATCTCTCCCGTGGGTGTCGTACAAGGCGACTAAGGATAAATCAGTGATGAGGAATGAGCAGCAGCGTTCCTGTTATACCACCTAGCAATGTACCTACTGCGACTTTTGTTCCCTATTTATTACATGGGACCTAACGAAATAGGCGAAACGCGGGTGCTAATTCACCTCTGCCTACCCCTTCGGCGATATAGGCGTGATTTATGTACGTATGTATGTAGTTTTATTATACACCTTGATCAACATTCAAAAAATTATGTAGTCATTTTAAATCAACTTTGTTACAAATGGATCCATTTACTTTGGGTTTGTCTTCGTTATCTTATCTTATACTTATGTTACGCATCTCTTTTATTCATACTTCCACTTTAAAACCCATTCTATCTTGTCCATTCTTGATAGACTTTGAAGATTGGATAGGGTTTTAAGAATGTAAAATTAATTTTTCTGAAGATAAACAGAAATGCGGAACAAATATTTATTTAATCTGAAATTGTGAGATATGTGATTAACAGAATCGTCATCCTTTTGATCTTTTGATGTCCCCACTGTTGGGGCACAGGCCTTCCCTACTTGTGGAAAGCAGAATATAGGGAGAATGGGCCATAAGCAACAATGCCGGTCCAGTGCATGTGATGGTTGGAATCCCTTAGATCAAATTTTCTGTCGTTTTACGTGACTAGATCAGATTTTCAACGAGCTCGAGTGATATTAGATATGCCGAGTGCAAACTTATGTTCCGTATAATTCTGACACTCGACGCGACTCGGAATGCCGATGGGAATGTAATGGCTTAAGCTAGAGCCATTAAAGTGATCGTGACGGCGGTGCTCCACTGTTTGTGCCTTATTAGAACATTGGCTGATACCGTTGCGTGTTTATTCTATTGGCGGTTTAATCTTCACGATAATATTACTTAAAGCTCTCAGCTACAGAATTATCTACGCATGTATGTACAGTCAGTGTCATAATAATATATTGATGACAAATAGTATAGTTAAGATTCAAAGGCGCTGATAGCGCGCAGCCTGTGATTGCGTAAAGGAAGCATCGTTTTCTAATGCCGAAGATTGGGTGGATGACCAAGAACAGACTATCTAGAAGTCCTCCATTATTCAAACGACCTGGGTTATCAGGTGGAACTGGTGATGATAAATCGATCATTAAATACAGCCACGTAACTCAAAAGTACTTAGAAGCATAATGTAGTTCTAAATGTATAGAAATAAGATTTACTGTTGCGGGAATGCTATTTTATGGTGTAGGGGTATTAAGTAAGCGACATATATTAAATATGCTTCAGAATAAATATAAAATCCCCCAAATCTCTCCCTTGGGTGTCGTACAAGGCGACTAAGGATAAATCAGTGATGAGGAATGGGCAGCAGCGTTCCTCTTATACCACCTAGCAATGTACTGCGACACTTTTGTGCCCGATATATGGCAATAGGCTCGCCACCTATTACATGGGATCTAACATAATTGGCAAACGTGGGTACTAGTTCACCTCTGCTTACCCCTTCGGGGATATAGGCGTGATTTATCTATGTATGTAAATATAATAGGTAAAAAAAATATTAAAATATCCGTCAAACATAATTATTATTTACTCAGTTATTACTGTACATAATTTAAATATTAAAACATTACGACTTTAAGGCAATTTTAAGTCATCGCTTGCCAGTAAAATGTTTAGAAAGTCCAGTTAATAGGCAGACATAGGTCTAGCCGTATTTGAATATAGGAAATAAGACTACAAGCAAATCGTTAAAGAAGCTTCTTTAAGGTACCAATGCTTCCTTCACATCCGTATCAATCATCATTAACCTTTTTAATATCCTCACTGCCGTGTTTACTATACAGGTCTTCCTAACAGATAGATGGAATAATGTATACGTAAAAGGCCATAACTCACTCCGTTCATCAGTCTCTCGACATGGTCCGTTCCGTCTCTTTTCTATACATTCATTCACCACTTGATGATATGAATCGAAAGGGAGTGGATGGCTTGATGACGTCTGACCGATATGAATGGAAGAGGAAACATACTGCGCCGACCCCAGATAGACTGGGAACAGGGCAGGGAGAAGAAGAAGAATAGGCCATAACTCATGTGAATTGATAGGTATCAATGACTTGAGGACCTGGATAGCGCAGTGCCTTATAGACGAGTGTAACGTGTAACGTAATCTAACGTGTAATGTAATGCGAATTGCATTACATGTAACGCGCGTAGTGACATCCTAACGTAGAATTCGTGTTACATTACACGTTAGATTACATTACACGTTACAGTCGTCTCAAGGAGCTCGCTAGCGCAGTGGCACAGCGCGCTTGGCCTGCGATTGCGTAAACTAAGCAATTTCGCCAAGGCCGGTCATTGGATGGGTGACCAAAAATTTACTATCTCGAGTTTCTCCGTGCTTCGGAAGGCACGTTAAGCCGTTGGTCCCGGCTGCATCTGCAGTCGTTAGTACCCACCAACCCGCACTGGGCTAGCGTGGTGGGTTATGGCCCAATCTCCCTATATGCTTCCATCCATAGGGAAGGCCCGTGCCCCAGCAGTGGGGACATTAAAGGGCTAGTGATGATACAGTCGTCTGGATCCGGCTTTAGCGCGCTCGGCCTACAAATGCGTAAATTAAGCGATGTTTGCTAAAGGCCGGTCATTGGATGGATGACCAAATATACTATCTCGGAAGGA
Organism: Cataclysta lemnata; assembly: GCA_963931975.1. NCBI lineage: Eukaryota > Metazoa > Arthropoda > Insecta > Lepidoptera > Crambidae > Cataclysta > Cataclysta lemnata. Next base: position 3,309,784 of record OZ008348.1, on the reverse strand, counting down.
CTGGCCGTTTGTCCCCTTTGCAACTGCAGCTATTAATTAATACCCGCACCGGGCCATCTTTGTGGGTTATACCACCCTCCCTACATTTTCCATCCATAGGGAAGGCATGTGCCCCAGCAGTGGGGACATTAAAAGACTGGCGAGGATGATTATGATATGTAATCATAAATAACTTGCTTCTGTACCACATGCGCACTCTAGCACTTCATTAAAAAACAATTAGTGCATGCATATGCCTACCTAACGCCTGTAATTAGTATTTTTCAATAACTTACCATAACAACTAATCCATTACACGAAACAGTACGAATCGCGCTTAGCCGCAGCTGTAAAAGCTTTTAATCACCCTCAGTTGAAATTGCACCACCTGCCTTTTAATTTGAGACCCAAGACAATCTTTCCCCTGTTTATTGTTAACCTTGGATGCTGTAGTAGTTTTATTGGGCGTTTCTCTTTATGAATATTTTTATTGACACTCAAATGCTCTCTCTACAATTATAATGTAGGTGGGTAGGGAAATAAACAACTGAGAACTAGCTACTCCATTCGGTGCATTAGTTTACTAAGGCTTTGTATGATACCTTTTCGATAGTAAAGTATGTAACACCCCACATAACTTAAAAGTCTCTTATAAAGGTGTGTTTTCAATATTTCAGTTAGCAGGATCAAAATTATTGGATTTTGACAAATTCGCAATTAATTTCAGTAACTATTTTGATATAAATGCTGAAATAAACACGAGTGTTAAAACACAGCCTCCTTAGGGGCGAAGGGCATTTATGTATGTATGTATTAATTACATTAAACCTCATTACCTATTCTAATTTATTCTGCTGCACCAGAAATTCCAGCAAGGTGATTTACTTTTTCCGTGTCTAATCAAACACAAACAGAGGAGAGCGCTTTAGTGCGTCGTAATTATCACTTATCACTCGGCAGGTCGGAGATCGCGAGCAAACACTAACACTAAACACTAGCCTGCATTTGAATGCCAGGTGACTGTCGGTCCACTTATAGTGCAAATAGCCCAGTTACATTCGGACACAAGGAAAGCAATCAGAGAAGACTGCGCCGTACGTGATGCCTTTTTACTTTCAATGTAACAATTCCGCGTAATTAAGATCAATTATGGCAGCGACAGACCAATTATGAGGCGTCTCTTTTTCGATCGAAATTGCTTTCACGTGTTTTGGTCAATGTCAACAGGGAGCGGTGTCGTTGGGAGGATTTCAAGTGTTGTTTATTCAGGCTAAGCTATTGTATTTTCTATTAGTATAATAATATTGTCTTAGACCGATTTTGTTGGTCTAACCATCAAAATCTTTCTACTAATTTTTCTAACATTTATATAATGTTGAAATTAAAATCGAATAATATTGTCTTAATTAGTAGATTAGTGCCCCCTTGCTGTTCTCTAACACACCCTACGGGTTGACTGGTAGAGAATGCAAAATGGCATTAAGTCCGCCAATTGTACAGTGGTTTTATATTTGTGTAATACAGTTTTTATAAATAAAAATATTTTTTTATTTGAACATTGAGAATTTAAAGTGTTGTTTATTCAGGATAATCTATTGTATTATCTATTAGTATATTTTCATTAATAGTTTTATTTGAGCTTCGTCTTCTTTTTCCTTGCCCTTTTGCCAGTCTATCTGGGATATCCGTATGGAGACGGCAGAGAAGAATTTTTTTTTTTATTGGAAAGTTATTATTAGAATCTTAAAAAAAAGTATTAAAAAAAATTGTGGTTAGAAAAAGGTCGAAACACTTGATGCGGGAATCGAACCCGCGTCGTCTGCAATCCGGGCAGATACCTATACCACTCGGCCAACCAAGACGTAAGGACGCGGGTTCGATTCCCGCATCAAGTGTTTCGACCTTTTTCTAACCACAATTTTCTTTGTAACATTAATTGTTATTAAACATAAATGGCACAATTATTTTCCGGAAGCATCAATCTCCATCGAGATTTCGAACGCACGAATTATCCGCTTCAAGGCCATTATTCAATTTATTGTTAATTTTTTTCTATCTTACAATCTTCTTGCTCACAACCCAATCTGAACTGTGAATTAACAGTGGTAATTCTTATAGTTTCTCCTTGTTACTAAAACTAATTTGGTTTGACATTATAAATTTTCAATAAAGTGGAAAAATTGTTGGTGCAAGTTTTATTCTGCATTCTACTGGCTTCCTATCACAAATTGTCGGAACACAATATAATGCTGCTAATATTATTATTAGGAATGAATGAATGTATTTATAGAAATGTGATACTGCTCAAGGTGTTGGTTTAGGATCTACAGCCGGCCGCCTGCCCGATAACACTCCTATTTGGGTATAAAAAGGATGCTACCACACCAACCGATCGGTCGCCGATCTATGTCATCAATCGATGTAACAGTCGACGTCAGCTGATAGCTCCCTTTACACCAATTCACAACCGTACCAATTGACCGACACGTTGATAGACGTCGATTAAAAATATCGACCGATGATCGATCGATCGACTGGTTTGGTAACACCCTAACAGTCCATTACTCCTGTTACATTATACCGATATCAAAATTCCATTACAGTACATAACAGATGACAGCGAAACGACCGACAATAACAGCGATTGTTGTAATGCGACTCATCTGCGCCGTTGATCGGATTGCAAAAACGGTAGACATTACCGTACCTAATACGGTCATGAGGCACAAATGCCTAATCCACCACAATACAGCTGGCATGGCACCCCGCCTCACTTTCTATGCAACTCGCACCAAATTGGCACTTTCTCGGAAACGTGCGTAAAACGATTCTCTTAATCGATTACCGGCAAAACGGTAACGTCTGAATGTGGACCAGATTCGTCTACCTATTCCAAATTCGAATCATTCGATTATTCGAATAGCAAATTATTCGCGATCGGAGTAATAATAATTGTGGTGACTATGATACCGTGATGAGGCGGCACTTTTGTAAGGTAAATTTCTAATCCTAGAATAGGCGATGTCGAGGGGTAATTACGACTTTCTTGCACACCGGGTGATGTAAGTTATGCAATTGCTTCTCTGGATGTCCAATGTCACTTTACGCTTGCAATTTCAATTGGTAAGGCAAGTTAGTACACAGTATTATTTTCCATAGCCTAGGCACATCATAAAGAATGTTCTCTTACATTTTCATGAGCACTCATCATCGCACGTGTATGACATAAAAATACTTTTACGGATTCAACTCGCGTTTGTTAACATTGTTACTAATTAGTCTTATTAATTTGGTATAATATTCAGTGCTTATTTTCAGTTTAATATACATACACTTTTATGTTAATTATATAAAATTACTACTAAACGAATGAATAATGTATTTTAACTAGGTGTAAAATTGCACTTTAGAAATCTAAAATTTAATTTCTTTGTAATTATTGCTAGACGGCATTTATTGCATTTGAATAATTAAAAATAATTAGTTTTATTGGACTAGTCAAACGATAAAATATATTAAAAAAGTCAGTATTAACTGAATTCCATCTGATTTTTAAATTTTGAAATAAGTCCATGACAAAATCTTCACTTGTAAATAATTAAAATCCTAAAATAACTACATCGGAAAATCGTTACGTATTAATTAAAGAAAAACACATAAGGTCATTTCTAAAATCTAACTAGTGTAAATTTTTAAATTTGTGCATTTGAAAATCGTCACGTGAAAATAATTAAAATCCTGAAATTACTACTTCGGAAAATTGTTACGTATAAATTAAAAAAACGCAAGGTAATTTCTTAAATCTAACTAGTGTAAATCGAAAATCGTCACGTGAAAATAATAAAAATCCTGAAATGACTACACAAAAACACCATAATAAAAACACCTACTTCCTTTCTTAAATCCACCCGTTGTAAATTTTGAAATAAGTGCCTTGGAAAATCGTCACGTGAAAATAATTAAAATCCTGAAATAACTGCATCGGAAAATAGTCACGTGATATAAAAAAACCGTCTGAGGCTCTTTCAGAAATCTACATGGCATACATTTTTAAATAAGTGCATTTGAAAATCGTCACTTTATAATAAAAAAACACCTTAGGTGCTTTCTGAAATCTACCCGATGTAAATTTCGAAATACCTAAGTGCTTCGGAAAATCGTCACGTAAAAACAATTAAAATCCTGAAATCACACGATCGGAAAATCGTCACTTAAAAATATTATAAAAAAACACACCTAAAGTCCTTTCCGTCCGCACGTAAAAAATATCAAAACTCACCACGATCGCAGGAAAATTGTCCTCGCACCCGTAGAAAGTGAACTCGGTATGGTCACAAAATCGCTTGTCCAATCACTAGCACTCACTGCGGCGCACGGCGCACGCGCATATACAGACGCTCTGTCGCGAATGGCGCGCGGCCGGCCGGACCAGCCGCTTTTACGTGGCCGCGGGGTGCGTAAGTACTTTCTTTCGCCACGCTGGACTTTGGGGATGAAAAGTTTAAATTCAAGAGGGCCTTAAGTAGTGTGAACGCGGCGTTGTACGTCGGAGCCCTGACGAGTCCAAACTTTTCATCTCCAAAGTCACGCGTGGCGAAAGTAGCTACGCACCCCGCGGTCATGTATAAGTGACAATATTTTAATTCATGTGGCCGGTACTGTTACGGTCATGGTATGGTACGGAGCAGTGGGCAAGTACTTTAAGTCGTAACGCAGCGAAGTGCGTCGAAGCTCTGTGGCCCTAGCCAAGTGGCTTTTCTAGTCGAACGCATAGAATATAAAAGTATGAAACTGACGTATTGTTTCCTTTGTAGTACGTCGGTTTCATATATTTGTTATCCACTGCACCGTGCCATGCATGGCCGTAACCGTACCGACCACATGAATTAAAATATTGTCGCTTATACGTGGCCGCGGGGTGCGTAGGTACTTTCGCCACGCTGGACTTTAGGGATGAAAAGTTTGAACTCAACAGGGCTTCGAAGCACTACGCTGCGTTACGACTTAAGGTACTTGCCCACTGCACCGTACCGTACCATGACCGTAACCTGCATTTTATTGCATGTGCCGGTATGGTCCGGCACATGAAATAAAATATTCTTTCATACAATTTAATACCTAAAGAGGGTGGGTGTCAGGCAGGCGGCCGGGTGTAAGACTTAAGCCAAAACCTTGAGCGGTATGGATTGGAATGTTGTCATTCCAATTACTCTCTCCGTTCTCTCGACATAGCCCATTCCGTCTCTTTTCTATATGCATTTATCACGAGCATCTTAAGGTATAATGGATGATTATGAATCCAAAGAGAGTGAATGGCTTGATGATGTCTGACCGATATGAATGGAACAGGAAACATACTGCGCCGACCCCAGATAGCCTGGGAACAGGATAGGGAGAAGAAGAATACAATTTATATGAACTACCGTTCCGTCACCGGCCATGCACGTAGCGTACCGGCACTGAATGCGAGTCGAATATTTTGCCGGTGCCGATACGCTCCGTGCATGACCGGTGACGGAACGGACTAATGGGCTGAGACCTTTACGACGTGTAGGCGAATGGGGTTGAAATCTTCCCCTCTAGGCAAGTGGCCAATCTATTCCAACGAATAGAATAAAAAAGTACAACAAAAATCTTACGATATACAAAATGTTGAAACAAATCCAAAATCCCTTTTCACTAACAGGGAGACAGAGCAAACTTTTCATTTCTACAAAGATTGGGACAAAGATCAGAGATCAGAGATCTACTACCGCAGCTAGCAGCAGCCTAGCCAAAAGACAAACGATACTTTTTTTTTGTTTCTATCGAACGAATGTCAGTTTTTGACAACTACCCTCATATTTGACACGACGGTCGCCATGGTGTTTTCTCAGTAATACTCGTTCGTCAGTTTCATACGTTTAATTTTGTATTCTATTTGTTCGAATAGATTAGCCACTTGGCTAGAGGGGCTGTTCAAATTGATATGTATTCTAGAGTGCCCAATAAATAGCAATAGGCTCGCCACCTAGTGCATGGGACCTAAGATAATTGATTGACGAAACGTGGGTGCTAGTGCACCTCTGCCTACCCCTTCGGGGATATAAGCGTGATTTATGTATGTGTATGTATGTATTCTAGAGCTGTTCGGATTAATTCCAAGTTTCACACATTAACGGCTTCAATTACGAACGATTCATACCCTTCGGGGACGCGGTTTTTCTGCTAAAGGTTGTTGCATAGTCACTATGCTACGCACAATTACTCTTATCGTCGCAACTAAGCCAATATAATAACTACACGGTCCGCCTCTGGCCAATAGCTACCAATAACACCTTCGGCTCAAAACAATTTGAAAGTCTTCGGCGAATGATAAAATCTTATGGCGCAAACATAATTCACCTGCGTCGCATGTCAACTCGAAAATGACTCTTATTGCGAGGCGATAAGGTGTAGTGGGACTGCAATAGGGACCTATTGGTTGATTGTTTGTGCCCGGATTTCGATAAATATAGGCGCTAGCGCAATTTGAGTTGATCCGATTTCAGAATACAACTGTCGCCACCCAAAGGACAATGCAAACTTTTCCTTTGATCACTGGCCCAAAACATTAAATCTGTTGTACATAACTGACACCTACGACAAACGTTAGTACCAATCATCCATAACAACGTTTACTATGGGTTCAAATAAATATATCCTGGTAAAAAAATATATACAGGATAACAAATGTTTAAAAAGTCTCGATTTTTATATGACATCTATTATAGGTTTTGTTTATTTTAAACAGGTTTAAAATATCGCAAAGTAATTCGAAAAGGATAAGCACATACATAATTAATTCGCTGTTGATTTCATTGCTTACTGGTTAAATCCTGCACTGTTCAAAAAAGATCCCAGCTCCCATAACCTAATACATTTTACACCAAAAGTACGTAGATATAGTACAATATCAATCACATAATAATATTATGATGTTGTACGATAGCGCACTGCCATTCATAAAAGAAGAAGAATATTAATTACGCTTTGAAAAACTGCAGATATAAAATATAGAAGAACATACGACTTTGAGAGACAGGTAATGCTCTAGCATAAATACATGAGATTAGCGAAAATTCAAGCGCGTTACCGAACCACAACATAACACATTCCGATCCGTGTTTTCGGAACAAAATGTTAATATAACACTATATCGGAAGTTTTATTCGCTATATCGCCCAGCACTTTGTGATTGACCCCGATTGAAGTGGTCAATTTAGCATTTAGCATATTATTAAAAGCTAAATCCAGTTTTATAACACTTTAAACTAAATCGTGTGGTGACGGCAGAGTAGAATACAATTGTCACCACCCCAAATCTCTCCCGTGGGTGTCGTACAAGGCGACTAAGGATAAATCAGTGATGAGGAATGGGCAGCAGCGTTCCTCTTATACCTACCACCTAGCAAAGTACTGCGACTTTTGTGCCCGATAAATGGCAATAGGCTCGCCACTTATTTATTACATGGGACCTAACATAATTAGCGAAACGTGGGTGCTAGTTCACCTCTGCCTACCCCTTCGGGGATATAGGCGTGATTTATGTATGTATGTATGTTAAACTAAATCGCTGATCTATCTCTTTAACGCCAATTTTTTTTCTATGACCTAGCTACAAATTTGTCATAAAATTGTTAACTAACCTCGGGCTGTAAAAAAGCAAGCCTCAGATCCTCGCTTTCAGCTCGGGCGTTACATAATTGCGATCTGTGACATTATTTTTTTTTTACCGCCCTTAATATAATCTTTAAACATTCATAGTAGTGGTTTATGTTTAATTTACAGACAAATAATATTAGTCCTGATTATTATTACCAAGCTTATGGTCAGAATACACGATGTCTGGTTAGATCAGAGCAATATACGAAGTCTACTCCCGCGCCATAAACGATCCTTATAAAACATTCCAGAAATCGAAAACGGCTTATCCCACAGACAAAAGCGACCAAGCTCCATTGCAACTGAACACGCTCTTATCTCAGGAGATTGATAAGCTTCTAAAGCTTTGATCGCTTACGAGGCTACCCTTAAGGACTTCCTCGCTGAATACGGAAATATGTTATCCTTACAGGATATCACTAATATCCTTGGAAACATCTTACCTTTACTACGGTGAATGTTTAACATAATTCTGCAAAGAATATTGAGGTTACGAAAAGTTCGAAAAATTTAAGTTCCAACCTCTTTGTACAAATTTTTCTAACATTTATTATAATGTTCAAATTAAAATAAAAAAAGTTATTTAAGGAAACTACAAGTTGGAAAAAGGGAACTAGATAAGATTTCAAATGCAAAATAATATGCATACAGGGCGTCCCACGGCCATGCCACACGGAGGGAAAGTATATTAAATATTGAACGTAGGATATTTTACTAAAAGAAGACATCGTTTTATTTTTAATAATAAGTAGAACTGCATTCACAGATTTTTTTAAAATCGCCTACATCAACCGGGAATCGAACCCGCCAAATGTGATAGAAAAATTACATGTATTTTATAATAGCGTTTGAAAGGGCTACTCATAAGCATTATTTTTTCCTAAATAACCTAGCATATTACATGAAACTAAGATCTTTCATTTTATTTAAAATTTTGTTCAGGGAAATTTCCTCTGACTTGGCCATGCTTCCAACAATTAACATTATCATTTCAACCGGTACAACAGAACCGGTACAACAGTGTGCAGGAGTTACAAAATGAACTTAGACGTATTATTTCAAACATCCACCATGCAAAAATAAGTAAATCGACAGGGAGAGGAATTATCAAAAGAGTGAGAATTTGTATACAACAGAACGGATCACATTTTGAGCATTTGATAAATTAATTTCTTTTTAAATAAAATGAAAAATTTTATGATCTTAGTTTCATTTAATATGCTAGGTTATTTAGGAAAAAATAATGCTTATGAGTAGCCCTTTCAAACGCTATTATAAAATACATGACATGTAATTTTTCTATCACATTTGGCGGGATCGATTCCCGGTTGAGGTAGGCGATTTTAAAAAAATCTGTGAATGCAGCTCATTCGAAGTGAATCTTAAATTCATGCACGAAAACAAAACGTATACGAAAATAGTTTCCAGTGCTCCCCATTTCACGTGTGAGTGTTGCCCTTATAACTCGAATCTAATAACATTTTTCATTTCATGCAGAAAAATAAAAACCGGAAAGCCATGACTCATTGATTTTAAAAACCGGTAATGAGTTACGGGGGAACAGAACGTAAATTATAAAGTTATATTGTCATTATCTGTCTGTAAAAAAAATCTTCAGTTGTCAGTGCCTTTCCCAAGTCATTTCTACTGGTAGAATATCGGAAACGAGTGGATAGGACCATTCGTTGCAAAATTCATGAGTGTGAATATTCAAAAATAGCGATTTTAGGGATTCGCATACGAATGTTGCGATTTCATACATGATTTGGAATTCTAATGATTCAAAAATGCGTCTCCTGACAAAAATTGACAATTGTATTCTATGCGTTAGAATAGATTTGCCACTGCAAAACTTGCAAATGTTAGAAAAATTATTACGAAAAGTAGAGCAAAGTAGAGTTTGTTACATAAGAAATGTTTGAATATTTAATTCTAATATCTTAAATTACGGTCACTACTCTGGTTCTGTAATATAATAATTACTTTCGATAAGTAAGAATTGGATAAACTTTGTACAATTTGTGTCTGTTTTATATTCAAGAAGCGATTACCTAACAGGATTAGAATCTGGCACTAGCCTTACTGGCATTCTATTTCCATTTAATTTTGCAGTCTATTTATACCACTGTGGTCGAGGATTCTAGGTGAAGCTTGGTTCCATCTTGGGTCCTTATCATCACTTAGCATCAGGTGACATGTAGATCAAGAGCTTCTAAGAGTAGTGTAAAAAAGTCAATAACAAATTAGCAGTAATTTATACCTTTGTAGGCTACTCTCCTACATTTATTTAGTTTATTTATAATAATTACATATATTATTAAACTATTTATCATTGTATCTATATATTACACATAAAATGAGTAATCACCTATACAACCTATTTATGTAACTGACGTGCACCCCGCGCCGCATCGCGTTGCCTAGCAACGAATCAACAAGGTCTCGAAATTACACCACGACGCGAAGTGCACGTTGCTCTCTCTTAAATATTAATTGTAAATTCTTTTTTAATGTAAATTGTGTATTTGTGTGTGTATATGTTATTCCTCTACTGGAGAACCAAAAATATAAGCTTTGGACTGTTATACTGTGAATTGGATTATTCATTTACTTTTCACACACCAAAATACCAAACCTTATAGCAGTGTTTTTTAATCATTTTGAATACGTGACCCCTTTTCAGGTTGAAAAATTCTAGGGACTAATCCTTCTAATAAGCAGACATAAAGTTAGACTCTATTTTATTTAATTTTACAGAAACTGTGTTTTGTAGTACACAAGCTCGCATTTTCCTTTTGCCGCCAAACCCTCGAGTAAGACCCGGACTTTACCAAAGGGGGGAGTGCATGCCCGTGGAGTGCCACAGACATGCCCGCTTGCATGCCTGCAAACATGCCCGCCGGACCTCGCTTCTAGTAGGTCTGTGCGATGTTTGTCTAGTGTAGGACCGTCACAGCCAGTCTGGCCTATACAAACGAGGTCCGGTCTAGTGAATTCCCCTATCAAAGCGGAGATGTGCGGTGATATTCGAAGCGGAAACGAGAAGAGATGTTTTTCAACAATGGCGTATCCACCAAAGCTTAGCGGAGATACGCACTAACTATACTGTAGCGGAGATTTGTGCGATGTTTGTTAACATTGCAGTTTAGTTCAATCTGACACTAAAGCCAGACGTCTCCATGTCACTATTACTGAAACAGTTGCCGGCGCCACCTTGCGAGGCACAGCTCACATCTCCGCTAGCTCGATCGCGCCATACAAATACTGATACATCTCCGCTCGGTGGTATCCACTGAAGCTGAGCGGAGACGACATGTGTGGATAACCAATTACTATTGGTTGCTTAAAACACTTTTTTAAGGACCTAGGGGACTTAGGCTGTTAGCCGAGAGGCTAACAGCATCTACCTGGTTTTTGGGGAAAGGCGAAGAACCTTGTCCTCAAGCCTTGCAATCGAACACCCCCGATGAGAGTACCTCCACAGCAGACGTCCCCCTGGAGGGACGGTGTCTCTCGGAGGAGATATACTGCTGCGAAGAGCCTCTCAGGGCGCCCGAGTCTACGTGGATCGGCAGGCCTGAGGGTGCCTCTAAAGGCGCGGACCTCGCCTCAAGCGTGCCGTGTAGTGGGGTGGTTTAAAGCACAACTCCTTTCCTCTCGTCTTGTCTTCTAAGGCTCTAAGCCTAAGGCTCTGTGACCCCCATAAGGGTCGCGACCCACAGATTGCAAAACACTGCTCTATAGAGATACTGGTGGACGCTAGCGTCGTTAAACAATGCCTTAGCCCCGAGGCCATGATTAGGCTGATGACCATTAGTCTCCACACCCCGGTACGCATAGTTACTTTCATCTCAAAGATGATTATTGTTTCAAATTGTTAATCAGCTCTTTTGTACAATTTAAAATAATAAGGCCTCTCGTAACAGCGGTTACGTGCGTAATGGCGTCTGTGTCTAACTCGATTTGCGTGTAATGTGCTCAGTTAAGTCATGGCGAAAAAGATTTTTCAATGTTTCACTTTCGAATGGACACTCACGTGTCGTGTTTGTAATTTCGTCACCGTCTTTTTCTTCTGCAGGTGCTGTTTGGGTACGAAACCGTCCACAAACCCCAAGTACTGTTCGAAAGCACCCCACTTACATTTCTGCAACTCTTAAAGGTTGGATGAAAATAGATTATCATCTGCCAACCTTCTTTGAGAAAGGGTTTGTGTCATTATTGTTCCATATTAAAAAATTGTATAATTGTCAAAATAATATAAAAATAAGTCCCACTTATTATTACGAACTCTGCCGTCACCACACAGTGCAAATTACGCAATACGAAAACAAACCATTCCGTTTTGGGACTAGTGAATGGGCTGAACTCTGATTTAATTATAATAATATGCATCTCATTATTGACTTCTAAAGTAATATAGCCTAACTTCCGACCGGCTTCGTGTAGCGAACGAGAAGGTTAATTAAAAAGCAATCCCGCGGTGTGTATTACATTTTAATATAAAAATGTATGACATATTACTCAATCATGTCTTGTCGGTAATCGCTAATAGGTGACAATTTACAACACAGGTACAAAGATTAGCAAATATATATTTATAAAACAAGAAAAAAAAAATTTTAAGAACACCCGCTGAAGTACAGAAGGTGACTAGGACGTCATCTCTAATTCTTTTTCTCTCTCTCTCTTTCTCTCTCTCTCTCTCTTTCTACGCTGTTTTGTGACTCGTATAACGGTCACTTTAGTTAATACATTTTGAACCCTATAATTAATTGAATAATAAAATTTAAGCCTTAACGCCGTGTTGGACACGAAAATTCTTGGGGGCGGAATAAATAATTATTCGCATTTCAAAATTGAATCACTCCACACGCTAAAACACTGGCTAGGCACCAAGAAAATTCAATAACATATAATTTTTTCAACTAGGTAAAACACTTTGAACACGCTCCAGTTCTCACTTTTCTATTTAAGTATTTTTGTAGCCGTCAATTCAATCTCATGGCACTGTCGAAATAACAACAGTTTGTAATACGAGTATATTAAACATAATATTATCTTGAATGCCAATTCCAATCCATACTTAAGGTTTTGGCTTAGGTTTTACAGTCGGCCGCCTGCCTGACACCAAGCATCTTTGGGTATGCTGTTGTTGGTGGTTTGCGTTTCACCATACGGGTGCCCCAGTGTGCTTATTGGTCTACGCCGGGCAATCTCCTTTAGTCGACTTTTACGACACCCATGAGATGAGTCGTGGCCGGCTCTACGTTATTTTTTTCGGGCCCAGGCCGGCATGAAAGACTTATTGGAAGATTATAATTAGAAGAAGAAATTAATGACATACCTACATACAGGCCGGTTTTTTGATCCATAGTTAACTCAGCCAATTGTTAAAAACTGTTACTAATTGCCAAATATCAGTCTGATATGTACAATAGTAACAATTTCAGTTACTAATGGATAAATATCAGTCAGTCAGATATTGTTACTAATTGTAAAAATTATCATCATCATCATCATCATCACCAGCCCTTTTCATGTCCCCACTGCTGGAGCACGGGACTATGGATGGAAGAATATAAGGAGATTGGGCCATAACCCACCGCGCTGGCCCAGTGCGGGTTGGTGGGTATTAACGACTGCAGATTCAACCGGGACCACTGGCTTAACGTGCCTTCCGAAGCACGGAGGAACTCGCGATAATACATTTTTGGTCACCCATCCAATGACCGGCCTTAGCGAACTTGCTTAGTTTACGCAATCGCAGGCCAAGCGCGTAGTGCCATTGCGCTAGCGAGCTCCTCAAAATATCATTGATATAAAGATAAATAATTTTTTTTAACAATTGGTTAACAGTTAACTATGCATCAAAAAACCGGCCCTTAGACCGTACGAAGAGACGTTTCAACATCCGCATTTCGTCAGTTTATTTCAAAACCAATGTAATAGAGCGCCCTCAATTATTAGGCCTATTCCCATCCACCTGAAGCTTTAATCGTAGTAATTTGCTAGATGTATCACCAGAAAAGCTGCTACCCATTCCTCGTTATATAGACGCCTTGTACGACACCTACGAGAGAGGCAGGGTGGTGGCAATTGTATTCTTCGTTGCCGTCACCACACGACAATAATTCATTAAATAAGCTGGTGATTTCATTCTTTCCCTTGACTTTTTATTCAAAACACTCCGTATTCTTAAGGATTGGTTTTTATGAATAAATCGTACCACAGTTAAAGTGGAAAAACTTATTATGCAGGTATGCGTTTACCTTCCTTTAATGCCCTCCAATACAATACAACAATGAAGACCAATAAGCACAGAAGTAATGCGCCTTTTTTAATTTAAACAAAAGTAAAAGCTTCCAACGCTATTCTTTCAATTCGAAGCTTACAATGACCAAATTACCAGTTAGTACACGAAAAAAGCAGCCCTCCAATCCATGATTACGTGATAGGTCAGGAGCTTTCTTCAGACTTAATTTAACTGCTGTTAAATTTCACTATTCAGCCGTACACTTACTCATTTCATAATCGTCCGTTATATCACACAGGGAGCCACCGTATGTGCCGATAGATAAGAAAGTTTGCGTCGAAAATCGTTACTGGCGCGAGTAAAAGTTTAACGTGTCGTTTTAATGAACTTGTAACGCCGAAGATGTAATTTGGATAAAATTAATTACCGACTTAGTTAGTCCTAAGTCAATACTTGAACAGACATCCAGATGCAGATCAAGCAATAATAGAAAGGAGCTCTAACTGCATCGGCTTAAGGCACATTGTGAATGTCGCAACGACACCAGGCCACATGGTGTTGGTTGTAAGCAATACTGATTGAAACATCACCATAATCAACAGGTAGATGAAAAAAAGTTGCATAAGATATCTCTGGGTGCGAACTTCCGTAGCTTCCGGTGATTTGAGATATAGAGGAAGACGTTCTATTTATCTATGATTGTGAAATAAAAATAAGTCGTCCAATTCCATTTCGTAATTTGAATTCCGATTTTTAATTTCCGAGGCTCAAGTGACAGTTTTAAAGGTTGTGGTTGAAATTTAATTAATACGGTCTTCTAAGTTTAAAAATTGTTTTAAGTTAATGTGCAATTCATCATCCTCATCATCCTGGTCTCAACTTAGAGTGAAAAATGAGGACGTCTGCGCAGTATGTCCTCTTATGACCATCTTGTGTTGTTATATTTATGAGGGTCACTGTTCTAACCTAAACTTAATTAACTTAACTCATTATTGTATTTACGAGGATCACTGTTGTTCCAACCTAAATTTAATTAACTTAACTTGGTACATTATTACTTTTAATATAGCTTCCTGTGACACAAGTATAAAATTATTGTGGTAAAAAGGACATCCTCCACTTTTCATACATTTTTGGTCCAAAATCAAAAGCCAATAAAAAAGTGCTGTATTCTGATAGAACACGTCGGCCTTAGTATTTGTTAATATATTTTTGCATGAGTTTTGTTCATTGAAAAAAAAAAATATTTTTTTTAATTTTTATACATATATTTTTTTTTCAAATTTATAAAAGGCAAATAAAATAAAAATGGATCAAAATATTACATTTAGACAAAAAAGAACAAATATAAATGGATCATTTAATATGTCATTTATTTCTACGATAAATCTGGTAGGATCTAAAAGCCTACCAGATTTATCGTCGGGCAATTTAAATGTGTGGTGACGGCAGAGTAGAATACAATTGTCACCACCCCAAATCTCTCCCGTGGGTGTCGTACAAGGCGACTAAGGATAAACCGGTAATGGGGAATGGGCAGCAGCGTTCCTCTTAATGTACCTACTGCGACTTCTGTGCCCGATAAAAGGCAATAGGCTCGCCACCTATTACATGGGATCTAACATAATTGGCGAAACGCGGGTGCTAGTTCACCTCTGCATGTATGTAATTTAAATAACGAAGAAATGGAGGACTTGAAAATATAAATTAAAAACTTGAAAGGACAACTGCCAGGACAAGGACATTCGCCAGGGCTCTTCTGTGGATGTCTTCTGGTAATTTACAATAACTGCTTTAAAATATAAATGTTTTCATTATTAATAAATGTTAAGAAACAAGAAATCAGATTAAATTTTTCTTAGAAAATTATTATTCTAACGCGATAAGTAAACCCGTGTGGTGCCGTCACCACAAAGCAGAATACAATTGTCACACACCACCCCCATCTCTCCCGCGGGTGTCGTACAAGGCGACTAAGGGTAAAGACACGTAGTAATGGGCAACAGCGTTCCTCTTATGCCACGTAGCAAAACTGCGATTTCCATGCCCTATAAATGGCAATAGGCTCGCCACCTATTACTTGAGACCTAACCTAAACGTGGTTGTTTGTTCACCTCTGCCTACCCCTTCAGGGATATAGGCGTGATTTATGTATGTAAATAGAATTGAACCCGCGTCCTCCGCAGTCCGGTCGGTTGCCTTTAACCCTCGGCCAACCAAGACGTTGATCTATTTGCTTTATGACAACTACTGCCTTATTTCATTCACATCCTACCACCAGAAACATTGTAACTATCAACTAAATCATTGCAGACCTGTTCATGCCACAGTCTAGTTACCAACGGATAGATCTGCACTTATAAGCCCAATTATCTCTTTTATTACTTCATTATCTGATTGCTTACATCACGCGAAGGAACATCACTTTATAATTAATGTTTTTATTCTATCACACCGGTGTGTGAAGAATTAATTCTATTAGACAAGAGATAGGCTGATTTTGCACGCAGTGGTGGCTATGTAGGGACGTCAGTAAGACAATTAACAATTAGCGTTCAAAAGACAGGCTTAATGTTTCTTTTGAAAGATTTTATTGTGATAAACTTGTGATCTTATTCTTTCAAAAGCATCTGTTAAATACAGAACTATAATGTTAAGGTATGCATTTAGACACTCTCACACACACACATGTACGTCACACGTGCACTCACAGACTCACACGTGCCCATGTTATTTTATAGCATAAGCATAATTATTAATTTGGTTAAGGTTTAGTAAGTTAAAGGGCGGTGCCGCTTGACTTAGGCTCATAGCTTAAAAGAAGGCTCCAATCTCAGATTAAGTTAAGTTCGA
This sequence comes from Cataclysta lemnata, assembly GCA_963931975.1. Classification (NCBI taxonomy): domain Eukaryota; kingdom Metazoa; phylum Arthropoda; class Insecta; order Lepidoptera; family Crambidae; genus Cataclysta; species Cataclysta lemnata. Next base: position 3,293,016 of record OZ008348.1, on the reverse strand, counting down.
TAGTATGCAATAAAATGTTTTTCATTTTAAATGTCTATGTCACAAAAGCCGGCATTCGAACGCGGGATCACTTGGTCGATAGCCCACATCGGACCGTTCAAGCGAACCGTCAAAATGGAGACTAACAATTTGTTTTACAAAAACACTGCCAGTGTTTTAGCGCCTATGTCAACGGAGATAAGCATCCTTTTAGGGTCTCTGCCCACTAGACTGTTCCGTAACCGGCTTTGCACGGAGAGTATCCGCACCGGCAAAATATTCGACTCGAATTCGAAAATGGCCGTGTGATGACGGCAGAGTAGAATACAATTGTCACCACCCCAAATCTCTCCCGTGGGTATCGAACAAGGCGACTAAGGATAAATCAGTGATGAGGAATGGGTAGCAGCGTTCCTCTTATACCTACCACCTAGCAAAGTACTGCGACTTTTGTGCCCGATAAATGGCAATAGGCTCGCCACCATGGGACGTAGCATAATTGGCGAAGCGTGGGTGGTCACCTCTGCCTAACCCTTCGGGGATATAGGCGTGAATTGTGTATGTATGTAATTCGAAAATATTAGCCTCTCACGCTCAAGAAGACCGACTTTTATAGCGATAAGACGCGCACTGTGACACACTATTACGCTCTCTGACTGGAATAAACTTTTACGCCACAACAAGGCCACACCGCCATTGGGCCTACCCCTGATTACACCAGTACTGGTGTCCACCGCTGATGTCCCTACATACTCGGATTCAGGGTCTATCCCGCCAAGAAAGGGTAAATCGTGAGGAAAAAGCCAGTTCTCCTGCAGTACCACGACATCATCACTCTGACATAACCTCCTCACACAGTTAATAGAACGAATCACACCTTTGCAATTCAAACTTATAGATAAATTTTACGTTCTTTTCCATTATTAATATTTTATTAAATTGTCGCCATTACTCGGCTGTAAATCAGAGCTTTTGCTATGCTTTCTTCCACTAAAATCAATGTAACGACGGAACGATATTGCATCGGGCCTAAAATCTTCATCCAAAAACAAATGTTATACATGTGCCGGTATGGTTAGGGTCATGGTATGGTACGGTAGAGTGGGCAAGTACCTTTAGAAGAACACAAGCAAACGTCCAGTCAGGTGGATGTTTACTTGTGCCATTGCGGTTCGCTTAAAACAGTTTCAACAGACGATGTTCTTTAAAAAGCTTTCAAGTTCGTTTCGAAGTTAAGATGTCGTTCTTTTGAGTGGCTCGAGTGGGCTGAGCAAACTTGTTATGACTCGTCCACTTATTCGGTCCTGTTTGTATAAAAGATACAAAAAACACTATTACCAGGACTGATTCAGTATAAATCCAACTATACATAGGTAGGTACATCATCATTACCAGCCCTTTCATGAATGTACCTATCTACAGGACTCAGTGGGTATTAACGACTGCAGATGCAGCCGGGACCAATGGCTTAAAGTGTCTTCCGAAGCACAGAGGAACTCGAGATAATCTATTTTTGGTCACCCATCCAAAGACTGGCTTATCGAACATTGCTAGGTTTACGCAACTGCAAGTTCAGCGATTGCGTAAACTAAGCTATTTTCGATCGACCGAGCTCCTCCTAACATCATACATATATACAATTCATGCCCATGTATCCCCAAAGGTGAAGGCAGAATAGATGTAATAGAGGCGAGCCTATTGCCATCTATCGGGCACGTAAATAGCAGTATATTGCTAGGCTATTAAGAGGAACCTATAACTTATCGTTTTCTTAACCCTTACTTGCCTTATACGACACCCACGGGTAAAATTGGGAGTGGTGACAATTATTTGCTTTGCCGTATTCTGCTCTGCCGTAATAGTGCGTCTCTTTTACACTACTCAGCATATTTTCAACAAGTGTTTAGCTGTCCCAGAGACTAGCAAAGAGTAATTTTGATTTCCCATTTTGTCATGTTGCGGTCAAAAAAACTGAAAAAAAATACCACTCTTACTGACAACGATTGTTACAAGTATCAATTTACAAATAGCCTGTACAGCTGCAATTTATGTGCCTATTAATTTAAACGGCACTGGGTGTGTAAAATACGGCATTTTAAAACGCATTAAGTGACTAATACACCAATAAGAACACGTAGGAAACTCAAGTTAGTGCCTGATGAGCGTAAGACGATAAAGTGAGAGTGTAACTTATTAACAAGTGTATTTCCGTCATCACGCAACTAAAGCTTTCGTTACATCAAACGTAGGTAGGTAGGATACCAGGGTATAATATAGACACAATAATGTATAATATTAGTTAATTCTAGTTACAAAAATCATTTTTGTACAACCTACTCAAAAATGACATAAGTCTAGTCGGCTATCTTTCTTACAGTTTCAGCTGTTAACTATTCCAAAAAAAATTAAGGACTCAAGCATATTCAGTCAATTCTTTCATGTTATAATTATTTTTCAATGTTTTTAAACTTTATAACACACAAAAAAGGTACAAAAGACGGACTTAATGCCATAAGGCATTCTATACCAGCCAACCGGAAAGTATAAATATTTTAAAATTATAATCATACGTATAACAAGTATTTAATAACTAATTTGATTTTAATTTGAACATTATATAAAGCCGCGTGGTGACGGCAGAGTAGAATACAATTGTCACCACCCCAAATCTCTCCCGTGGGTGTCGTACAAGGCGACTAAGGATAAATCTGTGATGAGGAATGGGCAGCAGCGTTCCTCTTATACCACCTAGCAATAGCAATATACTGCGACTTTTGTGCCCGATAAATGGCAATAGGCTCGCCACCTATTACATGGGACCTAACATAACTGGCGAAATGTGGGTGCTAGTTCACCTCTGCCTACCCCTTCGGGGACATAGGCGTGATTTATGTATGTATGCATGTATAAATGTCAGAAAAATTAGTACAAAGGAAATTGTCGTTCGAAAAAGTTCGAAAAATTAACGTCTTGATGCGGGAAATCCGGCAAACGTTGGCCGGGTGGTATAGGCATCTGCCCGGATAGTAGAGGACGTGGGCTCGTTTCCCGCATCAGACTTTTTCGAACCACAATTTCCTTAATGTTGATATAATATTTTATTAATAAAGAATCAACACATTCGGTAAGGTTTCTTAAGTTCCAAGGTGCGTGTCGCTTATATCACTTCTGGTAGGTAAGTGCCGCAAATGGCAGTTAACCCTGTTTGCCCATCGACCGCTTCTAAGTAACTTTCTTTTGATACTCGCAATGTTTATAGACGTAATAGCAACATCTAATAGATAATGCTATGTGATGTTAAACAAGCTGTCAGTGGGGTACGAATTAAAGTAAATTTAATATTATACACTTAGATCTAATTAGGATTGAGATGTTACACTTCTTCGCATGTCAGTAATTATGCTGGTTTTATAACCTCACACATCAACCGGAACTTGAAGAAATGCTACGTCAAATAGAATAAACAATAACAGTTTGGTTAAAATAAAAAATTGGAAAGAGGGAAGGGAAATAATATAATAATAAAAGAAATGAATTAACACCCATGTTGCGCCAATTATTTAGGTGGCAAGTCTATTGCCATAATATAGCGGCCACGTAGTTTGCAATATGTTGCTAGGTGGTATAGAAGGAACGCTGCTGCCCATTTCTCATTTCTGTTTTAACCTTAGTCCCTTTATACGGCATCTTCCTATAAAGAGATGGGGGTGGTAACAATTGTATTTTGCTCTGCCGTCACTACACGACTATGTTACGTAACGTTTATTATCGGGAAACTTTCTTGTTGCAACTTAATTAACCAAAGTCGCTTTATTGCGGCAAACTGGCTCGTAGCCATTTTTCGTGAGATGTACACCTGTTAGATAAATAACTAAAACTCTAGCGAAATGTTAACGAAAACATTTAGATTTTTTGCCAATTGACAGCTGTTTTCTTAAATATTAATTATGTTGATGTAAATAATTATTTTATTATTATGTTCACACTGCATGTTTATATCAAGCTTACCTTGTATGTTCTGTGTTTATTATATTTTTAAAAAGAACTTTATTATCTGTCATCTTTGAGCTATTTTTAGTAGTCCTACGTTAATGATTTTGGTCTATTCGTTGGTTCCGGAAAGTGGACCGCCAATAAATTCACAGTAGTATGAAATCTAATATTTGCACAGAGCCAATAAAGTCTCTGAACGGAACAATTTTGGTGTTTTAGGCTAAAGTGAATAGGTGCTTTCTAGACAAGCAAATATGACAACGCCTAAGGTAAACACTGCGGCACAGTGTATGCAGAACTGGCTGAATTGAAAATAAAGCATGTCTGTTTATCCCTAAAAGTGTCGCTAAAAGTATCACCACCCACAATTTCGCCCGCAGTGTTAGACTGCGTTTCCATAAAATCGGAGCTGAGCTGAGACTTACAAAAATTGACCAATCAAATCACACATCTCATATACACTCCGCAATATCATTGTTCAATTTTTGTAAGTCTCAGCTCAGCTCCGCGCAGCTCCTATTCTATGGAAACGCAGCCTAATAGTAATAGCCATGGAAAAATTATCATAACTGTATTCATTACAATTAAATCATCTAATAGAGACGTCGTGGCAGGCGACTTACTTAACGCTATTAAACCTCCAACCACCCCTATAGTAAAGTCATAGCACGCTTCGTGCAACAGCACCTACGTGGTCTACGTGAAAGATAATTGACTAGTTACTTTTCAGCCTTTACCACCCAGTCACAATAGTAGTAAGACATGCAAAAATCGCATTTTTCCCAACCCAACACCAAATCCTACTTGCAAATAATGAGATGGTGCCTCATTATTGTTATCTAAATTAGATAGTAAAAAGTCCCACGTTTTTCAAATCGGCAACAAAGCATTTTGAGCACAGCCACCGCATTCAGATCAGACCAGATAGAATTACTAGTTCCAAATCTAAGCCAAAGCGTAATTACTTTAATGTAGGCAATTAAAACACTCCTCTAGGTGTCTGCAGCGTTTATAACACTTTTTCCAATTGCACACAGAATACTGTACACTGCAGAGTGTGCTGTAGATGAGATCGCCAACGCTAGATCAACGTGCCCGGAAACAAACCAAAAAACAGATATAATATTATTGTAATTGAAACTAATGGGACCAGTTGAAAGTGAGAAGTCAATGAGTGTTTTACAAAAGATCTTATCTGATGATCTTTCGCGATCGTGACTTGCGAATTAATTTTCGGCGCTTGCGCAGCTAAGTGTAATGGGAGCGTACGGAGTCGTTATGATATTCTAGCTAGCCAATTGAGATTGTGTTTAGAAACGTGCTATTTTCACAATGAGTGTTTCCTCAACTGTAATATCTTGCTCTGTTGAGAAAAAGAGAAGTGAGCACAAGTTTGAATGTTTCTTTTTAATACAAACGTCATAGAGAACATAAAATTCGCTACACTTTGCAATGGTCAATGGGTTTAGAAACTTGTGATACGTAAACTTTATAGTACTATGTTAATAATACTGCTTTGAATCCAACAATTAGAAATTATTGGAGATGGTATTGACATATAATTATTATCATTACTACCAAAAATAAGAGGCTATCGAAGTGTTAAAAGCAAAATCAAAACAATGGATAATTTTCAAATGATATAACATTAAGTTAACACTAATAATTATTTTGGTGGTTAGAAAAAGAATTTCGAAAAATTATGATCTTGAGGCGGGAACCGAACCCGCGTCCGCTGCTATCCGGGCAGGTGCCTGACCGCTCAGCCACCCAAGACACTAATTAACTTGCCGAAATTCTTCTAACCTTTGCACTTCACGTTGTTAGCCAACGGGTACTCTCGCAATGTAGAAATAAATTTCAAACATTCCAAGCCGACCGGTCAGGCACCTGCCCGGATAGCAGCGGACGCGGGTTCGATTCCCGCCTCAAGATCATAATTTTTCGAAATTCATTTTCTAACCACTAAAATCTTTGTACTAATTTTTCTAACATTTATATAATGTTAAAATTAAAATCGAATACTAATAATTATTACAACAATATGAGTTCCACAAAAATAAGATTAATGGTTTAGGTACCCAGACTTTACTTTTGGAAAACAGTTAGGCCCCTTGTATGAGTCTATTGTTTTCACCGGACAACGGACCATAAATTAATGGAGATCCTTGTATAACCTATATAAGATATTTTAGAGAGATCCCGAGGTCTCGGATTCGATCCCCAGGGGAGTACAAACTTGTAGATACTCGTTTTGGTTGGTAGTAGGACTTTTTTCAAGTCCGCCTGGCTAGCTACCACTATCTTATCAAAATCTGTCGCCATATAATAATGTTATCACAGCTATTGTGTTCCGATATCCAGTTAGTGATAACATAGCCAGCCCCTCTGTGGTTGAGGGTTCCCGGTTAAGTTCAATTCGATCTCCGGCCCTTTTCATTACTTACCGTCAGGTAAGATGAATGCCAAGAGCTTCCCTGTCTAGTATAATAAAAAACTATGGTTCATGTTCGAACACTCATTTCATGCCATACAACACCGTGAGTCCGGCTAAAAAACCGGTCTGTTGTCCAGTGAAAACAAAGAACCTGTATAAGTGACCTTAAGATTAAGCTCCTTCACACCCGGGCTACTTAAAAGAAACTGATTACAAACTCCAATTACTAGTTTGTAATCAGTTCTTGTTGAGTAGCCCCGTGTGCGAAGGTGCTAAGGCATAAACATGCCAAACTTGAGCTTGGTATCAGAGATGAGGGAGTAGGCGCAGTAGTAGCAGACGGCGACGGTGGTAATGCTGCCGATGAGCCGGCAGAACCACAGACAGGCCAGCTCGCAACAGACAGGTCTCTGGCATGACGAACAGGTCAAATGTCTCTGAATAATATGAACTGGTGGTACGGTTTGCTCAGTTCTTTGGGGAATGCTGGGGACAGATAGTTGAAATAGATATCAAACTTTGTTTATATGCTGCTTGCACACTGTACAAAAAGCAAAAGATAAACAAACAAACGGGAAATGAAGAAGAAGAATACCGAAAGCAGGCAATTCATAGATGAAGTAAAAGGGGTTCGGTGTAACTAATTTGAACAATTTGAGTGTTGTATACTTACGATGAAAAATCTTGAAGAAATAAAGCTTAAAACAAACAAAGATATTGTCACTACTTACTTGACTATATGCGCCTTCACCATTCTTCGTATCAATTGCGAGTTAACCAAGTATTATCCGCCATGTACCTGCAATTAGAGAAGGGCATATTACATACATACATACATACATAAATCACGCCCATATCCCCGAAGGGGTAGGCAGAGATGAACTAGCACCCACGTTTCGCCAATTATGTTAGCTCCCATGTAATAGGTGGCGAGCCTATTGCCATATATCGGGCTCAAAAGTCACAGTACATTGCTATTGATAGGTGGTATTAGAGGAACGCTGCTGCCCATTCCTCATCATTGATTTATCCTTAGTCGCCTTGTACGACACCCACGGGAGAGATTTGGGGTGGTGACAATTGTATTCTACTCTGCCGTCACCACACGGCACGGCAAGGGCATATTAATAGAAATTGCCAACAACAATCTAGAACTTTATTAAAATTAAATGATTAACTCACGGACTTTATTGTTAGCGATATTCAAACTAAAGGATGTATATCAAGGATGAATATCATCCAGGTATTTTTATAAGCGAATACATTAAAAAAACGTTTTACACCATTGGCTTTAATTTTATATTTTCTGTTTTTAATTTCCCAATTACGAGTATATATACGAGGTCAACAAATGTATTTCTTTCTTTCTGCTTCTTCTTTTTCCTGCCGTTATCCACACCCTTCTATCCTTCACCAATTTCTCATCCACCCCTCTCGCTATCATATCCTTTCATTTCTTTCTTTCTTCTAACTAGGTAATTAAGTCAGTTTTGACGTTAGCCAATTTGCTGCATTGACTTTTTTGTCTTTCCGCAAAACAAACGTAGTTTGCGGTCAAATTACGAGAACAACGCTAACCGCAGCGACTCGCTATCCTCGAAGAGCTCATAAGGCATCACGGGAGCTTTGCTTTTAATGAGTCTGACTCAAAGTAGTCTTAATATTAATACTAATGACCAATTTTCTCAGAGCTAAACAGCCAATTCATAAGGTACATAATTCTACATCGACGATGAACATAAATGATAGCCGTGTTCTCATAATCGACGAAGGAGGACGTCACATAGAAAAAATTTTTTCCTCATCATCATCATCCGCCCTTGAATGTCCCCAGCACTGCTGGGGCACAGGCCTTCCCCATGGATGGAAGAATAATATAGGAAGAATGGGCCATAACAGGTGGTGCTGGCCCAGTGCGAGTTGGTTTGTGGGTATTGATGACTGCAGACTGCTTGACTGAAGCATCAAACAAGCGTTGTAGACGGACAAAATGCAAGCTAAAATGCTTAACGTTGCTGCTTGACCGTCTCGGAATTCTATTACTTCTTTAAGCTGAAAATCGAATTAACTTACTTCTTGCTCATGTCGAATCTTGGGTTAAAGTTGACGTGGTTCACTTTAGCTAGGTACAAGAAGAATAGGAAGAACCCTATCAGAATCACGGCGAACGCTATAAACTCTATATACCAGAGGATATTTGTGAATATCCCGTGCATGATTGAATTTTGTTGATTTTTTACATTATTTACAAATTTGACATGAGGCATCAAAACAATGATGCCAGTAGGCCTAGTGCGGGGCGTGGACAAAATATCTCCCCACCACTTGACAGTGTTTTATCTCGGGATTTGGTGTGAGTTAGAGCGAGAGGAAAATATTCTCTTCTCTCCGAGGAGATTTTCTCCACGTTCCGTGCCCCACATTTGACACCTTACGGGGGTAAGGTGTCAAATGTGTCACGGTAACTGACAATAGGACACGATTGCATTCTATGTAATTGCAAACAATTAAAGAATGCAATCTCATGGACGCATTCTTAACTAATATTTAGCTGCCACGTGAAAATTATTTTTCGCTAATTTATCCTACTACGGCTACGAAAAAATCGCATTCCTTTTTTATTACCTTTTTCTTTGTAAAAAAAAGAGATAGTAGTAAAAATTTTGGCAAGAATACACTATTATTTTATTAATTAAAGTACATACATACATACATAAATCACGCCTATATCCCCGAAGGGATAGGCAGAGGTGAATTAACACTCACCCTTCGCAACATAAATCGCAGTACAAATTTATGTTGCTAGGTGGTATGAGAGAAATGGTGCTGCCCATTACTCATTGCTGTCTTTACCCTTAGTCGCCTTGTACGACACCCACGGGAGAGATGGGGGTGGTGACAATTATTAATTAAAATGTGTGAAGTAAATTAAACTATGCAATTATTTCTGTGAGAACCGGCATAAAAGGGAAGAGTTTATTTTTTATTTATTAGGTAGGTACTAAAATTACTTCCATTACTAAATACTACAAGTTAAGGTAATATTGAACATTTATTATAATCTTTTTTTATGCTATGTAGGTAAGTTCTTGGTCTTCAACTCATCTGAGAAGACCAAGAACTGGGGGCCTACCGCCTAACTCGATTGCTGATGATAGCTATAATGCAATGCACTGCTTACGGCTATAGCAGCCAACCTGAATTTTTAGTCGGCACGGATTTTGTGCCTAATTCATACAAAATCATTCGGTGGTCATTCGTTCAAAGCTATCGCTAATAGTTTAGGTACATTTGGTGAGAAATGACAGCATGACGTCATAAATAGTTTATGAGCTTTTGCTTTAGCAATCGAGTTAGGCGGTAGACCCACTGATACGTAGTGACGACAAGGGCCGAAGATGGAATCGAGCTTCACCTGGAGCCAAAACCACATTGTTCGACTAAGCATGCCAAATATTAAACCTAGAACATAATTACCTATTATCCTCGATTGTTTACCAAATAAAACCACCAGGCACCAATGCAAAAGAACGTAGTTTACTCATCAATTAATTGCTTTTGTGTGCTTTTGACAAGCTAAATACAAGTACGCAGACAAAACATGAATGAATCACGAAGTGAAATTTGCTATAACACCTGCCTTCAAAGGCTAGGCATAAAAACATTTGTAATATCAAACCACTCAACAATATAGAACGTCAATCATTACATTATAACATTCTTATTTCGTACATAACTCGTCAATAGTTGACCCCGGTACTTTATTGATGCCTCAATTAGTATAATTTCCTTTTTAATTGATGCAGTAAGCGAGAGTGTGAGAACAGTTTAAGTACACATCTTGCTTACGACTATCGCGTTTCGGAAATCGATACAGCTCAATCATCATAATAACAGTTTGTAATGATTAGCATTCGTCGCTTTATCATTTTCCTATCCTGTTCCCAGTTTATAAGGTCAGTGCAGTATGTTTCCTCTTCCAATATAAATAAGTACACATCACTCTGGAATTTACCTCAGTCGGGTTTTAGACACCCCTGCTGCCCCTAGCACGGGTCGTGGACTAGTCTCTCTCCACAGTGTATTGTCTCGGGATTTAGTGGGAGTTATAGCGATAGGACAATATTTTCTTTCCCCCAAAAAAATAATTATTTGTTGTACGTGAGTGCAAAGTTGTTTTTTAACCGCGTGCTCAATTTTGATGACCGAGCTAGCGAAGGATTCTAAAATTGAATCACGAGCGTAGCGAGTGATTCAAAAATTAGAATCCTGAGCGATAGCGAGGGAATCAAAAGAGCACGAGATGAAAAATCTTTGCACTCGAGTGCAACACGTAACTTTTCATCCCCCCCAACGAGGAAATTGCAAAATACAAAAAAAAATACAATCACAACAGTTTCTATTTTCACCCAGAAACTTCCACAACACCCTCCCATTAACCCAAACACACTCTCAACACCCACCCAGAAACACCCACAACATTCACACCCGCAATACACACCCATCCACTCAGACACACCCATTCATCCAGAAACACCCACAAAACATCTATTCACCCAGAAACACCCACAAAACAACTATTCACCCAGAAACACCCACAAAACACCCATTCACCCAGAAACACCCACAAAACACCCATTTACCCAGAAACACCCAAAAACCACCCATTCTCCCAGAAACACACCCAAATCACCCATTCACCCAGAAACACCCACAAAACACCCATTCACCCAGAAACACCCACAAAACACCCAGTCACCCAGAAACACCCACAAAACACCCATTCGCCCAGAAACACCCACAAAACACCCATTCACCCAGACACACCTCCAACACCCACCCATCCACCCAGCCACACCCGCAAAATTTATCTAGACACACATGTAAGTACATAATAAAAATTACCGTCCCTAATGGAGTTCCGAGACGGTCAATCAGCTTGAGTCAAGCACGTTGATTTTCTATATGTTTTTGTTCCGTTGCTAGCGTTAACAAATCAAACAAACCTAAAAAGCTTTTAAATGCTTGACTCAAGCATCAAGCAAGCATTGTAGACGATCAAAATGTTTAAAGCAAGATTGACGCCAAGCTGATTGACCGTCACGGAACTCCAAGGTTTTAACAAATTTATGACGTGAAAAGAAAATGGCGCGCGCAAAGCAAATTACAAAAAAAGTACACCAAGAAGGTTCCGAGTAAACGTAGTGTATTATATACTCTTTGGTTCCGAGTCTGAGTTTTTAACAAATTAAAATAGGTTGCATGATAATTTCGGCGCCATGGAGGTAGAAATAAATAGGTTATACCTATTTATTGTTAGATGTTTTGAATTCACAAACTCATTGCACACGATGTTCTAAATTCAAATTTACTTTATCCTCTAGAGGATAAAAACGGCTTTTGCACTCAGATATCGAAGAGCAAAAACGCCTTTTCCGAGATGGTGGGATGAAAAAACCCTTTTTTTGTGAGTGTGAGTCTACGTTATTTTCTGGTTCCCAGGCAGGCTAGCATGAAAGGAAGGAACAATGATTCATCATCATCTTTATCAACAGCCCTTTAATAGCTGCACTGCTGGGACATAACAGCCTTTCGGATGAAATAATTTATGGAGAAATGCATGACACACCACACTGGCTCAGTGCGGACTGCAGTGTTTATTGTTTATTTTTATGAAATAAAGTATTATTATATTTTATAATTATTTTTGCAATATAAAATGTGCTATAGGTACTTAACACCTTTTGTGCGCGATAAATGGCAATAGGCTCGCCACTTATTATATGTGAGTTATGTGACCCACATATATATCAAATATATATGTGGGTCACATAACTATATGATCACAGATATATCAATAAGTTGATATATCTGTGACTGTGATGGGACCTAACTTAATTTGCGAAACGTGAGTGCTAGTTTACCTCTGCCTATCCCTTAAGAGATATATGTATGTATGTATTTATACCTCATTTCACTCATTTTGTTTATCAATCATGTGACTAGCAAGTCCGCGTGTGTGCAATAATCTTTTGCAAACGAAACTATTTATCTTCGCACCTTCCGTTAACACCTCTGGGCAGATCGCTGTAACTTTTAAGCATAATATGTACGTAACGTACTAATATAGTTTAGTTAATTCTATTTCAATTACATTTTTTGTACAGGATGTCCGTGATGTGAGTAATCGCTTTTGAATTTCTTCATACGGTGAAAGCCACGACGCGTGTGTTTCTTAGTGGCCCGCCGGTAGTTTCGTAGTGCAAGCTCTGCCGACATGTCGACGAAGGTATAATAATGAATTTATTCTAATAATGGAGAATTTAATTCTATGTAATAAGGGCACCGTCAAGTTAAGGGCGTCTTTACGAATAGGTACGATCGAAAAATACAGTGATACAGTGACCCCACAAGTGTTATAGATTTGATATCGCCTATTTATTAATTTTCCCGCTGTAATTGAGCTACTTTGTGTTAATTTTCTTGGACATTTTAGAAAATACGGATTTATGCAATAAAAACATTTACTTTAAAAGTATTTTAAAGGCAAAAAATTTAAAAAAATAGCATCTGAATTTTAAATTCAAACAATCTCGCCCCATTCCACGATACACATTTGTACCTACTCCTCTGGGATCGAACCCGGAACCTCCAAATCTCATTCCGGTGGACGAACCACTAGACCACGGAGGCAGGTTATATTAAGTAGCTTAAATGTATACCTAACTACCGGCTTGGACTGTCTCCGATGTTTTGGATCTCCTGTATGTAGAGTATTTCTTAACCTCTCGTCTATGGCCATGACTGTTAGTCTAGATAGCCAGTGGTCAGTTTTGAATACTAATAAGTAGGTACCTTTAAATAATAAATATTATAACTATAAAAATCAAATGTAGAACGATAGTTTTTAAAGTAAAAAGTCGCTATGAAATTATTATAGCAATGTTGCTAGCGCGCGTTACTAAGATTTATTCGGCCAGCCCGGCTAACATGACCACCTAAACACAATATGATATAGCCGTTTATCGCGTTGAACAATTAAAAATCATTGGATTTTATCACTTGAATAAGCCTGAATGGAATAATTGAATAAACCTCTAAGGCTATACCATAAACATATATCCATATAACGCTTTGAACTGTCGAAAATACAATGATTGTTGTAAGTTCAACGCGATAAATAGCTTTATCATATTGTGTTTGGGTTGTCATGCTAGCCGGGCAAGACAGGCTAAACGTAGTGTTTTAAATACTCTTTGGGACAGGCCATTGAGACAAACGCTAATAGAGTGCATTCATCATATAGTTCCTATGCCGTCATGGTGGTAGTATTGCAAGAAAATGATACCATGTCAACTTTATTGTTTACCATTCAGGGAGACTTTTTTCAATTAACTATATAATTAATTATGCATCTACCTTATTAAGTTACTTATAACTACTCGCGGTACTAAGTAGTAGTTACATATTAGTTTTTTTATGAAAGTTATAAGCCAAAGCTCGTCAAACGAGAACAGTTAGTTAATGGGATTATTAGTATGAAAGAAATGAGATAGATAAATATAAATTGTACTGACGTAAGAAGGATACACTCATTAAGTAAAAAAAGGTTAAATTATAATAAAATAACTACCACCTCATAGTACATTATGGTTTGCAATAAAGATATTGAGTATTGAGTATTATATTTATTATCATTTAACAATAATTTTGTTCATCTCACATGTCTACATCACTCTTGTCTTTCGTTAAATCGTTATAAGTACTATTTATTTACAGTTATAAAACTGAAATAAAAATATTTTATTTATTAATCAAACACTTAATAAAACTGATACTGGTAACCCAATTTAATGGCGGCAATCCGAACTTGTACACACTAATTAAAAATATGCGGCACCACCTTACGTTTTTCACGTTCACAAAACACCTTAGCTTTTAGCACAATTAATCTTTCATCACTTTTCTATGTATTGGACATCATTTTCTCAAAGATTGTCTATAAAACATTAAAAAACCTGCAACTATGACTTGACGGGTTGATGTTGTTGACAGACAGGGCAGCCATCATCACGGCATAGGAACTATAATAGTATTATTATTGTCCTCTATGAACTATAAGATGAAACGCACTACCTATTTATATAAAACAGCACAGTCATAACCCTTTCATTCATGCTGGCCTTGGCCAAAATATGGCATAAACACCTTAAGGCACTATAGGTAGAAATAATGTTTTGAAATTTTTTATTTTGCAAATATGTAGTGCTTTTCAAAATGTTTAAATTTCTCAGCACAACTATTTTAATCACGTATTGTTACAAAAACGGTGGTGACAGCAGAGTAGAATACAATTGTCACTACCCCAAATCTCTCCCGTGGGTGTCGTACAAGGCGACTAAGGATAAATCAGTGATGAGGAATGGGCAGCAGCGTTCTTCTTATACCTACCACCTAGCAAAGTACTGCGACTTTTGTGCCCGATAAATGGCAATAGGCTCGCCACCTATTACATGGGACCTAGCATAATTGGCGAAGCGTGGGTGCTAGTTCACCTTGTTATATGTATTAGCAGTTGGAATATAGAACATATTATTTCTAGTCCTCACTTACCAAGATCCAATGGCCTAGTAGAATCAGGTGTCAAAATAATTAAAAACATACTTACCAAGTGTTATGAATCAGGATCCGATCCACATTTGGCTCTTCTTCAGTACCGCACGACACCTAGAGGAAATTTGCCAGCTCCGTCTGAGCTTTTGATGTCACGTAAATTAAGAACGCAGTTACCAGCAGTTGCAGATCATTTTAAACCATTGAATATAAAATTTATTATGAAAATAAATATAACAGTAAAATGGCACAAAAATCATACTATGATAAAAAAGCTAAAAGCTTACCTGCTTTAGAAAAAGGTGAAGAGGTTTTGTACAAGAAAACTCCTGATTCAAATTGGTTACCCGGTAAAGTTGTAGACAAGTGTTCAGAACCCAGATCATTCATTATAGAAACCCCAGAAGGGAATGTTTTTAGAAGAAATCGACAGCATCTAATAAAATCACCGTTAGACACAACAAGAGTAGAAAAAGAAGTGGAAATTACAGAGAAAAAAGAAGAACAAGAGGAAAAAGGAAAAGAAGGGACATCTGAGGTTGTAGTAGAAAACACAAATATCAAAAGGACATTGAGTGGTAGACAGGTTAAGCCCCCAGTAAGGTACATGTTTGATTAATTTTAGACTTAGGGCCTGTTTCACAATCGACAAGTAAGTTCGAAGTAGCTTACTACGCAGTTCAATTGACATATATTTCATATTACAACTGTCAAATAATCTGCGAAGTAAGCTACTTCGAACTTATTTATCGATTGTGAAACAGGCCCTTATTGTTGTTTGATATAGTTTCAAGTTATTTTCATAAAAAAAGGAAGATGTTATATGTATTAGCAGTGGAACGAAACGCAGCTTTACTTCCCGCTTAAATGATTGTCATCGGCTGTCACTTGCTACCTGACACAACATTGTCATGTCATGGTCGTCTTACAAATAAAACTAATTCTTTAATAAAAGTCTTTATAATAGTAAAACACACCTCTGTCTACCCCTTCGGGGATATAGGCGTGAATTATGTATGTATGTATGTTGTTACAAAAATTAAGAATCAAATCAATTTCAATTATTAAATATTTCAATTAATAGATAAGTAAATATTGAATATAAACGTAAGCTGCAGCACCGTGTAGTAGTAGTGCAGTAGTGTGTAGGTTGTACAATTATCTAGACTACAAGACAAGTGCAACAGTTTTCTACTTAAAATAACAAAACGCAGCGATTCAATATCGTCAATTTTGGAAGTACCTATAGTGCTACCAACTTATCCTGTCAGTTGGTGGTGTCGCTAGTGGCTAACAAAGAGTGTCATAAAAATAACAAAATACACGGGTAAATTGAATTAGTTCCAGTTTTCGCCGTCAGAATTTAAAAGACGGTAGCAGTGTCAGCAAACAAATGTCACTGTCATCCTGCTGGCTGTCATCCAGCTACTCATCATTTCATTCATGCTGGCAGTGAAATGATAAACTTATCACTGTTACACAAGTAAATTTTTACCTTATGGTTGTACTGTTACAAAATGTGCTATAGTTATTACGGAATATATTACAATCAATTAATATTAAGTGGCCCATACTCCTTATTGACCAATCGGTCGAGTCGGTTTCCACAATTCTGTCTAACAGTGAGAAATTTATGAGAAGAATCATTGAGATTTCCGAAACAATGAAGGAAACGGTAAAACTTTGCTAACGTTAAATCTAGTCACTAATCCTAATCGGAGATATTTATATAAATTTTACTTAATTTAATTATGAATTTATGATATTTTATTATGAACGATTATTACGAATTGGAAGATAGAAAAATGAAGGGCACTCTTAAGGATTGGCGCAAAGCGCTGAGGACACCAGCGACTTACAGAGTCGGAAACGCGGTTCGATTACAACCACAATTTGTTCTGCTGATTGTTCTCCTTGGTGTGTTCCTATTAGTGCTTTTCTATTATAACTGGTGGCTGAGTAGTCATACTCCATCAGTGCAAAAGTGGATTAAAACTGTGAGACAGTACAACAACACCTATCCCCTAACACAGCCTATTCTCTCTGGTGACTTGGTGGCTTATAGAATAGGTATTGTTGCCGATATGGACACCAATTCTAAAAGCCTCACCAAACCTCACACATACAACAGCTACTTGAAGAAAGGTTTCTTAAGCTACCACCGCACAAAAGACTATGTTGCTATTTCTTGGGATCAAATGCCAGCATTGCAGTTATCGTCTACCTACTCTCATAAAGGGAGGGGTATGGAGTTGTCAGAGTTAATTGTGTATGATGGAAGACTTCTGTCATTCGATGATAGATCGGGAATGGTATGTAAGAATATCTTATTATTCTACCAATATTTATTTTGATTCATTTGCCTCATATAAAATTATAGTTTCATTCAAAAATATAACATGAGGTACTTAAGTACTTACTTAATTGAAACATGTTTCCTAATATTTCACTCAACCATAGTATAAGTATTTCAATATATACTTAACCTTGAAATAAATGTGCTATTAACACTCTGTATTATCTTTTCACATGTGTAATGATAAGTAGACATTCAAACTGATGTTATGAGACATAAAATTAGTTTAACCTAATTTTCATTACTGCAATATAATTTTATGTCATATTATAGGTGTTCGAGATTGCTAATGGACAAGTAATACCATGGGTGGTGCTGACTGATGGCAATGGACATGTTGAGAAAGGGTTTAAATCGGAATGGGCTACAATCAAAGATGAAATACTTTACGTTGGTTCTATGGGTAAAGAGTGGACCACTGCCAGTGGGGAATTTTCTAACTTTGACCCAATGTGGGTGAAAGCTATTAATATGAATGGAGAGGTAATTTTTTGTTAATTATAGAGGTTAATTTTTAAACGTTTGAAATAAAACTAAATAACTATGGTAAACCAAACCAATAATTTTTGGTTACCCCTTTTACTACTGACTTTAGCAAACATTGCTTAGATTTTCCAAATCTCCAACTAAGTACACTGATTCCTGCAACATCGAGCTCCTCTAAACACCAAACCTTTTCGATCAATTTAAATTCATATTATTTGTTTTTACAGGTGCAGCATATCAACTGGGTAAATCAATACAAGGCTATTAGGAACGCTATAGGTATCCAGTGGCCTGGATACATGATACACGAATCCGGAGTATGGTCTGACTTGAAACAGAAGTGGTATTTCCTACCACGTAGATGCAGTCATGAGACATACAATGAAACAAAAGACGAAGTGATGGGTTGCAACTACATGATCACTGCGGACAATAATTTTATGAATGTAGAAGCGGTTGAGGTGAGTTCTATTTTTATTATAGATGGCCTGTTCGTGGTTGTTAATACACCACAAACAGGTCCCATGTAATAGGTGGCGAGCCTATTGCCATTTATGGGGCACAAAAGTCGCAGTAAATTGCTGGGTGGTATAGGAGGAATGCTGCTGCCCATTCCTCATCACTGATTTATCCTTAGTCCCCTTGTACAACACCCACGGGAGAGATTTGGGGTGATGACAATTGTATTCTACTCTGCCGTCACCACACGGCATATAATATGTGTATGTTTATAACCCTAAATGCAATCATTATTATGGGCTAGAGGACAAGAAATATTTGTATTAGCCACTTATATGAGCATTTCTATTTGAGTTCATGAAATGTCACATAATTCATGTGCCCTACGCCCTCAGCTCGATAGCGCAGTGGCTTGGCGCGCTCGGCCTGCGATTGTGTGAACTAAGCAATTTTCAAATAGCATGTGAGACTAAAGACCTATTATCTCAAGTTCTCCATGATTTGGAAGGCTTGTTAAGCCGTTTGTCCCGGCTGCATATGCAGTTGTTAATACCCACCTAACCGCACTGAGTGTGGATTATGGCCCATTCTCCCAATATTCTTACATCCATGCCCGGCTTTGCCCGAACAGTGGGGACATTATAAGACTGATTATGATGATGATGGTAAGAAAACCACTGGATCCGTGATTTTGTTTCCTTTTCTTTAATTAATAGGACAAGGCTTTATACATTAAATTAAATGGGTCTCTCAACCATTCTCTTTTCTTGTTTGCAGATCACAAAACACCAACCGAAGTACGGTTTCTCCTCGTTTAAGTTCATACCAGGATCGAATGATGAAGCGATTGTGGCGTTGAAGACAACCGAGTTTGAGGGGCAGACCGCCTCTTACATTTCAGCATTTAAAACTGACGGTACCGTTCTACTACACGACACCTTCATAGAGAACATGAAATATGAAGGCATTGATTTTATATGATATATTGAGTGTGATTCTAGGCAAATTATCTACCGTTAAACTTAGTTACTATTATTTTGTAATTCCGACTATGAGTGTGTAAATATGTAAAATATATATTTTACTGGTTTTGTTGAACGTTTTGATTTTTTAATTATATGGCAAAATGTTTGATATACAGTATTAATTGCAAAGTACAGTCACAGGACTAGATTATCTAATATCATAAACAAAAACTTACCTTCTAGGATTTTGATAATTCAGCCACGGGTGTCGTACAACGCGACTTAGTTTATAGACAGCGATGAGTAATGGGCAGCGGCGTTCCTCTTATTCTATACCCGGCAGATAGCAATAGGCTATCTGTGGGTTAACTGGGACCTAATATAGGTAATTGGCGAAACGAGGTTATTTCACCTCTGCCTACCCTTTTGGAGATAAATAGGTGTGATTGATGTAGGCTATGTTAAGACCTCTTGTACACGCACGTTTTTTCGTAGTCAAAATCTACGGTTCGTTCTCCGTGTGTAGGCACGGTCGTCAATGTTGTATGGATCACTATGGAAGCTTTAGACGTGCACGGCGCCTTCGCAGTGTGCGCTGCGTCTACGGACGGCGTGATTTTTATCAGTGTTGTATGCCGTGTGGTGACGCCAGAGTAGAATACAATTGTCACCAACCCCAAATCTCTCCCGTGGGTGTGTGGGTTATATTTATCCTTGGTCGTACAAGGCGACTAAGGATGAATCAGTATGGAGGAATGGCCAGCAGCGTTCCTCTTATACCACCTAGCAATGTACCTACTGCGACTTTTGTGCCCGATAAATGGCAATAGGCTCGCCACCTATTACATGGGACCTAAAATAATTGGCGAAACGTCGGTGCTAGTTCACCTCTGCCTACCCCTTCGGGGATATAGGCGCGATTTATGTATGTATGTTGTATGGCTACTATTATATGATATTCTCCACGTCATGGTTGCTCAACCGTAAGGCTACACGCCGTACGGTTGAACAACCGTGACGCGGACAAAAGGCTTAAATGATTGATCCGATATTGTTGAAAATCGACGACACTGTTCTGAACTGAATCCCAAGGTTAATCCAGTATTTGCTATCTTTTCAATACTCGGTTTGTTCCCAAATCCCATCCACCCCTTTCGAGTTAACTACTGCCCCCGTAGCACGGGACGTGGACACATCTCCTTCGGGGGAAAGAAAGTCTTTTCCTCTCGTCCTAACTCCCAGTAAATACCGAGACAAAACACCGTCTAGTGGTGGAAAGAGACTTGTCCACGTCCTAGGCCTATTTGTGGATATTAGGTACCTAGGTACTAAATGGATGCCGTCTGCCATAGAAATGGTGCGAATACCTGTAGTATTATTGTCCTCTGTGGAATACCTCTTGGGGCCTAACCATGTGGCTAACGATACGTTTTTATCGAACGAATGTTATTTTTTGACAACTACTACTCAGACATTTTATTTATGACTGACTTTATTTCATTCATTTGACGCGACGGTTAACCATGTGGTTTTCTGTGTAATACCTACGTCAGTTTCATACATTTTTCCAGGAGAAGAGGAGCTCGCTAGCGCAGTGGCATAGCGCGCTCGGCATGCGGTTGCGTAAACTAAGCAATGTCGCTAAGGCCGGTCATTGGATGAGTGACCAAAAATTTACTATCTCGAGTTCCTCCGTGCTTCGGAAGGCACGTTTAGCCGTTGATCCCGGCTGCATCTGCAGTCGTTAATGCCCACCAACGCGCACTAGCCAGCGTGGTGGGTTATGGCCTAATCTCCCTATATTCTTCCATCCATAGGCAAGGCCCGTGCCCAGCAGTGGGGACATTAAAACGGCTGGTGGTGATACATTTTTATTCTATTCGTTAAAATAGATTGGCCACGTGTCTGGAGGGCTTATTTAGTTTCGCTAACTTACTGTACCCATCTGAGCACGCCGCGTCTTCATCATTTGTCGCACTATAAAAACATATGTTGGTTGTTTGCCGAGCAAATACAATCGTTTGCTTGTTTCACTGGCTATGGAAATTTTCTGCATAAAAGTTCATTATGAACATGAATGGGTTTTATATACAGTTTTTAATAACGGACAGTATTTGAAAATATCTTACAAGTTCATACTGGGGCGCCACCGTCGTTTTTCGTTGAAAAGCAATTGTTTTAGTAATATAAGTGAGTAACTGGCGCACTCAGAGACGTCAAGTAACTTTAATGAGTACTTAATGTCAAAAAATCTCATTTAAATCTAGACCATAGACCCGGCAAAAATAGCGACTAGTTTTGAATTGTCATTTTTTCACATTAAGTACTCATTAACGTTATTTGACGTCTCTGAGTGCGGCAGTAAGCAATTAGTTCTAGTAATTTCCGTAACATGGCCAGGTTTCCTAATGATCTGACCGACCACACTGGTGACAGCTTAGATAACTTCGGAATTTCCTCAATTTCTTACTCTGCGACAAGGAAGTTAAAGGTGAAGCCTTTATTACAAGCCTTTCCTACGCATGGAAAAATATAACGAAGTATAAGTAACCGACACACCATGCTGAAGAACTCGATGACTCAGTGGCTTGAACGCTCGGTCTGCGATTGCGTAACCCAAGCAATGTAGGTATGCAAGGTTGTGCATTGGATGGGTGACCAAAAACAAGTTGAAAACCTATTGCGTATAATTGAATTTGCATTATCCAGCCCCTATAGACCAATCTATTCGAACGAAAAGAATACAAATGTAAATTTTTGACAGCTTCTCTTACATTTGACACGACGGTCGCCATGTGGTTTCTGTAATACGTCAGTTTCATACATTTCATCATTTGTAGGTATTCTATTCGTTCGAATCGGCCACTTCTTTATAGGGGTTGACCTTACAATAATCAATTCTGCAATTTACGTCAAATATTGAAAGTCAAAGGAAGATAAGCTGTTACATATAACCTTGGTTAAACAATAAAGCCATTAAAATCAGAACTGAGGCAGTTAAAGTTACCTTAGAAATGTAAGCTTTAATCCCATGGAGATAAGGTTCACTTCAAATCCCAAACTGTTGACATAACGATTAAGACCCCAAGTATCTACCTACTACACGCGCCATTTGTTCCATGCGTGCATACCAATAAATATACATAAAGATATTTAGTTATCACTTAACTACTTCACGTTTTAATAATTAATTATAAAGTTAAATATTGAATGGTCCCATCACAATACAGCAGAACATTACCTACACATATTATTATATTTATGTTAGTTTAGGTATTTTATTGTTTTTTAACATTCTTTTGTGTGAAAACTCTTGTGTGCCTTATAAAGCAGGTAGGTACTTTTGTTTTTAAACATATCTAATAGCGACATCCTAACTAACATCCTCAATTTAACTACAGCCATATTACAGAAAAGAGAAGGGTCTTTTATAATACAGGGGTTTTCGAACTTAAGAGGCCCAGACATTGTACAATAAACAATATATTTATACATACATACATACATAAATCACGCCTATATCCCCGAAGGAGTAGGCAGAGGTGAATTAACACCCACTTTTCGCCAATTATGTTCGGTCCCATGTAACAGGTGGCGAGCCTATTGCCATATATCGGGCACATAAATCGGAGTACAAATTTATATTGCTAGGTGGTATGAGAGAAATGCTGCTGCCTATTACTAATTGCTGTATTTACCCTTAGTCGCCTCGACACCCACGGGAGAGATGGGGGTAGTGACAATTGTATTCTGCTCTGCCGTCACCACACGGCGGATATATTTATTTTATTTATAATATATTTATAACAATATAGATATTGTTGATTGTTTGTTTGTATATAATCTAAGGTGAATAAAACAACTTGTTCGCTTTGATTGCATTTATTTAGTAATAATAAAATATCACACTTCCTCATACAATGTTGTTATAATTGTTATAACTAATAACGATCATGGTATAATATACCTAAATAGCATTAATAAAACAATGTAAAACATTTAGCTTTGTACCCCTACCGTCAATCTCAAAAACGCGATCTAGGATCTCAACAAAATAGTACCTATACTTATAACACTATACAACAATAGGTATGTCGACCAAGACTAGGTATGCATATAACTTTTATTACTAGATATACAAAATTAAAGCAACGAATATATTCGATATTAGAGAAATATGTATTAACATCTAGGAACATAGCACCATGCCAACTAAATTCTCTCCGAATATTATTTTTCATACATGACAACAATAAAAGAGGTTATAAATCAGTTATCTCAAGCTGTCTATAACTTAATTTTAACTTTCGGACCTCGCCTGATAACTGTATTGCTAAATTCATATCTATAACAGAGATAAATTAATGGTGACAGGATTCTTTTGTTCTAGCTTGGCAATTCGTCATATTTAGGGTCAATTCAGACCAGGCGGATTTTTTTTAAATTTAATCTGTACCTAGTCAAACATTAACTTCTCGAAAGCTGACATGCAATGTTATGTTGTTTATCATGTATGTATCTAATGAAACCGATAGGTATAATAATTAAAACGTAAACATGTTTTTTGAGTTTTGTAGGTATCTAAATATCGACGTGACGATTATACTTTTTATCAATAAAATTATTTGAAATCAAAGTTATGATCGACCCGGAGAGGTAATATGCTTGTGCGCTTTAAGTGACAATAGAATTTCATCCTTAACCTATTCAATTAGAGCTCCAATACGCATGCAAACTGCATATGAATAGCAGTGTGTCCGGACATCCGTTCATATAAGTATTTATTTATTGGTAGGTAAGAAAAAAAAACTCAAGTGCGGGTGTGGCTATAGAACGTTCTCGAGTCTCCAATATGCGATCATTATGTGAACACAAGTGTTGTTATTGTTTTAAAAACACCGCGCTCGGGTCTGGCTCGTATTCGTATAACCCTACGACGATCTGTTTGTATTGCAAGTGATCCCTGAAATAAACTCATTGCTTGTATAATACATAATTATATTATACTTTCCATGGGACACACCTTTTCCCAGATAATTTTCATGTGTTTTGAAACAATAATAGACACATAAAATATCGGGTGACGACAAAATAGTGTGGTTGTAGATATTGTTCAGACAATACATCGATTAACTTAGCTTCTTGTAAAGACTCAGGCGACCTACATAGAACCCTTTTACATTGAAATCTGAATCCAATATCGTTTTCTAAAGAATCGATTTGAAAGCTTTCAGAACGGCAGAGGGCAGCACTGCAGGCATGTCGTTTCTATTGGCATAACTGATGCGTCATTTCAATCCGATCGACCGAGTTATCTCTTCGAAGAGAGTCCAAGATATCGCAGCCATCAGGGTCCTTCGCAGCATGCGGGGTACAGCACCCTTAAAGTATCCCTTGATCCCATAATTCTGAAATAGGAAAAAAAAATCAGTATATTATAAAGAAGGATTGAGTTAGCGCATTAAATATGGCACATTTGAATGCATTGTGGGTAATGAATGGTTGAAAATGAATGAAGGTTTTACTTAAAAGTAACTACAGTAAAATTTTTTAGAAATCAGGTACTTTCAACCTCTCTTGTAGGTATTGTAAAATCCTTATGACAAAAATGATACCGTTTTTAAAAATAATCTCACTTTATTGAATCTACCGATCCGCGGTTACAATAAGCACAATTTATGCCATAAAGATTACTGAGCCGTTATCGATTACAAGGACATTTTAAATTGCAACACTGTCTTATACCTACCTATTACGCCGAACGACCCAAATAACCAGGAACAGAATATTATTTAGAGATAACCTATGGCGATACCTAACACAGATAACATGACATGACAAAATTACATTAGGTAAGAGTATTTTTGTATATCGGCAAATTAGCCTAGAAGGGTGTCAAGAATCAGACAAAAAGAACTAAATTAGCATAGGATTTGAGAACCAACAAAATCGATGTGGATATTATTACAGAGCTTACTATCAAATCCATTTTCCAAGAAAGATTTGTTGATTTACAATTTAGGAGCGAAAAGCTTAGCTGTTAGATCTCAATATACTAAGAAACAGTCACGACGGGACTGCGTCCAAGCTGGTCTAGGACCGAAAACAACGTAGAATGTGCCAGCCCCGACTCATCCCATGGGTGTCGTAAAAGTCGACTGCGGGAGATTGCCCGGTATAGACCAATAAGCACCTTGGGGCACCCGAATGATGAAGGGCTAACCACCAACAACAGCTTACCCAAAGAGGGTTGGTGTCAGGCATGCTGCTTAGGTTTTACCTAAGCCAAAACCTTGAGCAGTATGGTTTGGAATGTTGTCATTCCAATACTCTTCGTTCATCAGTCTCTCGACATGGTCTGTGTCTCTTTTCTATACATTCATTCATCACTAGCACTTTTCAGGTGTAATGGAGAATATAACTCAAAAGCGAGTAGATGGCTTGATGACATCTGACCGATATGAATGGAATAGGAAACATACTGCGCCGACTACAGATAGACTGGGAACAGGGCAGGGAGAAGAATTGTCACGATGGGACTGGCGTATAAGCATATTTACAACAGTCCCTTAAAAAAATAAGAAAAAAAATAATATATAAAAGTAGGGTGCAGTCAGTGACATTATTTCTTGTTTAGTTGCACAACACTATCTCGGAGATTGTTTTGATAGTATTTAATCTAAAAGTCAGATAATGTTGATAATATTATTATTTACCCATGTAACATACTGCAGTGAAAATGCTGCTGTAAACATTCAATGTCAAATCGATTGACATAAAATGACTTGCACGTAGGTATTATGTGCGAAATAAAACAACTAAACGGATTCCCCTCCACAAAATGACAAATATTCTCAATCGACTTTGTGTTTTACTACTAACAAGTTAAGGTTAACAATCGATTAACAATTGCAAATGCAGCCGGAACCATTTTCCGCCCGCTAAGAGTACGGAAAATCCCACTTCTTGGTCAGAGGGTGACATAAAACTAATATGATCTTACCTCTGCCGATAAAAAAAGGCCTCAGATCACATATTTATCAAATACTTACGATCTTAGGCATTCTTTGTTTTGTCGCAATTGGTATATATATAAATGTACTACATATAGTACGTACGGGGTGACATACCCCCTGACTAGGAAGTGGGATTTTCCTTACGCGTAGCGGTCGGAAAAGGCCCCTTAATGGTCAGGTGTGTCATTAAATATACACATACAGTGAAAATACTGACATAAAATATACAAATAAAACTAAAAATAATATACAAATAATAAACTTCATGTAAAGGGAGGAACAAACTTGCTGAGTTTCTTGCCCGTTCTTCTCAGAACAAGGCCTCCTGGTAGTTTACGAACGGATGGTGTAGCTTAAATATTGGAAACGGTTTTTCTTTTCGTTTCCAGTGTTTAACGTCATTTCTTTGACGATTCATGAGTGTATGTAATCATAACTTATATGAATAAACCATATTTTCATTTTTCAATGAAATACTGACCTGGTGAACATACAGGGCCGCGCTGAACGCATTGGGAAACTTATCCGGGTACAACTGCATGTTGGTCTTGAGCACGTCCGCGGGGTTGGTGACGAGCGACGCCGCTATCCCAGCGACGATGCCGCAGCTGAAGTGGACCGCGCTGGCGGCGCTGGGGGATTGCAGCCATTCTGCAACAGGAGACAAGGGTCATTTTCGTGTGTCAACATTATTATCTATCTACTGAATATTTATGTGCATGCCGTGTGGCGACGTCACCGACCCCCGTCTCTCTCGTGGGAGTCGCACACGGCGACTGCCGCACTCAGAGACGCCAATTAACGTTAAAGAGTACTTAATACAAAAAAATATGAGATTCTTGCCGGGTCAATGGTCTAGTTTCTAATGTTTTTTTTTTTTGGAATTAAGTTATCATTAACTAGATAGGGCAGATGCACTATCTAGTAAATTACTACGATTAAAGTTCCCGGTAATTGGCAATAGGCTAGCCCCTATTACTAGCGAAACCCGAGTGTTAAAACTCCTATTCCCTATCCACCCCTTAGGCGGCGTTTGGCGAAAGGCGTGATTTAATAAGAATAAATTAATTGTAAAGGTAAATTATTTACTTCAACTACCTACAAGTCTCGTTAAATAAATCAGCGTAACTGCCATTTTAGGTCGATGACATATGTTATAACTGGTATAATCATTTATATCAAAAATTAAATTAAATAAAGTAGAAGTAGTGTAGTAAAGCATGACAATGCAGTTTACTCCAGAGATCTACTTTATCAAAGACAAGGCATTGTAACATTTTTTTATGAGACGCCTTCATTTCGTGACTAATCAAGATAACAGAAACAAATACATTTTTATCATTACGCGCGCTAATGCCGAAAATTCCTACATCAACATGCGCCATGATAAATGTATTATCATTACTGGACAATTTAATACCTTTTATCTCTAATTAAACATCTAGATTTTCGGCGATAACAGGTCAAGACTATTAGAAAATTCTAGCTGTTTGTGATGGGTGTGTAGTGTAACTAACAACAAGATGGTTAAAATCTAGAATCAATTAAAAAACAGACAAGGTTATGATCGTGATATATAATATGTAATAAACTAATAAAATTAGATTGGTAACTGTTTTGTTTTATAAGCAGTGTTCAAAATTAGAGTAGCGTTTCTGTATTCGGGGGTAAATCCCCTTGTACGACACCCATGAGACATTGATGTATTAACAGTTATACTTTAAAATTTTTACACACATTTAATTTTTTAATTACAAATAATGCCATGTGGTGACGGCAGAGTAAAATACATTTGTCACCAACCTCCATCTCTCCCGCGGGTGTCGTACAAGGCGACAGTGATTAGTAAAGGGCAGCAACGTTTCTATTTCATCATTTAGCAATATACTACAATTTACGTGCTCAATAGATTTTCACCCCCTATTACATGGGACTAACATTATAATCGGCGAAATGTGGGTGCTAGTTCACCTCTGCCTACCCCTTCGGGGATATAGGCGTAATTTATGTGTATGAAAATCACAAAATTTTCTAATTGCTTTTTTTGTGGTTGGGTTTTATCATTAGATAGACTATTAACAACTTGATAACAGTGGGTGCGGCAGATTAAATTAATATCAATAAACACTACGATACTGTACTGTACTTTATGTAGGTACTTGGCAACAGACTGATTAGTTCATTATTATCAATTAATTCAACTCAATCAAGACGTTTACAAATTGGACTTATCATTAACAATGGGACAATAACATAGACGTTAGACGGATAGCGTTTGAATATTGTAGCCTTATTTGTCTTTTTTATTAGCCTACCAGATCGCTTGAGATGCTAGGGCTAGAGGGGAGACTTTTGCCCAACAGTGGGATCTTGTTACTATTAAAAAAATTACAAAGTTTTACTTCAACTAATTATTAAAATCTTACCTTTCGGTGCGGCTTGTTTTGCTTGCGAGTAGAACATCAAATAGAGTCCCGAGAACGGTGCGTCTCTGGCCAATGTTGGGCCAAGTCCACACGACAGGCCACGAATACCCTCAGCCCTGTATATGGCCTTTAGGGCCCCGCCCATACTGTTATATTTGTACACGCCAGATTCGTACCTGGAATAGAATTGTTCAGTTTGAAGTTACCTATAGTCTTTTTTTTTTTCGAAGGACCTAGGCTGTTGACCGAGAGGCCTTTACAGTATCTACCGGGGTTTTTGGGGAAGGCGAAGACCTTGACCTAAAGCCAAACGTGTCCTCAAGCCTTGCAGTAGAGCACTCCCTGTGAGGGTGCCATCACGGCAGGCGCCCCCCGTGGGAACCCATAGTCTGTACCATCTAACTTGTCATATTTGGCAAACAATTTTGGCACACCTTTTTATTGAAAATTGCAATAAAAATCAACTGATAACTAGATTCAATAGGTTTCAGTCTATAATAACGATTTATTGTAATAGATTATTGACTTTGTTATTATTTTATTTTTAAATGGGTGAATAAATAAGTTGTGCCAAGATTGTTTACCAACCACTTAGGTGTTACGGGCAAAAGTGCATCGACGGGCTAACATCCACTATTGTATGTAAATTACTTTCATATACGATTTACATTGTTAATGTAAGTTGTTGCGCAGTAAAACATTGCAATTGAATGATTAAAAATACCAAGACCCGAAGTATATTTCACGACGTTAGCTTTTAGCTGTATCTAGAGAGTACTGGAAGTTTTAAAAATTTTCCAGGTGACAGAGTATAAAATCTCGACATTATTCTGACCTATTTTTTATATATTTTTTTAAATATTTACATTATGTTGAAATATTGATTTTAGATTTAGTTATCATTGTGTTTAGACATTAAAAAAAAAGTACTTATCAAAGTGACCATTAAATTAACACAATTTAGCTAATTTTAATTAATAAAAAATATCTATTCATCAATCAACAAAAAAAGTTAATAAGATACCGCTTTTTATTATAAATCAAATTGTGTGCCTTATGAATATGATTGAGGTATAAGCAAATTAATAAAATGCCTTGTTGAAACTGACGAGCCTAATTTACTTTTCTACGACATAAGCTAACTAGTCTGTGGTGATAGCAAGACATTGATAAAGCGTCCACAGCGAGTAATCAACTGTTGAATTTAAATATAAAATATGTTGTTGAACTCGGGTCTCAGTTATATAACCAGTGAAAACACATGAGTAAACATAATAATATACAGTCACTGATAATTTTTACTTTAACTGCATTTGTGTAAACGCCGCGTGGTGACGACAGACCTGAATACAATTATCACCACACCCATCTCTCCCATGGGTGTCGTACAAGGCGACTAAGGGTGAAGACAGCAATGGTAACAGTAATTGGGTTTTTCTTTATTTCTTACATGGGACCTAGCTTAATTGGCGAAAAGTGGGTGTTATTTGGCTCTTTTCACCTCTGGGAATATCTCCTTGCTGGAATATAGGCGTGATTTATGTATGTATGTGTAAACTAACTCACCTAGTCTTTATGACGGTGATCGGTATCAAAGTAACCCCACTCATAGTTCTAGCTATGATGCCTAATCCAACTGCTTCCATAGGGCCAAGATCTTGATTCTTGCTCTTCCCAAGCTTCCCCTTCAACCAATGGAGCGATGAGAAGTACAATCCCACACCGGGAACGCATCGTGCCATAGAAGGGACCATACCACGCCATAGCCCAGCTAGTTGCTCTTGTCGAACGATGTTCGTGAAAATTGTTAGCATTCCAGGTTGGATACGTCCACTGAAACAAAGATTTTTATCTTAAGCCAGCTGCAAAGAGTTTTTATTCGATATACAAGCTTTTACGATTGAATGGTTTTGATTGAATGCTTAACAATATCATAAGTATTGTAATCATACCAGATATGAACAAGCGAATTTTGATTTTCGGAATCAGTTTTCAGCAAAACTTGATTTGCCGTTTCATCAATACGTCCTTGGTCTATGTTTTATCATATTTTCATAGATAGTTTGATTAAGATTCTTATGTTATTCAACATTAGTTGTCATCTTTTCACATGACTTTTTAAAGCCATTACTGGCGACACTTCTGATATACGAGCTAGAACGAGGTCCATAATGATCACACGCACATCTATTATCTGAAAATCCAAACCGCCGCAGTGTTTATAATTTCTTCGCTTCCCTTGCCCTGCCCATTATTCCGATAGATACATCTAATGAAAATTTGACTGATAACGGGAATTAAACAAAACATTTTATTATCTTTCGCAGTGACGTCGATCTGGAATCGCATCTGACGGTGGCTGATAATATTATCTCGAATAGTATCTCACGTTACTGATCTACAAATATTTACAATTGTTTTTTTTATTGTTAGAAGTTAAAGTTACAAAACCCCTGTCTCCCTTTGCCTTTGATTGAGGTACTTGCGTATAGAATAAAAAATGAACTCACTTGACGGTCGTTGCGACGACATTCTGATTGGGGTTCTGTAACCGTGTCTTCACCAAATCCAAGGGCTGGAACAGGATTGTACTGAACGTGCCAGAGAATGAACCAGCCAAGAAAGCCTTGAAGACAGGATGGTACTGTGAATAAAATAATAAATATTAGTGATGGATGACAAGCTCTCGATTACACAAAAGCAACCAAAGATACTCTTTGACCTCTCGTCTTTGTGATTTGGGTTCAATATTACTTAAGCCTGATAAGTCAACTTACATTCGCCACAATATCCATATTATTATTAGTCAAAAGAATTCTTGAAACTCTTCAACGTTATACTGTCAGGTAATATCCTTCGGGTACACTCCAAATTTGTAATATTTGAAATTGTAGAGCCAAGGGCAAAATGACCGTATTTGCAGAAAAAATTTCAAGTAAAGACTTAAATCGTATCCGAGTAGTCTGAGTAGTATATGGGGTTGACACGGAACATCAAGGAAATGGTCATTTTTTGCAATACGGCGCTTGAAAAATGCATGTATACAACTGACAGATGGAATGGTAATAAAATAATGGCCTGCAACGGCGAATTGCAGACGGTTCTTAGCGCACTTAAAACTGTTCAATGTCCACAGAACTCAATTAAACACAGCGATTTAATTTGGAGACAGAAAACCACGAAAGGTGAAGAATTTAGCCATTAGTACCAAGACTGGAAGTAATTATCGTCTACTCAATTAGTGAACACAAGAGACAGAGTAATTCGTAGCACAATTTCACACGATAGGAGAGGAGCGCTCAGAAGGCAGCCATCGGGCGCACTGATTACAAACGAATGGCCTGATATGTGAAGTAGGTACATTTATAGGCGTCCGCTATCGCCCGCAGACGGCCACTGTGGGTGAGCAAATGTTAAAGGTGTAAAGTCGCGCTTGCCAACCCGTGATAATAACGTATCCGTGCCTACCAACTAGGGGGTAATGAGTAACGATAAGGGGCTACGATATTGTTGCTTCTTGATAAATGGCTGTATTGAAATTGGCTTTACAATAAAAAGTACTCGTTGAAAGATAGCGGTGCTATTTTCTTCTTTATTATTATACTTGGTCAATTCAACCACATAATGTTATACGAGAAACAGTTGATGTCTTCGTACAAGACTATCATTTGCGTGAATGCATCTTCACTAAGTATATTCTAGGGTAAAGCTGCAATTGCTTCATCATCATTATTAGCAATTGCTTGACAATGGGATGTTAACCTGTGTAGGTAAGTAGTTATGAGTACCATACCTACTCTTATTCAGCACAACTAAGTATTTGATAAGATATCAGAAATTGTACCAACTCTACTAATTAAAAATTTATATTTATAAAGCTATCATAATACATTTTGATAAAAGAGAAAATTTAAATAACACTTCAAAGCGATCTATTGCGCGTTGACAGTGGGTAAGTAGCATTTCAATAACAAAAGATTGACGTTAGCTTTATCGCAGCTTATTTTGAAAACATAATGGCTAACAACGCCACGAATTCGCATATCGGAATCGATAGTATTTTATAATAACTGATTTAGATTATCAACATAACAAACAGAATGGGGCGATACTTATTCATTAATGTTTCTACAAACAAGGCAAGGCACTAAAATACAAAAGATTTATTGCAGTCTGTAAATAATTGTTAAATAGTAATGCCATATATTGCTAATTGTACATTACATTGTTTTTGGTTTGGTTGGTGGTAGAGACTAGAAGAGACAATCTAATGTTTTATCTTATTTAACTCGTATGTTCAATTACTGACGCCGACGTTATGTTTCTGTACAATAGGACAGATTCTGTACAGATTTATTTATCGAGAACGAGAAACTCTCCTTGACTGGCTTGTTTTGATCATGCTGAAGTCATACTGTACAAAACTGTTAGCACAAAGTTGTTTGAAAAATTGTGACATGTTGTGGTAACTGACTATTTATTTAAGTAGGTACCTATATTTTTAATATTTACTAAATCTTTAATGAAATATATTTGCTAAAATGTGATTCAAATGTTAAAATATGTTATACCTCCATAGTTTAGTTACTTTATCACTTATTTATATAACCTTTAACCATAATAATACATTACTTTGGGTGATAATATACTTATCTAAAATGATGTTCAATTAAAAATATAACTTTATTTTGCCTAATTTTCGTATAATGTATAATTGCCCAAAGACAATTCAGACCTACATATAGATAATTTGTGTCAAATGTCATATTCGTTTTGAAATATTTGACTCCTAACATTTATTTTGTCATCTATTTCTGTGGAGATCATTACAATACAGATACTAAATCGAGGTTGATATACAGATATCATAATTATTAGTGATTGTGATTAATAGAAGTCAATCAAAAATTATACACATAGATACATAACTCGCACACCAACAATGTGAGGTCCCATTTAGTACAGGGTGAGCCTATTGCCATCTATTGGGCATGTAACTGGCAGTATACACATTATGTTAATATTTCTTTTAACATTTTAAATGGGGATAGAGATAACTTATAAGTAATAATAATAGTTGAGTAAAATTGTTACATTGATATGGTGTTTCTTTCACCTTAGAAGTAATTATAAATTATGAGGTATTGATTCAGTACAATCGGTTCTAGTTTCTAAATGCCACTTTTTTTTTCAAGAATAATAATTTTTCTAAATGAATCACAATGTTGTGTACCTTCATAGCTTCAGTTATCCATCTTCAATAATGGCCCAGTCTATATTTGTTGTCAAATATAATATGTAGTGGAGATAATAATGTCACATAAAACAAATCAGAAGACAATATAATAATAGATGCTGAACTTTAGTCTCATGTTATGTAGACATACTAAACTTGACAACTTATTCAATTATGTGTTATAATTATGTATTAATACCTAATTAATATAGTAGCAAAATTTAATTTAACAATTTAACTAATAGTTAAAGTAATTACTTAAATGACCAATGAAATATTAATGACAGTGAAGTGCCAATCGCTTCTAATTAACATGATCAACGTTTAACACAAAGTAAAATAATAAACTAGAATGTGTTTCTATAAGAAAGAGCTAAATCAAATCATGCAAACTTCAACATAGACAGGCATAGAAAAGTACTTAACAATGGTATTGGTACTTCCCCATTGTTATACTTGTTACCTACCTCAACAAAAAACTCCATTCTGTACTACTTGACTATAATGATGACGATATTTAAGGTACTTTTTAGACCTTATTGACACAATAATATGACTTCTTTAAGCCAAGTATTATTTACAAATGAAAATGCCAGTTGTTCACTAGAGCTTCAAGAGTGATGCCATACTAATATGACATTGCAGGAGTAATGCCGATACGTCGATAACACAGGAATAAAACCGTCCCAGCCATCGATATAGGGTCAACGCAGAGGACATTGATAACGAATGAGACAAACAACTTCGCAGGGGTCCACTTACGTCGCTATCATCGCTCTTGAGGTCAGAAGGCGGCACTGTGTCGATCGCCCAACCATTTGAAAAAGCATTCAAACTTTTAGACATTACTTACATAAACAAATTACTCATGTATTTACAAAATTTTGAAAGATTTTTATGTATTATCAATGTCATTTTCCTAGAACTCTTATTTTCTTTTCTATTTTTTACTCTAACGTTTATTAACTTCATCTAATACAGCACACTATTTACATCCTTAATAGTTTCAGTAAATAAATTCATTTTCAGGAATTTCAGGCGATTAATCAAATCTGACTGACACTGACAATGACATGACAACCGTCAACCGTGACAAAAGCGAAAACCTCGCGAAAACCGTACTTAATCTAGATTATGTTAGCAAAGAGTGCTTGTATTGTACACATCTGCGAATTGGTGCGACGCGAATTTGCAACAAAGAAAACTGCAACTTGAATATCTGCGATGCGATTCGGTGCGGCAATTATTTTCAATTTTCATCAATCGAAATCTTGGAGCTGCAACTGCAAGTGAACATTTTTAAATCTGTCAATCACACGATAGGATTTCGTTTCTAGAGTGCGGGCCAGATAAGTCCGCGCGTGGTCAAAATTGTAACTAAAATTTCGTCTCCTATTTTGTTTGTCTATCCCCCGAATACAGAAACGCTAATTGGGGGACTGCATATAAAGTTAAGTGGACATTACCTGTCAGAATTTGTATGGAAAAACGTCAATTTTGACAACATTTAAATGTTAAGCAAGACTCAAACTTTGATTAGCGTTTCTGAATTCGGGGGTAGGAGTGTCAATGTACCAATGTTAGGGAGCAGCGCCACCCTCGCGCGCGGACTTATCTAGCCCGCGCTCTATGAGCAACATTTTTACCCTAAAATCTTGTCAACGTCACAGTTGTTCAACCGTACGGTGTGTTAGCCAAAGAGTACAATTTATCATGTTAGCCGTACGGTTAAAAACACGTGACGTGGACGTGGTGCCTTTGTACCTACGGCAGTCCGCCATAAGTACAAAGGAACCAAACATAGGGCACCTACCGCCAATCAAAATGCAAAAAATATTTTATTGGTTTAAAATAAACAAAATATACTTACGCAAAAGGTAACAGTGCGCAGTAACATAGCCAGCTCGGTCTGTCGGGTTTAATTGGTTAAATTTTAATTGGTCTTTCATGCTGGCCTAGGAGCGATGAAATAATGTAAAATAGGTCAGCCCTGACTCATCCCAGGTGTCGTAAAAGTCGACTAAGGGTGATTGCCCGGCGTAGACCAATAATGGCCACCTTGTCTTGGCACACGAATGGCAAATCACCAACAACAGCATATTCAAAGAGGGTTGGTGTCAGGCAGGCGGTCGACTGTAAAACCTAACCCAAAACTTTAAGCAGTATGGATTGGAATGTTGTCATTCTAATCACTCTCTCCATTCGTCGGATTCTCGGAAACTGTACAGTAAATAGACTGGAAACAAAAGAAGAAGAACGCAGACATCTAAATATTCCAATATAAAAAAATATTTACTACAAAATATATTAAGACCGGAAAAGTTAACCGTTGTTATAACCATCATTTTAAGGGTATAAATTATGTCTATATTTCATTCTCAGACTTAAAGATACACAAAAAAATTAATAAAAATCGGGCAAACCGTTTTGGGTGAGCTTTTTGACGAACACTGTGACACGAGATTTTATTAAAGTGCGTTTCATCTTAAAGTTTCTATATAAACATAGATAAATACAAACTGTAGTGACATAAGAAGAATAGACTCATTAAGTAAAAAAGGGTTAAATCATACTAAAATATTATATTTATTATGATTAACAATAATTATGTTCATCTATCATGTCTACATTTGACATTTCCTCACTCTTATCAGTCGTTAAATCGATAATAGTACTATTTATTTACAGTAAAAAAAAAAACTAAAATAAATATCATCATCATCATCATCATCATCAACCCATGTTTGTCCACTGTTGGACATAGGTCTCTCCTAATGCACGCCACTGCTCCCGATTTTCGGCTACTCTCATCCAGCCCACTCCAGCCAGTCTACGAATGTCATCATCCCATCTTGTCGCAGGGCGTCCTACATTACGTTTACCGAGTCGCGGTCTCCACTCAAGAACTTTACGGCTCCAACGGCCGTCAGTTCTGCGGCTAATGTGACCAGCCCACTGCCACTTCAGTTTGCTGATTCGGTGGGCTATGTCGGTAACTCTGGTTCTCTGACGGATTACATCATTTCTGATACGGTCCTTCAGAGATACTCCGAGCATAGCCCTTTCCATAGCTCTCTGAGCGACTTTAAACAGGTGGACTAGTCAAGCCGTGAGTGTCCACGTCTCGGCGCCGTATGTCATAACTGGTAAGACGCACTGGTCGAAGACTTTCGACTTGAGACATTGAGGGATGGGTGACGAGAAGACTTGACGAAGCTTACGAAATGCTGCCCAGCCTAGCCGAATTCTTCTATTGGCTTCTCTCTCGAAGTTGTTTCTGCCTAATTGGAGCGTTTGTCCGAGATAGACATATTCTTGAACAACCTCGAGAGGTACTCCATTAACAGCCACCGGACCCGGATCAACGAGCTCGTTGAACATGACCTTGGTTTTATCCAAGTTCATCCGGAGACCAATGCGTTTAGAAGATTCGGCCAGGCTGCTCACCATCTCCTGTAGGTCTTGCAGGGTCTCAGCCAGGATGACGATGTCGTCAGCAAATCGAAGGTGTGAGATGTACTCGCCATTTATATTGAGTCCACGTCTTTTCCAGTTGAGCGTTCCGAACATGTCCTGCAGCGCAGCGGAGAAGAGTTTCGGGGATATTACATCCCCTTGCCTCACACCGCGGCGCAGCAAGACAGGCTCGGTCTGGCCATTCGGGAGTACGACGGACATATTAGCGGCGTCATACAGACATCTCAGCACCTCGATATATCGCCAGTCAACTTGGCACCGCTGCAAGGCCTCAAGAACAGACCAGATCTCGACGGAGTCAAAAGCTTTCTCATAATCCACAAACGCCATGCATAGGGGCTGGTTATACTCCTTGGTCTTCTGTATAACCTGCCTCACTGTGTGAATGTGGTCCATGGTGCTATAACTCCGCCGGAATCCCGCCTGCTCCGGCGGTTGTGCTTCGTCAAGTCTTCGTGCAAGGCGATTCGAGATGACTCTTGAAAACAACTTATAAACGTGGCTCAGGAGTGAAATTGGTCGATAGTTCCTCAGTAAGGTCTTGTCGCCTTTCTTGAAGAACAATACGACCAAGCTCCGATGCCACGCCCTTGGAGTTCTCCCGTAGAAAAGAACAGAGTCAAATATACGCCGGAGCTCCTTTAGCACCGGTTGACCGGCAGCTTTTAGAAGCTCGGTTGTGACTCCGTCCTCCCCCGGGGCTTTTCCATTTTTAAGTTGCCCAAGAGCCGCCTCGATCTCCTCTAGGCTGATTTCGGGGAGATCCTCCGTCACATGACGGGTTAATGTGGCTCTTAAATCCCTCTCATCTGGCGTAGGGAGGGGCGAGTGCGGTGCGTATAGCTGGCTATAGTAGGAATAAACTTCCGAAAGAATCTCCGGTTTTGACGTGACGACTTATCATAAATGGAGGGGTTTGGACCATAACCCACCACGCTGGTCCAGTGCGGGTTGGTGGGTGGTTTTGCCAGGGCCTCGTCTGTTATACAGCAGGACGCACCGCTTGCAGGGGAGGTTGGCTTGGGACTCGAAAGATGTTTTGTGAGCCCCCTTGCGTCCCACAAAATAAATATAATTTATTTATTTATCAAACACTTTGCGTTTCATCTTATAGTTCCTATGCCGTAAAGTTGGTAGTATTGCAAGAAAATGATACCATGTCAACTTTATTGTACTACCTTTAATTCAGGGAGTTTTTTTTTCAATTAACTAGATAAACAATTATGCATCTATCTTATTCTGTTACTTATAACTACTAGCGGTACTAAGTAGTAGTTACATATAAGTTTATTTTATGAAAGTCATAAGCCAAAGCTCGTGAAAATTTGCGAGAACAGTTAGACCATGATATTAAAAATGTGATAGAAATTAGATAGATAAATATAAATTGTAGTGACGTAAGAAGGATAGACCCATTGACTAAAAAAAAAGTTAAATTATGATAAAATAATTTATTTATTATCATTAACAATAACTGTGTTCATCTAACATGTCTACATTTGACATTTCCTCACTCTTGTCAGTCGTTAAATTGTAATTAGTACTATTTATTTACAGTTATAAAACTGAAATAAATGTATTTAATTTATTAATCAAACACTTACTGCCGCACTCAGAGACGTCAAATAACGTTAATGAGTACTTAACGTCAAAAAATGACAATTCAAAACTAGTCGCTATTCTTGCCGGGTCTATGGTCTAGATTTGAATGAAAATTTTTGACATTAAATACTCATTAAAGTTAATTGACGTCTCTGAGTGCGGCAGTTAATAAAACTGATACTGGTAACCCAATTTAATGGCGGCAATCCGAACTTGTACACACTAATATGGATTATCCGGCACCTCCTTACGTTTTTCACGTTCACAAAACACCTTAGCTTTGGACATGATTTTCTCAAAGTTTGTCTTTACAACATAAAATAACCTGTAACTATGACTTACGGGTTGATGTTGTTGACAGACAGGGCAGCCATCATCACGGCATAGGAACTATAAGATGAAACGCACTATAATAAAACTGATACTGGTAACCTAATTTAATGGCGGCAATCCGAACTTGTACACACTAATATGGATTATCCGGCACCTCCTTACGTTTTTCACGTTCACAAAAGACCTTAGCTTTTAACACAATTAATCTTTCATCACTTATCAATGTTTTGGACATGATTTTCTCAAAGATTGTCTATAAAACATAAAAAAATATGCAACTATGACTTTCGGGTTGATGTTGTTGACAGACAGGGCAGCCATCATCACGGCATAGGAACTATAAGATGAAACGGACTATAGAGTAATATACAATAGGTCTATATACTCAGAACAATAACTTAAGCAATGTGGCACCCATATTTTAACGTAAAATTCATTTCATTCATACTTTTCACCCACTCATTATTTCATAAGACTACAGATAAAATATACACTAAAGACTTGGCTGTATGGGCTAGACCCTTTGCCTTCCCTAAAATATAGTGAGAATTTAAAACTAAACTAACAAAAAAAAACATAAAATAGGGTGGATTCTGACAACGGTTCTGTAAAACTAAGATTAAATTGACAACAGTGTTTCTCTTTCATTCTCAATACAGAATAAAGAGGACAGACTGATATTAAATTTAGTTTTAAGCTTAGAGAACCATGTCAGAATTGACTCTAATGTCAAGCTATCAACGTCAAAATCATAGACTATACGGTCAAAATATGTCAAAATACGACGTTTGTCTATGAAAGAGGAAGACACAGATTATTATTTGGTTGTAATTGTGAAACAACTGTGGAAACAATTGACTTAAACTGACTTATCATTGCAATTGTAATTGCAATTCTTGTTACGATACAAAATTAAGCCAAATAAAAATTGGTTATGAGTACTACTTAATTGTGATAAATCTTACTTTATAACGATTTTAGATAACTTAAAATACTTGTCAGCATGGTTTTGATGGAGCAAATCGCAGCATTGATCGATTACTTGGAGAGCCAGCCAGAGTTGGCGTTCGGCACTTGCAGCCGAGCAATGGAAGGTCGTAGTCTGGCCAAACGTCTTTGGGAAGAGTGTGCCGTAATTTTAAACTCTGTTTCCACAGACTGCCCAGTGAAAACACCGGCTGAATGGCGTGCAGTAAGTATTGATACTGCACATGACTTATCAAAATAATACATACATTGTCATACTTTCTATAATAATACATACTATTTAAAGTTATGACCAAGACTGCAAGCTCCGTCCAAATGTTTATGTGATGAACAGACATTTCGTTTCTTTAATAGAAAAACGACATGTCTTCTATGCTGGTCAGGGAGGGAACAAATTACGTAGAATTGGCTCATCCCATGGGTCGTAAAGTCGAATAAGGGAGATTGCCCAGTGTAGACCAATAAGCACCTTGGGGCACGCAAATGGTGGAGGGCAAACCACCAACAACAGTATACCCAAAGAGGGCTAGTGTCAGGCAGGCGGCCGGCTGTACAACCTAAGCCAAAAGTTTGAGCAGTATTATTGTCATTCCAATCACTCTGCGATCATAGGTCTCTCGACATGGTCCGTTCCGTCTTTTTTCTATACATTCATTCATCACTAGCACCTTTACGGTGTGATGGATGATATGAATCAAAAGGGAGTAGATGGCTTGATGACGTCTGACCGATAAGAATAGAAGAGAAAACATACTGCACCGACCCCAGATATCCTGGGAACAGGGCTGGGAGAAGAAGAATTGAAAAACTACACAATTAAAAAAAAACCAAATAACACTTTGTATTGTATTTTTGCAAGAAAATAGTTTTTAATTTGTGTCTATTTTCTATTTAAGAAGCGAATTTTGTTCTCGAATCAATGTACAATTTATCCATCCTCTTGGTTTAAATTGCTTACTTTAATGAGATGATAGGTGTGGCATGTGAGTGTCAGAAATATTTATTAATATTATTTTAAATTATATGCCTCAAAGGTTTTTATAGGAGTCGGGGTGGCGAAGGTGACTAGTTGTCAAGAGGCCTCTTAAACCTACACTTGGGTCACAAGTCCCAGGCGCTGCCACTGATTCCCCTCTAAGCCACACTGTGGACTCGGCACCTGCACTGTGAATCCATGGAATGCTAAGTGAAAACTTATCTTTCTCTCTTTTTTCAGTTCTATAATGAATACAAGTGCAAGCTCCTAAAGAAGGTTAAACTACAAAAACAGACACTAACTCCTGCAGGTACCTAATCATAGTGTACTTTGAATTCAGCCAAACAGAAGAAATTAAATAGGTACTTAAATATTGTTGATTATTCTCCTTTTAAGGTTGTGGTCCAGCCAAACCAAGTTTATTAACACCACTACAGGAACGTTTACACCATATCCTAGGGTGAGTTCTGTATTTTACTACTATACATCTCTCTACAATTGATCAAAAATAAAGTAATAAGTTCTAGCCCCTTGTAGTATTTTGTTAAGTTTAATTTATTTATTTGCACCTTTTTTAATTCTTATTGTTTGTTGTAATTGTTTTAATATGTTTATTACAATAAAAATATTACACTTTTCCCAGGACAGAATTTGAATATAGTATTACCCCACTGAAAAAGAATTCATCACGAGATGACAGTTCTCAACAAGATTGTAACATTACTCGAAACGAAAACAATATTCCTATAGAAGAAAATGGTTCTACTCTTCATACGGTGCTACCTACAAAATCCCAAGAAAGAGTAACATGTCACTCAGGTTTTCATAAAGATGAGGGTAATTTTGCTAATTTGCTTAAAACCAATACAATATTTGTACCTACTATAAGTGTGTATACAGAAGCATAATTTGGAGAAATTTTATCATTGTTGTGCAGAGAAATTCATAATGGAATGAAACTTAATCGTAGGCAGGATATGTATACAGGGTATAATAAATTTGTAGTTAATTATGTTATACAAAATATATTTTTTTTAATTAATTTTAGACAAAGACAATGCCACCACAATAGATTCTTCAAATGTGGAGGTGAAGGTTGAGCCAATTGCACCCATAAACTCCAATGACATCTCAGAGCATGCTCAGGCAATGAATAATCTGGCTAAGTCAATTGACAGGCTGGGAGGCAACGTAGAGAGAGCAGCTGACAAGCTGGGTCGATTATTAGAAAATTTCGGGGATATGATTGGCCTTTTAGTCGCACCAGCTGCAAAAAAGGTTTGCTTTTCATATTATCTATTTAAGATTCTATTTCAAATTTATTATTCTTGGTGATTGGGTTAAAGATAATGCGGGTTCGATTGTGGCATCTCTTTCATATTTATATTTCATCATATTTTTCTAAATCTTTCTGACTATATATATTTTTTCTTACATACATACATACATAAATCACGCCTATATCCCCGAAGGGGTAGGCAGAGGTGAACTAGCACCCACGTTTCGCCAATAATATTAGGTCCCATGTAATAGGTGGCGAGCCTATTGCCATTTATCGGGCACAACAGTCACAGTACATTGCTAGGCAGTATAAGAGGAACGCTGCTGCCCATTCCTCATCATTGATTTATCCTTAGTCGCCTTGTACGACACCCACGGGAGAGATTTGGGGTGGTGACAATTGTATTCTACTCTGCCGTCACCACACGGCATATTTTTTCTTACCTTCATAAAGACTATTTTTTCTAACATTTATCTTAATAATGTTCAAATAAAATCTAAAACGTTAGATAGTTTAGATACCGAGTTGTTTTACCATTTTTCATTATAAAAATTCTTTGCCATTTATGTTTTCGTTTTTTTTTCATTTTTGATTGTTTAAAAATCATCCAATGTCTTTACTAAATAACTCAATTGGTTTTCAGCGGCGAATTCATAAAGAGGACCCTCCTGTGGATACTGAATCTGATTGATGGCAAGGCATGGCCTATAAATGGATAGGAATATAGCCAGGATCATAGTCAAGAATTAGGAGAAACTTTGGGTACTGCAATTACTATTTAAAAATAGAACATTCTGTCTTTATTGGTGAGGTTTTAAAGAGATTGATGGTATCCAACCCAGTAATAAATTAAGTTTTAAAACAAAGACGTTAAGACTACATTTTATCATAATAAGCACAAAAAGCGAAATATTATGCTATGTAGGTAGATACAAATAATTTGCCTTTCCAACCGACCTAGTCAGCAATACTAGTCTTTTGTGTTGGGTGTAGCAAATATACATTTAGGCAATCTTAAGTGGATTTTATCTACTAATAATTAAGATATAATATTAAAGATTATATCATATAGAAAAAAATACAATAAATATATTTGAGAGTTATACTTTGTATTATTTTAAGTCCAGAAACATCTTTCGTGTTATTGATTGACTATTTAATTATTACCGACATCTGAATCTTTGTTATGGTTTTGCATTTGACATTATGTCAGGGGTAAAAAACAATTGCTTCTTCATATAAATAATTTATTATGATAAACTGCCAGACACTATATATTTTGTTTTTGCATAACAGTGTGTATGTGAGAGCTTGTAGTTAGTTGGTATTAGGTTTGCTGTATAATTGTGTTATGCGACGCGACTGTAAATCTCCCCCTAAATAGACTAAAAATACACGTAGCATGTAAACGCAGATACCTACCTATAATGTTCATGACTGTTTTCTTATTAGTGTTGCTGTTAAATTTTTACCAGTAAAGAAAATTTATCTGTGTTCTTAGGAATACTTAATTAATATGAGCTTAAATGTAGGCAAGCAATAAAACATCGTTTAAATTATTACTTATTTAATCTACGTACTTTCATAAAGCGGAAAGTACTTTATGAAACTT
This sequence comes from Cataclysta lemnata, assembly GCA_963931975.1. NCBI lineage: Eukaryota > Metazoa > Arthropoda > Insecta > Lepidoptera > Crambidae > Cataclysta > Cataclysta lemnata. The sequence goes on along the minus strand of OZ008348.1, from coordinate 3,248,781 downwards.
ACATTCTTAATAATAACGCGTCAATTATATAACTAATTATCAAAATATAGTTAAAAGACGTAATTTATAATAAATCATTAATCACAGTGAGTACTAATATACTACAAACTCTGGAATGATTAATATCAATATTTAAATAATAAATAGAGTCGAGGAAGCCAAAATTTCTTGTTGCTAGACTTTAAAAGACCAGTTTCAAAGCCCCTAAGGAGCTTCAAGGCACAAAGTTTTCATAATTTATTAAATAGTTTATAATTAAGTAAAAAAATAGTACAAAGATTTTAGTGGTTAGAAAAAGAATTTCGAAAAATTATGGTCTTGAGGCGGGAATCGAACCCGCGTCCGCTGCTATCCGGGCAGGTGCCTGACCGCTTGGCCACCCAAGACAGGTGTCTTGGGTGGCCGAGCGGTCAGGCACCTGCAATTCTTTTTCTAACCACTAAAATCTTTGTACTCATTTTTCTAACATTTATATAATGTTACAATCAATATCGAATAATTTAAAAAAATAGTGATATAATAAGTAAATTGTACTGTTTAGTAAAAAGTATAACATATAGTTTAAGACAATTGGCACTTTAACATCGAAATAAACTAGAAAAAGTACCTAGGTATAGGTGAGAAAGTTTTAAATAAGTATACAAAATACATCTGGAATAATTCATCCATAAGGTAGAGAAATTTTAAATACATCCCTACCTTTGTTGGAAAATAAAAACGAAATATTGTTAATGTCAACAGTAAAACAGCAAAAAAATAATTGATTCACATTAAGGAATGCCCCCGGAATGATTAAATAATTTAACATAAATCTAAATGCTAAATTCGCTTAGTAATTTTATAAAAGGGACTGTTTCGAAAACACATTTAAGCGTTCCATGTCAAAAGTCAGCTTTGATATCCGTATGTTTATAACCCCATTTTTTTTCTAGGTTGTCTCGTTTTTGTATAACTATAATAAGCGAATTATTATGAGATAATGACTGAAAGTAGACAAACAATTCTGCCGTACTAGCGATTTTAGAGCATAGAATAATGGTACCGTACAATAATAAAGTTCATATAATAAAAAAGAGGGACAAATTTCAAAAAATACTTCAAAGCTTATTTTGTGTTCAAAATGCTTTTCTTGCAAAAATAAGCAAGCATTTATGCAAGAAGAGCGTTTTTGATTTGTGTCCTTTTTATATTCAAGAAGTGACATGACATACCGCTTTTGTTGTGACGCGTGTATCGCTAGCGCGGCAGAGTCAGTGTCCGTTCAGAGTCAGTGTCCGTTCAGAGTCAGACTGGCCCGCTGGGAGAGGAGAGCAGATTTACGTCGCATTTAAAATTGAATCTAGAATTATTGACATACGGTTTATTTTTACATGTCACTGTATTTTCCGTGAGCGACTCTCCAGCATTTACTTATTACAATGACACAAAACTCTATTTTAAACGCGTTCAAAATATGCTCTCCCCTCCGAGACGCTCGGTGGGAACGGACACACATGTTTTTGACACACGCGAGATTCGAAAATGGTCCATTACATTTAAGTCTTCTAAGTTTATATAAGTAAGAGTCGTAAGTACTCTGTTTCGTTTACATTTACTAAATGACCGTCTTTACCATGGAGTGAATAGCTGAATTAAATTGCTATATGAATGTGAATTTATACTGGTCGTTTCTAAGCAAAAGTGAGAAGTCAGAATTGAATCAATATCATGTAGCTCAAAGTTCATTTCGTTAGAATTGCAATTTCATTAAGGTACTTACCTACTCTTATTATAGTCAAATCATGTCGATAAAAATTCTAGGTACAGTACCCTATAATAAATATTATGATCTCACCACTATTCATACAGATCAGTTTCAGATATTTTTCGACTAAGTTTGTCAAGGAATTGCTATCTAAATCAGAAAAGTGACTGTTACTTATGTTAGTCTACATTCAATATTATTTATACCTTATTTGGACTTAACTTGCTTAAGTATTTATTAATAAGTACGATCACTTTTTAGGGAACATGCTATTACTAAATTTCAAAAGGTTTAAAACATCTGGATTTTAATAAAAACAAGTTGCGCCCGAGTAAGTTAAATCCAAGTAGGTAATTTAGTTTCAAAATACGATTGTTTTTAAAAGTTCAACACTAATTGCATAAATATAAAATATTATTTAGTAGGTATAATATATTAAAATAATATTTGCTGTTATGTATGTTACATTTTCGAATAAACATGTAACAAAATATTTCTGCTTAGAACTGGCCACAATTGACAACATTTCATATTTTAACATACACATTTATTATGAAGTTACATAAATGAAATTAGACCGAAAATCAAGACACCCATATTTTTTGTTTATTTTATTTCACTCCCCTTATTTTCCTATAAAAAAATCATGATTTAAATTCCGGTCATTCTGTAATACAGAAATGAAAAAAAAATACAATAAAAAAATTAAATGTAATTTTTATGCAGTTAAAATTATCGAAATGCTGTCAATTAGTAATAATAATGATAAAATCTAGTGTTACAAAAACAATCGTTTTGTGTTAAAACTTGTCGAGTAAGTATCGATTACATGTGCCTCGTGTTGCCAAAGTTGATGCCGCTCTGGGTCGCGCCCTTGTTGGAGCCGTATTGGAGCGAGATGACGCCCTGCCCCGCCCTGAGCTGTTCCTCGGAGAAGTTCCTCACATTCTTCTCCGCCTCCTTCGGGCCTATTGACGGTTTGCCGTAGTTGCCGGCCTGGAATAGGAATGGTGGGGTTCAAATGAGAAAAAACCTAAAATTGTGATCAAATAAAATAGCTTAAGATTGTGATAAAATAGCCTAAAATTGTGATTAAATAAAATAGCCTAAGATTGTGATAAAATAGCCTAAAATTGTGATGTTGGGATTTTTTTTTCGGTGTGGAGGGTAAAATTGTGATAAAATAGCCTAAAATTGTGATGTTGAGATTTTTTTTTCAGTGTGGAGGGTAAAATTGTGATAAAATAGCCTAAAATTGTGATAGAAAATGACCTTAAAAAATGACCTCAGAGCTTGTAAACTTTCGAATTTAGTATCTTCCCTCAATTTAAAAATTCTTCCATTGTCGTCTCCCACACACTATTTCCCCAATAGTAAACCCTCTTTGATTGACCTTGCCATCGTATCTAACCCCGACCTTGTTGTGCAGTATGGGCAGTTGACAGCGCCTTTCTCTCATCATGATCTACTCTTTCTTACTTTTAAAGTGCGCCCTATTAAAGCCAAGTCGAAAGTCATGTTTCTGCTTAACTTTAAGCATATTAACTTAAATCGCTTGAGGGAAGATGTGCTCGATGCGGACTGGTCAAATATTTTTACAACAGATAGCATTGATACCATGGTTGATGACTTTACCTACAAACTTACTCAGGTGTATGATATTCATGCACCGCTACGTCCGGTGCGTGTCAGGCATCTCCCGGCACCTTGGCTGACCCCTGAGATCCGTAGTATGATGGCGAAACGGGACAAAGCCAAAAGTCGATATAAGCAGTCCTCGAGCAATTTTCACCTGGCTTTATATAAACAGCTGCGAAATCGGTGCAACAGACTGTGTAGAGATGCAAAACGGAGCTTTGTTCATCATAAAATTCAAAACATACAACATAAACATGTCTGGAATTTCTTACGGACTTTAGGCGTGGGCAAGTCCTCAGTAGTATGTCATGCTACGGAGGATCTCAATGCTCTAAATTACCATTTCTCTTTTTCTCCAAGTACTCTAGATAATACTTCAAAATCTGCTTCTATTTCACAGCTTTCAAATTTTGTCCCACCAGATAGTCCTTCTCTGTTTTTTACTACGGTTTCAGATGATGCCGTCAAGAAGAGTATCCTATCCATTTCCTCCAAGGCAGTTGGTAGTGACGGTCTTAGCCTTGATATGGTCTTGCTTGTGTTGGAAGAAATTGTGCCAATTATCACTCACATTGTCAATTTTTCTTTAATGCATAATGTCTTTCCTTCATCTTGGAAGAGGGCTTTTGTCATACCACTGCCTAAAACTACCAATCCCTCTTCCCTCTCGGATTACCGTCCAATTTCCATACTCCCTGTTCTCTCTAAAGTCCTAGAGTCCATTGTCCATAAACAATTGCATTCCTTTTTCCTCAACAACAATATTTTATCTCCCTACCAATCCGGCTTCCGACCATCCCATAGCACTACTACTGCACTATTGAACGTGACCGAGGACATTCGCTGGGCTATGGATAATACCAAGCTCACAGCGATTGTCTTATTGGATTTCAGTAATGCCTTTAATAGTGTTGATTATGATCTACTCCTTAGTATTCTTCGTACGGTAAACATCTCTCTTCCCGTTATAGAGTGGTTTCGGTCTTACCTGTTTGGTCGCCAGCAGTGCGTAAAACTGGATGACATACATTCAAACTGGTTATCTCTATCTGCTGGTGTGCCTCAAGGTAGTATTCTCTCACCACTACTTTTTTCCATCTTTATTAATAAAATTTCATCTTCTTTTGTATCTTCCTTTCATCTCTACGCCGATGACCTTCAGATCTACCGACATTTTAGTATTACTGAAGTCAAAGAGGCTATAAATTTACTTAACAAGGACTTATTTTATATTGAGACTTGGGCAAAATCGTATGGTCTTACTGTTAACCCGGCGAAGTCTCAAGCTATGATTGTAGGTAGCTCTAGACTAAGAGGTAGGTTGGACTGGAGCCTGGTCCCTACAATCACTTATAGTGGAGCAACAATAGCATACACTGATAAAGCTAAGAATCTTGGACTAATCATGGATTGTCATATGTCGTGGTCTCCACAAGTCAATGAGGTAAGTCGACGTATGCACTATTCATTCCATTCCCTTAAGCGACTTCAATATTTTCTCCCATTTAAAACAAAAATTATGCTTGCGCAAGCTATCCTTCTCCCTATTCTCGATTACGCTGACGTTTGTTACTTAGATCTTACTCAGGAGTTACTCAATAAACTGGAACGCCTTCAGAATCTTGCTATTCGTTTTATTTTCGGACTGCGGAAATATGATCACGTCTCTCACTTTCGTACGCAGTTGGAATGGCTTCCAATCAGAGAACGACGTAATATGCACATCCTATCTACTTTACACAAAATCCTAAAAGACCCAAACTCCCCCTCCTATCTCCGATCCCGCTTTCAACCCCTACCCGAACGGTCCCGACCGCAACGGTCATGTGTAACAAAATCACTCCAGACACCCAACTGTAATACACATTTCTTTTCCCACTCCTTTTCGACTCGTGCTACTCGGTTGTGGAACCAGCTCCCCACTGCTATCCAGGAGAGTCCTTCAGCTTATACTTTTAAGTGTAAACTGAAAAAGCACTTTCAAATGCGTTCATCGTAATATATTATTATATCACATTCATATTCATTGTTAACCTGACCTCTTTTCGAATGACTAATCTTAGTATTATTTATCATTTATTTATTTAATATGTAGCATTTAGTATGTGTATGGTATTTAAATGATATGTATATTATTATTATTTGTTTATTTATTATATTATGTTATAAATTAATATAGTGTATGTAGGTACCTTTATTTTATGTTTTTTTTTTTTTAATAATATATATATATTTTTTTTTCTTTATTTGATTTTTTATGCACTTTAGTGTCTCCCACACACGGTTTAATATCTAACCACGTTTTTGCGTTGGCTGGTAGAGATCTCTTTTAGAGATAAGTTCGCCCTTGCAAACTTTATCACTGAATAATTGTTATTTTTGGTGTTATTGTGTGCAATAAAGAGTTAATTAATTAGAATAGCCTAAAATTGTGATAGAATAGTCTCAAAATTGTGATCAAATAGCCTGAAATTGAGACAAAATAGCCTAAAATTGTGATAAAATAGCCTAAAATTGTGATAGAATAGCCTAAAATTGTGATAGAATAGTCTAAAATTGTGATCAAATAGCCTGAAATTGAGACAAAATAGCCTAAAATTGTGATAAAATAGCCTAAAATTGTGAAGTCGAGATTTTTCTTTTCAGTGTGGACGGTAGAGCGAAATACAATTGTCACGTCAGCTATATTGCGATTGAAATAAGTAGGCTCATATATTACATAGCATACCGACCGACCGTGGTTGGAGGAAACCTACCTAATGATGGCAAATTTTACTGAAGGGAACACGCCTAGCTAGCGGAGGGTATGGTGCGTAAATGCTTTCCACTCTGACAAAATAAAGGTCTGGGCGATATTTGCCTATTGTAGGACCGTCACTATCTGGCTATACAAACGAAGACCGCGCGGGCATGTCTGTCAGGCATGCCTGTCTAATGAATTCCCCGCTTCATACATTTTGTATTCTATTTATATGCGTTCGATAGATTAGCCACTTGGCTAGTGGGGCTCTGCATACGTAACGAGATAATACCTCGGACGGGACGTCGCCCCGAGAGTCCTACGTTCACGCCCCGTCCGCGACATATGTCATTCGTGTACATTTTGTGTGAAGCGATATCTCTAAATCTTCTAAAAAAACCCGTCACGTATGCAGAGACCTTTATAGAAATGCGAAACGCAACACACCTTTCTTCCGAGCGACTGCAGGCAGATGACCACCGAGTTGAGGTTCTGCCTCTCCCAGAGGTCGACCGTCTGGAACGTCTCTTGAGCGGGCACGCCCATGTTCTTGGCCGCTTCGAGGAACGCGTTTATGTTCTCCATGCACTTGAAGGCCATCTTGGACTCGTTCACCTTCTTCACCGTGGCCGGCTGGATCGTGTTCACCAGTCTGGAAATGATTACAATTACATCGTATTATTTTAGATACAGCTCAGGACCGACCGGTTTGGAGATCCTTCGGGGAGGCCTATGCCCAACAGTGGGCGTCTCTCGGCTGAATGATGATGATGAATAAATCACGCCTATTTAAGTTTATGTTCGAAGGGGTAAATATAATAAATAAATAAATATTTTTACACTCACACCTATCATATAGCGCTAGCCCAAAATCCCTACCTAAGTAGCCTTTCTAAGCACTTGTGTTATGGATATTAGATGACGGACACATTTTTATATATCATTATAATTATGAATATAAATGTTGAAAATATACTACATAAACATAATATACACAACCATGACTCGGTAACAAATGTTTGTGTGCATTACAAAATTTGCCCCTACCAGGGTTCGAACCCGGGACCTCTTGGCTAATACCCAGCGAACTGAGCATTCGACCAAGCCGGCAGTCGATAATAGGTATGTTATATGCTTTTATTATAATATGTTTGTTTGTATACTACTCTTTAAAAAATCTAAAATATCGATGTCGTTTTGCAAATCACGCCATAATTATTACTGTTGAATTAAATCTGAACCAAAAAAATAAATGACGGCTACAGATTATTATACACTAGTGGTCGCCCGCGGCTTCGCTATTATATAGCCTGTAAACTTACTCGATTGGACTCAAACCTAAAAAGAATTTTGCAGTTTGAATCAGCAGTTCCTGAGATCGGCGCGTTTAACCATACAAACAAACTCTTCAGCTTTATAATATTAGTATAGATTAAAAATTGTCCGTCATCTAGTATCCATAACCAAAGGAGATTACTAACAAAATAATATATATATATGTATAAATATATTTTTTTTTATATATTTTTTTTTTATTAGTCAGGGAAGCTCTTGCCCTTCATCTCACCTGATGGTAAGTGATGATAAGGGCTGAAGATGGAATCGAGCTTCACCTGGAACCCTCAACCACAGAGGGGCTGGCTATCTTATCACACATTGTCGGAACACAATAATGCTGTTAACATTATTATTATGGCGACAGATTTTGATAAGATGGTGGTAGCTAGCCAGGCGGACTTGAAAAAGGTCCTACCACCAACCAAACCGAGCACAAATTTGTACTCCCCTGGGGATCGAACCCGGGACTTCTGGATCTTCATTCCGGTGGGCGAATGACTAGACCACTGGGGCGTTTGAAATATGACTTACTTGCAAAGTAAAGTGCCGTCTTTAAGCACTTCGTAGAAATTGTCCATGTCACCGGAGATATTCTGTGGCTCGCCCGTGATCTCCCGAATCCACTCCAGGCATTCTTGTGCTAGCTCCTCGCTGTATTTGCTGTTGATCTGGAACATATCAGAAAGACTCGTAAAGTTGTTGACCATTGCAGCTTTATTATTTTGATTTTTATTTTAACATTAATAAAAAGTTTACTTGTGGTTAGCAAAAGTTCGAAAAATTATGGTCTTGATGCGGGAATCGAACCCGCGTCCACTGCAATCCGGTAGGTGCCTAAACCGCTCGGCCAACCAAGACGCTAATTAACTTGCCGAAATTTCTCTAACCTTTACACTTCACGTTGTAAGCCAATCAAATAGTTAATATTTATCGTTTTTTTTTTTTCAAAATAGAGCTAAATCTGAGAGTTCGCTGGTATTACGAATTGAATAAGTAACGGTTGCAAATTAATCGTTTTACTTAACGAAGCGCGAATTTCTTTGCTATTCTAATATTTTCATAGTTTTAGCTCTTCTAACGTTTCTCCAGAGATTGGAAACATTTCACATAATTATTACATCACTCAAAAAATCTTTATTTCATGCATCGAATCTTTTTATTGCAAATGTCGTTTTTATTTAATTAACTAGCGATATGTGAGAACTACCTATACATTCAATGGTTAAAACAATTGAACCATTAAATCATTACACATACAACATAGTCTCGTACGCGGATGGGCTACAGATATCCTATTAGTTTGTCACTATTTTAGGAACCTCCATGTTTACAAGCATAATAATTATAATCCTTGGTGACGTCATAGGCGTTTTATGCGTCAAACAATACAGGTAAACGAGCTACAAATTTGGATAAGTATGTAGCTATTTGCCTCATAGAAGTGATAGATGAATGGAAATAATGGAAATCTCATCATCTTCCTACCGTTTTTATCCATTCTTATCGGTCAGACATCGAGAATTCCAGTCCTTTGTACATTTTTCTATTCATAACGTCCATCATATCAGAAAGTGCATATTATCGCATCGGTGCTCCTCGCGTAATGTCCGGTATGTTGGATTACATGAATCAAAAGGGAGTAAATGTCTTGATGATGAAACACTGCGTCGACAGATAAACTGGGAATAGGGCAGGAAGAAACAGCTCTAACATTAGACAAATGAAAATCCAAAGAAAGTTCCTAATAATGATAATGAATGAATGTAGGTATAGAAAAGTGTTGGAAAGGACCATGTCGAGAGACCGATAAAGGGATGAACGGAGAAAGTGTTTGGAATGACAACATTCCAATACTTACTGCTAAGTTTTGGCCTGGATTTTACAGCCGGGCGCCTGCCTGACACCAACCCTCTTTGGGTAAATAAATATAATAATAGGGGTTAAAGTATAAAATTGCCGATGTTCCCTCATTATTTAGTAGTAGTGTATAATTCCTTTAAACCAATAGTTATGTCCATTATTCTTTTTTTATTTAAACTTCATTTCAAGGACTTTCATATGGAAAAATGAATTTTCGCTAAATTCTCCATACAAAACAGCAATTTGATACTTAAATCCCTATTATCTTATTAAAGCGACAAATTAAAAATGTTTTGCCACCTCTGTCTTTTGAGAGTTCCAGAATTGAAAAATTCTCAAGTAAACTAACTAAATGCGTCACTCACCTAAAGCGCGAAGGCGATTGTAAAATATTAACAGTTTTTGTGTTAGTCTGACGTGTTGGTGACACCATAGTTCAATCGAAGGCCCTAGATTGATTCACACACACATAACTCTATCAAAAACATTTAATCATAAAGTGTGATTCAAATGTTAAGAAGAATAGCAATGATATTAATTCTGTTACTAACGCGTTCGGTAAAACTGACTAAAACGGTGACGTAATAAGTTAAGGATGCCGAAGTGATTCAGCACGGGCCAGTTGACGTTGGCACCAACAAAAAATAATGTTAGGCATTCTTAAAAGATTCCTAAGGCTAAAACTGTGAGCGCTTTCAAGGCTCTTCGCCGGTTTCTGACTTGTTACAAAACCTATTAGTGCATACATAAATCACGCCTAATCCCCTAAGGGGTAGGCAGAGGTCAATTAACACACGCGTTTTGCCAATTATGTTAGCTAGGCTTAAAAATGCCTAACTTTAAGTTAAGTTTACTTGACACAGAATATGTTATTTTTGAGCAGGTACCTACGAAAAGTTATGTTACATATAAATTGTGATTTTTATTGCCGAAGGGGTAGGCAATATGCATGTTTAAAGAGCTAAATTAACATCCAAGTTTCGCCAATTTCGTTAGATCCCATGTGCCGAGCCTATTACCATCTATTGAGCACGTATAACGAGCAAAGTATATTGCAAGGTGTTGTAAGAGGAACGCTGCTGACCATTACTCGTCGTAAGACAGCAACCCTTAGTTGTAATTGTAACAATCCTAAGTTTTATATATTCCTTTTACACATTCGTCGGACTTTTTGTACCTACACAAGAATTATATTTTGCTAGCTAATGCTTGTTCCTAATGTAAAACATAGGGGGCGAACCGTGCATGGTTGCGGTACTTTTTGCAACCACGGATTATTCATTCACCAATCGGACGTAGTCACCCACGTATCGTACATATTTACTTTACTTATCGCTGTAATAATATCCTTGATTTGTCATGGATTTCATTAAAATATACCTATTGTATTGACTAAGTTATTCAACTAACAGGAAAAATGTAGATAGTTAAAATTGCTTAAGATCAAAAATAATTTTGAACGATATTCATTACTTTTTGATAAGCAAAACCTATTATAAAATATTGTTTGGTTAACTTTTTGTTAATAGTATTTTTCCATCAAGTGCACAAAACGTAAAAATGATTCGTTTTGTCCGAGACTTTTAGCAGATAGTAATGTAGGATAAAAATGGTTTTGTGGACGAGTGAGAAACTCTGCTTTTCACTTCGATTGCGAGGAAATAAAACAGTAGTTTATCATAACATTTCTTAAAATCCAAACTAAAATTAGTAGTACAGTTTTGAATACTGAAGGAAATTGTTTTTCCCATTGATATTAGGCTTGGGCTGCAGACCTATACCTACAGCCAAGTATTAAATTAATTTTTAAATAATAATTTTCTTAAATTAATTTAATAACGTATCGTACCTACTTGAATTAAAATTTTAATATCTTTTATGTCTTAAAAAACACATTAGGCAAATAAATTTAAGTAAATATTATAAAATAACAAATTCTATCTCTGAATTTCTTATTGTATTTCGCCATGCATCATTTTATTTGCCTTAATATAGACACATTTATGAGTAAATACGTTAATGCTCTAGCGGACAAAATTCAATTTTGTGCAGCCTATATCCTGCACAAATAAGCACTTTCAGAGCATGAGAAGTGAAAAAGATATTACACAATTATGGTAAATGTTAAGGTATATATTATCAAGAAAATGCAGAAGTAATTGCTAAGTTCGGGGCATGCATTATACTATACCATAACAGTTACCTATGGTTGCTTAAAATAAACACTTTCCAGAAATTAACAATCCGGAATTGAAACTATTATTCAATTTATACAAAAACATCAAGCCAACTGTATAGTGATGATGTAGCCCGCATAATAATAAATAATTCATAATAATATTGGAATTAATAAATCTTTATTTGGTAGCTGTTTTCATGCAAATGCTTCCTTGTAGCTACAGTCGTATTAAATTTATAATTTAGCTTATACTTCCTGCTGCATATAATTCAATACAGTGATTGGAATAATAATAAAAAATAAGAATATTTATAAGAAAAGAAAAAAATATACATTTATAAATACTGTCTGAGAAACAGACAGTTTTAAACCTTATCTCAACATAACTTGGTTGAAAGCATTGGCGCCTTAGACCGAAACACGTAAAAAAGACACGTATGTACATCGCGATATCTGGATTCTGGACAGGCTCTTAGAATCGATTGAAGAAAGGATATAATATATTTGTAAAGGAAGTAAAGAGACAGTGATTTTTGAGGAATTTAATTTAATTGTAACGTTAAACTTCACGTCGAAAGATTAGAATTTTTGCTATTTTTGACGCGAATATTACCTACGCTGGTGTGTTAATAATACACGTACATAGTGACGATTATAACAATTACCCACAATTCGTTCATAAATAAACCTCCTTATTTAATGAAAGCAATATTTTTTGTTTGATTTTTCAAACAAATAATATTGCTTTCAAGTACCACAGCCCAGTTCAATGGTTCCTTCATCTTAGATAGGTCGTTAAGATAATACGTCCGCTCACTATCCTTTCATTGTTATTCCGTGGCGATACCTAATTTGTGTTCCAAGACAAAGGAAGTGGACTGTGTAAGCAGTGTCCTGTTCAGTTTAGACAACTGCCGTATTCGATCGTTGGGTCATACAGCGCCAGAATTTATTAAGACCCACGACTCGCGATAAGTTTTCATATTTTCCTATAGATCAGCACAGTTATCCTGATCACGTAGTGGTTGGCCAATTTATTATTGTAATATTCATTTACTTACAACAGCCGCTTTCGTTGAAGATGAAGAAAGTGTAAGGGTGTTCATTTTCGAATTCAATTCGATTGTCAATCGAATCAAAACCTCTTAATTCTACACAGTTGTACTCCCATAGAACAACTGTTTCGGCTCGCAAAGGACAGAGATGATTTCACAAAGCTGACGGCCAACCTTCAGGATTGAAGAGACACTATAAGAAGAAGAAGTACTAGAAGACGATCCGGAACCGGAGGCAGATCGTCCGCTCCAGATGTAATTTTGAAGCTGACCACGATCCTCAGACACGAGAGACCCACCAGAGTGACAGAGAGAGAGTTAATAGTCAATCGACTCCTGTCTCATTCCAGTCCACTATTTGTGCAGTTCGAACAACATCGTTATCAATTTGTGTTAGTTACAGTTCTATCAAATTAACGGAAGGTCGCCGGGTGGGTTAATATCCCGATAGCAACAAAACGGCACACACATCGTTAGTTTTACATAATCTATCGAACTAACTAATTATAAATTTTTAATGATCGCGTCACGAAACTAATTTGGATATTTCAATTTCAATCATCATCTTTCTACACTGTTCATCTGGAGTAGACCAGTATGTTTCTTCTTCATTTATATCAAGCAGACGCTATCAAGCTAAGTCATCCACTCCATTTTGATCCATATCATCCATCACACCGGAAAAGGACATTATCAAGCCACCTCCTTTTGACCCATATCATCCTGGGAAAGTGCTAGTGATGAATGAATGTATATAAAAGTGGTGGAAAGGACCGCCGAGAGACCGATGAACGTCGAGAGTTATTGGGGTAACAACACTCCAATCCATGCTGCTTTAGGTTTGGTTAAGGTTTTACGTTCGGCTGCCTGCCTCACACCAACTATCTTTGACCTGTTTGATTGATAAGTTTCAAACTTGGAACTCTGATTGCTATGTCGATTTCTCGCGATCTAGTAACTTTCTTCATCGGGTTTGTAGCTTCTAGTTCGTTCTACAGGCCTCGTCATCGTCGCTGATAACCCGGTATATGCCTTAAAGGCGTACCAGCCGATACATACATACATATTTAAAAAAAAAGGTGCCGTATGACGGTAATTTCTAGTTCTACAAGCATTTCATCATCGTCGATGATTCATTTTGGCGGTAATTCACCAGATAGAGCTCCTTTCATGGCAGTTAAACAATGCCATATGTTAAAAGAGGTCAAGTTGGATCAGATTACTGACGGTTATCAATGGTCCCAGTAATGATATTAAGGCGTGCGTTCTCGCCAATATTTCCTCGGTTGACCGTACACGGCAACAAAAACGTCTGTAGCCTTAAATAACTATGATTCAATGTCAACGGGCCGAGAGGGATTATTACGTCAGGCTGTTCATGAACTATTCATCATCATTGGGTATTTAAAACACGATCCTTCAGACTAGTCTATCGTTTCAATTCGAAAATCGCTTTTGGGTTGGCGTCGCATACTGACACGCTAAGGTTTGTTTACTGTTGAACGTTGAATACGCTTACATAACTTAAGCAAAAAAGATCCTATTCCTTGCGTCGTAGTCCTCGTGTTGATGGTCGTGACTTCCTTTCGGCATCACTTTGACACGAATGGTCTTTCTCCGTATATTTCTATCTCCGACGGTATGGAGATATGAAGAGTGTTGTGAAGCACAACATAATAATAGTTTATGTAGTATATTATAAATGTTTCTATGTATAATTATAATAAATTATAACACGGGATCTCTTGACCGATATTCAGCGAACTGACCATTCGACCAAGCCGGCCGTCAAATAAACACGATTAAGGTTCGTAAATTAATATGGATTCAATCCAAACCTTTTGGGGGATATGGTATAGAAGCCAGAAGCCAGACACGAGCGATCAGTCTAGACGCGTGTAGAGAGGCGAATTGTGCAAAAAGCCGGTAGCCTTGCAAGGTATCATCGACAATGGCCGTTGACATGTAAGGAGGTTGGAATGGGGCCATCCGGCGAGGTTGTCTCGCTGCTTAATGCAATTCAGCCCGCGAACAAGGCAGATTTCGACTCAAACCTGATTTCACCAGGGGGTCTAAAAGGGCCGTTTTAAGCAATATCGCCAAAGCAATACATTTTTCTGAATCTATGTTACTAGCTGATCCAGCAAACATTGCCTAGTGGTATAAAAAATAGCCGTGTGGTGACGGCAGAGTAGAATACAATTGTCACCACCCCCATCTCCCCCGCGGGTGCGCGGGACTCATAAACTAGCTAGCAATATACTACGATTAAAGTGCCCGATATATGGCATTACGCTCGCCACCTATTACATTGAATGGGACCTAACTTAATTGGCGAAAAATGGTAGGATATTGCGCTAAATACCTGGCTGTTAATTACTACGGTTAATTGGTATTCATAATCTTTGAAGCAATTTGTTGGCCTGGTTAAATATGTTTTTGGGACATAGGTAATTAGAAAATGGTGACTAACATTTTTCAATGAAAATTGATGAATTGTCTTACATAAGTAATAAATGTAGCTCGTTTGGCTACATTTCCCAAATCTGTTTATCACTCTACGTCAAAGAGGCGAAGGAAAAAACATTCAAAAACCTTTCTAAAAAAATAAAATATCCGAGATCCCAAATTATTTATTATTCCAGTGTATTATCATCCTGATTTATAAGATTTAGCCGCCTGCCTGAGACAAACCCTCTTAGGGGGTGATGCTGTGGTTTATTCCTCACCGCGTGGTACGATTCCAGAAAATTCCCTTACTACACCCATGGATTGTCAAAGGGGGTAAATCACTCGGCCATTTACATCCCATCGTGATATATTTATTTTAATTTTCTTAAAACATCACGGGTAAAGATTTATTTACATGTCATGTAAATGTTACCACGGAACATTTTTATTTTTTGTCATCATGGTAACTGTTTGTCGAACAACTTATATCTTGAAAATATTGAAGAGAAATTGGGTGCAACTGTCAATCAGCGGCATATGGTCGCTTTTGAAAGTGACCCGTATGCCGTACACTGTCCTGCGTAAGGACGGACCAAATAAGGTGCGGTTTGTGTTGTAACTTGTAATGTGACTGAACTGGACACGTGACTCACCGTCTCGGGGAATTAGTCGAGTACACTCGATTGGAAGGCTGGCTGCGTGCACTTCAAGTGTAAATCAGGGAGAAATCACAGAATTATGTCCCGACGCATTTAGGGACATAAATTAGTAGCTGATTCGGTTTCGGCGAACGGTGTTTTGCCCTCATCACCTAGAGGTATCTATAAAAAATTGCCTACGACCTATTCTGGGACATACCAAATATATCTACACAAAAAGTTTCACAACCATTGGTCAAGCCGTTTTGGAAGAGTTCGATAACAAACACTGTGACACGAGATTTTTATAAATTAAGTAGACGAGGCGAGACATAAATTTGAACTTTTTAAAAATTCATTATCATAGTCAACCAATGAGTCGACGAAACTCAACTACACAGTTGAAATTTAAATAAAAAAAAGGATTGAAATTCACAATAAATAGCCCAAAAAATTACATCACAACATCGTAAAAAAATGAAAGTGGCATATCGCATAATTAATTTAGATCTAGGTTTATTATTCCAATTTTTTACTGTTACTTTGTTGTTTTTTTAATCCTAATTTTAAGTAAATTATAATATTATGATATTAAATTCTTTTCAAACGAAATGGACGGGAAAGGGAAAACGGAATGTAGAATTCTGGATAACATTAAAGCTTAACTTCAGAATAATGGATAATAATACAGTGTTCTTGTTGCATTTCAAACCGCTGATAAATAGGCGAGGATTGTTTTAACTAATATTGACTAGCCTGACGCAGAACGCTGATAAAGCGCATAACATCACGTACGGTTTGCAATTACGTAGAATAACTTATTAACTCAAAGAATATGGTGGTTGGAAAATGTTCAAATTAAAATCAGAATAGTAACTTATTAACTATAGTTTCAAAGGTCAAATTAATTGCCCAGCTGTGGGATATAACAGGTTAACAAACAATAAAAAAACCACTTGCATTACACTTTACGTTAGTCTACCACTTTTATTACTCTCTATTCGATAGTTATGGAATCACCATTTGATTTATTTAAATATTTTTTTTTTAAATATTTGAAATTAGTAAAACAAAAGTCCCCTGTGACCACGGCCGCTTTAAAGTGTTCGAAACGACGGGTTAAATAATTAACATGCCAAACACCTAATAATAAGCGAGTCTTATCCGTAAAAGTTGTTTTATTTCAAATGTGTAGTGCTCGTGCAAATATAAGATAACATTATTTATTAAATATTACCTAGTTCTTTCTCTACAACAAAACATTCGATCATTCCTATCCGCTCCACGGGTCCTTTTATTTGAAATATTCGAAATTATCATAGAAAATATCACCAACAACCTGTTGGTTCGACGTACGCCGTACCTATGTAACCGGTTGTAAAAGCTGAGCTGGGCGATTCTCCTTGACCCAAATGGGATGCCTTTAACAGGAAGAAAGGTGTCCTGGCTACATTTACATGTTGGGGAAAGTAGCAATTTATGGCAATTGAACTTAAATTTTTGTGCATCGAACTGTTTTAACATAACGCTGATTTGACTAATTTAAAAATTCTTACACTCACACCTATAATCTAGCCCAAAGTAAGTAGCATAAGCATTTGTGTTAGGGATACTAGTTAGACGGACAAATTTTTAAATACATAATTACAATAATGCCGCGTGGTGACGGCAGAGTAGAATACAATTGTCACTACCCCAAATCTTTCCTGTGGGTGTCGTACAAGGCGACTAAGGATAAATCTGAATATGATTAGGAATAGGCAGCAGCGTTCCTCTTATACCACCTAGGCTAGCAATGTACTGCGACTTTTGTGCCCGATAAATGGCAATAGGCTCGCCACCTATTACATGGGACTTGACATATTTGGCGAAACGTGGGTGCTAGTTCACCTCTGCCTACCCCTTCAGGGATATAGGCTTGATTTATGTATGTATGTAATTACAATTCTTACGACAAATCTTAAATACATTAGATACAAATCTTCAATACAATTTTAACTATTTTATTGAAGACTTGTAGATACTTCCAGTAAATGTGTGGTGCAAACATGTTATAGGTACTTATTGTTATAATAATATATTTGAATTTTTGTTATCAACGTAGTTTTTAGGTGTGAGTAACAAAAGTTACATGTTGGATGTGTTAAAGTTGGATGCGTCGGAATTAACGAATGCAAAAGCATTTAAGGCGCTCGAAGAATTGACTCGAAAACGGGTTGTGAAGTAAGTGGGTAACGGTACCCGAAAATAAAGACTGTGATAGTCGTAGGTGTAAAACTCAAGAGGGTAAGCCTGGCTAACAGACCGTAAGCCTTGGGGCAATGACCCCCGACGACTTGAGCACTCACGAAGGACCACGGGGAATAAAAGGGTATTCGTTAAATTCGACAGTTCATGGTCTAATTTCCATTAACCTTAACGCAATATTAATAGGACTAACAGCGGGTCCCAATATTCTATCTACAGTTAAAAGTAAACTTGTTAAAGTATAGTTGCCGAGCATTTTTTGTTGTATTATGATAAATTCTTTTTCGACACCCTAGGGGTTGGTTGGGGCTGGCACATTTTATGTTATCGTTTTCGCTCGATGAAAGTAAAACAAGCATCAATGAACTTAAATAAATGGCAGACACATGAATTAAACCGAGAAAGTAACTACGTTATCTTTTCTGATAACGAACAAGTTCTTGGAATTCTTAATTGGAAGAATTGCTGTCTGTTTTATGTATTTAACGTAAAGTTACAATCATAAAGACTTTATTGTTAAGAGCATTTTAGTTTTGAACTATAAAATTTTGCAAACCAATTTAGGCATGCACATTTTTTTTGTCGCTTGAAATAGTGCATCTTGCGTTTGTGAATTTGTAAAATTGCGTTTATGGAGAGTGTTTCTGAGGGCCTTAATAATGACATAATATTTCAATACTTTCAATATCAAAATTTTGCAGGCTATGGTGACGGCAGAGCAGAATACAATTTATTGTCACCACCTCCAATCTCTTCTGTGAATGTCGTACAGCCCGGCTAGCATGACCACCGAAACACGATATGATAAATGGCTATATCTATATGCTATATCCCTAAAGGCTTTATGATATAGCCATTTATCGCCTTGAACTTTCAAAAATCCAATGATTTTTATTAGGTCAAAGCGATAAACTGCTATATCATATCGTGTTTTGGTGGTCATGCTAGCAGGGCAGGTTACGACTTGAATCGCCCCTTGGATCTTTATATAACAAGGCGACTAAGGGCCTGTTTCACAATCGACAAGTAAGTTCGAAGTAGTTTATTTTGCAGTTCAATTGACATATATTTCATATTACAACTGTCAAATGATCAGCGAAGTAAGCTACTTAGAACTTACTTGTCAATTGTGAAACAGGCACTAAGGGTTAAAAAACGATGAGTAATGGGCAACAGCGTTCCTCTTATGCCACCTAACAATATACTTCGACCTAACCTAATTGGCGAAATGTGGCTCTTAATTCCGCTCTGCCTTCACCCCCTTCGGGGATATAAGCATCATTTATGTATGTATGTATTTGCATAAAATGCTGCACTTAGATCAAGCAACTTAGGTCAAGCGTCGAGCTCCTCAAATGATTTTAAAATGGGCGATTTGTTTTCTAATCCAGTAGAACACCGCGGAAATTCTAGTGACGTGACTCACGAGATGAGCTCTTCTAAAGGAAGTAAATGTATGCAAATTGAAAACGTTTTACGCCTATAAAACAGTAACCTTGCAATTTTAATTAGACTAGTGTGCAGTTGGCTACAATTTATGTATATCTATCTAGTAAAGTTTTGTTAGAAGTTCTTTGGAACTGAATAGACTTTTACGAAGGTTCTTACTACAATATGTGGTAGCTTATCAATAGTTTTAAGTATTCACGACTTCCTGTTATTTGTAAGTTTATAAGCTGTTAGCTATCCTCAAAACGTGAAAATAAATAAATTCAAAACACAGTTTCAGTGAGAATCTATTTCATTAATAGAGAAACGGCGACTAACTTATTGACTAACTTTGTCTGTCTATTGCCTGAGGGGATCGCTAAAATTTTTCAACCTGTAATAGGGTCGCGTATTCAAAAAGATTGAAACACACTGGCCTAAGCACTTTCCTCTCTTCTGTAACTTTACTTCCCATTAACTTCAGACCATTGGTTGATCACAATTTTAAGGGCACAAGCCTTTCCTATGGATACAAGAATATAGGCAGAATAGGCTATGTCAAGCCACGTTGGACCAGTGCGGATTGGTAGCTATACTAGCTATTAACGACTGCAGATTGCTATCATATCAAGCCACAATTATTCTAGTGAATAAGTCCCCATAAGTCAAGAAATCGTATAAACCACTTAAAAAATATCCCACTCCTGAGGCCATTTCCATGAAAGAGAATATAGATATAAGATAATGGCGTCATGGCTTCTGACCGACTTGAATGGAAGAGGAAACATAATGACTTGCAATTTATCTGCATACCGTTTTCAGTAACCAATGCTTTTACGGAAATTAAGCCCTCTGGGAGCTGTGTGTGTACGATAGATCCAGTAATGATGGTAAACGCATTATTATTATCAGATTATAACCATATTACCATTATGAATATCTATTAGGTAATGCCGGTTTCGATAGCCGGCAAAATAATGAAAGAAAATGTAAGTTTTTGTAGTTTTTGATTAAATATTGTATTGTGCTTAAAAATACACCTACTTGTAATAGGTAGACATTTAAATTTTTTATTGCTGTTATAAGTCCACTGAATAAGACTTAATTCTTTATAAAGAATTAAAATAATATTTTAACTGGAACAGATATACTTATCAAAATGGGTTTTTATTTGAAATAGAGGATTGCGAAAATAGTGTTGTTCCGGTACACAGATAAAAGTTTATCGAGGATGCATAATTATTAAAATTCTTGTCAATGCCACCGATGGACTCGTGACATTGTATTTATTTGAACAATCAGAAATAATTATTTGCTCGGTACAAAACATATGCTCCAAGAATGAGTCACATATTATGTTAGCGGGCATTGTGTCGTGAGTTTGACAATGCAAACGTTGATTTGGTTCGTAATGTTACAATTAGCAATGAGATTTTATTAGCTAATCTCACTTGTGTAGATAATAGTTTCATAATAATATTTTTAGTTCAATATGTTTTAATAAATTGAATATGTTGTAATAAATGTCAGCATTTATATTACACGCGTCGTGATGGCAGAGTATAATTAAGTTTTGTGCGCCCATTTCAATCCCGTGTAGGTAATACTTGACTAAAGGATTATTATGGACTTGTGCAATGTGCACATCATTAGGCCCGCATTTTGCACGCGGCTGCCATTAAACTATTCACAAAAGTGTTCTTTGATAGGGTTGGTGTCCGATTAAAATCTGAATTCGAAAGTCGCTACATCGACAAAATTTTGCCTGCCTGACGTTGCCTTTTATATGATAATTGGTTAGAATTGCTAAGGCCGTTGACCATTAAGGAATCGAACCTGCAAATTGATGAAGGAACACTAAAATAAGATCACGAAATTTCAATGCTTATAATACGAATTATCTCTTTTTAGGGCAGTGGTAAAACAGTTGCCACTATAATTTAAACATTTGTGCTTTTGAAAAAGGTTTAAAATAATTGCATGCATTGCTCTATAAAGAGTTATCCTAGTCAAAAATAGCATCTAATTCGCCGGAGTAGAGGGTATTGGAGTTGAATTTTTAACCCGTTTGTGTCAGGCAGGTGACCAACCAAAAAACTAATCAAATCGTGTAGTAATTTGACAGTATACATACTATGTGTACTATAGTGCCGACCCTAATAAATTGAAGCAGGATGAAGTAAGGTGAGTACAAGTTATTTATCGTAAATCGTAAATCGCCATGTTAAGAAAAAGTCCTTCGTTACTTTTTTGTTATTTCATGATTAAGAAACTTTGTAAGTTTGCGTTAACTTGACACAATTCTACAGTCAACAGCTCGTCACACTACACAAAAATGTCAAATATCATCAATCCATTTGCCTTAACCTGCTTGACGTAAAGCTCGAAGTCGGTTCAGAAAATTTGAAATATTGGGAAAGGCTGGCTGGTCTTAAATTTTGTTAACCTTTAACTTATTTGAAAGAAGAATAAAAAATTCGGGACTAATAAGATTCTATGGCAGAAGTTATTTAAATCGAGTAGGTAATGGAATAATTGGGTTCAAATTTGGAACAGCTACCTAACCTACCTCCAACCGCCAAATTTTTTTGTAAGAAAACCAGTTTGATCGGACGTTAGGGTCATTTTACTGATACGCACTCTGAACAACTAAAAATAAAATTTTATTCCTAAAGGTATCCTATGTATGTGTTCATATCGAAAAGGTGACACGTTTTGCCTCGTTACGTTTTTTATTATAAAACTTGATAAAATAAAGTTCATCCACATCTTTAAATTAAAATTTCTGAAAAGGATAACCATTGCATGCGCCTATACCTATATAAGATCTGAGTTTCTTATATTTCCATTGGTTAACCAACATATAAATGCTTATTAAAATTGTTAAGTTTTAATCCAGTCAATTAACGATCTTGCTTTCATCAAAGGTCAGAATAAATATTAATATGTAGTAAATGTCTACTTAACAATTAGTCGTTATCATTATTTCTGTTCAAATTATTACTTCGTGAGAATATTGGTTTTAGTTGTAATATCAAATTATGCTCACAAATGGTGTAAAACAGAAATTTCGTATTTGTATTTCATTTAATCATCAATAATAATAATAATAATATATATATATATATATATTAATCTATAAGCTGAGAAAAATTAAAACTAAAAAATAATAATATATTTATTTGCTTCAAACATGGTTGTTAGGATGGTAAATACAATTTGGTGTGTAGGTTCATCATGTTTCGCCTATATCATAAGCATGCATTATTGTCAACATTATTGACTGTTAAGTTAGTGGTTTCCTGGCAGCTAGCATTCTATATAGACTTCTAAAACCGAAGCGTACTGATATTCCATCTAAGTACACATTTAAAATACTCGTCTAACGACTTCGACGGAGTATCTAGAATGAATCTCGGTACATTACCTAACATTGCTATAGGTATGTAAGTACATGTACATTATTGCAGAGGTTTCGGCTCATACGTTACAACTTCAAAAGGCCTCAATTTATAATGAACATCTGGTAGCAGAGTACGTACACACGGCAAAGTTCAAAAGTAGGTCACGGCTGAGTCCTTGTAACACAATTCTGGACCTCACAGCATCCAGAATCGATATCTAGTGGCAACACGACCTATTTACGGAGAACTAGTTCATTAACGCATGCCCAGCACGACGGAACTTTACAAAACGGTTGGTTATGTGGCAGAAGCCGGCTTCTTACCAAATTCTCGGATGTTAGTTTCTGTACTCACCTTTCTCTGGGCTTCAGCGGCAAATCCGGACTTGGTAGCTCTGTTGTTGGCCATGGTTAACAATTATAACTGTTCAATTGAAATATTTCTTGTAAAACACAAACACGGCTGGTCACCGTGAAGTCACCGCGCTCAGAATGTAAACAGCGGGTTGCTTGCGAGCGAGCTGTATGTGTGAGTGTGTGCCGATGAATGACATCATACAGCAGCGCGCGACCGCGACGGCGCGCCCGTCGCCCGTCTCCGTTTTAGGGATGTGCTTGTAGATTATCGATGAACGGAGAACCTGAATTAATATTATTTTTATTTTTATTTGAAATTTATATTTAAATGTTAGAAACATTATTACGAAGAAAAATGATTTTTCATTATTTTCCTAACCACAATTTTCTTTGACCTAAATAAACAATTAAATAGTATAACATGTTATTTGATTATGAGATGCTATACACTGACTAAGAGGAGAATTAAATGACACAGTCGCCGCGCTCTGTTTGAGTTTGCATGAACTAAGCAACATCCGCTTAGGCTGATCATTAGATGGGCGAACAACAATTTGTTACCTTCAATTCCTATCCAAAGAAAAAACGCCGCAGCACGTGCTTACATAATGCAGGAGCGTGGCAGACCAACAGGCAATAAGACTTCTCCAATCCCCAGTATCGGCCCCGGAAGCCTGTAGCAGTCTAAGTTTTTGAGATAATCTGGGCTGGTTGAAGTAGGACGATATAAGGAGATACACTCAATGACCCAATTAGGCGGCTAAGTGCGGAAAAGGCCCAGCTAAACTAAACTATCTTGAATTCCTCCGTATTTCGGAAGTCCAAGCTAGACCATCCACCAATCCACACCGGCGCAATGTGCATTTATACTTTTAAGCTTAACAGTGGAAACTTTAAAAGTACTAATGATGCTTAAGTAATACTCCTGCTGTTGAATGCTGAGGAGTTTTAGTGGTTTTTAATATGAGAGAAACGGATAGTGCTTGGGATAACAACATTCCAATTCCAACGGCCGCCTACTTGACACCAACCCTCTTTGGGTATGCTGTTGTTGGTGGTTTCCCCCCCGCCATTCGGGTGCCACAAGGTACTTATTGGTGAACAATACAATTATAATTATATGGTGTAAATACATTCAATTATCAAATAAAATTGGCAGTAAACTAAAGAGAGTAAACAACTAAAGACAGAATTATTAAAAAAAAGATCGATAAGAAAACTATCGATACCAGCGTAACCCTATACGGACAAAATGTAAAACGAAAACCAAGTACGGAATACAATGAGTGTGAGAGGAACAGGGATAGAGTCTGGGCTGTTTTACCGTCTATCCGAAACGGCCGGCGGGCGCCAACCGCTGAGGTGAGGCAAGGAGATTTAGGACTCGAGCCGAGACTGCCCGAATGTTGTGACTTGTGAACAACTGCGATTAATTGTATTTTATCGTCGTCAGGTCAGGGTCACACACACGTCACTAGACTTATTATTATTGATACATACATCTATCCCACCTATTTATCCTCGAAGGGTAGGCAGAGGTGAGTATCTACCCAGGTAATAGAGGGCAAGGCCATCTAATAGGGGGAAGTCATCGAACGGGCATCTAAATTGCAGTATAATGGTGGTATCAGAGAAAAGCTGATGCCCATTCTGCCGCGCTTACGAAAAACGCATTATCTAACTTTTTACAACTTCTGAGAAAAACGCGTTTAAAGTTTTTTTTTCTTAGTACAATCGTATGAACGGAGCTGAGCTAGTTATTGATGTAAAATTTTGAATATTCATACACACATAAATAAATCACGCCTATATCCCCGAAGGGGTAGGCAGAGGTGAACTGGCACCCACGTTTCGCCAATTATGTTAGGTCCCATGTAATAGGTGGCGAGCCTATTGCCATTTATCGGGCACAAACGTCGCAGTACATTGCTGGGTGGTATAAGAGGAACGCTGCTGCCCATTCCTCATCACAAATTTATCCTTAGTCGCCTTGTACGACACCCACGGGAGAGATTTGGGGTGGTGACAATTGTATTCTAATCTACCGTCACCACACGGCTTACGGCACCGCGGCAGAGAAAGGAGGTGGTGATTGTATTCTTCCCTGCTATCGATGAGGGGTGATGACAACTGCTCTACTGTCACCATACGGTATGCCTTTTTTCCGAGTGAAAATGTTTTATACATACCCCGGCTCGGGTAGGGCCCTACCGGGGTTATGTGGGAATCTCCCAGCTAGTCTGGGCCTATCCACTAAAAACAGTCGTGTTCCGCTATCCCGCTTTAGACCGGCTAGGTGGGGACACTCATCGCATACTACCACCATGTGACCATACCGTACGCCTACTGCACACACACTCGACTGCAGTTACCATACTATATTCGCAGTATTACTTGGTGGTGAACCAGCGACGTTAGTGCCCATTCTGCACTATGTTTTGCCGCCTCCGTGGTCTAGTAGGTGGTTCACCCACGGTAGTTAGATCCCGAGGTCCCTGGTTCGATTCCCAGGGGAGTCGTATTCCTACTCGGTTTTGTTGGTTACAAATAGGTAGGACGTTTTTTAAGTCCGCCTGGCTAGCTACCACCATCTTATCAATCTGTTGCCATAAATTATTGTGCCATGGAGTTTTCAGATTTGAATTGCGAATGACAAAAAAAATCTGCTCATTTTTATTTATTATACCTACCTACCTACCTAGGGTTATAATTTCATTGCAACTTTGATTATAATGACATCTGTGTCCAAAGGTAGTACCTACCTACATACTTTCTCACAAAGCCTTCAAAGAAACAGAACCTTTTAACAAAAGCATGCTATTCTTGGATACATTTTCTCCAATAATTATAGCTAGATGGCACCACTAAGTAAAGACTCCTGTTTTTCATCGTTTTCAGTTTCTTCGCAAAACTCCTAATAACAATAAATACCTACCTAATCTAATCCGTGGTAAACGAGGCAGCAGCTCGGCCTGTGGTTGCGGAAGCCAAGCAACGTTTTGAAAATGTCACTCATTGGATTGGTGACCAAAAATGAATCGTCTCTCAATGTTTGTTAAAGTAGTATAAAATTTCAAAGCGTCAATTGGAAATAGCAAGTTACAATGAAAAAGTATGAAATGTAGGTAAAGTTAGTGAAATCGCGTTGCAATATTTTGCTCCATACAAATAACACTGGCGTGCTACAAAGAAGAACAGATTAGAAAAGTTCGAAAAATTATAGTCTTGATGCGGGAATCGACCTGGCGGCCCGCGTCTTCCTCATACTAGACAGATGCCTATACAAAAATTTCATAAATTACAGTAATTTGTATTTTATTACGTATTAATGTGATGGCGATTTCTTTTTTTATTATTGTTTCACCTATGCCGTAGGTCTGTATCAAATTTGAATACCTACTCCAGCCTGGCGAAACTCCCATACTGCAGAATAAATGTATGGAGTTTAGGCAATTTTTAATGGCGACTTGTTTTGTCTCTTACTTCCGATCTAACCTTCCTTGTCTTGCGCTGCCGGAGTGTGTCACTAATGTCATAAGTCACTATGCCGTTTTGAAAATATAAATTAAAGCGTTGTTTTAGTTTAGTTTTCCATCTTGTGCTTATTTATTGTCTTCAGTGACTTATCATTAGTGTATATCTAACTAGTTTGTGTCATTTATTTATGTGCATAACAGCGAAATGTTTTACAAAAGGTGTGAAATATGTTGACTAAAATCTAGTAGGAAATTAAACCAAAAGAGGGTTTTCATGGCCAATTCCCACTAGATGAGAAGCGGTAAGTAGTTTTCCATGTTATTATATAAACGCTAAGTAATTAGAAATAAGTTCTGGTCACTTTAATCAAAAATCATATGCGCCGTAGCGATGTCCTTACTACTTACCAAATTATCGATAAAAAATCTATTTTCGTAAATTTGAGTATCAAATGTACTTGAGATGTTTCATTAGTTTTATACATATAAATATTGTCTATTGCAATATACTATAATATAGTATATCATATATAGGGTTATTTATAAAACAACAAAAACCTCCCATGACTAGATAGCTAACATCATTAACAACAAAGTTTGTTGTATGAGTTTTATTATTCATCTCTCATTATCATCATCAAAAGTTCTTCTGTGTTCAACTCCACCTATTTTTCAGATCACAGCGTGACTTATTGAAAGGCGATGAGAGTCATGGCTGCAAAGCATATGAGAGTGGATCGGCATTAACCCCGTTGAAAAGCCGTTTCGGTTTGCGACTGACAGAGATGAATATAAAAAGCTGACGGCTTATCTTCCGAATTGAAGAGGCACTAGAAGAAAAAGACAGCGTGACTGCCGCCTTGCTACACGATGCCCGTCGGGTGTGATCGTTGCCTGCAACCGCATAAGCGCCTCTATTGGTAAGTTACATAACTTATCCTTCCGATATGGTTTGATAGCTCAATTCCTGAAGCTAATGAGTGGTTTATTTCAGAACCAGATTTCATTGATTGGGCAGAACCAGACCTTCGGGCGCGTTACACATAGTCCGCTATGGTAAGCGGTGAACAATAAATTGAATTGATGATGACCAGCGTAAACTCAAACGATATATTTACTAATCTCTATTTATTATTTCAGATCTAAATGTCCTGCTTACTTGCTTACACAACATTGCAAAAACGTGTGTTGATCGATCAGCTAACATCTGAAGACTCCGCCTAGAATATGAGATCAGAAAATTACCAACAATTTTAATTTCCACATTGTAAACATAACTTTTATTTTTTGTTGTTAAATAAATTGTATTAAATAATTACACGTAATTAAATAATACTCAATATTTTCAAAT
Source organism: Cataclysta lemnata (assembly GCA_963931975.1). NCBI lineage: Eukaryota > Metazoa > Arthropoda > Insecta > Lepidoptera > Crambidae > Cataclysta > Cataclysta lemnata. The sequence continues at coordinate 3,220,876 of OZ008348.1, read as the reverse complement.
GAACAGAGCTTTTTATTTTGCTTTTGTAGGATTAAAAAACCTGTCTGCAAGTTCTGCAAGGCAGGGGGGGGGGGTACCCATTCGTTTTTATCGATATCGACACATTCTGTAGCGTACACCACATCCTTAGTTTGCTTTTGTAGTATGTTGGCATTACTTTTTTATCTGTCTCTGTTGGTTGGTACGAGATCTTAGCCTAAACTGCGAGTCAAAATTGTCAAAAAGCTTGTTTGAAGTCCCGACTCTTAAACGTAGTGTATTATATACTCTTTGACCTACTCTATTGCTCTATGTCATTCCGCCCGCATTGGCTTTTTGACAGCAACTCAAAAGCTATCAAAAATGAAAATTTAAAAATTTTCAGTCGTCTTTAAAATTTGCAGAAAATTACAAAAATAGTTACAAGAAATGTAATAAGAGGATAAAAGTATCGCGTTTGGGAGTGTTCTTCTTGGAGCAAAGAGTATTCTGTTGGTGTTGAAAGAACATGGATCGTAGTAGAAGAAACCGGAGAGGGAGAGGACACTCTTATCAGAACCACAGCATCCCCCACATATTCACGCCTCCGCAATCCACAAACAATGGTTCTCTACTCAATAGCTTGTACCACTTCTTTATCATGAGTTGCCTCATAACGCTCATTTATTTAATGTTGGAGTACCATTGCAGCAACAACTGTACTAACAAAAGCAATGTCTATAACATTACGAAGAGCATCGCGGATATCTCGGTAAGTACCTACCTAATTATTCTATAGTGTATTAATTTTATCCAATAAATTGTGACCTACATTTGAATATACATGATGAAATATAGGTCACAATTTATTGATTCTTGATGTTCAATTTGATTTTTAGCGTATTTCTAATAATACATTGTTAATGTTTCAGAACAACCTGTCAGTTATCAAAAATGGCTACTACGATCTAGAATTAAAAATCTTACAATTTTCGCAAGATTTGCCCAAACTGGAAGGCCAGATTGATATATTGGAAGCGTTAGCCAAAACCATGGAAAGAGATTATCTTGGTGGATGGGATCCTAAAACACCAATTTCTTTACCCAATGGTGACGTATTTTTAAAACCACTAATCAGAACACCAGTTAAGAATTCAACCAACAGATATTCCACTCCAAACACAAAATCTCTAGATAAGGAAGATTGACTATATGATGGCAACTTTACCACGGAACTAAGAAATAAGTGCATGGGCTCTTTCTAAAAATGACAAGATACAAACAGCAATTTAAATAAATAACCTTTTATTGAAAATATTTCAAAGACTCCCCGTTGTTTCATTTCTAAAAACATCTGCAACAAGGATAATATTAACTGACAATTACAATACACCAAAAGTAGGTTAATTAAAATGCTAGAATTTACAATTGTTATAATAGTTGTAACAGTCCTGATCTTTGCAACATCTGGGAATGTTGTTATTGTTGGCTTTAGGCATATGTTTGGGGTCATGCCCAGCATTGTTATACTTAAGGGAGTCAATACCGACACCAGTTGATTTCAGAGGATACCTAGTAACGGTAGAAACATTTTTAGAATCGCCTCTCTTCCGAACTGGTGCAAAATATTGGGTTGTTTCATTCGTTTTGTCGTTTGGAAAATATTGGGCGCTTTTCGTAGACAGAAGAGGATTCGTTAACGTAGTCTGGTTTCTCCTTTTTGCCAAAACTTGGATTTGCAAGGGGTCCTTACTTTGTACTACTATTTCTTTCTTTACTACTTCCGCCTTCTGGTTAGCTTTTTCTGATATTCCTATTAGCTCCCGATGTAGGTTGTCATAAGCAAATCCAATGTTATGAATGGTTTCCTGAAACACTGTATAGTTTAAACACCATCCTTTTAGGTATCATAAAAGAAGAAAAAAATGAAATAGTTACTTATTCACCTTTAGAGAATATAGACTGCTTTTTATGTTGGAAAGTTCGGTTTGTATGAAGAAGCGCTCCCAAAAATTCAGAGATAGATGGCCAACCAATGCAAACATCGCGATAAACGCAATTGTTTCCACAAACAAGGATTGCAACGTTTTGTGACGAGGCATCTTTATTTTTTTCGTATTAAATTTATTTAAAACCTAATTGAAATCTCAAGTCAGTTACATTCTAAAGAATTTTTAATTTACATTTTAATTAAATTTTTTGAGGTGTCATTGTGTAATGCCTTAATAGAATCATAGGTTAAAAAGAGATGCTGACAATTATGGAAATTGTCAAAAAATATAACCACAAAGTATGCGCCTCCGAGACGGTCAAGCGGTTTCGCGTCAATCACGTAGATTTTAGCTTGCTTGAATCATTTTGATCGTCTACAACACTCGCTTGATGCTTGAGTCAAATTTATGAGCTTGATACGTGCCTTATGTGATTTTAAATGTATGTGTAGTCTATGGACATATGGACAAACCTCTTGACAGGTGTTTCAATCACACAGTTTAGCAAGCACAGCAGAAAATCTACGTGTTTGACGCGAAGCTGCTTGACCGTCTCCGATGCTCATTAGAAATGCACTTTAACTGCCGCACTCAGAGACGTTAAATAACTTTAATGAGTACCTAATGTCAAAAAAATTCAATTAAATCTAGACCATAGACCCGGCAAGAATAGCGACTAGTTTTGAATTGTCATTTTTTGATATAAAGTACACATTAACGTTATTTGACGTCTCTGAGTGCGGCAGTATGTCACTACACATTGCAACTTTTTACAGCTTCCGTCCGTCTTTTTCACAGCCTAACATTCCGATCCATACAGTTATTGAAAAGAAAACGAGGCTAGCATATTTTTCCATAATTACTTACTGCCGCACTCAGAGACGTCAATTAACTTTAATGAGTATTTAATGACAGAAATTTTCATTCAAATCTAGACCATAGACCCGGCAAGAATTGCGACTAGTTTCGAATTGTCATTTTTTGACGTCAAGTACTTATTATCGTTATTTGACGTCTCTGAGTGCGGCAGTTAGGCAGCAGCAAGCTTAAACACAATGGCTTGGGCAGCTGGCCCCAGTCTAATGCGCGCTTGGCCTGCAATTGCATAAACTAAGCGACGTACACTGAGGCTGGTCATTGGATGGGTGACCTAAAATTATGTTATTTAGAATTCCTCCTTGCTTCGGAAGACAAGTTAAGCTGTTATAACCATCCATAAGGAAAGCCTTTGCCCTAGAATTTGAGACATAAAGGGCTAGTAATGATGATGATGATGTTTCAAAGCCTTTTTGGGACACCTCGTGAAGCTACAACAAAATATCCAATTTTTCAATCGATTTTATGCATTACTATACAAGGTGTTCGGTACATGGTATTATATCAAGCCGGTACCTACCCATGCTAACATAGTCATATAAATACTATGGTAATAGTACAAATTCAAAATTTTTAAAATAATTTAAAATTTTTCATAAATTATGTTTTTCTGATCGAACTTTTTGTATGGAGAATTCAACATTTTTTTTACAGATTAAATTTTTTGATATCACCATAGTATATATATGACTATGTTAGCATGGGTAGGTGCCGGCTTGATATACCATGTACCCAACAAGGTTTAAGATTGACAATCTATTGGAGAAATTGACAGTTTTGGGTACTCTGAAGATCCGTTGAACGTACAGATCTATCCTCCATCCATTATATCAAGAGACAAAATGTACCTATTGGTGTTACACACATTTTTACTTTTGTATTTTGTAATAAAATACCCATCCCCTATTTTTTCTTGAACACACGGGTTTTCGGTATCTAGCGTCTTGACGATTCTTAAGTATATTGTAATCATATGAATAAATGAATTTTGACTTTGACATCAAGATTGTTTACATTATGTCTCTTGCTTTAACGGATGGAGTATAGTAGCAATTATCGGAATACAAAAACAATCGCATAATAATTTATGCGGCGATAAGCTGCAAACTCCCCAAGGATCCCAATTATAGCAAATCAGATTTACTCTCCAATGTTTATTAAAGTGAAATTACATTACTGATTAGACAGAAGCGTCATGGTTCTAATAGTTCGTTATTGCTCTTCGTTTTTAAGCGTTGAATGAGTCTGTGTACACGTAGGACTTTATTGCGATCTCCTGTTAACAAAGGCGTATGTCATGAAAAATAAATATTGGGTGAGTAAAATTAACGAAGAACAAACCATAACTATACATTAATTTACTTAATTGCACTAAACTACTACATACACAAAGTGGTTTGATGCTTATCCGCGCTGGGCCAACGTGGTAGGTGGTAATGGCCCATTCTCCTCATATTCTTCCATCTATAAGGCAGGCCTGTGACCCAGTGGTGGGACATTAAAGGGTTAGTGTTTATGTGCCTCTTCAATTTTTAAGGTTGGGCAGCTATAAAAAGTCTCTATTGTTTGCGAGTCCAAACAGTTTTTATATCCGTCTTTTCCAGCTGTGTGGTGACGGCACAACGCGGCACGGCACCCCTATCTCTCCTGTGGGTGTCGTACAAGGCGACTAAGCGTAAAGACAGCGATGAGTAATGGGCAGCAGCATTTTCTCATACCACCTAGCAATATACTGCTACAAAGATTTTGGTGGGGAATCGAACCCGCGTCCGCTGCTATCCGGGCAGGTGCCTGACCGCTCGGCCAACCAAGACACTAATTAACTTGCCGAAATTCTTCTAACCTTACACTTCGCGTTGTAAGCCAACGGGTAACCTAGCAATGTAGAAATAAATTTCAAACATTCCAAAGCAGATATTTTTACAAATACCGTGCGTTCGGTTAAGCTTTGGTTTGCTTTATAGATTCGATTTTAATTTAAAAAATCGAAATTCTTTTTCTAGCCACCAAAATCTTTTTACAAATTTTTCTAACATTTAATAATGTTAAAATTAAAATCGAATCGAATATACTGTTATTAATGTGCCCGATATATTTTATGGCAATAGTCTCACCACTTAATGGGGCCTTACTTAATTGGCAAAAAGTAGGTGTTAATTCACCTCTACCTAATTAAGCGTGATTTATGTGTGTATGTATTTTCCATGATGCTAATAGGGTAATATATATGTAGTGCAGGGGTTGCTGACGCTGATAGGTACCCTAAAAAAAAATTATTAGCGCGGGCAGGTGAGGTTTTACTAGTACACTCTTATGCGGTATGCCAGAAACACATTTTAAGAACACGACGCGACCCGATGTAACGCGACGCGTGTTGAGTCGCATCAAATGTATTGGTTTTCTACGTCCAGAATCACACTGAACATTCGACACGACGCCGGATTATTCGGTGTCTACACGTTGAGTCGCGTCGCGTTTCAAAAATGAGTCGGGGTCATAGCACATAAAGTCTGATCTAACTTGTTTTATTTCGTTAACAATCTAGGCACACCTTTTTATTGAAAAGGCAGCATTAAAAATCAACTGATACCTAGATTCAATAGGTTTCAGTCTTTAATAACGATTTATTGTAATAGATTTTTGACTTTGTTATTATTTTATTTTTAAAAGGGGGATTTCCTCTATAGAATAGAACCTCTATAGAACCGTTACACCAATGAGACTTACCTGAAGAGACGTATTTCTGTCGGGAAAGAACAGCCGCCTGAACAAACCGATTTGCCCTTCGACCCGAATCGGTTCTGATGTGGTAGATCGTGCGCATTGGCTGGTGCATGTGGAAGTGTCTTGCAGATGTGCTAGCTGACAAATTCCAATATCAATAAGCGGCCATAAAGTCATCATCACAATCATTTATCATCATCAGCCCTTTAACGTCGCCACTGCTGGGGCTCGGGTCTTCCCTATGGATGGAAGAATATAGGGAGATTGTCTCTAGTCCATAAAGTACGTCACACTGATTTCGTGAATTTTTGACCTTCTCTTGTTACAGTTGGGCACATTGGTGAGACTGATAGTGTGACGTCACATAATTGTGTGGCAATTTTACATTTAGAAATTGAAACGAAACAACATTCAATCACCGTGCGGTAGTCGGGTCTTGTTAGATTTTGAAATGTCACGTCACGAAACTTCCCACCCCTTGTCACACAAAGTCATATTTCAGTAACCCCCTGTTAAGGTGTGACGTACTTTATGGAGAAATAAGAGTGAAAAAAATTCATGGCGCCTGCGGCGGTGCGGTGGTTTCATTTAGCGACGCGACGGCGCGGGCGCGCTGCTTTGCACTCGGAGTGACTAAGGCGCGCGTTCATATCCAAAATATACATTATATATAATAATAATATTATCTCGAATGAGTAGGGAGTGGTAGGTATAATATAATATTAGGGGTTTAAGTATAAAATTGCCGTTTTGTATCGAGAATTTAGCGAAAATTCATTTTTCCACACAAACATATGTGCGACTTTTCAAGGAACCACAAATCTAATATTTATATAATTTTGTGAGTATATTTAGACAACATTAAGCTATAGGATACCTAGAGATTTTTTTTTATAACGGAGACGGAGTGGTGTCCGTGTCCGTGGATCTAAGTGGTACTTAGGACGAGCTGTTTTTGAAGATAAATTGGTAGTCAAAGAAATATAAATAAGATAAAATTTTAAACATAAATATAAGTCCTTGAAATGAAGTTTAAAATAAAAATTTTAAAAACAACCCGGCAAGATTAGCGTCTGGTTTTGAATTGTCATTTTTTGACGTTAAGTACTCCTTGTCGATAGTTGACGTCTCTGAGTGCGGCAGTTAGATCATTTTTTTTACCCTTTTTCTCTTGTTTCTTGGTCAAATTAATCAAAATGGCTCTGGAGTTGTGGACCCTTTGAATAAATCTGTCGATTCGATGCTATATCTTATAATATTCCTTTGAACACTAACTGTTTCTGTAGCGCCATCTTGCATAGAACATTTCAGGTAGCAGACGTCATCGGTGGCCGTGAGGCATGCAACTTCGGCGCGTTTGACTTCATTCTGTAGAAAGAAAATTTGTAATTTTATATACATGCATTAAACACACCTATTTTTCCCCAAAGGTATAGAAGAGTACTTTGGCTTTAGTGCCCGATAAATGGCGAAACGTGGGTGCTAATTCACCTCTGCCTACCCCTTCGGGGATAAAGGCGTGATTTATGTATGTATGAATGTATGGTCCGAGGAGGATGCTTGGAGGATGATTAGAGGAGGCCTTTGTCGACAGACAAGCTGTTACAGACAAACATCTAGTTGCCGATATTAATTAAATTACCTTAGGATTATAATTCTAAGTACTACATCAAAATGTTCGTAGTTATAAGTAAAAAGTTTACATAAGTAGGCATTTATTAATCTAAGGGCCTGTTTCACAATCAACAAGTAAGTTCTAAGTAGCTTACTTCGCAGATGATTTGACAGTTGTAATATGAAATAAATGTCAATTGACCAGCGAAGTAAGCTACTTAGAACTTACTTGTCGATTGTAAAACAGGCCCTAAGAATAGTAAAAAAAGAGGATAACAGCAATGAGGGCTATTTTATTTTTATTTATTATTTTATTGAATGTATGGTCGCCCGCGGTTTCGCTCCCGTTAATGTTGGTTGTTATAGTATATAGCCTATAGCCTTCCTCAATAAATGGACACTCTAACACAAAAAGAATTTTTCAATTCGAACCAGTAGTTTCTGAGATTAGCGCGTTTAACCAACCAACGAAACAAACAAACTTCAGCTTTATAATATTAGTATAGATTATAATTTATTAACATTATAAATGGTTGCAAGCCTGTAACTATTGCGGACCATTCAGCAAATTCGTATTCACGCGCTACTTGAATGTAGAAGCTGTTAATTTCGCACGATGGTCACGTCCCATCGCAGATGCGGGGAGTAACGTTCTATATTTTGGCATGGACTTTTTGTTCGGTTCTCTATCAACAAATTTTGACGCACGCCATTTTAGTATGAAAAAAAATGATCGCAATATTTTTGGTGCACATACATTTATTTTTCAGGCGTCACGTCTGGGAAAGTGCCTATTTGTGCAGTGAGTAAATGTTCGTTGGACACATAAATCGAGTTGCAGTCAGTTAGGTATCATCAGATTATGGTCGTAGATTACGTACATTTTTACAGCCTAGCTTGGTGTGATTTTGCCCTAAGCTTATTTGTATGATAATTATTATTGTGATGGGTGTGGTGACGTCAGAGAAGAATACAATAAATAATAATTATTATTATTATTATTGTCACCGACCCTGCCTCTCTGGTGGGTGTCGTACAAGACAAGACAAAGAAAAAAAAGGCAACTAACGGCGGGTCCCAATATTCTATCAACAGTTGAATATAGACGTAGTATAGCGTAGTTGCTTAGCAACTTCTGTAATTTATCGTAATTTAACAAAAAATGCTAGGCAACTAAACTTTAGAAAGGTTACTTTTAACTGTACATAGAATATTGGGACCCGCCGTACCTAAGAGTTAAAATTTTACGAGGAATGGGAGCTGCGTTCCTGGTAGACCATCTAGCTAAAAACTGCAATTAGAGTTACCAATGGGAGATGGGTGACAAAAATTTTATTACATCGAGTTCCTTCGTGCTGGAAGGCACGTTAAGCCGTTAGACCCGGGTGCATCTGCAGTCGCTAATACACCCACCAATCCACACTAGGCCAGCGTGGTGGGTTATGGTTATGCCCATTAAGTCAATTCTCCCTATATTCTGCCATTAATAGAAAAGACATGTGACCCAGCAGTGGAGACGTTAGAGGACTGCTAATAAAGATGCCAGCTTCAAGAAATGGTGATCCAATACCACATGAGTAAAACTTAACAGAGTGAAAGTTTGTCAACTGGTTGTGCGAGCGAAACCGGTTTTTTCCAGTCTCGCCTAGTGGCCATTTGACAAGCATATTCCTATTCAGTTTATTTACTCATGTGCCAATACCAACCGTCATCATGTTGACCACTTTCTTCATGCTCTTCAGCTCACTGGTAGCGCGTATCTTATGAGAGATGTCTGGAATGAGGAAACTGAACAGCACCACGGCTAAAACGGTAACCAATGCGATGTAGTTTCCGTTCATCACGTTGTAACCCGCCCAGATGTATCGAGAGACCAGATGGGCGAGATGGCTGACGCTTTTGGTGGTGCAGGAGTGTTCACTGCTGTGGGACTGGGCCATTTTAGCCGTCTGGCGATGATGGTGAGCAAGCGTCCCTGGAAAGCAACGAAAAATAATTAGACAGTTGCTAATCTGTATCCCATAAAAAATCCTATTTTAAGTGTCAGAAAGAGTATATTTCTTTTTTTATTTAGACGCCATGGAGCCATCCACTTCCTTGTAATTCATATATACATAATCACGCCTATATGTAGGCAGAGCTAAACTAGCACCCACGTTTCGCCAACTATGTCAAGTCCCATGTAACGGGTGGCGAGCCTATTGCCATTTATCTGGCATAAAAGTCACAGTACATTGCTAGGTGATATAAGAAGAACGCTGTCCATTCCTCATCACTGATTTATCCGTCGTCGCCTTGTACGACAGCCACGGGAGAGATTTGGGGAGGTGACAATATAATTGTATTCTACTGTGCCGTCACCACGCGCCGTCCTTTTAATTCCTTTCCTTTTAATAAAAATGTGATGGATTGGACCATGTCGAGAAGCAGATGAAGTGATAGAGTGAATATTCCAACTCAGCTCAAGCTTATAGCCGCCTGCCTGACAGCATCCTCTTTGGATATCCAAAGATGTGTTTGTCCTTCATCATTTAGGTGCTTTAAGTCTAATAATGGTCTACACCAGGAAATGTCCCGTAGGCCTTTTATGACATCCCTAGGGTGAGCCAGGGCTGGCACATTCTTCTTTATTTTTTCGCTCCCTGGCCAGCATGGAAGACCACTAATTTTATAAAAGCAATATTTATTTACTGTTAAAAATTACGCCTTCCTTATAGCAGGCAGTCTGGCAGTTTAGGCACATTTGGGTAAATTTAGTCGGACGATGACTTCTGATCTTATAATTATTCTACTGATGAAATAACAATAAATACTAAGAACCTGTGTAAACACGGCGTCTTGCCATGTTAATTGCCGTTTAGCCTGAAGAATTGCGTATAATTACATTTCTCTATTAAGATTTTTATTTAGTTTTTGTTACGATTTTGTCAAACGCATTATGACATTTGGACAAAACCGCAGGCTAATCTGTGTTCTGGGTTTGTCATAGACCGGAACTAAATCAAAAATTAATGAAGAAAGTTCCTAAAGGACTTGTTTCCAAGAACGTTAAAATGATTTAAAAAGAAATAGACCGGAACATAGATTACAATGACAGGAACATGTAGGCATCATAATGGACGTACACTCCATTGATAGTTATTTTACCTGTGACACTTCTCACCATCTTGCTCTAACATTTGGAAATGTCATATAAGTATTTCTTCTCTCACATAGAGTGCGGCGCAGATAAGTCCGCGCGCGAGGGGTGGCGCTGCTCGCTAACATTGACACTCCTAGACAAACAAAATAGGAGACGAAATTTAAGTTCCAATTTTGACCACGCGCGGACTTATCTGGGCCGCACTCTACAAGGTAAATGGCAACGTCAGAGGTAAGAGAACTGTGAACGAAGTGTAATAACATGGACAGGCATCATGTAGACGTGTACGCCATAGAGTAAATTATGCTCTGTTGGCATCAAATAAATAAGGTCAAAGTATCAATTATCTAATGGGAAGATAGAGCGAGGAAAATGAGTTTCCACATTGAAAGAATGCCTCACCAGCCCCCGCTGCACGGGACGTGGGCACGTCTCCTCAGGGGAAAGAAAATCTTTTCCTCTCGCTTTAACTCCCACTAAATCTCGAGAAAAAACACTGTCAAGTGGTGGAGAGAAATTTGTCCACGTCCCCGTGTATCCGTAGTATTATTGTCCTCTATGTCCCCGTGCTAGGCCCGCAGGATCTTTAGCCAGCAGCTTTTGTCAAGGCCTATGAAACGATGGATACAGATTATAATGTGGGCTATCCGTCTCTGCGCAAGCTACGCGCTTGCAAGTCTTTTGATAAATTTTCTATCAGCACTGTGGTGGTGGTGGTGGGTTCTCGGCTATTCTCGCTATATTGTACAAAATGTAGTATAGTATTAGACAAGAAATGCCGGCCTTTCCATGGCATAAACCAACGACATTGAAACAAATACAAGAATGACATAATTATACAACTTTATTCGAACAAAAGTAAACACAAAATTTGACTATCTAAAATATCACATAAAATATTCTTATAAATACATTGATACGAAACCACAAAACATTCTATGCGCACCATAACAATTATAATCAAAAAGCTCTAGAAAAAAACATTACTTTATTCTCAAAGTGAGCGGTGAACAAAATACGACCAAGAAACTTTCCTAAAAATTAAAGGCCTTACTAAAAAACACGATATAAGCCTTGACTCAGTGTTTTGTCTTCGTCTCACAAATATGATTTTAAATGCGAGGAAAAGAGACAAACCACTGAGTAACTGCTCAATGCTTAAACCGTGTTTTTTAGTAAGGCCGTATGTGTATTTGTTGTAAATCCCGTATGTTTGTTTGTTTAACAAAATATCAGAATCCATTTTGATTGGCTACCGCCTATCGTGTTCATCGCAGCACATGGAGCAGCAAGATTTTCTGTTTGCTACAAGTCTGGAGCTCTGGCGTGGCGTTGAGAGGTGTTCTGCGAAATAAATAAAAAAACACAACAAAGAAAATTATGTGCAGAAAAAGTTCTAAAAATTCTAGTACTAATAGAATACAAATGTTTGACCAACTCTGCTCTTACATTTTGACAAGACGGCTGCCATTTTGTTTTCTCGGTATTACGTCAGTCTCATATATAATACATAATACATACATAAATCACGCCTATATCCCCGAAGGGGTAGGCAGACGTGAACTTGCACCCACGTTTCGCCAATTATGTTAGGACCCATGTAATAGGTGGCGAGCCTATTGCCATATATCGGGCACAAAGTACATTGCTAGGTGGTACAAGAGAAACGCTGCTGCCCATTCCTCATCCAATACTGTTTTATCCTTAGTCGCCTTGTACGACACCCACGGGAGATTTGGGGTGGTGACATTTGTATTCTACTCTGCCGTCACCACACACACACACACACACACACACACACACACACACACACACACACACACACACACACACACACACACACACACACACACACACATATAATAATAATTATGTATTCTATTCGTTCACTTGTCTAGATGGGTATGTCAGGTTTCCACAAACGGTAATGGTACTTACGATTCGGTATAGATGCTGGCGTACTAGGGACGAGGGTTCTAAAAGAACATAAAAATGTTTTTTAATAATTTTAACTTTACAACAAATATTTTTATTAGTAAAACAAGGCAAGCCGTTAGGTGGTAAAACAGAATATTTTTATTTGTCACCACTCCCATGCGGATGTCATATATCTAGAATAAGGGTTAAGTTAAAACAATGATGAGGAATGGTCATCAGTTTTTCTGTTTACCACTTAACAATGTACTGCGATTTGTGTGCCCGATAGATAGCAATAGGCTCGCTCCTTGGGATTAAACATACTTGGCAAACGTGGGTGTTAATACACCTCTGCCTACTTAATACCCCTTCGGGGATTATATAATAGGCCTGATTATATAATCGTAAAACTGCTATTTTTTGAGTTGAATAAAAAAGAACTGAACAAATCTATTGTACTACTAAGATAGAATGATTTTACTGCGGGAAAACAACCATTAAAATTTCTTGGTGTATAATGATTTACCTCGATGCCGTACCATTATGTAATATCGGCCTTTTGCTCTGCATGCAGTTCTGAAAAAAATATAATTATTAATTCATTTTCTTTTCTTAATACAGGTTTCGTTAGTTATTCTTAATTAGTTATGAACTGTTGTCCTTATATTCTTTTATGACAGGAAAAGCTGGTATCCAAAGTACGACAATTTTTTCGACTTAATTAAAAAGTAATAGTTTAATAGCCGGATTAATATGTACGCCGATTGCTTTTGCTTTAGCCAATCCATCACTCTCATTCCTTGAAGCATAGCTGAAAGCAACTCATAGCTGAAAGACAGACAGGTACGTACATATTGCAATTTATCGGGCACGGAAATCTCAGTGTACATTGACAGGTGGCATAAGAGGAACGCTGCTGCCCACTACCAAAATATTTGTACTAATTTTTCTAACATTTATATAATGTTGAAATTAAAATCGAATAGTTTATAAATCAAACCCAAGCTTAACCGAACGCACGGTATTTGTAAAAATATCTGCTTTGGAATGTTTGAAATTTACTATTCGATTTTAATTTTAACATTATATAAATGTTACAAAAATTAGTACAAAGATTTTGGTGGTTAGAAAAAGAATTTCGAAAAATCCAAGACACATGTGTCTTGGGTGGCCGAGCGGTCAGGCACCTGCCCGGATAGCAGCGGACGCGGGTTCGATTCCCGCCTCAAGATCATAATTTTTCGAAATTCTTTTTCTAACCACCAAAATCTTTGTTTGAAATTTATTTCTACATTGCGACGGTACCCGTTGGCTTACAACGTGAAGTGTAAAGGTTAGAAGAATTTCGGCAAGTTAATTAGTGTCTTGGTTGGCCGAGCGGTCAGGCACCTGCCCGGATAGCAGCGGACGTGGGTTCGATTTCCGCATCAAGACCATAATTTTCGAAATTCTTTTTCTAACCACCAAAATCTTTGTACCCCACAACTGTCAACTGTTACTGAAACACGAACAAAAACAGCCAGAAAGCCAATAGATGAAAGAAAAGAAAGCCAAGATGAGGCAGACACAATTGCCTCACCTTGGAGCCGCTGGACAATCCAATGTTCCTTAGCATCTTCTCATCGAAGCCGGGTACACAGGAGACAGAGCCAGCATTGGCAGCAGTGGACCCCCTGCTGTCGTTCTTGAGACTCGCCGTTGTCACGCTGTGAGAAGACCTCGACTGTGCACTGCTTCCGACTCGTCGCTTTCTCTCCCTTTGTACCTCTGATGCGTTTAAATTGGCATTGGCGCCATGTACTTTTTCACTGGCAATCGGATCGGAGCCTTCTGCGGAATTCACGGCGGTTCCAGCGGTTCTTGGTACGCCTGTAATCATAATATTATTCTGGCTTATTTCGCAATTGTTAAAAAAAAATTTTGCCGTGTGGTGACGGCAGAGCAGAATACAAAATGTCACCACCCCTATCTCTCCCGTGGGTGTAGTTCAAGACAAAAAAGTGTAAAGAAGATGACGAGTAATGGGCAGCAACATTCCTCTAATGCCACTTAGCAAAATACTGGGCTTTATGTGCCCTATAGATGGCAATAGGCTTGCCAACTATTTATTACACATAATTGGCTAAGAGTGGGTATTTTTTTCCACCTCTGCCTATCCCTTCGGAGATGAGGCAGTGACAGTGACGTTCAGTGATCAGTTCAGTGTCCTTGCATGTATGTAAAGTCTGTACCCAAATACAATCTAGGAACAACTTTAAAAAGAAATCATCCATTTAAAAATAATAACAAAGTCAATAATCCGTTATTACAATAAATCGTTATTTTATACTGAAACCTATTGAATCTAGTTATCAGTCGATTTTTAATGCTGCACTTTTAATTAAAAGGTGTGCCAAAATTGTTTACCAAATAAGACAAGTTAGATGGACTATATGTAAGTACTTACCGGTACGTGACCCCGAAAAACTTAAGGCCGGCGGTTGAGTCCGTTCAGTCACAACCTTCAGAACGTATCCCAGCATCACGATCACGGCTCCGACCGCCACGGATATCAGGCACAGCGATTTCTTCACGAAATCCTCGAAGCACTCCACCAGGTCGTCCATGTAACATTCTACTGAGTCCACAAGTCTCGCCGAGTTTGTACACATTTGCGTTGCTTTGCGTTATTTTTGTTTCTTAGAACGTGTAGTAAATATACCTGAAGGTAGAATGGAAAATAATTATGCCATAAGCATTAATTAGCATTCTTCTTCTGCCTGCCCTGTTCCCAGTCTATCTGATGTTGGCGCCGTATTTTCCATTCATATCGGTCAGATGTCATCAAGGCATCCACTCCCTTTAGATTTATATTATATCATGCATCACACCGGAAAGGTGCTAACTGATAAATAATATCTTCTTCTCCCTGCCCTGTTCCCAGTCTATCTGGGGTCGGCGCAGAATGTTTCCTCCTTCATTTATATCCGCCAGACGTCATCAAGCCATCCACTCTCTTCTGATTCATATCATCCATCACACAGTAAGGGTCCTAGTGATGAATGAATGTATAAAAAAGACCGAACGGACTGTGTCGAGAGACTGATGAACAGAGAGAGCGAGAATGGGATGACAACATTCCATTCTATGCTCAAGGCTTTGGCTTAGGTTTTACAGTCAGCCGCCTGCCTGTCACCAACTCTCTTTGGGTATGCTGTTGTTGGAGCTTTGCCCTCCACCATTCGAGTGCCTTAAGGTGCTTATTGATCTACACCGAGCAATCTCCAGTAGTCGACTTTTACGACACCCATGGGAAGAGTCGGGGCTGACACATTCTACGTTATTTTATCGCTCCCAGACCAGCATTGAAGACTACTGCATTTATCAGCACTAATCAGTGAACAAATAGGTTCGTAAATATTACAACAGATGGCGCTGAACGATTTTAAATCGCGATGTTTAACTTGTATTTAAACTTATCAGTAGGGGTTTTGGTTTTGGCATAAAGAGTTGTTTAGAGTATTGATTTGTGTTCGTATTTGGGATAGGTCCAAAAGCCCTGCTCGTCGTTACCTTCAAAACTTTGCACTGCAGGAAACCGCTGCCAAATAACATTGAAATGTTATTGTAGTAACTCAAATAAAGTGCCAGTATAGATTTTCTTTCATCACAATAAGTTTGAAAACTGCTGTCATAATTATTATGGATGACGCCCAATATTCGCGGAGACTTAAGAAAGAGGAAAATCAAGGTTTTCTTTCTTTGGACGAACACAATTTTCGTGTTCTTGTTATTGCAAATCGAACTACTGGTACAGCTAAATGCGATGTTATCAGTGATGCCTGTACAATCATCAATACAGCACGCCAGACTACCCAAAACTGTCAAATTTGTTTTAAACGATTGTCAAACTTGATTTGTTGGACGTAAAGAACAAAAACTATTAGGTAAATTTGACATATACTATTGTTACACATAATGTTTTCTTATATTTGCACGAGCACTACACATTTGAAATAAAACAACTTTTACGGATAAGACTCGCGTATAATTTGGTGTTTGGCATATTAATTATTAAACCCGACGTTTCGATCACCACTGTAAAGTGATCGAAACGTCGGGTTTAATAATTAATATGCCAAACACCAAATTATACGCGAGTCTTATCCGTAAAAGTTGTTTTATTTCAAATATATACTATTGTGTTATGCTGTAACTGTACATCCCTACTGCAGACAGGCTTCCTAGTGGATGGAAGAATGTAGGGATAATGGAATCATGACGATGGTTGTATAACGCGAGTTAATTAGGCAGGCATACATAATATCTACAATATACCTACGTCAAGGTATTTGGTAACTTATCAATGTTATCTGCCAGTT
This sequence comes from Cataclysta lemnata, assembly GCA_963931975.1. NCBI lineage: Eukaryota > Metazoa > Arthropoda > Insecta > Lepidoptera > Crambidae > Cataclysta > Cataclysta lemnata. The sequence continues at coordinate 3,204,293 of OZ008348.1, read as the reverse complement.
TAATGACACACAACAATGAAACACCTCCAAATGTCAATGTCCTTCGTAATTAGAACGCATAAACCAAAGTGTGGCTTAAATGATCCACGTATTACATTTCTCATAACAAAGTTAGATGAAGGTAATGGTGCTTCTACTTGGTGCAAATGGCTCGGCAATGTCGAAGCACTTGCGCAGGTTATATGCATTCTTACGACTCTACTCGAGTCGACGACTAGCGACTCGACGATATACCTCGTCCTGCCTGCCTCTACCTGCACATGTAACATGTGCACGAAGCCTGCGCGTGCAACACATCGCGCGAGTAACTTGCGCAGACATGCTGACAACTGATACAAACAATTAGACCCATACATAAAGTACTTGCGCGGGCAACATGCACGTGTCAACGTGTGGCTTGACCAAGTAACTTGTGCAAGTATCCTGCGCCTTTGTTTATTCACTAATCAACTAACGGTACATACTGATTGCGCAAATAACTCGCGCCTTTGCTCGCTCTAGCTACTTGCACCGTGTAGAAGCACCATAAGACTTCAACCCTTGAGAAAGTAAATTCAAATCACTGCTAGCAATTAACCGCTAGTCCTTTCCCATTAGGAGCCAGTCTTATTGGGGATTAAAGGCCAGGTGAGTTAGGTACCATTAATACACCGAGATGAAATAGTTAAGATTTACAATATCATTCAAGTTATTTTTGTAACAACTTATTAGTTTATACATATTTTTGATAAGGTGTACCTTAGTATACTTTAACTTTATATATTCAAATTTATACAGGTAACTTTAGATCATCACTATAAATTCCTTATACATAATTATCTGGATGGAAGAATATAGGGAGAATATTATAATCTTCCTAAATTCAATACTGAAATGAATAAAGAAGAAATCTTATGAGTTGAAACTATACCGCTATTAGAGAGTAATATTGCGTGTAGTATATTCAAAAAGGTTGATGCCAATGTTCAGAATGCATAATAATATTATCAATCGATTTGATAATTTTTTTACCTACTAACCTTATCTATCTTTTTTACCTACTTATTAAGATATTATAAATATCAATGATTTCAGACAGATAAGAATATTACTCATTTCATTTTACTACGGACGGCTATTGCTTTCAGACAAAAAATATTCCCATTATAATAAAATACATTAAAATTTATTTGTATCCGTTGGGATAGTCCGGACAGGGCATTAAGGCTGGTGAGGAAATGGACATTAATCAATACGATTTTTATCCGGAGACAGAGAAAAATACATACGGATACACAATTACACATATTATTATGTAGGTGACTTACTTACCAAACAATTCTTTTTACATTTTTGAAATATTGTGAATATTTCTTATACACGAAAACGGGGCGCATAGTATGTTGAGTTTTTTTCTAGATTTTCTCTAAATTCCGAGGCACATAATATTGATATTATGCGTATGTCTTCCTGTTGGCTTACGGTGACAGACGTGACAACTGACAGAACAGAAACAAACCTTAAACATTTCCCGAAGAGTTTAGGTTTAGATCATATGAAAAAGTAATTTGAAATAGAGAGCCGAGATGTTTTTGCCAACTTTTTTGATTTTATTTAAAATGTCGGACGAACAACTAATAGAATAATTGTCACCGTCACACAAAGTCACACTCAGTGCATAGCCGGGAAGTTATCAGCTACTTCTTATGGGGTTCCGATCCGAGACGGTCAAGCGGCTATTCTGTTGCTAGGCAAAACAAATCTTTTTTTTGTCAATCAAATCAACATACATAAAAAAGATCTGTTTGACATAGCAACAGAATGAAACACACAAAAAAAGGAACGAGCTTGACGCGAAGCTGTTGGACCGTCTCGGAACCCCATTAGCAATATACAAAGTGTCTATTGGCGAGCAATAAATAGTTGATCACCGAAAAATAGCAACAGCAAAATATTAACATTGAAGTTAAACCAACATTAAACCTAATCACTATTAGATAAGGCAGCACAAGATAAGCAAGACCTGAATCACGATTACAAAGTTTCTGGCAGCACTCCGAATAGATTCAAATTCCGTCAACATTCAGTAGGACTGCTGTCCTCCAGCGTATAATACCCTTGCTCAGAGGAAGATCTCTCATTTTCGCGAATGATTCAAAAGCTAAATACTTAAATCAAAACTTTAACCAAGTACGGTCAACAGCACAGAACATATAGTACCTATTTTATCTGTTTTGAGGTCACCAGCATTTCAGACTACTCTCCTCCTCAGGGATGAGGGTAGTGACCTCCCTTCTGCATCACTTTCTCCCCTATGGTCTTTCGCCATCGTTTCTGTCTCCGGCTGTGTCAAGGGCGCTGTGAACCGTGGAGTCAAGAGCGGTGCGGTCGGACCAACGCATTGGGTTGCGTCCGCGAGGGCTTTTCCGACTATTCAGACTACCCAAAACTCTAAAATGTCTTCAATCTTCAAGTTGGTAGTAAAGCACAAAGTCTTTAAATAACTTCTATGCTGGCCTGGGAGCGAACAAATAACGTAGAATAGGCCAGCCCCGACTCATCCCATGGGTGCAGTATGGATTGGAATGTTGTCATTCCAATCACTCTCTCCGTTCATCGTTCTCTCGACATGGTCCGTTCTGTCTCTTTTCTATACATTCATTCACCACTAGCACCTCTACGGTGGGATGGATGATATGAATATGAATCAAAAGGGAGTGGATGGCTTGATGACGTCTGATCGATATGAATGGAAGAGGAAACAAACTGCGACCCCAGATAGACTGGGAATAGGGCAGGGAGAAGGAGTAAAGCACCAAGTCTATTAAGAAAATTTTATATTTTGTAGTAGCCTGACGTGCCTTGACTTTCACATCCAAACAAAACCTGCTACTTTATAAATTAACATTCTACGACATACTTAAAGAAATACATTTTAGCAGTAAATTGTTAAAAAAGAAGAAAAATGGATGCCATTTTGACAAATTTTCATTGTTGACCTTAGTAGACCATTTTGAATGACTCAGGATTGTAAGCGTTCTATTCAAATAACCTGGCATTGTAATAAGTAGAATGGGCAAGGAAATCAGGAGGTATTGGAATGGCAGTAGAAAAATAAGGGATCGAAAATTACTGATAGTCACCATGATGAAAAACCTTTATAAAGGCTTTGTTTCATAGCAGTTACATTATTTTCATTTTAAAAGTTTCGTGTGCAATAAACATCATAATTCATTTAAAAATTAACTTTTGTCCAACTGCCGCACTCGGAGACGTTAATTAACATTAATGAGTACTTAATGTCAATTTCATTTTTTTTTTACATTGGCTTAACGTTCCTGGATACAAGTCTTTTAGGTACTGTCTTTGTATACTTTCGTTTACTTTTCTTAATTTTGAATGAATGATAAATGAATGAATGAAATAATGTATGAAATGAATGAATGATCTTAATGCATGAAATAAATTGAAATAAAAAGGAGTGCTTGGCGCGAGTCAAATGGTAACAGTTCATGACGGTGACCGATGAGGAAAACCACTATAAAATTCTCAACGTCAAACACGGCACAACACTTTCATTTCAATGATTCCTCATAATTGAACATCAATACGGATCCTTATGCATCAAAATAACACCACTTTTACTTCACAAAGTCCACTCTGAAACAATTTTTGAATGATTGAAATAAAAATTTGACTGACGCCATTGAAAGCCCGGCAAGCACTCCAAATGTCAATTTCATTTTAATCTAGACCACAGACCCGGCAAGAATAGCGACTAGTTTTGAATTGTCAGTTTTTGACATGTTCACCAACACGGAAACAGTTGATTATTATTTAACCGCTTCTTTTTGACAAGTATCAGTATCGAAGAAATATCATAAATAGACAGTTAACTTTTAATCGCTTGATTTACGTGTTGGTGAACTCGGGCCTAAGTACTCATTAAAGTTAATCGACCTCTCTGAGTGCGGCAGTAACTGCCGCAGTTACTGCCGCACTCAGAGACGTCAAATAACGTTAATGAGTACTTAATATCAAAAAATGACAATTCAAAACTAATCGCTATTCTTGCCGGGTCTATGGTCTAGATTTGAATGAAAATTGTTGACATTAAATACTCATTTAAGTTAATTGACGTCTCTGAGTGCGACAGTAAATGCCGCACTCAGAGACGTCAAATAACGTTAATGAGTACTTAACGTCAAAAAATGACAATTCAAAACTAGTCGCTATTCTTACCGGGTCTATGGTCTAGATTTGAATGAAAATTCTTGACATTAAATACTCATTAAAGTAAATTGACGTCTCTGAGTGCGGCAGTAAGAGATATATCTGCACAGATGGGTTCCCTAATCCTAAACTGAGCCCCTAAAACTTAATATGCGGGCAAATTTCTGGGAATCTATGCTCCGACATGTGGGTTCATAATATGATGGATCACTATTGACCGATCCCTACGCTCAAATATTTCACTATTGTGGATAAGATTTCCGACTTTTATTACGTTTTGCCTATTGATAAAGTAACTTTAGAAATTGCAGATATCAGTTTCTGTGCATATATTTTGCTCTTTCATATTTAACAACACATATTTTTTACACTTAAGGCAAAACTTTGAGCAGTATGGATTGGAATGTTGTCATCCCAATAACTTTCACCGTTCATCTGTTTCTAGACACGGTCCTTTCCATCACATTTCTATACACTCATTCATCACTAGAACCTTTCCGGTGTGATGGATGATATGATCTTTGATTAAGATTTTTTTTTATTTCGTTTTATTATTCTATTTGGAAAAGTTTATTTGGAATTTGGAATCTTATCTACTCTATCAATCTTTCCCACCCTTCCCTAGTTATCAACAAGTAACTTTAACAAGGCATGATTAAATGAATCACATTTTGATAAATATAATATATTTCATGAACATGTCATTGAATATATAATTAGATTCTGAATGAATGAGAATTCATAATTAGCAAAAACTAATGTACTAATGTAGGTATGTATTAATTCTTACTACTATTAAGATACCCCATTAACCGTGAAAGTTACGTCTCGTGATAGACATTCCTTAACCTTTATAATGTAACTGAGAATTTATGTAATTAACAAGAGCAAGTTATAATCTTGTTATTGCGGAATTACTTACTAACTAACTATAGTTTGTGGCGCCGTTAGCACAAAGTTGTAATGTGAAGGTATTCGTGTGTGGTGTAAGTGAGATACAAGTTACATTAAGTTATATTCAAAAGCAGTATTGTTATACTCAAACTCAAGCGCGCCTACTAACGCTTTGTCATTGAAAATCATCTGAAGATACGAAGATACGGTGGATGATGGATATTCAAAGAGATCGGTAAGTATGTACCTAGCACATAATAAATCTTTATAAATTAACAGTTATTTAGATTAACAGAAGAATTGTTAAATTGTAATAAGTTTATTTTTCGCTTTTCGTGTTTAGAAGTATAGAGAGCTTTTGTTATGATCTTTTTTATTGTTTCCTTTTTATACAATTGTCACCACCCCAAATCTCTCCCGTGGGTGTCGTACAAGGCGACTAAGATAAATCTATTACGAGGAATGGGCAGCAGCGTTCCTCTTATACCATCTAGCAATAGCAATGTACTGCGACTTTTGTGCCCGATAAATGGCAATAGGCTCGCCACCTATTACAAGGGACCTAACATAATTGGCGAAACGTGGGTGCTAGTTCACCTCTGCCTACCCCTTCGGGGATATAGGCGTGATTTATGTATGTATGTATTTGAACATAATAAAACAAAAAAGAATTGATTAAAAAAGGAAACAAAAAATCTGTCCCCCCATGACCACGGCCGCTGTAAAGTGATCGAAACATCGGGTAAATAATAAATATGCCAAACACCTAATTATACGCGAGCTTATCCGTAAAAGTTGTTTTATTTCAAATGTGTAGTGCTCGCGCAAATATAAGAAAACATTATAATAAAAACTCTCTACCTAAATACACTAAAAAAGCTAATAAATAAACTTCTTACAATTTGACAATTCGTCTGTAAATCTAAATACCTGTTAATTTAAATAAAGTATTATTATAATGTGTGCCATATATAATGTGTGCAAGGTACCTACCGATCTCTTTGTAGTCGGCTAGGCCCACACAAAAAGTCTCCTGTAGCCTGTAAAAAGTGTACCTATAGGTATATCGGGTAGAATACAATTGTCACCACCCCAAATCTCTCCCGTGGGTGTCGTACAAGGCGGATATGGATAAAACAGTGATGAGGAATGGGCAGAAGCGTTCCTCTTATACCACCTAGTAATAGTACTGCGACTTTTGTGGCAATAGGCTCGCCACCTATTACATGGGACCGAACATCATATGGCGAAACGTGGGTGTTAATTCACCTCTGCCTACCCCTTCGGGGATATAGGCGTGATTTATGTATGTCATTGTTAGCAAATGAACTGAATTAAGTCTGCCGTAGACAACACCTTTAGCGGTAACATCTAACGGCGGGTCCCAATATTCTATCGAAAGTTGAAGATGGACGTACTTAGTTGCTTAGGAACTTCTGTTATTTACACCTTTATGCAACAGAAAATGCCAGGCAACTAAACTTTAGTACACATACATACATACATACATAAATCACGCCTATATCCCCGAAGGGGTAGGCAGAGGGAACTAGCACCCGCGTTTCGCCAATTATGTTAGGTACCATGTAATAAGTGGCGAGCCTATTGCCATTTATCGGGCACAAAAAGTCGCAGTACATTGCTAGGTGGTATATAAGGAACGCTGCTGCCCATTCCTTATCACTGATTTATCCTTAGTCGCTTTGTACGACACCCACGGGAGAGATTTGGGGTGGTGACAATAGTATTCTACTCTGCCGTCACCACGCGGCTGTGCTAACAATGACGCTTCCGATATACCTATAGGTAAGTCACACAGGTGTCTTTTTTCTGCCGCGAGGGCCAAGCTGACTACCAAGAGATCGGTAGGTACCTGGCACACATTATAATAAGATTTAGGGTGGTGACAATTGTATAAAAAGGAAACAATAAAAAAGAACATAACAAAAACTCTCTATACTTCTAAACACGAAAAGCGAAAAATAAACTTATTACAATTTGACAGTTCTTCTGGTAATCTAAATAACTGTTAATTTATAAAACAATATTATGTGCTAGGTACATACCTACCGATCTCTTTGAATATCCATCATCCACCGTATCTTCGTATCTTCAGATGATTTTCAATGACAACTTTAGTAAGCTTAATTTTAACTGTAGATAGAATATTGGGAATATAGTGCCTAGACTTATTGGCGATTTTATTATTTATAGTATGGGCTGGACAAACAGTGGTGATCGATGGGACGACGTCTTTCCCCGGCTGCCTGAGACGGATGTGGATTAGTTATGGGCTCCAGACAGCGCCGACTCGTCCTTAAAGAACTAATGGCCAGTGGCTGGCTGCGGCGAATGGGCGGTTAGTCTGCGACTTATGGGGCTCGTTATAAGTATTATATTCCTGCGCAAATATGTTTTACATACACATCATGATTTATAATATACAAACATAATTATCACGTAAGTATACATATTAAACCGCCTCCGTGGTACGCCCACCGGAATTATGATCCGGAGGTTCGATCCCCGGGGGAGTACAAATTTGGTCCGCCTGGCTAGCTACCACCATCTTATCAAAATCTGTCGCCATAATAATATAATTAACAGTTAACCATTGAACTGCTATTACTTGCAGTTAACAGCATTATTGTGATCCGACAATGTGTGATAAGATAGCCGGTCTCTCTGTGGTTGAGGGTTCCTGATGCCTGGTGTAGCTCAATTCTTAGAGTCACTTCACCATCAGGTGAGATCAACGGTAAGAGCTTCCCTTTATAGCATAAAAAAATATATAAGCCGCGTGGTGACGACAGAGCAGTATACAATTGTCACCACCCCCATCTCTCCCGCGGGTGTCGTACAAGGCGAATAAGGGTAAAGCAGCATTCTTCTCATACCACCTAGCAATATACTGCGATTTATGTGCCCGATATATGACTAGGCTCGTCACCTATTACATGGGATGGGACCTAACTTAATTGACGAAAAGTAGGTGTTAATTCACATCTAAATCAATCATCATCTTTTTGAATTTTCCATACATTTTGCTTTACTGACCGAACAGTTTGTTTCGAGGAGGAAAAAAAATTTTCAATTTCAATTTTTTAATAAATTCATGTGGCGTATTTACATAACTATGTTAACATGGGTTGTATATTTATGTAGAAGCTGGAAGTAGGATCAGGAGCTCGCTAGCGCAGTGGCATATCGGCCTGCGATTGCGTAAACTAAGCAAAGTACGCTAAGGCCCGTCATTGGATGGGTAACCAAAACTTTACTATCTCCAATTCCTCCGTGCTTAAGAAGGTTAAGGCACGTTAAGCCGTTGGTCCCATTCTCATCTGCAGTCGTTAATACCCGCACTTGGACATTAAAAGGTTAGTGATGATAATGTATTTTTATATGGAAATAAAGTGTTTGTATTGTAATGTGAATTGCGACATCTCTTCTGTTACTGAGTCAACGATTCCGTGTAATTTTATGTCGATACACCTAAGAAAATAAACTCTTTCAATGAATTAATAGCTTTTTACATTATCTTAATGCAAAACATTTCAGGCATTACATAATAAATATATGTGTTAAGTCACATACAGAAACGGTTGTTTAAATATTGCGCAAAAAGTCTATCTTCAACATCTTATACCTACTACATTCTGTTTCAAATACGGCAAACGACAATTAGGATAAAATATACGCCTCCCCGTAGCACGGGGCGTGGAGAAAATGTCTTCTGGGAAAAGAAAAATTTTTTCTCCCGCTCCAACTCCCACTAAATCCTGAGACAAAACACCGATCGCCACGGTCGTAAGCCATCCACGAGTGGACCGCGCGCGGCCCGCGAGCGGTTCACGCGAGGACAATGCTAAGCGAAGCCGTCATTTCTTTCTAAGTGTCGGACGTATGACTTTTGCTTTCAAAATCGTTAAAGAAAGGCTAGGCTTATCGAAGACGTTCGAAATTTTTTTTTTGAATGATCTTAGTGAAAGACGACAGTACAGTGACGTGAAAACCACTGGTTGACCACACGGCCTCTACCCGTGAATCACCTACCGACAACGAGTGGACGCTGAGTGGAGGCGGGTGCTGGGTGGCTCTAATGAGCGTTGACCTTAAAGAATAAATTAATAGCAGGTTTACAGTTCCTTACATAATATTAAAGTCTAAAGTCACATCTAAATACATTTTAGATTTTAATCTGATTACTGTCCAATTCCCTATGGGGCTTCCAAAATCCTTTCATTCACAATTCACAAATTAATGTAGAGAGATCCTGCATAGTCTTCATCGAGTAACGTCACAACCACCCCATTTCCAGAATCAACAGAACTTCGGATTGTCCCACCAATCCCTAAAGTTCTCTATCACAGAGGGTTTCAGCTTCTCCTCGTCATTGAGTATCGTGCAGAAGCGACAGTACTCATCCGTCTCAGGGCTGTCGTGTAGGCTGTGGTAGGAGTAGTACTTGTGCCACCTGAAATAGTTCGCGTACTGCTCTGGGTCCAGTATCAGTTCGTTCATCTTTGCCGCCAGTTTTTTGACACCCAGCGTTTTGGCGTTCAGGTAAATTCCATCTGGCATGAATCTGTAAAAAAACAACAAATGTAACTCAAACGGGGATCATTGGATTGCCTTTTGTGTGGTGGAGACAACGCAGAATGCAAGGCAGGGTTGGTGAAACCATTCCATGTTTCTCGCGTTCGTCGTTAAAAGAACGGGAAATGGGCAGTAGTAGAATGGGAAATGGGCAGTAGATTATACTCGGAAATAAAGGGACACAATTAATTGTGAATGAAAATAGTTGTATTGAAAAATAGTTGTTAGTGAAAATTGTTTATTCAGCTAATTTAAAGGATCCAGTATCGTACTGAGTGAGACTGATTAAAAAAGCAGCGCAATGTGGTTGTAAGGAGTGCTGTTTGTATAATGTTTATGTGTTGTGTAATAATTTCTAAATTATTTAAAAAATAATATGGCTTGATGGTGTTTGACCGATGTGAATGGAAAAGGAAACACGCTGCGCGAACCCCAGACGGAAAATGGAAAGAGGACAGGAAGATGAAGAAGAATCAACTTCGAGAGAACCCATAATTTTAACACTTACTTCTATCATCACGTCACACAATCAAGCTTACCAGCCCGGCTAGCATGACCACCGAAACACGATAATATGATATACTATTTATCGCTATCAACTGTCTCAATTCATTGGATTTTTGATAGTTAAATGCGATTAATGGCTATATCATATCGTGTTTCAGTGCAGCCGGGATTTGAAAGGGGACCTTTTGATCGATAAACAGCGATTTGACCATTCGAACCCCAGTTACCGCATTTAGAATAATGCAGTGATGATGTAGTCACACTGTACTCACGCGCCGTAATAGAAAGATAATGGCTGCCATGTCATACCAACAGCCAAAAGCGGTGTTACATATATGCTGTTTATCTTCCAAATCCACCCACATGCGATAACCACACTTGATTAATAAGAGCTGTATGTACTAGTACTAAAATACTGATATTGGGTAGGTATGGGGTTTTTATCTATTGATACCAAAAAACAAATTACTTCCGAAGAATAATAGTTATTTGTTGTACGTGAGTGCAAAGTTGTTTTTTAACCGCGTGCTCAATTTTGATGACCGAGCTAGCGAAGGATTCTAAAATTGAATCACGAGCGTAGCGAGTGATTCAAAAATTAGAATCCTGAGCGATAGCGAGGGAATCAAAAGAGCACAAGGTGAAAAATCTTTGCACTCGAGTGCAACACGTAACTTTTCATCCCCCCCAACGAGGAAAATGCAAAATACAAAAAAAAAAATACAATCACAACAGTTTCTGTTTTCACCCAGAAACTTCCACAACACCCTCCCATTAACCCAAACACACTCTCAACACCCACCCAGAAACACACACAACATTCACACCCATCTACAGACACACCCAGAAAGACACACCCAAAAAACACCCATTCACCCAGAAACACCCACAAAACACCCATTCACCCAGAAAAACCCACAAAACACCCATTCACCCAGAAACACCCACAAAACACCCATTTACCCAGAAACACCCAAAAAACACCCATTCACCCAGAAACACACAAAACACTCATTCACCCAGAAACAACCACAAAACACCCATTCACCCAGAAACACCCACAAAACACCCATTCACCCAGAAACACCCACAAAACACCCGTTCACCCAGAAACACCCACAAAACACCCATTCACCTAGAAACACCCACAAAACACCGATTAACCCAGAAACACCCACAAAACACCCATTCACCCTGAAACACCTACAAAACACCCAAGCACACCCAAAAATCACTCAATCACCCAGAAACACCCACAAAACACCTAATCACACCCAAAAAAACACCCAATCACCCAGAAACACCCACAATACTCACCCATCCATTCAGACACACCCACAAAAACCCATTCACCCAGACACACCAACAAAACACCCATTCACCTAGACACACCCACAAAACACCCATTCACCCAGAAACACCTACAAAACACCCAAGCACACCCAAAAAACACTCAATCACCCAGAAACACCCACAAAATATTTAATCACACCCAAAAAAACACCCAATCACCCAGAAACACCCACAATACTCACCCATCCATTCAGACACACCCACAAAAACCCATTCACCCAGACACACCAACAAAACACCCATTCACCTAGACACACCCTCAAAACACCCATTCACCCAGACACACCTCCAACAGCCACCCATCCACCCAGCCACACCCGCAACATTCATCCAGACACACCTGTAAGTCCCTAATAAAAATTACCGTCCCTAATGGAGTTCCGAGACGGTCAATCAGCTTGAGTCAAGCACGTTGATTTTCTGTATGTTTTTGTTCCGTTGCTAGCGTAAACAAATCAAACAGACCTAAAAAGCTTTTTAAATGCTTGACTCAAGCATCCAGCAAGCGTTGTAGACGATCAAAATGTTTAAAGCAAGATTGACTGACGCCAAGCTGATTGACCGTCACGGAACTCCTAGGTTTTAACAAATTTATGACGTGAAAAAAAATGGCGCGCGCAAAGCAAATTACAAAAAAAGTACACCAAGAACCGAGTCTGAGTTTTTAACAAATTAAAATAGGTTGCATGACAATTTCGGCACCATGGAGGTAGAAATAAATATGTATAATGATGTTTTGAATTCGAAAACTCATGCACACGATGTTCTAAATTCAAATTTACTTTAACCTCTAGAGGATAAAAACGGCTTTTGCACTCAGATATCGAAGAGCAAAAACGCTTTTTCCGAGATGGTGGGATGAAAAAGTTTTTGTCTGAAACAGTAGCGAATAATAAGAATTTAGAGCTCTTGTCTCAAAAAGGATCTTTGTCAATCCAATAATGTTGATCTTTAAAAAAATGAAACATGTTCATTTGACAAGCATACACAAGTATACCTTATCCACAAGTAAATTTTGTGAATTTTTTATTTAATAGAATATCTTGTTTGCTATTTTTATGATTTTATAATTGTTGGGCGATACATTCATAAATCAGGTCTATACCCACGAAGTGGTAGGCAGAGGTGAATTAACACCCACTTTTCGGCAGTTAAGTTAGATCCCATGTAATAAGTGGCGAGACCGTCTATGCCTACAGTGCTGTAGGCAAAACCCTCTCCGGTAGGAAAAACGTTCTATAAATCCTGTAGGGAAAGTGTTGTTCAAGTCCCGTGTTGGGTGATAATAATTATGAATTAAAAATCACTACTAAATAAATAAGAAATTGAAAAAGTGTCATTTAGCACAAGTTAAATGCACGCAGTCTACAATTTTTATTATGATAAATTATTGAAACAATGCCGGTTATAGATATTCTGAATGACTACTATGTAGATACTTCTATACTATAGTCATACACGATACACATAGTTATAAGCCTGTATCTGCCTGGAAGTTGTTGATTTAGGTGTGTTAAAATACTTACCTACTAAATAATAAATTGTTAACAATTGTACAATAGCTGGATGTGTTAGAGTTTTCAACGTATTCTATTTTGAACACTATGAACTCCACTACACTGTGTCGGAAATTTCAAAAATCTTAAGGCAGTAAGTATGTAATATTTCTGTGTACAGGATTTTCTTATGGTTGTTATGGTGTTGTTTAAATTCATAAAAACAAGAACTTTGGCTATTTTGAAATACAAATTAAAAATAAAGAATTCTTTGTAAATGTTAGTAGAGTATTTCCTTTGCTTGTCTAGTCTGGCTATTTAGCAAATTCTGTCATAACCATCGCAGTCTAGCTAACAAGAACAGGCACTCAAAGTAGTACGTGCCGGCTTGTAGTAAGCGATAATGGCATGACTACATAAATTTTGTATCAAGTCGCACGTCTCGGAGAAATGTACTCGTATTTTGATGTTGCACGTACCTCGTATAGTTAGCACCTCCATACACAACCGGCACTGCGTTATTCAATAACGCGTTCAACAGTTTCTCGGTGACATAATCCTCGCTGAACGAATTCTCGAAAGACAAATAGAAATAATACGTCTTCTGTACTTTTTTATTGCACTCCTCCTGTTTGTCTCTGGGACACGACATCGTGCCACATGTTCCATAAATGTCCAAGTCTAATTTATAGTTTTCCAATTCCTTCTTGAGATCCAATGCAAACTTCCTCCGGCCCCCCTTGTCGTAGCAGTTTGATACGAACCAGGCGGCTGCTCTGGTCTTGGATTTCAAGCGTTCCTTTAATTCGGTGCTGACTGGGTCCATGTCTTCTACTTTCATCCAGTTCATGACTTTGTTGGGACCAATTGCTTTGTTGGTCCAATCCTTGATCAGCATGTAGCCCCACCGTACATCGGAATCGAGCCTGAAAGTCCAGGTCCAGTTGAAGAAGCCGTCCAGCTTGTTGGAGCACACTGGGTAGTACTGAGAGGACTCGATGGATGTGAACGCATACTTCTGTCTGGGCGACCGTTCGCCTGGCAGACGGCTGCTGGGCATCCGGACAACTTCCGGCCCCGAGAACGCTATAACATCGAAGTCCTTAATGTTCGGAAGGTAATTTCTGTTTCCCGTCACGAAGCAGTTGGTGTGTGGACACTTTCGACTCACGAAACCCTCTTGCCCCACCCCCATGTACACAAACGGAACATTCTTCGGAGAGGTCCACTGGAGAATATATTTCAGAGCGGTCTTGGCGTCCTCTTTTGGCGTTATTAAACTTGTTGTGTTCTCGGTAAGCACTTTTTTGAAGGCCTGCGCACCCCCGTACAGTTCAGAGTATTCTTTTATTGACATGTACACTAGCAGTAACGTTGTTACTATCGAGCAACAGAAAAACACTTTAGCCGAGAGCGCCGTTCGCATTTTCAATTTGTTTTTTTATGACCGCTGCTGTAAATGCGCGCACGACCATAGCCCGTTTCGGCACTGAAACAGCACTGACACGCTTACGGCAATCGCGCTTTTAGCTAGAATCGTGTGTAAATAATTATCTATCGATAATAATGACAATTAATCTGCTTAAAACTAGGTACGCGTCTGGCACGTTGTACGCTTTGACACAGATAAGGGACAGTGTGTGATGTCGAGTTATTTACTGCAAATTTATATGTAACAATGATTAATGTAGACGTCAGAAAGATTTACATATATTTTTTGGACGGGATTAAATAATTGCGTTAGCAAAATTCCACATACCCTTGTGCCCGGTGTCTTGGGGCGCCCGATTGGTGGAGGTCATACCACGAAATTATAGACTACCACCAACATACCCAAAGATGGTAAGTGTCAGGGGACAGGCTGTAAAAGTGAAGCCAAAACCTTTAGCAGTACAGTATTTATTGGACTATTGTCACGCCAATCACTTTTTTGATTGGCTATGTGGTGACGGCAGAGTAGAATACAATTGTCACCACCCCAAATCTCTCCCGTGGGCGTCGTACAAGGCGACTAAGGATAAATCAGTGATCAGGAATGGGCAGCAACGTTCCTCTTATACCTATCACCTAGCAAAGTACTGCGACTTTTGTGCCCGATAAATGGCAATAGGCTCGCCACCTATTACATGGGACCTAGCATAATTGGCGAAGCGTGGGTGCTAGTTCACCTCTGCCTATCCCTTCGGGGATATAGGCGTGAATTATGTAGGTATGTATGCAATCACTTTCTCAAATCACCGGTCTCTCGGCATGGCCCTATCAATCACTTTTCAATACATTAGTATAACATATACGATTGGAAGAGGAAACATATTTTGCCATGTGGTGACGGCAGAGTAGAATACAATTGTCATCACCCAAAACTCTCCCGTGAGTGTCGTATAAGGCGACTAAGGATAAATCTCAGTTGCGCGCGGGACGCGGCGAGGTACGCACGTAGCGAAACGTTATAAAGTCGAGTGTGTTTTTTTTACAAATACCCTCATATTTTTATAATGGAGGAAAAAATATTAAGTGATGACGATAGAAGTGATTCTGACATATTAAAGGAATGCGAAAAGGAGTTGCATGAAATAACGAAAGTGGACAAATCAAGCGGAAAACGACCTCGGGAAAGTGAAGAAAGTAGTGATGATGGTTTTATCACAGTATGCAGAAAACCTAATAAACTAAGTAAAAATACTGCAGATGACAGAAATAACGAAATTACCCAGGAAGATTTGAATGTAATGGCAGAAGAAAAATATGAGATTTGTTTGTCTTCAACAGTTTTTCTCCCAAAACAAATGGCTTTAGCCAAATTTCTAAGAACTGAAGGTATATCAGACATTATTAAAATTAAATACAAAAGTTTCTATAGAGTATTTATAGTATTTAACAACCGAAAGCAAGCTGAAAAACTTATTGAAAATAGAAAACTAGCTGAAATGGACATACGAGCACAGTTTACAGACCAAAGCAATCTATCTTATGGTATAATACGAGGAGTAGATCTTGATATGACCGAAAAAGAGCTATTAGAAAATTTTACTGCATCGTGTGATATTGTTTCAGCCAAACGGATGAAACGTGTTAATAATGAAAATAAGTGGGTAGATTGCGAGACAGTTCGACTATGTTTTAAGAATACATCAATACCGTCAACTATTACTGCTTATGGATGTAAATTTGATGTCGAAAAATACGTCTTTCCTGTAACACAGTGTTCAGGGTGCTGGAAGTTTGGACACACGAAGAAGGTTTGCTCACTAAATAGAATTATCTGCCCAAAATGTTGCAAAGATCATAGTAACTGCGAAACTTTAGAATATAAATGTCCTAACTGTAATGGCTCCCATATGGCATTAGACAAAACTTGCCCATTTTTCGTTAAAGAGAAAAAGATTCGGTATTTAATGAGTGAAAATAATATAACATATAAAAAAGCGTTAGAATTATACCTAAACGAACAAAAACAGAAAATACAGCAAAATAAAACAATAGAGAAAATTGATTCGGATTTGATACAGCCATCTCAGACACATTTATTGCAAGAAGGCTTTAGTAGAACATATAGCAGTGTTGTTCAAAGTATACCTACAACTGAAAATAATAGGGATGAAGATGATTTAACATTGTCAGAAAAGATGTGTAATTTAAAGAAAAAGAAAAGATCTAAGAAGAGTAAGGGAGATCAAAATTATTTTATGGAGTGTGAAGAGATAACTACAGAAAGTTTGGAAGACAGAAGAGAAATATTCACAGAAGATTTACCTAAAACAAATGAAAGAAAATTTAATATTTGGAAATTATTGTTGAATCTGAAAAAGATTATTTTAGCAAATGATAAATTTGAAGACAAAATTGTATTAATATTGAAGGCAATATTTGAAGACTGCAAGCTATTTATTAAGAGTTTTTTGTCAGGCGGTGATTTCGTTGAACATCTTTTTAATCTATTTCATGGGTAAGGTTCTCAATATAAACATTCTACAATGGAACTCACAAAGTTTGAAACCGAAAGTTGTAGATCTAGACTCTGTATTATTTAAGGAAAATATTCATATTGCAATAATTAGTGAAACTTGGCTAAACGAGGACATTTCGATTAATCTACGTGATTATAACATCTATCGTAAAGATAGATTTGACTCTTATGGTGGTGTAGCTGTTATTACGCATAAATCACTAAACACTTATGTTTGCTCCATCAATAGTATCAATTCAGGCATTGAAACAATACATATAAGAGTTCTTAATTGTAAATATTTGGACAATATTATTTCTATATATTGCCCTTCAACTGTACGTACCAATCAAGCAGACTGGGATAAAATATTTAGTTTATTCAGTAAGAGAACATTAATCGCAGGTGATTTTAACGGCCATCACGCCAATTGGTCAAATAGACTTGATCAAAGGGGTTTTCAGTTGTTGGATTCTTCATTGGAACATGGTTTTACGTCGCTTAACACTGGAGAGGCCACCAGAGTTAAATTAGTTAACAACGTGTTACAAAAATCGGCCCCCGATATTTCCTTTGCATCTTCGGATATAGTTTTACACTTTAAATGGCAAGTTCTTAACGAAAATTTGGGTAGTGATCACCTTATTATAAAAATGGCAATGAATTTTTTTGGTAACATGGATTATACAAACAAGCGTAACTTTAAAAAAGCAGATTGGATCGCGTACAGACAAGACTTGGTAAACTCATTTTTCTCTTTTGAAAGTTCTCATTGTTTAAGTACTAATATTCAAGAATATTATGATTATTTTTTAGATCAAATAAACCGATCAGCCGATAAAAATATTCCTATAATTAAAGTATGTACTAGCCCTATCAAAAATTTTAAGCCTAAAGAATATTGGTCTCCTTCTATATCCAAATCCATAGCGGAACGGAGACTGGCTTTTAGTTGTTTTCGAAGAAATTCAACTCCTGAAAATTTAAAAATATGGGAAGAAAAAGTAATGAAAGCCCGTAAACTAATACAAAAGGCAAAGAACGATAGTTGGAGAAACTTTTGTAGTAGTATGGATGAAAGCATATCTGTTTCTGATATGTGGCGTAAAATGCGATGGTATAAAGGGTATCGGCAATCAAAATATTCACCACCGGATGATAAAAAGAAAGAGTTACTACTGTCACTTACACCAGATACAGTTGCAAATTCCCCACCTATTTTTGAATCAAATAACAATGTACTAGAATCCCCCTTCACATTGACAGAATTGAGCAATTTATTAAAAAAGAAAGATACATCTCCAGGCATTGATGGCATTACTTACTCTATGCTTTATAACTTACCTAGCTCCGGTAAACAATTTCTCTTAAGCATTTATAATGTTATATTTAGGTCAGGCGTCGTACCAAATCAATGGCGTACAATATTAATAGTTCCTATTCCTAAAAATAGCGGAGATTTAATGAATCAGGAAATTAAATTAAGACCTATATCGCTTATCTCCTGTTTGTGTAAAATATTTCATAACATGATTAATAAAAGATTAGAATGGTTTGTAGAGAGACACCAAATTTTGTCAAATAATACATGCGGGTTTAGAAGATCTCAGTCATGCTTAGACTGCTTAACTAAGTTAGTAACGCATATACAATTAGGTTTTTCAAAAAATTATCCAACTGCATCCTGTTTTCTTGATATTGAAAATGCATACAATAATGTTTTAATTGAAAAAGTTACAAGTATCCTTGATGAATTAGGTGTAGGGAAGAGTATTTGTCAATATCTTTGGTCTTTTTTAAGTGATAGGCGACTTATGATTAGGAGTGAGGCAGCAACTACGAATCCTGACATAAGGCTAACTAATAAAGGACTCGCTCAAGGCGATCCCATTTCTCCATTACTTTTTAATATTGCCACTTTCAATATATGCCACCAAATTAAAAATTTTTTTATATCACAGTACGCAGATGACTATGTATTGTATATAAGCCATAAAGATTTGCATAAATGTCAAGTAGAGTTACAAACGGCATTAAATTCAATGATAGTAATGTTGGATAATATTGGTCTTAACTTGTCTGCAAATAAATCAAAGATATGTCTTTTTAGTAGAGGTTTTAGAAGAAATAGTCTTAAGATTTCTGTTAATAATAATTTTTTAACAACAGAAGATAGTGTTAAATACTTGGGAATGAGGTTGGATCGATCCTTAAGATGGAGTAAACATATAAATGAAATATCGGGAAAGACTTCTAAATTTTTAAATTTACTTAAGGTTTTATCAGGTTCTGGTTGGGGTATTCATCCAAAATATATGCGTACATTATATATATCATGTATCAGAAGTAGACTTGATTTTGGCTTTTTTCTTTATGGTAATGGAGCAAAAACTAATTTGGATAAACTTAATCGAATTCAAAACCAAGCCTTAAGGGCAATAGGAGGATTTGTGAGAAGCACCCCAATCCATGTAATGGAATGTGAATTATGCATACCACCATTATATATAAGAAGGTTATATCTAGCTTACAAGTATTGTATTAAAAGTATGTCTCTGTCAAATAATGTAACTATCAATATTTTAAATGAACTTAACCTTACTAATTGTGATCGATATTGGCAAAGAGTTAAAAAACCTTTGCTATTATCTGTTTATAGCGAATGTAAAGATTATAATATTCATAGTTCAAATCCTATTGAAATGTTTAAGCTGAATACATGGGTCAGTAATATAGAAGTTAGTGAAAGTATAAAATACCACCTAAATTGTGTGAAAGGAGCAAAGAGTGTCCAACATTGTGGTATTAAATTTTAAATAATTGAAGAATTAAATAGTAAATACCCTGGTTCGGTTAAGGTGTATACTGATGGTTCAAAGAGCAAAACTGGGCTAGGAGCTGCCTTTTATGTTCCCACCAGAGACATATCTAGCATGTATAAAATCGAGGGTAAAGTTTCTATTATGACGCTGGAACTCATTGCAATCTCGCAAGCTCTTAAATATATTGAAGGACAACTTGATGGAAATTACGTAATACTTACTGATAGTAGAAGTGCCTTACAACACTTGGCTCGGTGCGCCTCTGGTTATAGCAGAGGTACTCTGATAGCCTACGAAGTGTTAAGCATTATACACAGAATGAAGGAAACGAGAGGTGCAGGCCCCAGATTGCAATGGATTCCATCCCACATAGGTTTAAGAGGTAACGAGGAGGCTGACAATTTGGCGAAATTGGCTTCGAGTTCTGGTTCGGTTTACACTATTTTACCTACCTATACTGAATTACTTACCGCCTTTAAAGATATTTGTCATGAACAATTTAAAGAATATTTTGACAAACGAAGTAAAGACAAAGGTATTTGGTTCAAGACCATGCAATGTCAACCTCCTCGAATACCGTGGTTTTTTAATAATAAGTTAAATAGGAAATATATTGTAATGTTGCATAGATTACGGTCTGGACATTATCCTTCAAACAAATTTGCTTTTCTTATGAAAAAAACTAGTTCTCCTAACTGCGACGTATGTGGCACGATAGATGATGTCCAGCATATACTGGTAGAATGCATAAAATATAGGAGCGACAGGGACTTAGTGATCCAAAAGTTAAATATTAATAGTCAGGATTTAGGAGCACTAACTAATATTTTAGCGGAACCAACATCCGAGTCTGCAAAATTGTTAGTTGGAATATTTTTGAATCACTGATTCTCGTCGTTCCCGCTGTGCATCTATTAGTAGATTTTTTGTAAACTTTAATTAGGTTACGATGGGACTGACATGTCTTTTTGTAGACAAAAGCCCCTAAATTAAAATAAAGATTAAAAAAAAAAAAAAAAAAAAAAGGATAAATCTAAAGATAAATGACTTTTGACGGCCGCCTTGGTCGAATGCTCAGATTGCTGGGTATTGGCCAAGAGGTCCCGGGTTCGAATCCTGGTAGGGGCATACTTTGTGATGACCACCAATGTTTGTTTCCGAGTCAAGGTTGTGTAAATGTTTATGTAGTATATTTTCAACATTTATATACATAATTATATTAAAAATATGTCCCTCATCTAGTATCCATAACACAAGTGCTTAGGCTTCTTACTTTGGGCTAGATGATAGGTGTGAGTGTAAAAAAATATATTTATCTATTATTATTATTTATTAAATGGGGAGCAGCATTCCTCTTGTACCACCTATCAATTTAATGCGATTCATGTGCCCGGTAGATGGCAATAGGCTCGCCACCTACTATTACATTGGACTTAACTTAATTAGCGAAAAGTGGGTGTTAATTCACCAGTGCCTACCCCTTCGGGATATAGGTGTGATATTTGTATGTACAGTCAACGGCTCTTCAGACTACCCAAAACTGTCAAATTTCTTCAATCGAATGTCAACCTTATCTAGTTGGCAGTAGAGCCAAAAGTCGACTGAGAAAATTTAACATTTTGTGGTAGACTGACGTGGTGTTGTCTGTACTATTGCACGAGCGCTAGCGTATGACTAGATAAACCGAACAGAGTAAAAGCTTCCTAACTGCCGCACTCAGAGACGTCAATTGACTTTATTCAGTATTTAATGTAAAAAAATTTCATTCAAATCTAGATCATAGACCCGGCAAGAATAGCGACTAGTTTTGAATTGTCATTTTTTGACGTTAAGTACTCATTAACGTTATTTGACGTTTCTGAGTGCGGCAGTAAGAACGCTGTCGCCCTAACCCTGAGCAATGGCTGTGCGTCAAAAACCGGTTTTTTCTGGTTATTTCCAGTCTCGCCGCGTGCGCGACAGCGACCAGTGGTAACGCACACATGCACCGCGTGCTTGTAGTAGTGCAACCGTTTCGAGCGGTTGTATGAAGGTTATTCTCTGTTCCGTTTATTTACTCATTTGACCGTTCGACACAAATTCAAATGCAAATAATTATTCCGTACGTTTGATCTTTTGACATTCAATTTAGTGAGGACCAGACACAAGTGTTAATTGTCAATCTATTAGCATTGCATTAATACCGCCTGTTTAATTTAAAAAAACGGCTCAACTCAAGAAATAATTCGATACATTGGGAATTCTAAATGTACGGTATTAAGAATTATTTTTACGAACTTTAATTGTTGTAAGTGTTACAAAAATTCACCATCTTCCTGCCCTGTTCCCAGTTTTCCTGTATAATGTGTCTTTCAATGCCCGCATGAACTCAAAATCGTCGTCATCCTCACAGGCCTTGGATGGAAGAATACTTATAGGGAGAATGTGTCATAACCCACCACGCTGGCTGCGCGGTGTGCAGATCCAGCCGTGTGGTGACGGCAGAGTAGAATACAATTGTCACCACCCAAAATCTCTCCCGTGGGTGTCGGTCGTACAAATCAGAGATGAGGAATGGGCAGCAGCGATCCTCTTATACTAGCTAGAAATGTACTGCGACTATTGTGCCGGATAAATGGCAATAGGCTCGCCACCTATTACATGGGACCTAACATAATTGGCGAAACGTGGTTGCCAGTTCACCTCTGCCTACCCCTTCGGGGATATAGGCGTGATTTATGTATGTATGTATGTAGATACAGTTGGGATCAACGGCTTAACGTGCCTTCTGGAGCATGGAGAAGATAATAATTGGCAGTGGGTAGGGCACATTGCGAGGATGACTGACGGCCGTTAGTGCGGAAAGGCTAACCCAGCGTTGGTAGGCCCCCCACAAGGTGGACCGAAGATTTGGTGAGGGTCCGAAGGTCGCGGGAAAACTGCTGGATGCGGGCAGCGCATGATCGATCGGCTTGGAGATCCTTGGGGGAGGCTTATGGCCAACAGTGGGTCTTTCGGCTGACTGACTGACTAACTGTACGCCTCGATGGAGCCTTTATTTATAGTTTGACAAGTTTGTGCGGTACCTTCCTGCTGCGGTATGAGAGACTGTGGCGGAGACGGGGCACTCTAGATGCCAGCGGGGGCGGGTGATGCGGGGAGGAGGGAAAATTCGCTTCTCCCCGCTGCTGGGCATAAGCCTCCCCCGAGGATCTCCTGCGCTGCCCGCATACAGCGGCTTCCTGCGATCTTCACCAGATCGTCGATCATACAGCAGGAAGGTCGCGCACGCACTTGTCGAACTAAAGTGTACCTAATCTGGTAAAATTGAAATGGGTCTATACGCGCAATAAACATTGTAAATATATCGCGATATATGTACCAGATTAAACCAGATTAATGATGCAACGCGAAAGTTTAAAATATTATATAGTGTACCTAATTATTGACCATAGGTAATTTTGAAAGCTTAGCATAATCGGGCGTCCTGCGTCCAACACGGCGGCCTTTAATAAAGTGGCGGCACAACGCGTGTTTATAAAGAAGACCGCATTAATACGAACGGACTCGGCGATCCCAAATAATCCCCTTTCTGTCGGCCTTGCCAGGTCCACGTAGACCTTTTCGCAATTTCACGAATACGGCTGATACATTGCTAAAACCACAATAAAGGGTAACAACATCAAAGCCAAATTCTGCCTCTGACAAACCTGGATCCCCTGATAGTCCAATTGACGACGGTTCGACTATGACACTAATTTTCTGCTTCTTTTTGCAATCTGGGGGCCTACCGCTTAACTTGATTGCTAAAGCAAAAGCTATAGTTTATGACGTCATGCTGTGATTTCGCACCTAATGTACCTAAACCATCAGCGATAGCTTTGAACAAATGATCACCGAATGATTTTGTATGAAATTGAAAGAAAATCCGTACCGCCAAAACATTCAAGATGGTTGCTAGCTAAATTGAAGGCCGTAAGCAATGCATTACTTTAAAGCTATCATCAGCAATCGAGTTAGGCGGTGTTTTGCCGCCGTTTTACTAGAGACACAGATAATATAATTAGTATCCGCGAGAACTCGAGATAATATACTTTTAGTCACCCATTCAATTTATTTATTTATACATACACCTTAAAAGCTAACACATGAGTATTCCAAAACGCTTACAAGATTTTTAGGAAAAACATAAAATACTGATACATAAAATATTAAATGTTTTTAAAAAAAGAATTATATAGAATTTGTCAATTAACTATCTATTTATGACTAACTTCCGCACTCAGAGACGTCAATTAACTTTAATGAGTATTTAATGTCAAAAAATTTCATTCAAATCTAGACCATAGACACGACAAGAATAGCGACTAGTTTTGAATTGTCATTTTTATACGTTAAGTACTCATTAACTTTATTTGACGTCTCTGAGTGCGGCAGTAAGTTTCATTATCATTAACTTTTTGATGCCTGAAGCCGATGTTTATGCTTTCCCTATTAATGGGAGAACAATGGAAGATTTGGGTCGTAACGAGTGCAAATGCAGCCGAGACCAACTAGTTTAGATGCCTTCAGAAGCGCGGAGGAACTCTATAGAAAATAGATATATTTTGTGTCAATCCCCGTAGCATACGTAACTTCTATTTTTTTATGTTAGACAGGGAAGTTCTTGCCCTTCATCTCACCTGATGGTAAGTGACGATAAGGGCCGAAGATCGAATCGAGCTTCACCTGGAACCCTCAACCACAGAGGGGCTGGCTATCTTATCACAGAATGTCGGAACACAAAAATGCTGTAAGCATTATTATTATGGCGACAGATTTTGAAATGATGTGATCATGGCATATATTTCTAACTTTGAATTGCCCTCCTGAAGTTGCGATTTTCCACTTACATCAACTTACGTCGTCGATCTAACGAAGCTGAAGTAATTTGGAACATGATACCTTACCAATAATTGTCTCGTTGCAACTGTAAAAACGTTAGGGTACTATGGGACCGTCACAGCTAAAAACAAGAGTCCTAAAATAAAAATAGGTAGATATACAAAAACACTCGACCCTTCAGTTGGAACTACGTAGTTACGTAGGCATCAATAAAACTTACAAAAGCCAAAAGCATCTGTCAGTTTAGTTCAGCATCTGTCTAATTAAAAATCGGAGCTTACTAATCGACACTTCGCTTTTCGTTTCACGACAGACGTTCGCTTCGAACGGCTACCTTTAACGCAGTATATTAAACAATCTTATCAACAACATTATCAGACGCTATACACGCGCGATCGGTATTATCAGTAGGGCTGTTCCTATTTATTCTACGAAATATTTTTTTAATGTTTTCAATCGATTCATATTCTTTATTGAACAGAAACGATTTTATTTATTTATCTTAGTTCCAAAACATTAGCGTTGCGACCATTTCGTTCAAGTAATTTAATCGATTTACCATACAAACTTGGTAAAAAGTAACTGATATCTCACTGACAAAGAAAGCAAGCAAATAACAAAACAATTAGGTAAGTACTTTGCAACTGTTGTGGGGTGACGGCAAAACAAAATACAATTGTCACCACCCTCAATCTCTCCCGGAGGTGTTGTACATTTAAGGCGACTATGGGTTGAGTAATAGCAGTAGCGGTCCTCTTATACATACATATATAAATCACGCCTATATCCCCGAAGGGCCTACCCCTTACACTTTAATTTTGCTGCAATCACCATCGTCACCAGTAGCATCTTTTTCACCTCACTGCCAGGCCGCAGTTAACTTTATGTTGAGGAATACAAGAAGAATGGTCTAAAACCCACCATACTATACGCTAGTAATAGTAGTTCAATGTACTGGCCTACTAATGATCGGGATTTGGAAACGTTAATAATCATTCTTAACTTGTATGACGTAAAGCACAAAGTCGCTCTGTACGTTCGTAGCGTGCCGTGGTTCGAAGGAGTTGACTAAAGGTACTGACAGACATGCCCGTTACTAGCATGCCATTATTGAGCAGTTGTCACTCGGTAGCATGTGTGTCTAGGCGTTGCTAGTAATGAGCATGCTTATTTCGAGCATGCTCAAAAATCAACAGTCATTTGATTTTCGAGCATGCTACGCGGCGCGGGTAGAAGGGGAGTTCTTTGAGCATGTCTGAACAGATTTGCTAATGAGCATGCTTGTTGCGGTTGGTTGGCAACCAAGAAAAATGCTCAAAACTGGCATCTCACTGGCATGCTTGTTAATGGAAAGTATGAACAGATGCAGAGCATGCTAGTTTTAAGCATGCTTAAAAATAAGCATGTCTGTTAGTAGCTTTACTTAGGTGTAGGTATTTAATTCTGGTTGATTTATTTCTTACGTGCCGAGTAGCTATTCGTAATCTGTGCCAAGAGATCTTGCGTTCAAATCCTGGTCTTAGTTTGTGTGATGAACACGAAAAATGGGTTGTTTGGGCTCTGAGAAATGCCTTTTCTACAGTGTGCGTCAACTATATGAAACGATTCAATCGAATTATTGCTATCGTTAAATTCACATCACTATAGTTAACTACGAAGAAGATAAGATAAGAATTAAAAATTTTTAGTGTCCCTAAACTGTTTACAGAAGAAAGACATGAGCAAAATTTTTTTTTGTTGGTTCATTAATTAAGTTAAGTTAAATTACAGTGTAACAGAAACAATGGTCTCAGCATCGCTAAAGTGGATGTACGGGTGTATCGGTGCTATATGTTTATGGTTGTATATAAGTTATAAGTATAATATCTATGCGCAGCGTGGTCCAACGCACATATCGGAGTTCAGTGATCACCCAAACACAACCACGAGTAACTTGAAGTTGAAAGTTATTCTAGAGTGGACTTTACCTGACACGGAGCCGTTTGTTTTTTTGGGGCGGGGGCAAGACGGCTTCACGAAAAGACAGTGCAAGTTTACCAACTGCTACGTCACTCCAGACAGAGGCTATCTAAGCCAACTGACTGATTACGACGTGATCCTCTTTCACGGCCCCGAGATCCGTAATATTCCCAACACTAAGTTTCCGGCGGTTCGGTCGCCTCACCAGAAATATGTTTTCGTTTCCATGGAATCTTCCCATTACTATCCGATATGTTCGAAGCAAATGGATGCATTCTACAACTGGACTTGGAGTTATAGACTGGACTCAGATTCGGCATGGGGCTACATACTTGTGAAAGATGAGCTCGGCAATGTCATCGGGCCCAGAAAAGTGATGCACTGGATGAAACTGGAAGACATGAAGCCTGTTGGTGACAAGTTCAGGGCAAAGATCGCAACAAAGACCAAAGCGGCAGCTTGGTTCGTATCGAATTGCAACGATTTGTCTGGCCGAATGAAATTCTCGAAATTGCTACGTACTGAGCTGGAGAAATTCAATCTCCAAATTGACGTGTATGGTGGTTGCGGCACAATGAAATGCCCGTTAGATGATAGGAGCAAATGCGAAAGGATTATAGAGGAATCGTACTATTTCTATTTGGCGTTTGAAAATTCTTTTGCTGAAGATTATGTGACAGAAAAGTTGCTGCTCGCCCTGAAGAATAATGCAATCCCCATAGTGTATGGTGGGGCGAATTACACGAGGTGAGTGTTGGTGTAATCTGCGATGTATTCGTCACCACCCTTATCTCTCCCGCGGATGTCGTACAAGGCGACTAAGGCTGGGGACAGTGGTGAGTAATCGCCAACAGCCTCTTATACAAGATAGCAATATATACTGCGATTTGCGTGCCCGATAGATGGCAATAGGCTTGCCACCTATTATTGAGACCAAACCTAATTGGGAAAAAGTGGGTATTGATTAATCCCTGCATACCTTAGGGATATAGGCGTGTTAATATGTAAGATTTAGAATAATTTCAGCTCGATTCACACATACCTACCGATGAACTTAATATATATATATAGTTATATATATAATAATATATAATATAAATATAATAATATAATATAAATCTAATATTATAAACTTGAAGAGTTTGTTTGGTTGGTTAAACGTACTAATCTCAGAAAATACTGACTCAAATTGAAAAATTCTTTTTGTGTTGGATAGTCCATTTATCGATGAAGGCTATAATAGGCTATATAATAACCGACATTAACGTGAGCGAAGCCGCGGGCGACCACTAGTAATGAATATTGCCGTTGTAAGGGGTTGATTTCTATTACCTCGTTACAGATTTATGCCGGACGGTATTTACCTAAACGCCCGGGAGCTGGGAGCGGAAAAATTGGCGGCGAAAATGAATGAGCTGATAAACAATCCAGATCAGTACGCGGAGTACTTCAGTTGGCAAAACCACTACAGTTTCCATTCCAGGAGTGAATCACCCGAGTACAACGACTACTGTGAGTTCTGCGCGGTTTTGAACGATGAAGCGAAGATGAGAGAGGTCACGATTGTGAACAATTTTCAAGAGTGGTGGAATAGCCCGAGCTATTGCTAGTTCTGAGTAAAAACCCTGTACCTACCATCATCATCACCAGCGTCCTTATTCCATCCATAGGCTAGGCTACAGGCTAGGCTACTACCTACCTACCCTATTTTCTCCTATATCCGACTAGCCAAATAAAAAATCGCAACACTGTGTCGATTTTTATTGAATTGTAGAAACAGTTTTTCCTACCTTTTGTTTTGAAATAATAATAAGTTCGCCGTTTTGATTATTAATTCTTTCACTTAAATATCTCATTATCTTTTATCATTATTATCTAAAGCCAAAGTATAGTGATATTATAACATTATTTAGTATTAATATTAACATGTTATTTTAGATTTTTATTTGAACGTTATGTAAATGTTATATAAATTAATTCCCTAATATTGTATTCATTGTTCATATCATTGTGTTCGGTGTTCATTCACCTCTGCCTACCCCTTTGGAGATATAGGCGTGATTAACGTGTGTATGTATGTAACTTTGAAAAATTACGACTTACAAACCAAACTATATAACATACTGTGCACTTCCTCAACCTCCCTTGGACACGCGGGTTTTCGATGTATAACGTCTTGACGATTCATGTGTATACCAGATATGAATGAAACGAATTTATGACTTCAACTTATCTGTAATTTATCGAACTTTTTATAACCACAGTTTTTATTGTGATATTAATAATTTGTGATTTTTATTGTGATTTAAGTGATTTGGTTCTTTTACACTTGCACGAGCTACTACGACCTACTTTTGAAATAATATATGACTCGCATAAACGTATTTTTAATATTGTTTTGATACAAATATAAAAACGTTTTTCAGAGATAATATGGAATGATAATTATGCCTTCGTCATTTTATTTATCTGTAAAAAAAGTACTTACAGTATTTTAATTTTCATATAGATTTCCTTAATGTTTTCAAAACAGTATACTTAATATGGCTGTAAAGAACCTGTAGGTATACTAATGAATCGAAACCAGTATTAAATGGGTTAGGTTAACTGGTTTAATTACAGATTAGACATGTACAACTTAAATGAAATTGTATTTATGCAAATGTATATCCTAATGTCATAAATTTAGAGCACACAATGTTTTGTAAGTATTTATTCAGTTAAGTTTTTGTATTAAATGTGTGAATTGTTCGGTCAGTATTTAAGTTGATGAATACTTATCACAATAATAGGTATACGGGTAATTATATACATGCAGTACAAACGGTAGGAACGCGCGTTATATTTGTTTGACATAAAAAAGATTTGTTTGACCAAGCAACAGAACGAAAACACGCAGAAAATGAACGAGCTTGACTCAAGCTGATTGACTGTCTTCGAGGCCCATTTTATTAGAAGACGCGTACCGACCCACGCTTATGGTGCTTCTACACGGTGCGAGTAGCTGGAGCAAGTAAACACGCGAGCTATTTGCGCAAGCAGCATGCACAAGTTAGTTGATTAGTGCATAATCAAAGGCGCGGGCTAATTACGCAAGTTACTTGGTCAAGCTACACATGCATGCTGCCCGCGCGAGTACTTTAAGTATGGGTCTTGTTCGTTTTCGCTGTCAGCATGTCTGCGCAAGTAACCCGCGCGATGTGATGTGCGCGCAGGCTACTTGCGCTTGTAACTTAAGCAGCAACCTTCTACTAACCCCTTTTTTGCAGAACTCACAAATCGATTTGGAAGACACAAGACCTAGGTATACTGTAACAACCTGAATACTACTCAAGCTAACATAATCATATAAATAGTAGGGTGTTTTGAGAAAATCGATATCGCAATTTTCTTCCCCTGTACAAATTATTCGGTCATTAAAGCAAAATGTATGGAATATTCGAAAATTTATTTGTTTTTTTTTGATACCGCCATAGATTTTATATAGCTATGTTAGCAAGTCGTGTGGTGACGGCAGAGTAGAATACAATCGTCTCCACCCGAAATCTCTCCCGTGGGTGTCGTACAAGGCGACTAAGGATAAACAGTGGTGAGGAATGGGTTCGCAGTGATGAGGAGCGTTCCTCTTAGGGACAACCTAGCAACATACGGCGACTTTTGTGCCTGATAAATGGCAATAGGCTCGCCACCTATTACATGTGACTTAAAATTGTTGTGCTAGTTCACCTCTGCCGACCCCTTAGGGGATATAGGCGTGATTTATGTATGTATGTTAGCATGGGTAGTGTTCATTCAAAATATCATTACAAGGCCTTGTGGGATTGTTACCATAAAGTTTTTTTTAGCTACACCGGTCGTCGCTTATTCGATTAGTACTGTTTTGTTATACTTGTCAGTTTTTGAGACTGATTTTGTGGTTTTATAATTTATTAACTAGTGCAATAATATTTTATTATGATATTTCTCTAAGTAATAAACTGTAACAAATATGTTTTGACTTTAAGACTTTTTATTCAAAGAGATAAGATCTCGCTACATTTAAATAAATTAAATTAATAGTCTAGCTATAGGTACGTAAATAGAAATTGGACATTGTGACAGTCACAATTTATTGTACTATTCATAGACCATGGCTCAACCACCTGACACAATTGTGACCATCATAATGGTGACGACTTAGGGGCGGGTTTTTGATGCACAGTTAACTCAACCATTTGTTAAAAATTATTACTAATGTTTAAATATCAGACTAATTTTAACCATTAGTAACAATTTTAGTTACTAATAGTTAAATATCAGTCTGATATAATATTGCTACTAATGGTTAAATATCAGCCTGTTATTTAACGATTAGTAACAATCTTTAACAATTGGTTGAGTTAAATATGCATAAAAAAACCGGCCATTAGATAAAGATTATCGCTTGGTTTGACCGCGTGTATGAAAGGGTTATAGTCATGCCTAGTTAAAACCCTGATTCGCAAATTTCTAGCCCGAATACTTAGTACTTTAGACCCGTATTATTGTAGACCCAAAACACCATATTCCTAACATCTGCAGCCCAAATTCTATTGGGTAAGATAGGTTAGGCCTCTTACGAAGCGAGCGTGATTTAATAGATGATGATGATTAAGAGGTAGATACGTTATACGGTCATAAAACACGAACAAAATATGTGCCAAAATGCTTTAGCAACACACAATGACACTACATTGATTGTCAAAAATTAAAAAAGGATGGCATAATTTATTTAACAGAAAGAAAAAAGACAACTAGTTTTGGTCATGGCGCGAAAAGTGAGCACGCAGCAAAGACTAACAAAAACAGAAGGTTAGTAGGTTTCGTGAGCTGTTTTATGGATTCTTTATGTATAAATACACTTTTAGTCAGATGATAAATATGAGATATGTTTTACATCCCTGATAACTTTAACTTTCTAATAAAGTTAATTTCCGTCTTTTAACTTTAACATCATAGGTAGGTAGATAGATATTATTAGGTTAAATATTTAAATTGCATCATTGAAATGTACCAAATTTATTCTATTTGATATTTGGTCGCCAAACCTTCTTTGCCTTCGCAATTGGTTACACCTGAATGCATTTGTCGAAAGAATGGATAAAAGGAGAATGACAAAAAGGATTTACATGGCGATAGTGAATGAAGAAATGGGAAGGGGAAGGCCTAGGCGGATCTTTCATAATCAAATTGAAAGTCTATTGAAAAAGGGCCAGGTCAAGAGTACCCGAATCCGACGGGCATGCATGAAGCGATTGGATGAAGCGAAAGAAGAATGTAAGGATTGTAAAAGTATGTAAGAAGTGATCTCTTCGGAAGCGGGAGAAAGACGTGACATATGTATGTATGTATTCATTTGCCGGAAACCTATAAAAATAACAAAAAAACCTAATGCTGATAATATATCAGGCTGATATTTAACTATTAGTAACAATTTTAGTCACTAACGTTACTAATGGTTAAATATCAGTCTGATATTGTTACTAATGGTTAAATATCGGACCGATTAGCAGAAAACAGAATGAATTTTTAACAATTGGTTAAGTTAACTATGCACCAAAAAACCGGCCCTTAGATACCTAGTCAAAAAGTCAACTCGTCTCGTCATCACTCTAATGAGAAATGTGAGCTAATTGTGTAGAGGCACTATCATGGGTAATTGGGTATGTTACATATTGTCTGTTCGATTATATTTTAATCTTTGACAACCATCTCTCTTCCACTCGTTGCGCGGTGTATTTGCTGTCGCACTCTATCTTAATATGATACATTTTTAACGGATATTATATATTTTATTAATAATATCAACGAAAATCAAATTAAAATGTATACTGCGCGCATGATACGTGATCCCCAGACTTTTTGGAGGTTTACTAGTGTAGTAGATACAGCGTCGCATAACTTATGACGGCATTTTTGTAATAAATATCGGGAACAATCAACACTGTGTCATCGTGAGACTGAGCTCAGGTAGGTTAATTAGCTTACTTTTAGGTTCGTACTTTTTGCAAGCATGTATCTACCTCTTTTTAAATATAATATCATTGCCTAAACCAATAATTTTGATAAAGTGGCCGATAATGTAACTGATTACAGCAAAAAAGAGGAGCTCACTAGTTCAGTGGCATAGCGCGCTTGGCCAGCGACTGTGTAAACTAAGCAATGTTCCCTAATGCCGGTCGTTGGATGGGTGACCAAAAATTTATTATTTCAAGTTCTTCCGTGCTTCGGAAGCCACGTTAGGCCGTTGGTCCCGGCTGCACCTGGAGTCGTTAATCCACCAACCCGCATTGGGCCAGCTTGCTGGGTTATGGCCCAATCTCCCTATACACTTTCATCCATAGTGAAGTCCCGTGCCCCAGCAGTGGGGACATTAAGGGCTGGTGATGATGATGATGATGATTGTTAAAAAAAGTAATTCTTATAAGAGCGTTAAATGACATGACAAATCAAAAATCGCGAGTCACTTCAGTCGTCCGGAGCTTGCAGGAAAGGGATACAAAAGATGCCTGTAGCTTTGTAAGAGCTATTGGTAGGTACCCGATCGCGTTTAGCCATCGGCTTAGAACAAAAGACCGGAGACATTGTTGAATACACTATTGAATGCTTTACAAATCAAACGAATACCTTAGATACTTCCCTCTCAAAGGCGTCTACGAGTTATAAGGACATTAAAATGCTTTCCGGATGTTTCAATATTGTTTTTTGTTATGTGAAGGTTATTAGGAATTTGAGATTGAATCACCATAACTGATGATTCCGAAAAAACTAAACATTTTTTATTTACCTTAACTTCTTACATTTACAAAGTTGATCAATTCAGGTTTTCACTAATGTGAATGCAGCTACTTAATTTTAATGGTCGTCCAAGATACAGGCATAGCCTAGTTTGGAGACCCCTGGTAACGCAAAATGTTCTATCTGCATTTTTGTTCCTTCACTGTAACCATGTGCCTAATTATCATGTCTAGTTCGTAAGGAACAAGAAATAAATGATTTATTATGATTATTATTTAGATTAAATTTTTGTTATAGCTTTAAAGTTTTTTCAACATAAATATGTAATATAATACAACAATAAAACTTAAAATAAAATAGACCGTAATAAGTATTTATTCTGTCTTCCCCGCATCCGAAGAGTGCCAGTGAGAGTAAGTAAAAGCAGGAAAGTATAAAGAGGGGTGCGAAGTTCCGGGACCTCCTCGTGGTGCACCCTGGGCAACGGCTGGTTGACGGGTCGACGCCTGCCGTGTCGAACCATCAACCAGACGGCTGACTCCGGACATAGGGACCGTGGTTGTCTCTCCGCCTGCTTTGGTCCGCACAGCGGGGCGGCGGTTGTAGCAACCACGGATTGTCGAGCTTTTCCCCTCTTTGATCCTCCGTTTTCTGAGGGGGGGAGTAAGGTCCCTTTACAGGACCAAAGAGGAGTCGCTGCCTCTCTTTTCTCCGTTTTCGGAGGGGAGGCAAAGCGACATTTTTGGTGGAGCCTAGTAGTGGGGGCAGAGGAGCTTTTGCTCGGTGGATGGCGGGCCTTCAAGGCCCGCGGACTACTTTGTAGTCATTTGTCGGGGCGCTCAGTCGCCAGTGGCCTTCGGGCGGGGGATGGCGGGCCTTTAAGGCCCGCGGGCCACTTCATGTGGCCAGTGGAGCATTGTGCTCGATGTTTGGCAACTTCCTAAGTTGCGGGAATCCTTTTAGAGATTCGGCGGCCTACGGGCGTAGTATGGCGAGTGGGAGTACTCGCGGCGCGGCAGGGTCGACTGCTACGAGCGTAGGGGTCGATTAGGTCCTCTTTTGGGACCCCTGTCGGGCAATCTGCGTTGACTTTCGGCAGTGAGCCCTCGGGCTTTATGTTGATCATGTCTAGCAGCTGCTAGTCAACGTAGAGATGTTCCCTTCATTGGGCGCATCAAGTGGAGTAAACCACGTTAAAAAATCCGGTAAAGTCTCTCTGTTGGTGAACGCGGCAGAGAGACGCCTGAAGGTGGTGGGCGCCGCGAGGCCCACCAGTTAGCGCCCTCCCCTCCGGCCACCCGAACCGGAGGGCGTATCTAGGGTTACCTGGGCAATAGGGCTCTGCCTGGGTGGACCAAATAGTTCCCAAACACTCGTGGGATTAGTATGGAGATGTTTTTAAAAAACCCAAAACCTGACGTAGGCGCAGTGGGCGCGGGACGAGGCGCAGTGGGCGCGGGTAGAGGCGCAGTGGGCGCAAAGAAAAGCGCAACTTGCGCGAGAGAGAAAAGTGCTGAACGCGCTGAATTTGAGGACGCATTTGATGATGCAGAGTTTGCGATGACGGGATCCAGGGACAGTCGTACGCGGTCGGGGTCTACCACCCCTCGCATCCCGACGGTCCAGCTGCAGAAATGCAAGCTACCGCCTCGTCAAGAGACGCCAGAGGAGGTCGAGGCCATGTCACAGTGTGGCTCCGGCTCAGAAGCCGAATCGGTGTACAGTGTCGACACTTTAACCTCCAGCAAGAGGAAGAGGCCCCAGCGCTCCAGGGGCAACCGGTCGGAAAAGGACTCTTCCATCAATGAATCCTCCGAGTCGGAGGGTGGGAAGAAGTCCTCCAAGAAAAAAAAGAAAGGCCGCCCCCCAACAACGGGGGAACATGTTGGCATACAGGCAGAGAGGGAAACAGCGGACAAGGAGCTAGCTGAGTACGCACTCGAGAAGTGCACCACGAGTTCCGCAACCCCCGATACAGAGTCCATTGTCCTGGGCTTTCCCGATGAAGGGCCATCAGCTGCCCAGTTCTTTGAGACTCTGCAGGGAGAACTTGAAAACGTCCGTTATGTTTCCAAAAAGTCAAAAAACTTGAACGGCCCATTTCAAAAGAAGCTCAACGACGCGATCGAGGGCATCACGAAAGCAGCCCGCTCTATGCTGGGCTGCACTACATCAGAGGAGACACGCAAAGTCTATGTGGACAACCAGCGTCTCAAGGTTCAACTCGCCGAGGTCCGAAAGGAGATGGCAGAGATGAGGAAGGAAATGAGGACCAGAGAGTGGAACGCCACGGTCACGCATCCCGCTCAAGCCGCACTTTTACATGCGGATCAGCAGACCCCACCTCCTTACATGGAGAACTGGTTCCGGGAGTTTAAAACATCTTTCGGAAACATGTTAAATGCTCGTATCGAGGGGCTGGAACCAAGACTACTTCCAGCCAAGAATATTAGACCACCTCTGGCATGGGAGAAATCCAACCCGGCACCTCCCCCGACGACAACAATCGTCGTCGACGACATGTCGTCGAAGGCTGCAGCGGCGCGTCAACTGAAGCCGAAATCTTCGGCTAAGCCCTCAGCCACAACCTCGGCTAAGACAAAGGAGGCAACCCCGACCCAAAAAGTCACTCAGAAGGCTCCCAACACCAATGACCTTCCCTCCTCCGTACCCAAGAAGAAGACGCCCAAGCCCAAAAAAGCTCCAGCTACTGGACAGAGCTCTGAATGGACTACCGTGGTCAGCAAGTCCAACAAGAGGAAGAAGACGGCGCCCAAGACCAAGGCGGCCAAACGGCTGAGAGCCCCTCGTACGGCAGCGGTAGTCATTACCATTGACCCCGAGGCCGAAAAGAAGGGCTTAACCTACTCGGAGGTGATTAAACGGGCCAAACAGGCCCTCAACATTGGAGAGCTTGGAATGGTCCCGTTCCAAATGAGACAAGCGGCCACAGGTGCCCGCCTTTTCCAGGTCTCGGATGGGAGTAGCGCGGCAGACAATTCTGCCAAGGCCGATCTCCTGGCCGACAAATTACGGGAGGCCCTCCCTGGCGAGGTTAGAATCGCCAGACCCAACAAATGCGCCGAAGTCCGCGTGTCGGGTCTGGACGACTCTGTCGAGAAGAGCGACGTCATAGATGCCGTTGCTCTCAAAACCGGCTCCCCTCACCACTCTATTTCGGTGAGTGAGATCCGCTGCGGTCCGGACGGAATGGGCACTGTCCTCGTGAAGTGCCCGGTCAACGGAGTTAAAACCCTCATTGAGGCAGGCCGACTTGTGGTCGGCTGGAGCTCTGCCCGTGTGAGAGCACAAGAGACCCGACAGCTGAGGTGTTTCCGCTGTCTCGACACTGGTCACACCAGACAACGCTGCACTGCGGAGATCGACCGCAGCGAGAATTGTTTCCGGTGCTCCAAGCCCGGTCACCAGGCGGCTACGTGCACGGCGACACCTCATTGTCCCATCTGTGCCACATCCAAGAGGCCGGCCAACCATGTAATGAGAGGCAAGAGCTGTAAGGCTCCTGCCCCTCGTAGAGTAGGAAAGTTAGTGGTCCGACGGACTCCGGCCACTCAAACAGCGGAGCAATCAGCTCCCTCCGCCGTACCCGTACCCATGGAATCTTAATGACTCAAGTCCCTCTTAAGGTTCTCCAGGGGAATATCAACCACTGTCTCGCTGCACAAGACCTGTTTATGCAGGCCATGGCAGAGTGGTTGATCGACGTTTCTGTGGTGGCGGAGCCATATTTTTGCCCGTCGGACAACACCAACTTAATCTGTGACCTAGACATGACGGCCGCTATTTTCCGGTCGTCATCTTCCCGATCCCCTCTCCTGAACATCTTGGAGCGGGGACATGGCTATATCATGGCAAAATGGGGGGAGATTGTACTTATCAGCACTTACTTCTCCCCAAATCGCCCACTCTCGGAATTCGAGTGCTTTATTGACTTGGTTGGTGCAGCATACCATCGCGCTGCTCATTCCCATTCCCAGATCTTGGTTCTAGGGGACCTCAACGCGAAGTCTACTGCTTGGGGTTCCCCTGCCACTGACCCACGTGGCACCACACTTGAAGACTGGGCCGCCACTCACGGCCTAGTACTTGTCAATCGGGGCAATGTCAGCACATGTGTGCGGCCACAGGGGGAGTCCATAGTGGATGTCACATTCGCTACCCCTGTTTTGGCCGCGCACATCCGTGCCTGGCAAGTTCGTGACGGTAATGAGACGCTGTCGGATCACCAATATATTACCTTCGAAGTTTCAACATCGACGGCAATGGTATCCAACAGCCACAACCCGACTTTGAACCCATCCCGGATGTTCCCAAGGTGGTCCCTCGCCAAGCTCAACAAAGAGCTGGCGGAGGAGGCCACCCTTTTAGAGGATTGCTTCTACCAGTCCACCACTCGCACAGCTGATGTGGACCTAGAGGCCAAAAGATTTGAAGAGGCGTTAACTCGCGTCTGCACTGCCTCCATGCCTCGCACGGTACGCCGTCCTCCCAGAAGGGAGGTTTACTGGTGGTCGCAGGACCTCCACGTCCTTCGAGAATCCTGCATCACCCATCGCCGATCTCTCACAAGATATCGCAGACGGCATCCTGGATGCAGAGACCCTATTGAGGAGGAGAGACTAAGTGCCGCCTACAAGCAGGTGCGTCACACACTTCGTGCGGCTATCTATGAAGCCAAGATTGCCAGCCGGGAATCTTGGCTTCAAAAACTCGATGACGACCCTTGGGGGCGCCCCTACCGCTCAGTCCTAAGCAAACTTAAGACCCAGGGCCCCCCAACAACGGAAACGCTCAGTCCCCAACTTCTGGGGTCTGTCATATCGACGTTGTTCCCTTCACAAGCGGAACACGTGGCTCCGAACATGGTTCCGCCCAATTCGGAGCCCACCCCGGACACTTCTCCTCCCCCCTCAATTACTGACGGGGAGATGGATATCATCACCAGGAGGCTCCGTGCCAAAAACACGGCTCCTGGTCCTGATGGAGTTCCAGGTCGTGTTCTCGCCCTGGTACTCACTATTTTAGAAGACCGATTGAGGGACATCTTCGACCTATGCCTTAGTTCGGGCAAATTCCCTCGAACATGGAAAGTGGGTCGCCTGGTATTACTACCGAAGCCAGGCAAGCCGGCTGACATCCCGTCGGCTTATAGGCCTATAGTGCTGCTGGACGAGGCCGGGAAAATGCTCGAAAGAGTCATCTCCACCCGCATCGTCCAGCACCTGAACACGACTGGTCCTAACTTGGCCGAATCCCAATACGGCTTTAGGGAAGGACGGTCCACAATTGACGCAATCCAGCGCGTCAAGGACCTAACAGATGAGTCTGCATCGAGGGGTAGGGTCACTCTGGCTTGTTCGCTGGATATTTCCAACGCCTTTAATACCCTACCCTTCAGCTGCATTTTAGAAGCGCTCAGGTACCATAAGGTACCATTGTACTTAAGGCGACTCATAGCGGACTACCTGCGCGATCGTGCGGTGGTCTGCTTGGACAAAAATGGACACCTGGTCCGTAGGGAGATGATGTGCGGTGTTCCACAGGGGTCGGTCCTCGGCCCGCTCCTGTGGAATATCGGATATAATTGGGTGCTGCGGGGCGCATTGCTCACAGGGCTCAATATTATATGCTACGCCGACGATACCCTCGTTCTGGCAAGCGGGGATGACCACGCCGAAGCAATGCGCCTCGCCACTGTTGGCGTGACTTTGACGGTCAACAGGATTGGCCTTCTGGGACTAAAAGTCGCTTTGGACAAAACCGAGGCCCTCATTTTCCACGGGCCTCGAAGAAGACCTCCGGCGGGCGCACACCTGACCATCAGCGGTGTGCGCATAGATGTTAAGCCGCATATGCGGTACTTGGGCTTGACTATCGACTCCAGATGGAGCTTCGCCTATCATTTCGAGAGTCTAAGCCCAAAACTGGTGTCTACTTCGTCGGCGCTGTGCCGACTATTGCCGAACCTGGGCGGCCCCAGTGTTGCATGTCGCAAACTGTACACTGGGGTCGTAAGATCGATGGCCTTATACGGGTCCCCAATCTGGGCGGACACTTTATCGCCCAGCAACGCCGCGCTTCTTCGTCGCTCACAGCGAGTAATGGCGAACAGAGCAATCCGCGGATACCGCACTGTATCCTGCGACGCCGCTTGCGCCCTTGCGGGGATCCTACCCTGGGATCTCGACGCCAAAGCGCTAGCTTCTGTTTACCGGCGTAGCGCCGAGTCCAGAAGCCAAGGAGTGCGACCCCCGCCCGACATCATCCGGCGGTGGAGAGATCGCGCCGAAAGGATCTCCCTAAGAGAGTGGCGGCAAAGGATGGAGGTTCCCGTCGCCGGCCCCTGGACAGTTAACGCCATCCGCCCCAACCTGGAGGCATGGCTGAAGAGGCACCATGGCACCCTCAGTTTCCGGTTGACGCAGGTCCTGACCGGCCACGGCTGCTTCGGCAGTTACCTGCACAAAGTCACCGGGCGCGAGGGCAGCCCTCGCTGCCATCATTGTAGTTGCGATGTGGATACTGCGCAGCACACCCTGCAAGGCTGCCCAGCCTGGGCATCCGAGCGCAGTATCCTTTCCGCGTCAGTCGGACACGACCTGTCCTTGTCCGCCGTCATCTGCAAGATGGCGGCCAGCGAGGCAGCCTGGACGGCAGTCGCCACCTTTTGTGAGGACGTGATGTCACAAAAGGAGGCTGCGGAACGAGCGCGGGAGCAAGACCCGGACGCTGCACCGAACCGCAGGCGGAGGCTAGGTCGGAGACGGCGGCAATACGCCCGCCAACTTCAGCCACCATAGCCCGGGGCGGTAGGTGACAGGGTGGGGCCCTGTCACTTACACCAAAATGCCCCACGAGTGGGGGTGTCTTTGTCAACCCGCGGACACCCCCCGGCCCTCGCCAGGCCAAAGAGGAGCCCTCACGGGCAAACTGCTGACGCGCGTAGTGGACGTATACGATGAGTTTCCCACTCGCGCAGTCACATAGCAGTAAGCGGAGCACGTTGGTTTTTAGTGGTGTAGGCCCAGCACTCTGCTGGGAGAGTCCCACATAACCCCGGTCGGGCCCCACCCAGGCCGGGGTATGATTAAATCATTTTCCAACGGAAAAAAAAAAAAAAAAAAAAAGGAAAGTATAAAGAATCAGTCCCCCCGTGACCACGGCCACTGTAAAGTGATCGAAACGTCGGGTTAATTAATTAATATGCCAAACACCAAATTATACGCGAGTCTTATCCGTAAAAGTTGTTTTATTTCAAGAATTCTATCTGATCCTATCTCGTGTTATAGAACTCCTCCGTATCGGCTGGACTGATTGTAATGAAAATTTTTGTGTATTATTTGTAAGTCTGAGAATAGGTAGTAAGTTATTTTTTATACCCTTAGGTGATTAAGGCAAAACATTGTTTTGCCGAGTTAGCTAATATTAGGTACAGTCAACATCATGTCAGACTACCACAAAATGGCAAAATTTCTCATTCGATTTTGTGCTCTATTATTACAAAGTTAAGGTTGACAATCGATTGAAGAAATTTGACAGTTTTGGGTAGTCTGAAGTGCCGTTGACTGTGCATAATATAAAAAAATTCTAAATGGTGTGACACTGTTAAGGAAATCAATATTGTGCTAGACCAGGGTTCCTTAAACTTTTTGCAGTTACGGACCACTTTCACGATTTAAACAATTCCACGGACTCTGTCAAAAACTGTCATGACACACTTTCATAATAGTAAAAATGTCTACAGACTGATCTACAGTAGACCCCTGACACACACGCTACGGACCCCTAAGGGGTCCACGGACCCCACTTTAAGAAACCCTGACGGAATTGAGTTGGTTCCGAACAAATCGAGTGGACGTACGGTAAGCTCGATTAATCGATTAGCACGAGTCAGTCGATTTCCGGTAAGTGACGAGGTGCAGATTGACAATCATGTATTCATTTCCACAGTGGACATCGCGTGCCCTTGGCCTTGATGAAGAAATTGAACGTGTAGACATATAGTCCCCCTACACAGCCCCCCTAGCAAATTGGCCTAATCTATTCGAACGCATTGAATACAAATGTATGAAACTGACGTATTACAGAGAAAACAAAACGTCAATTTCATACTTTTGTTTTCTATGCGTTTTTATGCGTATTAGAAAGCCACTTGACTAGGCCCCAAGTTCCTGCGCGACCCTCTTGCGGTACGAGACGGGGGTGGGGACGGGTAAAAGTAGATGCTAGCGGGAACGGGCGAGGCGGCGCGGCAAGCAGCGAGTTTTCCCTCCTCTCCGCATCACCCACCCCCGCCAACGTCCAGAGCGCCTCGTCCCCGTCCCCGCCCTTCATACCGCAGGAAGGTCGCGCATGACGTTGTCACCTGGTAGACATAGTTCCGTTCAGTCCCTTTTCTGTACATTCATTCATCACTAGCACCTTTACGGTGTGATGGATGATCATGAATCAAAAGGGAGTGGATGGTTTTATGACGTCGACCGATATGAATTGAAGAGGAAACATACTGCGCCGACCCCAGATAGGCTGGGAACAGGGCAGGGAAAAGAAGAAGAAGAAGACATAGTTACCCGAAAAGAGCCTTGTGATTCAACCCACCCCAGTACAGGAACACAGTCACACACCCCGTACACCCACCCTGGCAAAATTACGGCAACGGGACATTAATCAAAACCATAACTTTTGTGGTGTCTTTAGTAATTAATATTTAATCTTTGACTGTGAATTTTCTTTAGTTAAGGTCCAGTTTCAATATTCTATCAACAAGCAACAGAGATTGGTCTTCCGAAAGTTAGTTACCAAGCATTCGCTTTTATTTTTGAAATAACCTACAAATGCTAAGCATAAAAACTAAATATTAAATTTCATTGTTTTTTCCAACACCATTTCATTTCTGTTGCAATTTCCTTCGTTTCTAGATGTTAAACTCTGACGGCCTTATTAATAAACACGGCTTAACTATAGACTAGTTACTTAGTGTTTTGTCTCTTTTCCTCACATTCAAAATCATGTTTGTGAGACGAAGACAAAACGCGGACAGTTATACCATGTTTACTGCCAGTTTATTAATAAGACGGTGAGTGTCATTACCACGGGTGCGGTAAATAGAACTAAGCACATAAAATTCGATCTTGATTCGAGCTTGTGTCTTTCGACTGTGAAGAAAGCCGGATATTTAAAGTGTACAGTCAGCTTCGAAAGTAGATGACGAAGTAATGATGTCTCCACTGTTAAAAGAATAAACAAACATCTATCTTCGGCATTAAGCTTTTTTGTAGGATTGATCATTCACGATTCAACTCTTGCATATATCCCGATACCAATAATAGAACTCTTGACTTCATCGTTACAAACATACGCCTTCAAAGGCCGAGAACACCCCTGGGTACGAGATATTGGCAGTTCTAATCAAGCCAGAGACACAAGGCAATTCTGAGATACATATCTCAGAATCGCTCTCATACTAACGCCAACAACCAAGTATCAGTTTGTAACGGTGCTTCTACACGATGCATGATTTTTTTTGAAGGACCAAGGTTATTGGCCGAGAGCCCTTCACAGCATCTGCCGGGTTTTTCGGGGAAGGCGAAGACCTTGACTTAAAGCCAAACGTATCCTCAAGCCTTGCAGACGAGCACTCCCTGTGAGGGTTCCTCCACGGCAGGCGTTCCTCCACGGCAGGCGTTCCTCCACGGCAGGCGTGATTCGAGCGCAGGTTACTTGCCTGCGCTCGAATCACATAGCGCGGGTTATTTACGCTGATATGTTGACAGCTGAAACGGATAAGAGCCACACAAAAGTGCTCGCGCGGGCAGCATGCATGGCCAAGGAAGAAGAAGGAATTCTCCCTTGGCCATGCATGCCCACCATGACCACCACCAATCGCTAAAGCCTCACTCAAACTGCAGCGGTGGCGAACCCGAACAAAAGTTGACCGCGCTGGTTTGAATAACGTCCTTATGTTACCTACGTTACTTCTCGCCACCGGCCACCACTACTGCCGCCGCTGACCGCTGCATTTGAGTGAGGCTTAAATTACTAGTTTCATTTTTAAATTTATAACGATTAGGTACCTTCTCACATGCGACGGTAAAACGAATCGACTTTAATCTCAGGACTTTATCCAAGTGTCCCCTTATTATCTATGCTAGAGTGCCTCGTCCGTCCTCGCATATTTCTATTTTAAATGCTCCCTTCACGCCTCGAAGGTGCTCAATGAGAGAACACTAATACCTCTTGAGTCAGATTGTCGTCAGCGTGGAATATAACAGTACCTATTAATTCCCGTCAAGTTGCAAAAAATATAATTTACATACATAAATCACGCCTATACAAGGTGTAACAGAGAGGTGTAGTTACATACAAACTGATGTCAGCTGGTTCTCGGTTTAGTATCATATGGGGAAGTGATTTTTTTTCTAAGATTTGGATTTTGGTCCCTTAGCGAAAGTTGTTCAGTTTGATGGCCTGAATAACCCCTTTAAATATATGACTACACCTCTCTGTTACACCCAGTATATCCCCGAAGAGGTAGGCAGAGGTGAATTAACATCCACTTTTCTCCAATTAGGTTAGGACCTATGTAATATGTGCGGAAGCCTATTGCCATCTATCGGGCACATAAAATCACAGTATATTGCTAGGGTGGTATAAGAGGAACGCTGCTGCCCATTACTCATCATTGATTTATCCTTAGTCGCCTTGTACGACATCCAAGAAAGAGATTTTGGGTGGTGACAATTGTATTCTACTCTGCCGTCACCACACGGCTAAATATAATATATACATACATACATAAATCACGCCTATATCCCAGGAGGGGTAGGCAGAGGTGAATTAGCACCCGCGTTTCGCCTATTACGTTAGGTCCCATGTAATAGGTGGCGAGCCTATTGCCATTTACCGAAATATATACAAAAAAAATGTAGTGTTGTCAATTAGCACCTGCCTCCAAGGAAACTTTTCGGTAATCCACTTTTCCCCGATAATCTTCTTCGAGCCTTACTACCCTTGTTTAATAATTATCTCTATTGTGTTATTACTCGATAACACCGCGTCAGGGTACGTTTTCGGACGTGACTTCGCTCGCTACGTGACAAAATTACATACTACATACAGAGAATGTGTTTTCAATAATCGCGTCCCTGATTTTTCTTTCATAGACAGCAAAAGGAAACCATGTACGTAGTCCATTGCCTTTCAATTTTGTCACTTTTATGAGCCTCCTGCCCTGCTAGCATGACCACCCAAACACGTTATGATATAGCCATTATCGCGTTGAACTTACGAAAATCATTGGATTTTCGACAGTTGAAAGCGGTAAATTGCTCTATCTTTATGATATAGCCTTAGGGGTTTATTCAATTATTTAATAGAGGCTTATTCAAGTGTTAAAATCAGATGATTTTTGACTG
Source organism: Cataclysta lemnata (assembly GCA_963931975.1). NCBI lineage: Eukaryota > Metazoa > Arthropoda > Insecta > Lepidoptera > Crambidae > Cataclysta > Cataclysta lemnata. The sequence goes on along the minus strand of OZ008348.1, from coordinate 3,159,454 downwards.
TTCATCGCGATAAACGGCTATATCATATCGTGTTTCGGTAGTCATGCTGGGCGGGCTGGTTTACTCATCATTTTTCGGAACATTTTTCTTTAGCAAGCACTCTTCTTCTCCCTGACCTTGTCCTACTCTAAGTAGGGTCGGCACAATATGTCTTCTTCTTCCACTCTCCCCTATTATACGTGAGCTCAGCATGAACTCCCCTCTTTCCCATATCATCTTTCACACAATCCATCCATCGCTTTTTCGGTCTTCCTCTCATTATAGGTCCATGTACATCCATACTTAACATACCTCTAGTTACTTAACATTCATCCCTCCTCATTACATACTCGTACCACGCTAACCTGTTACTCCTCAATTTTTCGATCATCGGCGCTACTTTCAGACTGCCTCTAACGTCCTCTGACGTTTCTTTACCAAGGACTACAAGAAAAAAAATAGGCAATATAGCCCAAATCCCACACACTTCAGTAAATAAGCCTACTCATCCTTATATTAATCATTGTTGGCTTAAGATTAACAGCTGATTATATTTAAAAATAATTATTGTCACGTTCCTGTTGTACAATTTGTCTAAGTACTCATAATATTATTGAGATTTACGTGCGCGATGAACTTGCCCAATATGACATTGGTGTTAATTCACCTCTGCCTACCCCTTTGGGGAAAATGGGCGTGATAATTATGTATGTAAAAACAAGAAAATAAAATCAGAAACACATTTAAGTTTCTCTCATAAATATTTAAGTTCACTTCCTTCTTCCAAACCCAAAAGTTAGAGACTGGTGATGGAGTTATTTCCAAATATTAATTAGACAACAGAATATTGATGTGCTTCGAAATGGAGTTTGCTAAAAGGGTCCAATCGGTTTACTGTAAAACAGTGTTCATAAGACGCACACAGGAAGGCTGCCGGCCATTACTGTTATAACTGTTTGAATCTTTAGTCACCTTGTACGTCACGGGAAAGATTAGAGTGGTGACAATTGTGTTCTGCTCTGCCGTCACCACATGTCTGTGACTGTAGGTTAGTTAAAATAGACACAAGGAAAAGCATTAGACAGACATGCAATATCCAAACACCAAATCCACGCGTACCTGTTTACACTGATAAAAATATAGCGATAAAAATTTATCTATGCTACATGTTATGGACGGTTTAGTAACAGAGAATTGTCCAAAATAACTACAACGTTTTGTGTAGGTTCACTAATAGATATTTGAAAAAGTGCTATAGTGGCTACATAATTGTAGTAGGAACGATCGTGGTGTACATGATTTGGACTTCATCTCTTCAAGGCAAAAACATTGGAACAAATACAGTTCGTAATGACAGCGGCTTAAAGCACATATTGATCTGGACTAAACACTCGGCCAATCCGACTATCTTCTTCGGCGTCGGACAAGAGGCCTTCAAAAGGCGGAAGTGCAAGTTCACCAATTGTTACGTGACGTCAGACCGAAGTTACTTGGCAGATCTGAGCAGTTTCGATGTGGTCTTCTTTCACGGGCCTGAACTGATACCCCTTCCCAGTGGCAAGTTGCCGTATGTAAGATCGCCCCATCAAAAATATGTTTTCGGTTCCATGGAACCATCTGCGTACTTCCCGATGTGCTCAAATCGATTCGACGGGTACTTCAACTGGACTTGGACGTACAGGTTAGATTCAGACGCGGAGTGGGGTTATATCAATGTGTTAGTTAAGGACGACAGAAAAATTGGCCCGAAGGCACTTATGCATTGAACGAGAGTTGAAGACATGAAACCGGTAAAGGACGACTTTAAGGACACGCTGAGGAGCAAAAGCGTAGCCGCCGCTTGGCTCGTTTCGAATTGCGACGACCTATCAGGCCGACTAGATTTCGCGTTGGAACTGAGCGAGGCTTTGAAAGGGTACGACCTTGTACTGGACGTGTATGGCACTTGTGGCTTTCTGGAATGTACTCCGCACGCGGAATGCGAGAGGCTGATCAAGGAAAAGTACTATTTCTACTTGGCTTTCGAGAACTCGTACAGCGAGGACTATGTTACGGAAAAGTTACTTCACGCACTCGGCAATAACGCTGTGCCTGTTGTTTATGGTGGTGCCAATTGCACGAGGTGAGTGGGCGTCTCAAAAGTTATGGCGCTTTAAATTTATTAGAGTTTTGGCTAAGCATCTTCATTATGGATTAATGGCAGAAATACATTTTTAAAACACGACGCGACCCAATGTAACGTCGTGTTGAGTCGAATCAAATGCATTGTTTTTCTATGAACATAATCACACTATGAACATCCGACGCAACGCCGGATCGTTCGGTGTCTACACGTGGAGTCGCTTCGCGTTTCAAAAATGTGTCTAGGCCATTACCTACTTCTAAGTATTTTTACCGATTTCAAAGAGGACGAGGTTCTTAATTCAGTTGTTATTTTTTATTACGTGTCAGCCCTGACTCATCCCAGGGGTGTCGTAAAAGTCAATTAAGGGAGATTGCACGGTGGAGACCAATAGGCACACTGGGGAAAAACCACCAACAACAGCATACCCAAAGAAGGTTGGTGTCAGGCAGGCCAGCTGTAAAACCTAAGCCAAAACTTTGAGCAGTATGGATTGGAATGTTGTTGTCATCTCGATCACTCTGTCCGTTCATCGGTCCCTCGACATGATCCTTTCCTCGCTGGGCGGATCTGGGGGCCTACCACCTAACTCGATTGCTGATGATAGCTATATTGCAATGCACTGCTAACAGCTATAGCAGCCATCCTGAATTTTTAGGCGGCATGGATTTTGTGCCAAATTCATACAAAATAGCTTAAAGTTTAGGTACATTTGGTGCGAAATGACAGCATGACGTCATAAACTATAGCTTTTGCTTTAGCAATCGAGTTAGGCGGTAGGCCCCCTGAGATAAACTAGGAACAGGGCAGGAAGTAAAAGAATTTTTTTTCATTATGTACCTATGTATTTTCATATTTTCTACTATTTTTGATCTAGAATTTGAATATTTCAGAGTAGATTAATCAATAAAACAGTTTACAAAAAATTATGGTACTAATTGTCTTCATACAAAAAAATCCACAGATGATTGATCGTAGACTCATTTCGGCTTTTTTTTCGTTTTACAATCAAAAGGACTTATATTAAATTACAATTATACGGTACATTTTTACGGTACCTGCATTGACACAGAAAACATAATAGGGGCAACTATTGCCGATTACCAAAAAAATCAATTGAGATAATGATATATGTATAAAGACAAAACCAATAGTACCTTGGCTTTATTCAACTTTAAAATCAGACAATGATACAATACAGATAATTTGCATGGTATACCTATATCTCTTTTCCGGTCTATGTGTATGTACTGTGAGTCATTATTTATTTTTGGTGAAAGATAACAGCAGGAGGCTTACCACCATCTCTTAACGCGATCAAGTTTAGGACCTAAACTCAGTAGAATCGCTAATTCGTACTACGACGCTATCTACGTGACACTGTTTTGACGTCCGCTTTTGACAGCGATTGAGCTTAGAGTTGAATCGTAAACTCTATATCATTCGTTCAATTTATATGGAGAATTCATACCATGACCTTCGTAAATAGCATAACCTGACACGCTGATCTGTCATTCTAAGCAATCGAATAAAAGTGACATTTCTGGAACCTAAAAATGTCTTCTACAAGGAATGTGTAGGTAAAACGTGCAATTTGAAGTGAATTTTGATGTTTTTATTGAATTAATTATGTTGAGGCTTATTAAGTATTAATTAAACATCTTTATATTAACAATTATCAGTGTTTGAGAAGTGAAAAAATAATGTGAAGAGTTTTCGAAGGGAAACAATCCAGTATCACCAGTATGTAACCCTACAAGATGTTTGGTATGTTCCAGCTATAAACCAAGAATCTCTTTTCGGTTCTCGCACTCCACGATAAAGCTCGTAGTAGCGTTTTCTCTTCCACATTCAAAGAATGCACAGTTTTTGGTAATGGAGAAGACTGTTTGAAAGGAAAACGACATAAGCACGGCGGTTTATTCAGCCTCCAAGTCGAAAACATACTGCCTGAGAAACTCCCAGAAGTCTATGCGACGTATAAGGCTCGTTTAGTCACTGCTGGTAATGAATCAGTTTCACCTAGACATCGAAAAATGTCAGATAAATTGAAACCCGAGGGAGACACTGTCAATAGTCCGGGCAGTCGTACCCGGATCGTAATGAACGTACTTTCGAGGGAGGAATGTAATACTAAATTACGATCATGATGATCTAGAAGAAGCAGATGATGGTGAAGAGTTTCATGGCGCTGAATGCCTGCTACCTAGTCGTTATAATTTTCATGATCGCAGACAGATCCAAAGCCCAAGGAAATATAATGATGATGATGTTTGCCTTTCCAAAACATACCCATCGAAGTTCTCTAATGCGGTGAGACGAAATGGTCGCGAATAATGGCGAAAGGTCATCGTTTGGATGCCCCGGAAGTTGCCAAAAGGCAAACCGCACAAGTGCAGGTAGTGGTGCAGCGTTTTAACCACGCTTTAAGTCACTGTGATAAGTGGCTTAGGATTAGGTCTCAAATACAGTGTAGATAGTGAGTTAGTGAATAATAGATATTATTGTGAGTGATTTATTTATTAGTTCGTTTCGTAAATATATTATTTTATTGTGTACAAAGCCTCGTGTTCTGAATTTCCGAATTGCCTGGAGCACTACACTGAAAAATTTATTGCTACAGATTGTGTTAACATACATACATACATACACAAATCACGCCTATATCCCCGAAGGGGTAGGCAGAGGTGAACTAGCACCCACGTTTCGCTAATTATGTTTAGGTCCCATGTAATAGGTCGCGAGCGTATTGCTATTTATCGGGCACAAAAGTCGCAGTACATTGCTTGATGGTATAAGAGATATATAGGATGGCCATTCCTCATCACTGATTTATACTTAGTCGCCTTGTACGACACCCGCGGGACAGATTTGGGGTGGTGGCTATTGTATTCTACTCTGCCATCACCACGCGGCTTTTTGTCAGAATGTGTTTCATTTCATACAGACATACATAAATCACACCTTTATCCCCGAAGGGGTCGGCAGAGGAGAATTAACACCCACTTTTCGCCAATTATGTTCGGTCCCATGTAACAGGTGGCGAGCCTATTGCCATATATCGGGCACATAAATCGCAGTACAAATTTTTCATCTATTTTATTAAATAATTAAATTGTTGATAAGATTTCCTACTACAAGAATAAAATCCTTAATTAGGTACATTTAGGTATTCTCAGATACATATAGCCGTGTGGTGACGGCAGAGCAGCACACAATTGTCACCACCCCCATCTCTCCCGTGGGTGTCGTACAATACGACTGTTCAGAACTATTAAAATACATAATATTATGATAATTTACATTTTTCTCCAAAAGAATATTATTGGTTTTAAATAGTTGCTTTTGCATAATTGCTGTTGAGTTTAGGTAGGGGATTAGCTTAAGATTAAACTAATTGAATTAGTAATTGTTCACATGTGTGGGGGTGACCTCACATATTATGTCCGCCCTTTTCTTTGTACCATTCATTCACTTTTCTAATACCATATTACACGCACGATAGTCATTAAATTACTAGCTTTTTATTTGCATCTTTACAATCTCAATTCCTGTACAGCGACTAAGGGTAGGTAAAGACAGCTATGAGTAATGGGCAGCAGCATTCCTCTTTTACCATCTAGCAATATACTGCGATTTATGTGCCCGATATATGGCAATAGGCTAGCCACCTATTACATGGGACCTAACTTATTCGGCGAAAAGTGTGTGGTAATTCACCTCTGCCTACCCCGGGGATATAGGCGTGATTTATGTATGTATGTATAAAAATACATATAATAAAAAGCCTTTTAGGTAGAATCGAGTTTTTATTTCAAAAATTTTACAGGAATAAAAATTGTTTTCTTCAAAGTAATTAACTTTTAATAATCAATCAAATAAAAAGTGATGATACTTGTAACACTCTTAGGTACAGTTGGTTCCTCAAGATTTCCTCCGCTCGACTCAACCTCAAGGAAGAAGTTGTTAAGTCAAAACTTACTTGAGGTGTTCTCTCCTAAGGCCGAGTGAAGGAAATCTCGAAGAACCGACTATACATATGGGTGTTAGTCTTTTCTCTCCATCATTGTTCTTATAGATCAGTCATTTAATAATCACAGTTACATTGTTTATATAAATAAAGGCAGGGTTATATTTTTTTTATCACCATATGGGAGACCCTTAATGTTTGTCTATGCTAAAAGGGCCAGTTACCCTAAAAATATTACTTAATGCTAAATTTCTATAAAATAGTTTTGTTATAGTAATGGCTTGACATTGATATTTTTAATTTTAATTATAAATTCACTTAACATATTTAACAGATTCCGCTCCGGTTCTCCGACGGCCGGTTCATCATTGGACTGTTCGCCGACAGGACGATTTACCTTTTTACGTTTGACCAACAGTCTTTTTCACCTATGGACATTTCGCAGCCAAAAGTTTTCATCTACGTCACTTCCAACCAACACAAGTTGTTAAATCTTATTGGTTTGATAGCGTGGTCTTTGGGGATGTTCGTTTCCCATGATACGGTCAGTTCGACTGGAAGTACACGCTTGAGTAGTCTCTAGTAAAGTACCTAATATATCCGGTCTAGATCTTGAAACCGCTACTACGTCATTTGGTATTTTGTAGTGTTTTTCATACGAGTCCATCAGAAGAGTCCAGTCCGGAGCCGAACCTGAAATTGAGTACGGTTTGTGATTCGATTTCGATGTTGAGCCATCATCATCATAAACAGCCTTTTAATGTCCCCACTACTGGGGCACGGGCCTTCCCTATGGATGGAAAAATATAGTGAAATTGGGCCATAACCCACCACGCTGGCCAAGTGCAGGTTGGTGGGTATTAACGACTGCATATGCAGCCGGGGCCAACGGCTTAACGTGTCTTTCGAAGCCCGGAAGAACTCGAGATAATAAATTTTTGGTCACCCATCCAATGACTGGCCTTAGTGACATTGCTTTTACGCAATCGCAGGCCAAGCGCGCTATGCCACTGCGCTAGCGAGCTCCCTAATGATGATCCTTGGTTGGTGAAATTTACAAAGCTTTTGTTGGTTGTAAGTTTCCTTTGTGCTCTCGCAACCGTTATAAAATAGTAATACAATACTATTTTTATTAGTTATACAGAGCTCGCTAGCGAACTCTGGCGAAACTCAATGTAACACTTACTGCCGCACTCAGAGACGTCAAATAACTTTAATGAATACCTAATGTCAAAAAATTTCAAAGAAATCTAGACCCTAAACCCGGCAAGAATAGCGACTAGTTTTGAATTGTCATTTTTTGACATTAAGTAGGTACTCATCATCGTCAATTGCCGTCTCTGAGTGCGGCAGTTAGTACTTTACTTGCCTTGCACTAACCTTTCGAGTCTTTGGAAGCCTCATCGTATGCATTTAATTTCTCTCTAATGTTACTCCACATCCTTTTCGAAAACTCTATCGCTTGCGAGGTTTTGTTATACCCGTCGGGAGTAATCTACATATTTTGATCTAAGTGCTTCCAAAGTGCTTCTTACTGGGTATAACTGACTCTGCGACGAGGCCCCAAACTAAAAATGGTATAGATAGAAAGACCACTTGAAAGAAAACTTATTTGTCATGGCTTACATAAATATTTTATAGCATAATTTAAGCAATTATTAGATTTAAGCCTAAGAATAATATGATAAATATCTTATAACTTACGACATTTTGTCAGGTTTATTTTGATTTAGTTGAAAAACTTAAAAATCTAATTTTAAACACCGCGGGTCTCACTCGACTCAATTTCATGTGCCAACGGTGTCAACAAAGAGTATATAATACACTACGTTTAGTGTCAACACATAAAAATGACAACGTCAAACAAGATAAACATTTGGTGTGAACATCTTACAAAGTCACTATTCCGTATTCAATTTATTTTATCAAAAATAATATATATTGAAATAATAATATCTTTTTATATATTTTTGTTAATATACATAATATATAATACATAATATATATATTACTTAATTTCCACACAATAAAGTATATTTTTTCAAATGTTTAAATGACTCTTCAAGAAATACGGTTTTTACCGGTAAGAAAATACGCAAAAGTTTTTGAACGCACTTCGGCATCAGTAAACTGAGACAGCTATATGTCATTTTTATATAGCGCTGTTTCTTTCACTCTGTAACAGACCAAATGCAGACCAGCGGCATCTTTCGTTCATTCAAGCGATTTTTTAAGCGACACGTTTTAAGAAGATGATGGTACGAATTAAAACGATGCAGTTTAGGAACCTACACTCAAAGGACAGGAATAACAATCGCTTTTAAAAAGATGGTGGTAAGCCTCCAGTTTCCTTATTTATATACAATTACACAAAATCATGTCTTTTCCAAGACATGACTTTCTGTTGCTGTATATTCAAGTGCCGTGTGGTGATCAGAATACAATGGTCGCCAATCCATATCTTATGCAGGTGTCGTACAAGGCGACTTACTTACAGTTAGATTTTTTACCCCTCACATCGGTAAGGGAGGCCCGTGCCCCAGCAGTGGGGACGTATATGGGTTGATGATGATGATGAAACTTTTGTTTAATTCATTTTATTAACTAGGTCATGTCCTACAGGACACATCTTGAGTGTCTAGATATTTGAGTTTTGTTTAAATAGAGAAGCTAGTACTAAACTATGGGCTTTTTGTGGCAAGCTTGTAACTGCTGAATCTATCTAAGTAGGTACATATGCAAAATGCAGAATAATTTTTTTTTAATATAACGTCCTAGAGTGTTATTTTAATAACATTCCCAGATTTTAATTTTAACTAATTTAAAATGTATTTTACTTAAAAATTAATTTTAATTACTATTCGATTTTAATTTTAGTATTATATAAATGTTAGAAAAATTAGTACAAAGATTTTGGTGGTTAGAAAAAGAATTTCGAAAAATTATGATCTTGAGGCGGGAATCGAACCCGCGTCCGCTGCTATCCGGGCAGGTGCCCGGTGCCCGGTGCAATTTTAATTATTTTAATTAATATGTTTTTATATTTGCTTCCGGAAACGCCAGATTGTCATTTCGCCATTTCTTCGTGACTGTGACGTCATTTAGCGCTTACGTCTGTTTAGAATGACCGGAATTTTAATCATAATTTTTCGTATGAAAACGACGAAATTCAGAAAAAATTAAAAATATGGGTGTTTTTATTTTCTGTCTATTTTTATATAACATCATAATAAAAGTATGATGAAAAAATGAAATGTCAATTGCTAACACCATAATGCTCTTTTGTAAATTCCAATTTTTGTCCTAATTCCAGGTTTATGCCGGACGGAATCTACCTGAATGCTCGAGAGTTGGGCGTGGAGAAGCTAGCTGCAAAAATGAACGAGCTAATCGAGAACCCCCAACTATATGCGGACTACTTCAAGTGGCACAATCATTACAAATACAAAGCGTCGACCGCCATACCGGAGTACGATCACTTTTGCCAGTTTTGTCAAATCCTCAACGAAGAGAAGCGAATGACAGAACACACTGTAGTGGACAAATTCAGACAGTGGTGGGACAATCCGAACTTCTGCACGCGCTTGCAGGAAACGTATCAAAGTTCGTCCTTGTTGCTATATACTTACGGCACATTCAGAAACACTTTCATGATTTAGATTTAAGCTAACCTTTTTACTTTTAGTATTTCATCTCTAATATTTAAGTATGGACGGAAGGTAATCTCAACATTTTTATAAATTATACTCTTAAGCAAACGATTTCTTTTATCTTTTAACTTTTGAGTAGGTAGGGAATATTTCTTCGGGGATATTTCTTCGGATATTGGTGTCAGGCAGGCTTGAGCAGTATGAATTGAAATGTTGTCATCATAATCATTCTCTCCGTTCATCAGTCTTTCGACATGGTCTGTTCCGTCTCTTTTCTATACATTCATTCATCACAAGCACCTTTCCTATGTGATGGATGGTATGAATCAAAAGGAAGTGGCTTGATGACGTCTGACCGATATGAATGGGAGAGGAAACTAAACTAGGAACAGACCCCGTATTGTCATCATCACCCGGGTCATTAAACCCGATTTCAGATGTCACTCTCACGCTTTGCTGTTATTCTCATGAGTGATAGAGATGTGTTGACGAAAGCAACTGCAATCGGCTTACATAACCTCACAGGGCAGGAATAGAAAGGGGGAAAATTTATTTACGAATTTTATTTCAATTAATTATATTTTTTTGTAATTGGGTAGTTAAATAGGTACTTGTTAGACTTCGTGCGAATGGAACCTAGCATCTGTCGTCCTTGGGGTATTGAATCACTTAAGTACTTATTGGGTGGCATTAGGCCGTCACTCCCGATTAAAGTTTTGGCCTAATAATGCTAACCGTTACAAAACTTTCTTCTCGAAATAACAACTCAATAATCAAATTACAATTTAATTTTAGGGAAAATGTGCTAGAGAAATAATTATTTCAAGCAGCGATGTAATGAGGAAATTGGCAAAAAATAAACCTCGCTGATACACTTACGATTTGAGCCAAAAATTTATATTCCTCCCCTACATAGAACACAAAGTAAGTCGCTGCATAAATAATCTGTTATCCCGTTCACCTATACATCGTTCATTTCAGCCGAAAATACCGAAAACACATTTATTATTCACAAAATGGAACGGAGAGGAACTTTGAGAGGGGAGGGTTGTTTTCTTGGTAACACTGCTGTTGCACTTCAAAGTTACAGATTGCAAATAAGTGAAAACTTAATCTGTATATTTAATGTAAATGTTTACAAAGAAATTGTGGTTAGATAAAGTTTATAATCTTGATGGGGGATAATTTTTCTGACATTTATATAATGTTTAAATAAAAATGATAATAATAGTGTTAATGATTTGAGAACAACAAAAACTAATAAAAAGGTTCACAACGAACAAATAAATAAACACAATTTAAGTAAAAGTTGTGTATAATTATAGCAGGTAATGCCACAAAATAAAATGGTCCTTCTCTTGCGAGAGTCACTCTCATAATATAGCGGGGAAATGGGCAGCAGTTTTCCTGGTTACTATCTAGGTTTACTTTAACGTTCCTGGTGAATGACAATAGGCTCGAACACACACGGGACGGACTTAACAAGCACGCAAGTAATGAACATGACAGAACACGACAGTGTACAAATTGCATATTATTATAATATTTTATCCCCGTTGCGACGAGGCAAAACAGCTGCGAAGCGTTAGATCTTAATAATATGTGTTTTTATTGCGAAGTGTTGCAGTGATGAATAAGCTTCACTTAGCTTAATATTGTATGTGTAATTAAGAATTTATAACCGCCTCCGTGGTCTAGTGGTTCATACATACATAAATCACGCCTATATCCCCGAAGGGGGCAGAGGTGAACTAGCACCCACGTTTCGCCAAATATGTCAAGTCCCATGTAATAGGTGGCGAGCCTATTGCCATTTATCGGGCACAAAAGTCCCAGTACAATAAGAGGAACGCTGCTGCCCATTCCTAATCATATTCGGATTTATCCTTAGTCGCCTTGTACGACACCCACGGGAAATATTTGGGGTGGTGACAATTTTATTCTACTCTGCCGTCACCACGCGGCTGAATTAAGATCCAGTGGTTACAAACTTGTACTAGACCCAACCCATACTCAATATTATGTTATATGACACACCTTACCATAAGGTGGACTTTTTCACCCGCTACGAGTACGGAAAATCTCACTTCCTGGTCAGGGGGTGACATAAAACTATGATCTTAAAAGGCCTCATGTCGCTTATTTAACGCCTTGCGATCTCAGACATTCTTTGTTCACCTTAGGTATACTATATGTACTATTTTGGAATTTCCTGTTAATAAAATGTCTGTTTAGGGCTAAAGGCACGCCAATTAAATCCGTTTAAGTTGTTTTATTTCAAAGAGTTGTCAAGTTTTCCCAACGCTGTTCATTAGAAATAATTATATTTTGAATAAAAATAAATATTGCGAATAATTATATTTTGAATAAAAAAATGGAATTTCGCAATTTTTACAAAATTGCGAAATTCCATCACGTACCCGTCGGCTCGGCTAAACGGTGCATTTCGTTTTATCGAGAGCGACAAAATAAACATCTGCAAACTCGTTTTCGTCCCCATATTTAATTCTCATACAGATAACAAAACTTACATATAGATACCTACATACATTAACTTTATTTATATTCTATACAGGTCTTCCTGCCCTGTTCTCATTTAAACTGGGGTCGGCGCAGTATGTTTCCTCTTACATTTTAATATCGATCAGACGTCATTATATGACCCACTCCCTTTTGTTTTAAATCATTCATCACACTATAAAGGAGGAGCTCGCCAGTGCAGTGGCATAACGCGCTTGGCCTGCGATTGCATAAGCTAAGTAACGGTCGCTAAGGCCGGTCATTGGATTGGTGACCAAAAATTTATTATCTCGAGTTCCTCCGTGCTTCGGAAGGCACGTTAAGTCATTGGTCCCGGCTGCATCTGAAGTCGTTAATACCCAACAACCCGCACTGGGCCAGCGTGGTGGATTATGGCCCATTCTCCCTATATTCTTCCATCCATAGGGAAGGCTCGTGCCCCAGCAGTGCGGACATTAAAGGGCTAAGTGATTAATGAATATGTAGAAAAGACGCGGAAAGGACCATGTCGAGAGCCCATGAACGAAAAGAAAGAAAGAATGATCGAGGAATGAACATATTACAAAACAAAACAAATAACAATTTTTTATCTGCCTTGTTGTGCTATGTCCATCTCGCGCGCCGTTACCCTAACAGTCAGCACATTAAGTATCACGTGACAGAATACCTTTGAAGTACCGAAAGCTCGGCAAAGAAATCACGGATTGGCAAAAATTTACGATGTCAGCCAAAACTCTGCTCTCAGTACAAAGTGCTTAATCTAAATTCTGTGAAAGTAATATATTGCGCCTTGGAGCCTTTTTAGATTCTATTTTCTTATCTTGAAACGCGGGGGAGCAACAAGAATGTGTAACGTCACCAGGGAACATTCGAGACACTAGGTCTTCGGTAGAGTTTATTTCTGTGAATAAAATTCCTAGAATGTTTGGATTATTAAGAAAAAACTCAGAGAAATAAAAAAAAAGATTTCAACAGGGATGATGACACTCACAAAGAATCACTGATAAAATGATTTATAATAATAATTTAGGATAAGTAGATTCATTATTAGTCACTTGTTATCAGATTATACTTGTGATTGATATTTATTTTATAAAATTAAAAGTACAAAACTTAGCAATCCGCCATATTTGCTAAAACGCCGCGTGACGCCATTAAGCAGTTATCTCCATTTTGACATTTTATTTGCCAATCAAATTCACTAGTTTATTATAGAAACTGGCCTTTTTACGGAATAGTGACGTCACACAGACGCCATTGCCATTTTGGCGTCTAGGTAGGAATTTTAAATTGCATTATTCAAAACATGTATTTTCTATCAATATCGTAAGTTTTTACAAAAATATAATTTATATTGGGTAAAGTAGCCATGTAAGAAAAACATGGTGTAGTTATAATTAGTCATATAATTAGTCATCATGCCTATTGTGGTTTAATTTAGCGGCAGCGGGATTAAAATTTTCCGGCCGTCATTTCCGGTACCTAAACACTCCAACTGCCGCACTCAGAGACGTCAAATAACGTTAATGAGTACTTAACGTCAAAAAATGACAATTCAAAACTAGTCGCTATTCTTCCCGGGTCTATGGTCTAGATTTGAATGAAAATTTTTGACATTAAATACTCATTAAAGTTAATTGACATCTCTGAGTGCGGCAGTAAGATTCATAATAAAATAATATAATGATTTCTGATTTAAAACAAAATTGTTAAAAATCTGTATAAAAAATTAGAAAAAATATTGATAAAGTCTTTTCATATAATAACATAACATTCCAGAAAAGGAATAAAATTATGTGGATTAGAGTCAATTGCCCATCTAGTAATGACATAAAAATAAAAGGTAATAAATAACGACGTTGTTGGCAACAATCTAGTTAAAATTCGAAGTGGTTACTTAAAAGTAAATATGTATGTTCACTAGCGCAAGCTAAATTTCTGGCAACATATTTAAAGTTAAGACTTTTTCATTTTGTAAAAGAAGCAAAAAGGATAATCTTATTCGGTTGAATGTTGGAGAATAATGAATTTCCGTTCAGGCTCGTCTGTGCTATAGATAAAAGAAACTTATTTCCGCAAAAAGGCGATCAGAAACGTAACTAAATGACAGCATAATAGATAAAGCTTTTCGAGAAATGCTTAGCATTATGAAGTCTTGGTTACATAAGATGTTTTGCGAATGAATCACGTAGTTGTTTTTAAACACTATATTACTTGATATAAAAATGTAATATTAAAGTTTATTAAAATCGTGGAAACCTGGAAGGTTACAGAAAATCCGATACTGATAATCCTTTATTTGTTTAAATTTTATTGTATGTAAAATTACACTAACTATCCTCTACGCGATTTTATTTACCAAAACTTTTCAAAAGGATTGTGACAGCTTGATTTTAGAAAAGCATCACTTAATTTATTAATAATTATGTCGAAGTCTTGTATTTTTATCTAACCTAAATTACAAGGAATTTCCATTAAAATAAACAATTCTCTTCTTATGTAAATTTTTATTTAATAGAAAGTAGAATCTGACGTTCATAATATTCTACTAATTACAGTCAAGAAGCTCCCATATCAATTATCTACCTTTGAACACGCAATCAAAGTAATATCACGCACACGTAGCAATAGCCTAATATAGCATAAAAAAATCACTGTGTATATGAAAATTTTTATTCAGAAAAAAGAAGAATCTAACATTAAAAATATTCTCTTAATCACAGTGAAGAAGCTCCCGTATCAATTAGCTGCCTTTGAACACGCAATGAAAGTAATATCACGCACACGTACGAACAGATAGCATAAAAATAAACAATTCCCTTCTTCTGTAAATTTTTATTCAGAAAAAAGCAGACTATTCTTAACTGTGATTAGTAGACTATTTGGTAAACCAAACTCTCATATTCTACTGATAACAGTTAAGAAGCTCCCATATCAATTAGCCACCTTTGAACACGCAATCAAAGTAACATCACGCACACGCATCAACAGACTCATCGCATAACATCGACAACCGTCTACTAATCGTGTGCTGCGAAATCAATTCGATTTGTCCATCAATAGCAGCTACTTAGCTCTGGATATGCGGGAGAATATACCTGTAACAGGTAGGGGCGGGCGCGGGGGCCGGGGTTTCAGGAGCAGAGCAGTGCAATTGAAACCACGGTCGGTGGTGGACGCGCCTGCCCGACGCAGGAAACGGTGTGACGCGCGAACCCACATTGTACTATCCGTGCTTTAAGTGAGCTTTCGAAAAACTGCGGAGTGTGCTTGAGAGTTTTTTTCCTTTTGAAATTTGAAACTACCATTTTTTTGTGTGCCCTACCTACGCTTGTTCATCGTTTTTTTCTGGAAAGGTATGTATATATTTTCTTTTTCATTTATACTTCTCAAGTTCTCATTGTTAAAAGCTCGTTAGTTAAATTACGGAAATTAATCAGAAATAGTCGATTGAGACAGGAAAATTATGGAACATGCGCTATTTAGCGCTGAAGCTCTCGCAAAGCTCGCGTTGAGTGAATCTACAGGTAAGCGCCGCGGAAATGTATCTCCGTCTGAATAATCACGCTAAGCCACGAAGCCGAGACATAATTATGGACAATTTGAACCAATATTATAACAGTTTCAATTTAAGTCTTAATATAACATTTAAGTCTTAATATAATATACTAAATATAATGAAAAATATTCAATAAATCCCAATTTGTTTTTCGACAAAGCACAAAATGTACCTGAATGAAGTATAAAATGTTCACTGTAACCAAGACATTTTACTGAAAGGTTAATGGAAATTACGCAATCATATTTAATTACTTTCAAATTCGATTTTAATAAAAAGCAATTCAAATTCCAAATAAAAACTAGAACGCGTGGTCCAATCTATATTATATTTTTTTGGAAGTCTGTAATTAATATAATGATAGCATTTCCAAGTTTAATAAAATGGATGCAAAAATGATCGAAATTGGGTCAGTATAAAAGCGTTACATTAAAAAAAGTAGTCCTTTTTCATGTACAGACTAAACGTTCCACGAAAAAGCTCAATTGAAATATATTTCGCACCAAATTGCCGTATTCAACAGTTAAGGTTACGGCTACAATGAATATAATATGACGAAATGGACAACTGTAGGACTCCGCTAAACATGAGCTCTACCGTGTCATCATCATCACCAGCCCTTTAATGTCCCCACTGCTAGAGCACGGGCCTTCCCTATGGATGGAAGAATATAGGGAGAACCCACCACTCTGGCCCAGTGCGGGGTTGGTGGGTATTAACGACTGCAGATGCAGCCGGGACCAATGGTTTGACGTGCCTTCCGAAGCACTTAGGAACTCGAGATAATTTATAGTTATTTTTTTGGTCACCGATCCAATGACCGGCTTTAGCGACCGTTGCTTAGTTTACGCAATCGCAGGCCAAGCGCGCTATGCCACTGCGCTAGCGAGCTCCTCAGATGTTATAATGTAGATTATAAATACACGCCGGCTTACAAACGTTATAGTTTATGAATGGAGCTGCTGCCATGTGTGCAAAACAGTCATTATCATTTCCATGAAGACCTTGATTGCAGGAAAGATTGAATAAAGATGGAAAGATTGAAAATATTCTTGTTCCAAAAATATTCACATTTCCCGTTCAAGGCTCGCGATTATTTTAATTCACGCATGTTTTAATAATATTTAAAAAAATGACTCTGGCATTCTCGTTAGTTTTCTGGATCGTCTTGTAATGCATAGAGCATTTAATACACATACATACATAAAACACGCCTACTTTTCCCGAAGGGGTAACTTGGTGGCGAGCCTATTGCCATCTGTCGGGTACGTAAGTCGCAGTATGTTTCTAGGTGATATAGGAGGAACAATGCTGCTCATTAATCATTGTTGCTTAACCCTTAGTCGCCTTCTACGACACCCGCGGGAAAGATTAGGGGTGGCGACAATAGGCATGATGACTAATTTTGAAAAACTACACCATGTTTTTCTTACGTGTCTACTTTACCCAAAATAAATTATATTTTTGTTAAAACTTTCGATTTTGATAGAAAAAACATGTTTTGAATAATGCAATTTAAAATTTCCGCCAAAACGCCAAAATGGCAATGGCGTCTGTGTGACGTCACTATTCCGTAAAAAGGCCAGTTTCTATATTAAACTAGTGAATTTGATTGGCTAGTAAAATGTCAAAATGGAGATAACTGTATAATGACGTCACGCGGCGTTTTAGCAAATATTGCGGATTGCTAAGTTTTGTACTTTTAATTTTATAAAATAAATATCAATCACAAGTATAATCTGATAACAAGTGACTATTAACGAATCTCTTTATCCTACATTATATTATAAATCATTATATCAGTGATTCTTTGTTAGTGTCATCATCCCTATTGTAGCCAATATTATCATATTATTAGATAGATATTAAATGGTTGTGAATCGCGTGGTGACGGTAGAACAGAATACAATGGTCACCACCCCCAATCTCTCCTGTGGGTATCGTACAATGTGACTAAGGGTTAAAACTACAACGAGTAAAGGGCAGCGGCGTTCCTCTTATACCACCTAGCAATATGTGCCTAATATAATATGGCAATGAGCTTGTCACCATTACATGAGACCTAATATAATTGGCAAATCGTATGTGTCATACACCTCTGCCTACATAAATAGGTTTGTTTTCTATATGTCTGATAATATTGTGATGAGCACATCATCGTATAGCTGGACGAAGACATAGAAATAGAAACTATTTTTATAAGCATTCATCTACATCATGCTGTGCTCTGATCAAAGTTGTAAGTAGTTTACTAGCCATCGTGTGAGAGAAAGTAAGTACGTTCTGTTTCCTACCTGGTTATAAATAATCTGCAGATGCCTTTCTATAAAAACTTAAAAAAAGAATTCACGAATAAATATAAAAGTTGTTTAGAAAACCCATTCTAAATGTTGCATGGCATACTTTGGGAAAATCAGGAACAAAGCAGAAAGCTATCGTATAAAAGACAGCAATCAATAATTTATCGAAAAGAATTCTTGTTTGTCTTAAGATAATTCTCCAATCAATCAATTTGACGTAGCATCCCACATTGATGGATGGATGGTTGCAAACACCACACGAAAATTCCCAATTTTGCATCAAAACATAATTCGTTCGGCCCAGGGCGTTGTTTACAGAATCTCTATAGGTGCGATAACGGAAACGAAGCACCTATTACAATGGTAGAGTCGAAACTGGGTGGTCATAACAAAAAAATTCGTCACCTTCGCAGAAATGACCTGCTGAATTAAGTTAGGTTATGACGGGGTTTTTTATTTTTTTAACTACTAGTGGTCGGTCGCGGCTTCGCTTCGGTTATAATATAGCCTAAACTCTTCCTTGAGGACTATCCCACAAAAAAAATATTTTTATTTATTTAAATCAGTAATTCAACCAAACAAACTCTTCTAAATAAAGCTGGCAGTGGTGGGCTGTGTACTTCGAAGCTTAATATTATATATCTACCAATGTATCTACTTTGCTGTCCAAATACGAAGATGTTTTTATGATAATTGATTAGGTTAGGTCAAGGCAGTGACCACCAAGCACTTGACTTTGTTAATTGTACAACACATAATTAATGATTATCTCGTAAATTCAGCACTTACAATAATACATTCTAAGACAAAAAAAAATAACATCTTAATACACCTCTGCTTACCCCTTCGGGAATAGTTAGGTGTAATTTATGTATATATAATAAATAGTGACTAACTAAAGCTAATTCAATCCAAAATTACTAGACGAAATCTACTCTCCCTGGTAGTGAAAGATGCGGTTGGAGGTATTCAGCAAACCGAGCGCACTTAACGCCAATCTTATCCCTACCCCTTTGGGGATATAGAGGCGGAATGGATGTGTGTGAATGTAAGAATCATACAGGCCACCCAATATGAGGTTGATGGCATGTAAAATACATGACTGTATCTTTCAAAAGACCCCGGTAATTTTTAAGAAACTTTCCTTGCTCTCCTGGGGTTGAATCTTTCGCATATTCAAGTATTTTATAGTATGTTTTTCGCATTATTTATTTGTAGGAAGTTACTTTACATAACGCTTTTGATATCTCCCAAAACAAAGACGTATCTAATAACCTCTAATTCGCAGACAAAGAAAAAATAATTTATTGAAGATGTATCATCAAAAATAAGTATTGTCTTGTCATAAGAAATTAAATTACAACCACCATCTTCTTCCTTTCATAACTCCGCAGTTTGTTTGTCAAATATGAACAATTCACTATGTATTTTTTCATATCAATGTTATGTATGTATTTTTGAGATAATTTTTTTTACGAGAGACGAATTACGTGCTACCACGGCTCAGCTGCATAAGTAGGTATATGCCAATATAGAAGGCTTGTTCGTATTGACGACCTTAATGGGACCAATTTCCGAAGCGCTCTCATTTCAATCAAACGTAATTGCCCAAACGCCTATTAAATCTGCCCGGGTGCTAGAAATAGAATTTACCCTAATACAATTTTTATTTTGCCTAAATCGAATTAGCATTTGTTTCTCGCCAGGGTCGGGTAATGATCCAATCTCATTTTTACCCTACACTGTTAGATATGGATGATTGAAATTTTATGTATGAACAAGTAAAATCAATAAAAACAGTTTATCGTTCATATATTTTTTTATAATTATATTCTTCAATTACGTAAGTATATGAAAATAGATCGTTGGTTTGTATGCGGAGGTGGGAGCGAGGGGAATACCAGAATTTAGCTTTATATTCGTTACTAAAAGACCTTGGCTTGTCTAGAGCTTTAGTAAATTCTACACTGGAAAGTGTGTCTAAGGCGGCTCTTACGGAATCTTGCCAAATATTGCTGGGCAGAGAGAAAAGTCTGGGTGGTGAAAGTAAGTGTTGACATGTTGTGAAGGGATCCCGTAAAGCTACATTTTGGTCATAAGTCCCAAGCGCTACCACTGACTACCCCCTATGCCACACTATGAACCCGGCCTGCACGGTGAATCCATTAAATGCTTAGAGTTATCGTCTCTTTCACATAGGTATCGATGTTATTAGTTAATAGTACTATCTTGCTCTTCTTACATTAATAAATCACGCCTATATCCCCGAAGGGGTAGGCAGAGTTGAACTAGCACCCACGCTTCGCCAATTATGCTAGGTCCCGTGTAATAGGTTGCGAGCCTATTGCCATTTATCGGGCACAAAAGTCGCAGTACATGGCTAGGTGGTATAAGAGGAACGCTGCTGCCCATTCCTCATCACTGATTTATCCTTAGTTTGGGCGGTGACAGTTGTATTCTACTCTGCCGTCACCACACGGCTTGCTCTTCTTCTCAGAGGTAAACCTTGGAAAATTGGTTGCGCCAGTGTCAGATATTTGGCGGCAATAAAAAAACATGACCCTCTGTACTCTTGGTTACTTTTGAATCACTTTCGTAGCGACTAAGTAAGATTGCTGACATGCGTATAGTATTAAATTTATATGGTGGCGATAGTGACAATATAACTACAGTATATAAGGTCTTAGGTACGGAATTTTTCTACTTAATTTTCGACCTTAACACGCATAGCGCAAAGCTGATTAAGGACATTTGGTTCTGAAGTGACTTAGTTGATGACCTACTAACTGTACTTGATGCTGGGCCAACAGAAAAAGAAATAGAAACAGCAATGAATTAGAAAGATTCAGAGAAAAAAATCAGATATCATTGTTGATGTATAGTACATGAAGCAGCCACATATTGAGATACAGTCTGTACAAATAGTTTAAGCACTAACATTGATACTTTGATAGTATAATTTTGTGACAACGTGATATTAGAATATTATTTTAAACTCTGATTAAAGTTCTCACTTTATTTATAATAAATAAATCACGCCTATTTTTAGCTTTGTTTCGCCAACTATGTTAGGTACCTACCATGTAATTGTGAAAAAACTTGTTTGTCCATAAACATCCTAAAATTATATAAAAATGATATAATTATTAAATGAAATGAACTAAAATAATTCACATCTACTCACCGCATACCCTTTCGCGGATGGCGGTGGAGGTGTGATTTATGTACACTGTATTTATGTCGCCTTGTACGACACCCACGCGAAAGATTTGGGGTGGTGATAATAGTATTCTACGCTGCCGTCACCACACGGCATAAAGATGATGAGGAATGGGCAGCAGCGTTCCTCTTATACCACCTAGCAATGAACTGCGACTTTTGTGCCCGATAAATGGCAATAGGCTGGCCACCTATTACATGGTACCTAACATAATTGGCGAAATGTGGGTGCTTATTCACCTCTGCCTACCCTTTCGGGGATATAGGCGTGATTTATGTATGTATGTATGTATTTTTACGTGTAATAAAATTAGTCCGTCTTCTAGTAGGTACTAATAATTCTAAGTAGCTCATGCTTTTATTAGATGCTCATCATATAATCACGATAGATCTCAGAAATATTAGTATTATGAAATCAGTATGATTAAGTCACTGAACCAAATAATGACAAAGCCTATCATCTAAATATACGCGAGTTACATCCGTAAACGTGGATTTATTTCAAATGTGCTCGTGCAAATATAGGAGAGGGTTGATTTACAATTTCAAGTATACACTTATGATCAGGATATCCCCATAACTGTATTACAGAATGGCAGTCGCATAAATGAAATTACGAAAGGGGAAATGTAAACATGGATATAATAATACTATCGTATTTGAATATTTCAGATAAGTTTCTGTCATACATTTGTGCTAGTACTTATAGCACGTAGGGAACACATTAATGAAGGAATTATTTGTACATCGAACTCATAGACAATACCAATATTACATTATTGATTTGTAATGTTTGTGGCGGCAGAGCAAAACACATTTGATACTCAGATGAATTACGCGAATTGAAGTGTCAATCAGTACATTATTTGTCGAATTATTTCTTGTAGTATTTTTTCTTTGTTTTAATGTTATAAGTTTTTACAGAAACTTTTGATTAAATTCCCCCTTACGATCTAACTATAACGGCTCCATCAGATTGAATCTTTAAGAAAAAAAATCCATCCTCAGTTACATTATGTAAATTTAAATAACTCGTGACTCGAGTTAAATGTGCCATTTAAATTCTAAAGACGTCAGAATAATACCTTCAAATTGCTCGTGAAATTCAAATATTGTAATCCTCTTTCCAGCAAAAGTAATTTAGGGGACAATACCATACTGCTTAGAGAATAATCTTTAAAAAAATTAGGTCAGTATTAAATTGGAGATCTTCAAACTGGATATCGACATCATCATTATCATCACCAGTCCTTATATCCCCACTGCTAGAGGTCTTTCCTATGGTTGGAAGAATATAGCCGTGTTGTGACGGCAGAGTAGAATACAATCGTCAACTCCCCAAATCTCCCCCGTGGGTGTCGTACAAGGCGACTAAGGATAAATCAGCGATGAGGAATGGGCAGCAGCGTTACTCTTATACCACCTAGCAATAGCAATGTACTGCGACTTTTGTGCCCGATAAATGGCAATAGGCTCGCCACCTATTACATGGGACCTAACATAATTGGCGAAACGTGGGTGCTAGTTTACCTCTGCCTACCCCTTCGCGGATATAGGCGTGATTTATGTATGTGTATGTATGTATGTATGGAAGAATATAGGGCGAATAGACCAAACCACCACTGCATATGCAACCGGGATTAAGGGGTTAACGTAATGTTAACATTTGCCTCTACCAGGTTTCGAACCCGGGAACTCTTGAGCAATAATCAGCGATATGAACCCAGCACCTTTTAGGCTATGATCAGCGATCTGATCTTTTACCAAACTCGTCGTCAATATAAATCAAAATCATATTTGTTGTAAAAATTAAATAAAATCATGCCGTGTGGTGACGGCAGAATGCCACCACTCCCAATTTCTTGCGCAGGTGTCGTCGAAGGTGACTTTAGGTCAAAAAAGTGATGAGGAATGGGTATCAGCGCTCCTGGTATATTAAACTATCTAGAATTTACGTGACCGTCTATACCAATAATCTCGCCCCCTATCACATGGGTTCTGACATAATTGGCAAAATGTGGGCACACCCAAAGACGATCAATGGATTTTCTTGAAAGATTGATGAGAAAGGAAAAGTCTGTGTGAGTTGGAAGAAGGGTATAAAAGGAAAAACTTTTTCTAACGACTCTATGGGATGGCTTAATTATAAAACTTCATAAGTATCTCCTTTTGGCCAATTATTTTGGAGAAATAAAACACTATTTACTTATTTATATACTACATATAACAGAAATATTAGCTTTTTATACTATAAAACTAATTTTTTTTCAAGAAACTAGCAAATTAAATAAAAATTAGTAGGAAAAGCGTGTTATTTCATCGTATTTATTATGGCTTTATGTAGGGTATATTAGTTTTCATCTAAATCAGATTTTAAATTGTTGGTAGCGTCATAGTTATAAATCTATATTCTAAAGCACTAGAATAATGATTCGTTACATTATTATGTAACAGCTCCAAAAACTCATCCCACCGACACTAACTGGATACAGCGTTGGATTTATGAAATTATTCAAGGTTCAATATGCCGACTGACAGTTGACTTAGGGTTCTCCTCCTTTGGATTGGAATTGAAACGCGCGGATCGAACACAGATATTTAAGAATATTAATACAATATTTACTTATATAGTAGGTACCTATGGGGAGTATTTTTATAAGTCATGTCTCTGAAGAAATCAACTGCTTGCGTGGTCTAGTGACTCGCCCACCGGAATTAAGATCCAGAGGTACCGAATGTGATCCACAGGGGAGTGTTTTTTCTCGGTTTGGTTGGTGGTAGGACTCTTTTCAAGTCTGGCTAGCTACCACCATTTTATCAAAATCTGTCGCCATAATAATAATTTTAACAGCATAATTGTGTTTCAACACTTTGTGATAAGATAGCCAGTTAAGAACCTCTAGTTCCTCAGGTGAAGCTGAATTCCATTTTCGGCCCTTATCATCACTTAGCATCAGGTGAGGTAAAAGCCAAGAGCTTCCCTGTCTGGCATAAAAAAGATCTCTTTCGCTACTTAACCCTTTTTGCTTTTTACATTTGAATAACAATAAAAAGGCAAAGAAAATTCAGACCAACCAAAACCAATGCGGGTCTTAAACCGAAGGCTTACATTATCAATCTTCCCACTCAACTTCGCTAGCCGGCGTATAATGAGAATTTTAGTAATATTCAGTAAGTCCCAACTCGCCCGGACAGATTGTAACTTAGATTCGTGGGGGCATTTCTTCGAGTTCCGCTAATCTCTGTTTTGGCCCGAGTTCAAATCCGGGATTA
Source organism: Cataclysta lemnata (assembly GCA_963931975.1). NCBI lineage: Eukaryota > Metazoa > Arthropoda > Insecta > Lepidoptera > Crambidae > Cataclysta > Cataclysta lemnata. Next base: position 3,134,862 of record OZ008348.1, on the reverse strand, counting down.
GATGTGGCCAGACCGCGAAATCAGTTCCATTATATTTACTTCTTGTCTCCTATTAGCTGGACCAAGTACAGCTTTAACGAAATTGAGAAGGCAAGTTTTTGAAATCGCTATTACATTTCCAGATTAGATTAGATTTATAAGAAGAACATAATTTTTCTAAATTCTTTTCTAACCACCAAAATCTTCGATTTGTCTGACTTTGAAATGAAATCTGGATATAAGTTTTTCGACGCTTGTAGAGCAGTTTCATTAAAGTAAACCATTTAAACACGGTTCCTACTTTTCTAATTAAAAGAAGTCTGTATCATAAAGTGCATAATCTGAATCTTGAAAAAGCTGCTATGAAATGAATTATGTGTTTTAGGGCCGGTTTTTTTACATGGTAGTTAACTCAACCAATTGTTAAAAATAATTACGAAATTTATCCATTAGTAACAATTTTTAACAATTTTATTAGTCTATGCATCAAAAAACCGGCCCTTGCTCGCAAATAAAATTAGTGAAAAAACGGAGCTAGCAACAGCTGAGATTGTAGCAGACATTAATTGTGAATAAAGGGCAGTTCACAGAAACAACGTTCTATATTAATGATAATTCATTGCTGCATTTTGAGTAAATTATACGCAACGTGAAGAAACCATAATAAATCAAGTGGTCATGTGAATTATGATCTGCGTGGAATAAAGCAGCATCTTTTGTCCTTGGGAAATGCTGTATGTTACAAATACTATAATCTTGGAGATGAAGCAAGATGAGGCTAATTCTGAAAATACGCTTGAAAAGCGTCGAATAAACTGAAGTACCTATGTTATTTTTTAGTTAACTCCATTCCGACATCAAGACCATAATTTTACGAACTTTTTGTAACCACCGTATTCTTTGTATTGGTTCTATTCGTCATGGTAGATGTTTGCATCCTTGATTTACTAAATTAATTTATACCGCCTTTTACAAATATATGTATATGCTAGGTATCATTAAGAATGTCCCAATAAGTATATTCTTTATTATGGCATACGTTACCGATAAGGATTTTATTCAATAGTAAAAATTTATTAGGTAGGTAGGTACGTAATTGCCGTGTGTATAGAGTAAGTTTAAATTTCAAATTAAGAGTTTTTTTAAAACTTCAGGCATGATTTATTTTAAATGGAAACTCAGGAGAAAGAGAGGAGCAGCGCTTGGGTATTTAAACCCAAGCGTAGATTTACGGAGCCCCTTCGCAACATGTCATCCCTCACCCTCTCTCTCGTTTTCTCTCTGTCCAGCCATATTTATGTAAACATGTTATAAATGGTATTTTATATGGAACCTTATTTAATATTTGGACAGTAGTTTGTATTTTACCGTGCCGTGTGGTGACGGCAGAGTAGAACACAATTGTCACCACCCCAAATCTCTCCCGTGGGTGTCGTACAAGGCGACTAAGGATAAATTAGTGATGGGGAATGGGCAGCAGCGTTCCTCTTATACCACCTAGCAATGTACCTACTGCGACTTCTGTGCCCGATAAATGGCCATAGGCTCGCCACCTATTACATGGGGACCTAACATAATTGGCGAAACTCGGGTGCTAGTTCACCTCTGCCTACCCCTTCGGGGATATAGGCGTGATTTATGTATGTATGTATGTAGTTTGTATTTTATTAGAACGGAGTTTGACATGTTTTTGTCAAAACTTATTTCTAATATTTACCATCTTAACCACGCAATACATAACGAACAACAACAAAACATATTGTTTTCTCGTAACAGAAAAAGTGTACCCGAGGTTGCCATGAGAGTAAGATTTTTTGATGCATAGTTAACTCAACCAATTGTTAACCAAACTACAGTTTAACTCACACAGTTTAAACTCAACCAGACTAATATTTAAATATCAGACTGATATTCAACCATAAGTAACATTATCAGACTGATATAATTCACCATTAGTAACAATATTAACTAAAATTGCACAATTTTTACACACACAATAGTTACAATTTTTAACAATTGGTTGACTTATCTATGCATCAAAAAACCGGCCCTAAGTTAAAAAAAAGGGTAACAATTTATTTACATGAGACGACTATGAATACGTTACAATGTTTTGGAGTGTACAGAATAGACCCACGCCTGCACTATAATAATATATACAAATAATAAAACTACAGGATGCTCGTACTACGTAATCTTTTAGCGCCAGTTTTGAATTATTTAAGGAGCCGAGTTCCTAGTTTTCAGAGTGGGAACCTTACGAGCCGTTGGGTACTTCGATTTCTTCCCCAGGGAGATGACCGCGTAATTATTTATGGTCCAGTACACTGTACGTGACTATACGGGAGATTGTAGTAGAATTTCTCAAAGGAACCCAATCAAAAAAGGAGATATGAATTTAAAAAAAAAACAATTTGCCTAATTAGGGAGGTTAACTTGCACTCATATACATTTGAATCCCGGGTGTCACAGTCAAAAGGTATCCAATATTTAATATGATACGCCATCATCAAAAATATGTATTTATTTGACATTTTCCACCCAATGTTACTTGTTTATAATGTAGTTTTTTGAAATAATAGAATAGAATTTTTGAAATTGATTAACGGTCTAACGTGAAAACTTAACAAACAAACAAACTCACTTATAATATAACTTAGTTAGGATTTTTTAAGAATGACATACGATAATGTGATGATCAAAATATTTGTTTAATTACTTCATTTTCTTTGTTATATTCTTTCTAGCATTTGTTCAAATAAAATCAATCATGATCAAACTTCAAAATGTCATATTGACCAGTATCATTTACTTACATTCTAATCTACACAGCTTAAAACATAGTAACTATTGAAGATGCGTCTAAATGAGTGAACGATTTTGGAAGATTAAGCCAAACAGAATATATTTACACAAAACACCGACGCTTCTTAAAATACCTTTTTAACCTTGCACACGCTATCTCAACTTATAGGGGAAACTATTTAGTCTATTGGGAAAGCGTCCTAACTCTATAAAGCGTATGATAAGGAAACTATATAAATAGAATAAATCACGTCGGTTTGTCCCGAAAGTAGACATATGTATGCACATATAGCGAGTATGTTCGATGTGTGTACTTATAGGTCGAGTCTATAGCTGTCAACCAAGTTTGATCGCAGTTTTTTTAAGTGGACCAGGGACGCAGTACATTGCTAAATGGCATACCTAATAGGAACGCTGCTGCCCATTTCTCTTCACTGTTTTAAGCTTAGCCGCCTTGTAGGACACCCGCGGGAGAGATTTGAGGTAGTGACAATTGTATTCTACTCTGCCGTCACCACACGGCCAGAAACATAGGAATAAATCCTTATTAAAAATGTTGAAATTCGCGAGGTCATAATGGGTATTTACTAATTAATTTATGTGCAAGTTATGATCTAAGCCCTCGGACGTGGACAAAAACTCGGGGAAAATAAAATATTTGCCTCTCGCTCTAACTCACACTAAATCCCGAAACAAAACACTGTCAAGTGGTGAAGAGAGATTTTGTCCCCGTCCCGTGCTAGGAAATTCTGACACCGCAGAATCTACGGACAGTTTGAAAGGCTGAAGACAATTTTATAAAGTAGCACAGCTCAGTAGCCAGTTGTCAGCGTTCTAGTTTGACTAGAAAAACAATATGAAAACTCTCAACGTTGTTTGGACAAGTCACAGCAATTTATTTTTCATCCCACCATCTCGGAAAAGGCGTTTTTGCTCTTCGATATCTGAGTGCAAAAGCCGTTTTTATCCTCTAGAGGTTAAAGTAAATTTGAATTAAGAACATCGTGTGCAATGAGTTTGTGAATTCAAAACATCATTATACATATTTATTTCTACCTCCATGGTGCCGAAATTGTCATGCAACCTATTTTAATTTGTTAAAAACTTAGACTCGGAACCTTCTTGGTGTACTTTTTTTGTAATTTGCTTTGCGCGCGCCATTTTCTTTTCACGTCATAAATTTGTTAAAACCTAGGAGTTCCGTGACGGTCAATCAGCTTGGCGTCAATCTTGCTTTAAACATTTTGATCGTCTACAACGCTTGCTTGATGCTTGAGTCAAGCATTTAAAAGCTTTTTAGGTCTGTTTGACTTGTTTACGCTAGCAACGGAACAAAAACATACAGAAAATCAACATGCTTGACTCAAGCTGATTGACCGTCTCGGAGTAATTTTTATTAGGTGTGTCTGGATGAATGTTGCGGGTGTGGCTGGGTGGATGGGTGGCTGTTGGAGGGTGTCTAGGTGAATGGGTGTTTTGAGGGTGTGTCTAGGTGAATGGGTGTTTTGTGGGTGTGTCTGGGTGAATGGGTTTTTGTGGGTGTCTGAATGGATGGGTGAGAATTGTGGGTGTTTCTGGGTGATTGAGTGGTTTTTGGGTGTGATTGGGTGTTTTGTAGGTGTTTCTGGGTGAATGGGTGTTTTTTTGGGTGTTTCTGGGTTTATCGGTGATTTGTGGGTGTTTCTCGGTGAATGGGTGTTTTGTGGGTGTTTCTGGGTGAATGGGTGTTTTGTGGGTGATTCTGAGTGAATGGGTGTTTCTGGGTGAATGGATGTTTTGTGTGTGTTTCTGGGTGAATGGGTGTTTTTTGGGTGTTTCTGGGTAAATGGGTGTTTTATGGGTGTTTCTGGGTGAATGGGTGTTTTGTGGGTTTTTCTGGGTGAATGGGTGTTTTGTGGGTGTTTCTGGGTGAATGGGTGTTTTTTGGGTGTGTCTGAGTGGATGGGTGTGTATTGCGGGTGTGAATGTTGTGGGTGTTTCTGGGTGGGTGTTGAGAGTGTGTTTGGGTTAATGGGAGGGTGTTGTGGAAGTTTCTGGGTGAAAACAGAAACTGTTGTGATTGTATTTTTTTTTGTAATTTCCTCGTTGGGGGGGATGAAAAGTTACGTGTTGCACTCGAGTGCAAAGATTTTTCACCTTGTGCTCTTTTGATTCCCTCGCTATCGCTCAGGATTCTAATTTTTATAAATTAAAAATTAGAATCCTGAAGAATCCTTCGCTAGCTCGGTCATCAAAATTGAGCACGCGGTTAAAAAACAACTTTGCACTCTAGTACAACAAATAACTATTTCTCAAATATTGCGAAAATATTTAGACAGACTATTTGATTTTAATTTTAACATTATATAAATGTTAGAAAAATTAGTACAAGCCCGCCTCGAGATCATAATTTTTCGAAATTCTTTTTCTAACCATTAAAATCTTTGTATTTAGACAGAGACAATGAGGCCCACTAGATCGGAGGTATTTACTAAAAATGGCTTATTTATGGTTACAAATCAATTAATATTGTGACACAAAAAGATGTGTATGTTTATTTCGATCATACACGAATCACGGCTCATGTTTTATCGTTTAATTTAGGTCCAATGTAATAAGTGAAGAGCCTGTTGCCATCTATCGGGTACGTAAATCGCAGTGTGTTGGTAGGTGGTATTAAAGGAACGCTCTGCTCATTACTTATCGCTTGGTAGGTGGTTTAAGAGAAACGCTGATGCCCATTACTCATCCCGGTCTTTACTTAGTCGCCTTGTACGACACCGCGGGAGAGATTGGGGGTGGTGATAAGTGTATTAAGCTTTGCCGTCACCGTACAATATTTTGAATTTTATTTTGCATAATATTTTACAAATCATTTTGTGTGGCTAACCTTATTCGGAGGGTTTTATTAAAGTTGTCTAAGCAGATAGTGAGGCGAGCGTATTTAAACCCCATAAACCCAGACCCACAATTGAACCCGGCACCCGCACAGTGAACCTTACCAAGTGAAAATGTCTCATTTCCTAGTGACAGCTTTCGTATTCATATTAAAATGAGACCTACTTAGTATTCTGCTCTGCCGTCACCACATGTCTGAAATATAACATTGAATAATATTCCATAGGTATTGAATATTCGGACAACCTTTATGTATATCTCGATAAAGGTTAATGCTAAGCTCGATATGAATGACTGGTTTACCTGATGGGTCTCCAATTGCGTAAACTAAACAATCTTCATCAAGCCCCTTATAACAAGTGGCCAATCTACACGAACGAATAGAATACAACTACCTGTATGAAACTGACGTATTCCCGAAAACCAACATGGCGATGTAAGAGTAGGTTGTCAAAAATTGACATTTGTTCTACTGAATCGTTACTGTTGATTGATGATAATAATATGAGACAAAATTACGAATCGAAATTAATGCACCGTTTTGTATTAAAGATACAGTGTCAAATTAAAATATCATCAAAACTAAAGTCCGCTGTTTATTTGAGCATTAATTTCGTATCTGTGAATGCCGGCGCAAAAACATCCAATGGGCACGTATGTACGGTCGCAGAGCAAAAAGCAAAAGGAATCTGAATGCCAAATGATTAATGTTTCCGATTCATGTTGACGCTCATTTAGCACGAATCCCTATTAGCGATTCAGTTGCTTTTAATCAGATTATTTTATCATACAGTGCCTGCTTGATTAATATATCATGACCCATGTGCCGAAATGCATGTGACTAAAAGAGACATGAACGAGAATCACAACTAAAATAAAATGTTCACACTGCCGCACTCAGAGACGTCAAATAACGTTAATGAGTACTTAACGTCAAAAAATGGCAATTCAAAACTAGTCGATATTCTTGCCGGGTCTATGCTCTAGATTTGAATGAAAATTTTTGCCATTAAATACTTATTAAAGTTAATTGACGTCAAAAAAAAGTTCGATCTCTGTCATACTATAGCCAAGTGGCCAATCTATCGCATGCATAGAATACAAAATGTATGAAACTGACGTATTACAGATAAAACAATACGTCAGTTTCATACTTTTGTTTTCTATGCGTGAAGACTATAATTTTTCAGACTTTTTTTCTCTCACATAATTTATTTATTGTTCATTTAAAACAAAAACACCACAATTCAAATACATTGTGTGTTCTAATCTAAGATTATGACGTTAGGACTTACTTTTCCGAGAAAATGATTCGATCCGCTTTTATTTTGCTTGCCTTTTCATCTTTTGTATTTATCAATCGACTTGAAACAAACTTACAGCGGCAATAATAAAGTGTTTCGAACTAAATTGATTTCTCTCGAAGATAAGATTACATACTGTGTTGTAAAGGTGCCACGCAATCTATTGATGTCAAATAAAACCTGCATGTGACGTGTGCTATATTAAAAAAGTTCTTTATTCCACTTGGAGAGATCCTACGTGAAGTGTCGGAAGGTCCACCTTTTTAATAATTGAACAGTATTCCGGGCTTGTGTAGAAAGAAAAATAGAAACTTTACCGTGGAATACCAAACGAGTTATTGTATTTATTTTTGTTTGTTGTAGACTGTGCCGGGGCTAGCGCGTTAGGCCTGTGATGTTAATGTCTGAATGAGCATTGCATTGGACACAAAATTCAGAACTATTTCAAAATTATGAAGTCTGACATTTTTTTGACTATTTTATTTTATGCGCATGGAGGAATGGAGAGCAGCGTTCCTCTTAAACCACCAAGCAATGTACTGCGATTTTCGTGCCCTTTAAATGGCAATAGGCTCTAGGACACAATATTTATATTTTAAAATATTTCCGATCTATTTTCCATTGCAAATTTATTTCTCCTTTGTTAAGCTCACATTATTTTTCGTTAGACGTTTCACTTAAATTTTCTATTCGGATTAATTCTTTAACTACATTTAAAACAGCAAGGTAAGCTCAAAGCGAACAAGAGTCCGTATTTTGAACTAACAACCTGAAACCAACACGTCACACAAAACAAAACTTTTAGAAGCGTCACAAATCCGAGGCTACCCTTATCGCTGCTACCTCTAAAATTCCCGGAAAATCACCAAGAAAACCCAACATTACGAAGTTGAATGTCCAATCCGCATCCCCAGATAGGTCTGTCGATTCCAAAGCCATCTGTCCCCATAAATGGGTCGAGCGCTCACCGCGGCATTGTGTACCCGAATCCTTGTAAGTGAATACATTTTTGCGATTCCGTTGCCGTGGCGAGACTTAGGGCGCGTTTCCTTAGAACTGCCGCGCTCACGAAAAACGCACAATGTACGATTTTTAGCGAAATTGTGTTATATACATATTCGAAATCAGGAAAAACAGCTTTATAACTATCCCAAATAGACCATTTCAATATACTGAATATTCAAATTTTTACATCAATAAATAGCTTAGCTCCGTTTATACGAATGTACTAAGAAAAAAACTTTAAACGCGTTTTTCTCAGAAGTTGTAAAAAGGTAGATAGTGCGTTTTTCGTAAGCGTGGTAAAGCGGAGCTGCTCGAAGCTGAGCTGAAACTTACAAAAATTGACCAATGATGTTACGGAGCGATGACGGGATGTGTAATTTGAGCAATATCATTGGTCAATTTTTGTAAGTCTCAGCTCAGCTCCGCGCTGCTCCGCGCAGCTCTGCTTCTATGGAAACGTAGCTTTACTGGAATAGTCCATCGTGCGCGCGGCATGATTTTTATTGCGAGCAAACGTAGCGGGCCCCGTAATTTTCGTCGGATCCCGCCGCGTACACCGTTTTATATTAGATAATAAAAAACAAACCGTATAGGTGTAGTCGCGTATCTTTTACAAGTTACATACACAGGCTGTATAAAAAAATACGTCAGACTCGCGCACGAAGGGTTCCGTAGCTATTGTCTATAAAAAGGCAAAAAAAATCATGTCTGTTGTATAATAGCCCCCATATATACTGGGTGTAACAGAGAGGTGTAGTCATATTTAAAGAGGTAATTCAGGCCATCAAACTGAACAACTTTGCTACAAATCTCAGAAAAAAATCACTTCCCCATATTAAACCGAGAACCAGCTGTCATCAGTTTTGTATGGGGGAGTGTTTATTTTTTCTGAGATTTCGATTTTGGTCCCTTAGCGAAAGTTGTTCAGTTTGATGGCCTAAATAACCCCTTTAAATATGACTACACCTCTCTGTTACACCTTGTATTTATTTTATTCTGTTTGTTAGTATTTATTGTTATAGCGGCAACAGAAGAAATAAAATAATAGAAAGCTGAAATTGATCTGTGAAAATTTTAACTATTTATATTTCACGGCCGTGTGGTGACGGCAGAGTAGAATATAATTGTCACCACCCCAAATCTCTTCCGTGGGTGTCGTACAAGACGACTAAGGATAAATCAGTGATGAGGAATGGGCAGCAGCGTTCCTCTTATACCATCTAGCTATGTACCTACTGCGACTTTTGTGCCCGATAAATGGCAATAGGCTCGCCACCTATTACATGGGACCTAACATAACTGGCGAAACGTGGGTGCTAGTTCACCTCTGCCTACCCCTTCGGGGATATAGGCGTGATTTATGTATGTATGTATGCATGTATATTTCACGGTTCATGAGATACAGACTGGTGACAGACGGACGGACGGACGGACAGCGGAGTGTTAGTAATATACCCTTTTGGTACGGTACCCTAAAAAGGAAATCTCGCGGATGTTTACCGTTGAGAAACTCTGTGTCTATTTTGTTCGGAATATCGCTCGCACATGGAAGATTACCACTAGTTGGGATTATGGAAAAAACTGATTTGTTTTGTTTTGTTTACCGTGAAGCCATGCGATGTAACTTAGCTCTGATCAAAGCCAACCAGGTAGATTTATTTGATACATACTACATACATACATACTTGTGTTATGTTATGTGTGTGTTATGCTACGTAGTCTTCGATTTAATAAAAAAAACTGTGAACATATCAACTAATCACAACGACAGGGAACAAAAATGAACTATTTAAGACTATTGATGTCCCTGTTCTTTTTTCTTGCCGTATTATTATAACATGATCATTTTTATAAATACTAATATACAAAGATTTTGGGGTTAGAAAAAGAATTTCGAAAAATTATGATCTTGAGGCGGGAATCGAACCCGCGTCCGCTGCTATCCGGGCAGGTGCCTGACCGCTCGGCCACCCAAGACACTTGTGCGATTCCCGCAATCAAGACCAAATTTTTTCGAACTTTCTCTAACCACCAAAATCTTTGTCCAAATAATGTTGCTAACAAAGTGAGTCATGTTTATTCAAATGAAGATTATTAGTAAGTAATGTAAATGTGTATATCAATCTTTTTGAGGTTATTATGAATTAATGGACGACTTAAGTTTTAGCTCAACAATCTCAGCAAGTTGACCTAAATGCTACTAAGTCTTTATTCAAGACTTAAATTCATATCACTTAAAAGTTTTACTACTCCGCTTGTTACGTTTAGTGTTCTTTAAAAGCTAGCAACAAAGTATGAGTATGGAAACAATAAAAGTTCAATACAATATATTTTTTCCAATTAGTTAAGTGGTTGTGTCGTAGATGGAGACGTAGAGTTATAAAATATCTTGCATTATTGCCTTCATCTTAAATAAAACTATAAATTTTGTTAATAAATTTTCTTTGTAACACCGTTATATATTTATGTGTATTGCACTTAAATGTATGACCGTGTTGCATTTGGAATTGTGATCCAAGTGTTTTGTTAGTTTACCTGCACTGTCTTGATTTGTCTATCTGCCTAGCTATATTTGATAACATTCTGGAGAGACTAAAGTATTAACTTCAGCATCTTGAATATGGTTTTAAGGTTCAAACATCCCACTCCCCTTTAATTCACATCATCCATCACACCGGAAAGGTGTTTGAAAAGAGATATGTAGGACAACCAATGCAAAATATCGATGAGCTGAGATTATTCGGATGATGATTGGGATGGCAATATTCCAATCCACATTGCTCAAGGTTTTGATAACATTCTAGAGAAGCCGAAGTGACCTCAGCATCATTAAGACTTCATCGAGCCAGTCACTCCCTTTTAATTCTCATCATCCATCACACCGGAAAGGTGTTTGAAAAGGCATGTGTAGGAGATCCTTGTCAAAATATTGATGAGCTGAGTGGTGATTGTATGATGGCAATATTTCAATCCATATTGCTCAAGGTTTGACTTATACCTATCATTCTCGTCCATTTGGAAGGGTCAAACTATATGAATCCCAAAATCGCGCATGAAAATTGGACCCGAAATCACAAAGCAAATAGGAAAGTTCCTCATCCTGAATATTATATCATAACATTATTATTGAGTTACCTACATCGGGCGGAGTGACGGGATGTCTTATACAAATACGGCGAGTTATCTATATTGAAAATCTTTTTACCCTGTTTACAATGATTTCCGTTTTTGTTTTCCGTGTTTGTTTACGGTTATATTTGTTTGTTAGGCCGTGTGGTGACGGCAGGGTAGAATACAATTGTCACCTCCCCAAATCTCGCCCGTGGGTGTTGTACAAGGCGACTAAGGATAAATCAGTGATGAGGAATGGGCAGCAGCGTTCCTCTTATACCACCGTCCTGGCAATCTACTGCGACTTTTGTGCCCGATAAATGGCGAAACGCGGGTGCTAGTTCACCTCTGCCTACATATAGGCGTGATTTATGTATGTATGTGTATTTTTGTGCTGTGTATTGATTATTATCACCAGCCCTCTAACACCCCAATGCTGAGACACATGCCTACCTTATGGATGGAAGAATATAGGGAGAATGGACCATAACAGACCACGCTGGCCCATTGCGGATTGGTGGTTACTAACGACCGACAGCCGGGACTAGCGGCTTAACGTGCTTTTCGAACTCGAGATAGTTAATTTTTTGGTCACTCCTCCAATGATCGGCTTTAGCGAAAATTGATTATTTTACGCAATCGCAGGTCGAGCTCGCTATACCACGGCCCTATCGAGCTCCTTAGTACCTTTATGGAATTAGGTACGAGTAATCGAGTGAGGTAAGTATTTCTAGGCGTCCTCTTACCTAAACGTATAAATAAATTACAGTGGAGAAAAGTAAACCTCATTCAATCACCAGTCATTTTCGTACGCCGTTGCCAGATCGTCTGGGTTTTTCTCTTTTTCCCTAAGTCAATCACGAAAAAAAGAACAGGTTTCAAAGGTGGACCTGACCTTGCATTACCTACCTATTACCTGCCATTTACAGGATCAAAGCGGTCAGTATTGAATAGGAGTCTCGTCGCTGCTGAACGTACACTATTGTGTATTAGAAGTAAACGGGCTGTAAAACCCAGCGCGTGTTTACAAATACCTTCGAGTCCCAGTAATGTACTTTGTTACTTTCGGATCTTGATACTGAAATTAGGTTCCGTGAGACCTATTACGTATTCTGGTTTTTACATTTCAATTTACTGCGTGCGTCGTAGATTTGTAGATTCGTCTTGTTATACTGTAAAGGTGCTAGTGATAAATGAATAAATAGAAAAGAGACGGAAATGACCACGTCGAGAGACCGATGAACGGAGAGCTTTGACTGGGATGACAATACTCCAAATTGAGCAGTATGCTCAAGGTTTTGGCTTACGTTTTACAGCCGGCCACCGGCCTGACACCAACCCTCTTGGGTATGGTTATGGTCCTGTCATACATAAATCACGCCTGTATCACCGAAGAGGTAGGCAAAGGTGAATTGACACCCACTACTCATGCTTGCTGGGCTGGAGTTCAAGATGAAACCAACATACCTAACTCTGGAAATTTCCACACGCAGTCAGTCAATAGTCACTAAGCATTTCGCCAAAAAAGGCCCACAGTTCGTCAAACATAAATATGATACGGGAAAGTGGGGGTGAATCGTAAACGGCAAGATCTCCCTCAGACAAAATAATATTTTCACGTGGGAAATATGTGGAAAACAAAGTGTCGGGTTTCCTTTGAAATTGTTGGGCGCGTAGTACGTTTTCGCATCAAGCATAAATACTGTTCGGGCAGAATGTAAATCCTTGCTTGTTGTAGGTATGTATGTTCTTCTGTGTAAACGGAAAGGGGAAATATTTATTTACCATTATCAGGCATTATTACAGATGTTGACTGAACAATAAATGCTTCATTAATAACCAACATAAATCATGTTATGTTTTACTCATTGTAACATATTGAGGAGATCGATAGCGCATTGGCTTAGCGCGCTCTGCCTACGATTGAGTAAACTAAGGAATGTTCGCTAAGGCCGGTCCTTCGATGGGTGACCGAAAATTTATTATGTCAAGTTCCTCTGTGCTTCGGAAAGCAAGCTGGAACTCATGATGTTGTCGCCATCCTTTAATGTCCCCACTGCTGTAGCACAGGGGCCTTACCACCAACTCTAAACGCGACTCAATTCCCATTGTTAAAGTGAGACAACGCTATAAGCCGAGTAGAGCGGCGTCCCGTTTTGTCACCCGCGTTTGGAACGCACTAAAACTTCATGGTACGGCCACAGGTCGTTCCTATGATTGGAAGAATGTTGGGAGAATGTGCCATAGCCCACCACGCTCGCTTAGTGCTGATTGGACTGTAGGTGAAGTCGGGCTTAGCGAAGAATCCTTCTGAAGGCCATAGGACTCGAGATAATAAATTTTTGGTCACTTATCCAATGAAAGCCTTAGCAAAAAATTATGTCTGTGCAAAATATGGAAAATCACCATTTAGTAAAACCGTATTTTTCCATTGTTGAAAATTGTAACCAAGCTCTGAATGGAAAATAACTTCTGTCTATTATGTATTGTAATATTCTCTTCCTTTGTAGTTCGCGATTTCTTCACTTCACTGGAAAAATTAATTATTTTGTCGAGTTGCTTATTAAGTTGGAAATGTTGTATTTGCACTTATTCCAGAACTCATTTTGATTTCTATTAAAATGTATTGTGGGATTGCACTGCTAAATTCTATCTCCAACATTGAGTTTTTTACAAACGAGCTCCGCCTCTTCAAAGCTAAATTACTTGTCTAGTTAATTACAATAAAATAATACGTCATTAACTAAATTTTAAGTTCAGAAGTTTTAAGTTAAGTTTAAGTTCAGAGGAAATCTTAAGTTCTACAGAAAATCAATGTGAGAATATAATTTGGTGTACTAAGTTACGTGTTCATTTTGACGGTATTAAATCGGTTCGTCATCATAACCAGCCCTTTAATGTCCCCACTGATTGGGCATAAGCCTTCCCCATAGATGGAAGAATATAGGGAGAATAGGCCATACCCACCACGCTGGCTCAGTCGGGACCAACGGCTTATCGACTCATCTAGCCCAAAGTAAGTAGCCTAAGCACTTGTGTTATGGATACTAGATGACGGACATATTTTGAATATAATTATTTATATAAATGTTGAAAATATACTAAATAAACATATACACAACCATGACTCGGAAACAAACATTTGTGGTCAACACAAAGTTTGCCCCTACCAGGATTCGAACCCGGAACCTCTTGGCCAATACCCAGCAATCTCAGCATTCGACCAAGGCGGCCGTCAAATAATGCTTAGTTTACGCAATAGCAGGCCAAGCGCGCTAAGCCTCTCCTTGAATACGTCCAAATAATACGGCCTTGTTTGTGCATCTCAGTTATTATTTATTGTGTTTGTATTCCATGTCTTGTGTGCAATAAAGTGTTTTATTATTATTATTATTATTATAAAAATAGTCCATAACAAATTCATGTAACAAGTAATTTCAAATTGTATGAAGGGAACACGATGCAGTATTCAAATGGCTGGTTTACATACTGTGAGATAGTGTGCGAGTCAGCCTGCACAGTAACTCGCATCCGAATTACTTCAACATATTTTGTTTTCACTCACATGCTTGCCCGGTAGCAACTCGCACATTTTTGCAACTCGGTCATTACTCGCATCGTTTAGACTGCTCGGCAGTAGCTCGCCAGTGCCAGCCGAACAGTTGTGAGTAGAACCTGTACACTGCTGCTTAGCCAGCAGACAGCTACTCGGCTTGTCTACTCTTAGGCCAGCTTGGCTCACCTTAGCTGTCCACACGACAGCTGTTGCCCAGTCTTGCGAGTTGTTGCAAAACCGCTCGTAGGCACAGCACACATAAAACATAGGTTCCGTTCACAACTATCCGGCTGGCACTGGCGAGCTACTGTCGAACGCGACCAAACGATACATGCGAGTGATGACCGAGCTGCTGCCATGTGCGAGTTGCTGCCGGGCGAGCATGCGAGTGAAAACAAAAAAAATTAAGTTACTCGGATGCGAGCTACTGTCCAACTCGCACGTACGAGTTGTTACTCGTAAGATACGTCGAAACTGTGCATCACATCATCACCAGCCCTTTTAATGTTCCTACTTCTGGGGCACGGACCCACAGACCAGGGCGCCTACCGCCTAACTCGATTGCTGATGATAGCTACATTGCAATGCACTGCTTACGGCTATAGCAGCCATCCTGAATTTTTAGGCGGCACGGATTTTGTGCCAAATTCATACAAAATCATTCGGTGTTCATTCGTTCAAAGCTATCGCTAAAAGTTTAGGTACATTTGGTGCGAAATGACAGCATGACGTCATAAACTATAGCTTTTGCTTTAGCAATCGAGTTAGGCGGTAGGCCCCCAGTGCGGGTTGGTAGGTATTAACGACTGTAGATGGACCAACGGCTTAACGCGCTGAAGCACTGATGAACTAGAGATAATAAATTTTTGGTCACCCATCCAAAGACCGGCCTTAACAACATTGCGTATTTTACGCAATCGCCGGCCTAGCGCGCTGTGCCACTGCGCTAGCGAACTCCTCTGCCAAACAGTGCGAGTTACTGTAATGCAGTTACTCGGCAGGCTGACTCGCACGCTAGCTCGCACTGTGTAAACCAGCCGTAAGAGACAAGTGGCGGTTGCTCTTTCCGCTGTGTTATCGCTTGTACCAACAGATCTTGAAGCGTTCCGACCTGGTTTCGAGTCACAATGTTTGTGCATTCGAGCGCGAATCTTCCCAACTTGTTTACATTCAGCTCGGAGTCCCGACAATAACAACTTCCTATTCAGAGTTATGATCGCAAATACAATCGACAACTCATTTTAATAATTCAACCCAAAAATTACGTAGGTAGTCTTGAAGCAGTCGATGTTGAGATTTTGGATCGTTTCTTCTTGATGGGTGTTTCATTCACCTCTGGCTGCCCCTTCGGGGATATAGGATGGATTTATGTATATATAATAAATAAATAAATAAATATTTTTACATTCACACCTATCATCTAGCCCTAAGTAAGTAGCCTAAGCACTTGTGTTATGGATACTAGATAACGGACATATTTTTAATATAATTATGTATACAAATGTTGAAAATATACTACATAAATATATACACAACCATGACTCGGGAACAAACATTTGTGGTCATCACAAAGTTTGCCCCTACCAGGATTCGAACCCGGGACCTCTTGGCCAATACCCAGCAATCTGAGCATTCGACCAAGACGGCCGTCTATATATCTATGTTCTTCTTGATTTTGAATTATAGAACATTATCGAAATTTTGTTTTCGTGATGACAGCACAGCAGAATACAAATTTGTTACCACCCGTTATCTCTTCCGTAGGTGTCTAAGGGTAAAGACAGCGATTAGTAAAAGGCAGGTACGTACCTCTTATTCCACCTAGCAATCTAAGCTTGCTAGCATAGCTAGCGTTTATCGGGCACGTAAATTACATTGTATTGTTAGATGGCATTACAGGAACAATGCTGGCCATTTCTCTTACGGCGGATCCCAATATTCTATCTACAGTTAAAAGTAAGCTTACTAAATGTTTAGTTTCCTGTCATTTCTTGTTATATTACGAAAAATAATAAAAGTTGCTAAGCAACTAATCTTTAGTACAGTCAACGGCACTTCAGAGTACCCAAAACTGTCAAATTTCTTCAATCGATTGTCAACCTTAATTTGTTAAAAATAGAGCACAAAATCAATTGAGAAATTTTGTCATTATGTGGTAGTCCGACGTGCTGTTGACTGTACGTCTATCTTCAACTGGAGACAGAATAATGGGACTCGACGCTAGTAGTGTTTACGAATCACCACAAGCTAGAAATAAAGTAAATTGAAACAGCGGAGTCTCAAAAAAAAACTAATTTCAGACCAAGCGCTTAAGCAACAGTAATTTGGGCGCAACCACAACAGTAACGACACTTAGTTAAATTACTCAAGTTCTCAACTAAACAATTTATCAATTTACATCTTAGCTGTGTCGGTTCGCAGATCTTGGCGCATTAAATAAATGAATTCTTATGCATTCGTATTTCGTCTATAGCTCAGCTCGGCTTCGGCAGAGTCGAACATAAATCAACGTCTGCAGAAACGATGCACGTGGCCTCAGTACCCAATATATGAAGCGTTTCAGTCGTACAATGCTTTAACTACATGCTTATCTTGTCAGGCTCAGCATCGGATCTTCCTACCCTGCTTCCATTCCAGAAACTGATCTTCCTATCCAGCTTCGTCATAGACCTTCGTCGATTGTGCCAGTGCGAATACTTACGTTGTTTGGGCATATTATTCGGAACGAAACCTCTTTGGAACGTTTAATGGTATAGGGAAGAATAGAGGATCGACGTTCCCGAGGCCGATCACCTACAAGATGGACAGATATCACTAGATCTGCTACAGGCTGCTCCATTACTGAATGTACACGCAATTCCACCAACAAAGAAATATGGAGAAATCTCGCTAAATCCGCAACCCAACACTCAGATATAACCACGACCATACCGTCAGGACTGTACGACTGAGAAGAAGACCCTGCTTCCAGGGTACCTGGGGCCGGCGCTGTATCTTACTTTGGACTCATATTAGTCAGACGTCATCCAACTATCGACTCCTTTTCAATTCATATCATTGGTCACACTCTGGGGTTCTAAAAGATGAGTGACTGTATAGAAATTTCGTGATCGGGCCACTGTGTTAAAGCAACCTTGTTTCGGGTCGATCATTAGTCATCATGTGGCACCTGAATGGTGTAGGGCAAACCACTAACAACAGCATGCTCAATGAGGTTTGTTGTCAATCAGGCCTGGGTAATACCTACATGTTGTTAACTGTACAGAATTACTCAAAAAGGGTTTGTATCAGGCAGTCGGCCGGCTATAAAACCTATGCCAAAACCTTTAGCAGTATCGATTGGAATGTTGTCATTCCAACGACTCTCACTCTGTTCATCAGTCTCTTGACATAGTCCGTTTTGTCTCTTTTCTACGCATTCGTTCATCACTAGAACTTTTCCGGTGTGATGGATGATATGAATCAAAATGGAGTGGATGAAATGATGACGTCTGACCGATATGAATAAAAGAGGAAACATACTGTGCCGACCCCAGACAGACTGGGAATAGGGCAGGGAGAAGAAGAACTGTACATAATTGAAGAATAGCACGCAAATACTATAACGCGAAAGCAATTTTCTTCAGCGAATTAACTGAACGACGTGAATAATGTAATGTAAATAAATAAATTGAATTGTCAACATCAGCTCCTTGAGCCACTCAGTCTCGCTTAGCAATGAAAGGACGTTAACGTAACTCGAGGGAAAATTTAAATTATGCTGCTTTTGAATTTAGCTTTTCCTCTGAAAACTAAAAAATACTACTGGAGTCATGGCAGGATATATAAATAATATAGTAGAGGTGACTTAACACCCATATTTCGCCAATTATTTTAGGTCCCATGAGGTGGCGAGCTCATTGCCCTCTAGTCGCCTTGTACGGCCGGATGATTATATGAATTTGAATTTTCGACCTTGAGTAATTGTCGAATAGAAAGTTCATATTTTTATAAGAAAACCTCGATGTTTAAATAGGTACTAAATAATAGTAACATTAACAAAAAGTTTATCTGAAAAGCATGGAAGAGGAATGTCACAGCTGCTGTTGCTGTTGTGTATGATAATATATTTGTCCATCGCTACGTTTCTATCACTTACTGCCGCACTCAGAGACGTCAAATAACGATAATGAGTGCTTAATGTCAAAAAATGACAATTCAAAACTAGTCTCTATTCTTGTCAAGTCTTTGGTCTAAATTTAAATGAAAATTTTTGACATTAAGTACTCATTAAAGTTATTTGACGTCTCTGAGTGCGGCAGTTAGTAGCCTAAGCTATTTACTGTGGTCTAAATAACAAGTGAAGAAAAAACGGCAAAACTGAATCAATTAAGCAGAATCGTTCAAATTGGATATTGTTTTTATAATGTAGCTATTATGATTCTCGAAGTAGATTATAGTTAGCAATTTTTTATGACAAACTTAACAAATAACGAAGAGCCTTCTAGTTTTCAGCGGTAAGGAATTGAATTATCACTTAAAGAAACCTCAAGATGAGTCCACTTTTTCTTATTTAGGAAAATGTGTTCTTAGCATTTATGAAAAAAGTTTTGATTAAAAAGTTTCTTTTAGCAGAGCAGTCGTATTTTAGAGGAATTGAAGTGCACATATAAAATCTTATTTTCCAACAGATATCTTTTCGGGAAGGCTTTTTTCTGTGGGTTGTGGGTTGGCAAGCAAGTATTTCTTGCTGAAAATATATTATTTTAGATATTTAGTCTGTTCCAGATCCTGTGATATTCTAAATGCATTTCCTTAACGATAAATAATAATCTACAAACAGCGCCCTCTATATTTCATTAAGTGAAATGTTTAGCAATTAGACTATCTCTTAGCATTTAATGGAATAGCAGTGCAATTGACAGGTTCGTAGTGCTACAGAGAGGTAAACCTTGAGGCCTCATTATATTCAACGGTCCTCATGGCCTCTTCAGAGTTGATAAGTGAGTAAAGCTTTTCCAATGTACATAGAAAGACACGCGATCCGACAATAATTAATATAGACATAGATGTAGACCGTACAACTTCTTTTTCTTTGTCTTTTCTTCCATTCTCTACCATAAATCCATGCACCTTTTTACGGTGTTCCTCCCATGCTATGTCCTTCAAACACTCTCCGCTATTCTGTTTGTTAAGCCGCAAAAGTTTACGCGTGTAACTTAAACACAGTTGCACGTTTTGTTTCTTTTGTAATTCAAAAGCGAGGTAGTTTATCACAGAAATCCTGTTGTGCCCGTGAGCTCATAAAGCTAATAGAGCCGTTCTATTTCTGTAAGCAACTTTCCTCAACATTCTGTTTTAGAGGCACAACATTCCGTCACAATCATTATTCATTTATGCTGTTTGGTGCACGACTCCCAGATCGTCGGACCGTTCCTTACGGCTCGTTGGCTGCATATTCATAACTTGGCAAGTGCTTTTCTACAGATCGGACATTGGAAACAGGCGCCTACTATAAACCAGAACTTGGAGTGTCACCCCAATCTTGATCGTATGATATTGTCGCCATTGATATTCGATATTTCCAAATCGATATTCGATTTGGTTTGCTTTAATTTTGACATAGTCAAGTAGAGTGCTAGTAATCGGTGTGCCACGCAATATTATGCCTTTAGCATTTACATTTATGTCGTCATCGTCATCATCTTTTTGCCATGTTCCCAGATTCCTCTACATTAATATCGGTATCCAACATACCGGAATGGTGCTAGTGATGAATGAATGTGAAGAAAAGGTACTGGAAAGACACCACGACAAGCCAATGATTGGGATCCAATCCACCCAGTCAGTCACTGATCAAGATCATATTATAATCTGCAATGTAGTCTCAATGAACTACTCCAGATAATCACACTATTTTTTATTAAAAATTGCCTTTTGTAGAAGTGACACTGATGATGCACCTTGCCCTCTTTTCTCTCATCTACTTTTATCGCTAATCTGATTTTATTGAAATCTCAGTATATTGCTAGGTGGCATAAGAGGAACGCTGCTGCCCGATACTCGTTGCTGTTTTAACCCTTAATCGCCTTGTACGACACCCACGGAAGAGATGGGGGTGGCGACAATTAACATAATATATTCCGCTCTGTCATCACCACACGGCAGCCATAAAGTACTCATTAAAGTTAATTGACGTCTCTGACTGCGCAGTTAGCACTATATAACTTATCACTTCACCATCCCCCCAAAAAGCTTTTAATACAACAGCCAAATTTGAGGCGTGTTTATTTTTATATCGCAGCAGAGCAAGCAACACAATAAATAATCTTAACATTCATATCCGTTTCAATTACGAAACAATTCGCTCGAGGCCCACCTACAAATCGGAAGCTTTAATTTTATTCGGCACAAACATTTCAGAATTCGCTTCCATTAGCTTGCTATAAATAGTTCGATTTATATTGCATTAGAGCTCAATTACTCTTGGCATTGGTATGCAGTCAGTATCCCGCATTATTGAGAATTCTTTTGGTATTCTTCCCCGTGCGTATAGGAGCGTGAGATTATTATGTCAACTAGTTATTTCTTCGACATAATATTGTTTGAATGCTATTTCAGCATTATTTGCTATCCAGCTACCAAATAATAGAGAGGCACTATTTTTTATTTATTTTACAGACATTTTAAAAGCTAGCAGATGAATCAATCAAAATGCATAAAAGATTAGAGAAATACGTATAAAAATAAAAATATTGGAAATCGCTGCGTGTCTATATCATACCAAAAAGCAACAAAAATTTAATGTCCTCTTTGTACTTCGGAAGGCTTACCAGACTATTATTCTCGGCTGTATCACGAAAGTAACAGTTGTGACCAGGAGAAACAGGGATTCAATTGTATAGATTACAGAAGATTTTTTTTAATAACATTTCCAATATTCAGTCGCATGTTGCCGTTTTTCGTACTTTATTTTCGCGACTGAATAGAGTAATTCGTCAGCACGGATCAACGGCTTTTGCTATGTCCCTAATAACAGTAGTATCTAAATATTTCAAGCATCCCGAACATTCGATAGATAAATGAGAGCTCACGTGAATGGTAGCTTAAAGCTTTGGCGCGTCATAGCGTTACAAGGGTGACCATTATAATATGTAGTAAATAATGATTATACTAATAACACTCACTATCATCCAAAAAAGTAAGCAGCTTTAATACTAGAGGGACCAGCTAGATGACAGACACATCGCCTAATTAATACAAAAGACCAATACGGCAGAGCAGAATACAATTAGTCACCATCCGAAATCCATCCCGCCAGTGTCGTAAACGGTGATTTAAAACAGTGTTGAAGCAGCATTCCTCTTATACCTACGAATTACGTAACCGATAGGTGACAATACGCTTGCCACCTATAACGTGGGACCTATCATAATGGCGAAACATGGGTGTTAATTCACCTCTAGGCGTGATTTACGTATGTATTATTGTAATATCATATTTATTAAATGATACGCAATTTATTAATCAATTGTTTTTCGATAGCATAGAATAATTCTAAAGCCGGATTAATGCATAGATTGCTGACATAAAAGCTTTGATAACAGCGCTATACTTTGTAGGTGTGACCATAATTTCTATCCTTATTCAGGATACTTTGTAATACAACTTTAATTCGAAATTAAAAATATTTCATACTCAACATTTGCTTCAATGTGCTCCATAAAACCAAAAATTATAATCAATAACGACATTTTCAAAGTTCATTATTAGTTTTGTGATGTCATGAAGAGTTACATGATTTTTACTGTTAAAATCCAGATTTTAATATCAAAGAAGGAAAATAATATTTAGAAATCCTTTGCATACACTTTAAATATTTGGTACTGGCGAACGAACACATTTAATCAGATTCAAACTTGCTTAAGAAGGTATTCATTACACTTAGTTTTAGTAATTAGCTAATAGCTTTGTAAACATGGTAGAACCCCTACCGTCTGTGTGACATAGAGGCGACTAAGACTATTTATAACTATAAATAGAGCCATGAATGGGCAGCAGTGTTTACGGTGAACCGCCTAGCTATCTAGCTAATAGAGTGAAAACCGTGCAAGGTGAATGACTGGAGATTGTCTGTTTGTTCGGTTGAACCTTTAAAACTCAGGAACTACCGATTCAATTTGAAAAAATCTTTTTGTGTTGGATAGTCCATTTACTTTTAGAAAGTTTTAAATTCAGTTCAGAAGTGTCCACATTTTTCCTGATATCATGGGGACACTTGTATCATTACAACAAGGTCCTATCAGTTCTTGGCAGCGTTGCAAACTATATCAGATATCCAACGACTGTTTGTTTGAACGGCTGTTTGTTTATCCAACAACATTGTATTTGACGCGCCGACTACGTTGATCAGGATATCCGTGAAAAATTTTAACTAGGTATTAATTCAATTGAATGAGGTTAGCTATTATTTTTTAAAGTACAATACATACCGTCGATGGTTAGCTGAGAAAATTATGATTCCCAATATAAACAATCCCTAAAAGTATTTACATTACGTTATTAATATGTTTTCGACCAGAATAACAGACGTCTACATTACTAACCGATAGATGAAATCTGCAATCATTTATATTTAATGTTTCACTGATAAAATAAACGTTCGGAATGAATTTATGGTTGACCGAAGCGAAATTACATTTACGCTAAGTAGTTTTGAGTGAAAATCATTTGTCTTTCTATCGATTGTATCTGATAAAATTGATGTAGTACTGTGATCTTTGGAGAATGTCTAAAGGTCACCAAGGAAGTTTTAAGTCTGACCTCGAATGAAAAACTAAACTTAGTGTTAAGAGAAAATATCAATAGAAAATTACTGCAGTGTTTCGATAAAACCTGTCCCTCACTTTTTTTCAACGTTTGTTATATATTTTTTTAATATTGACCTGTCCTGTTTTTGTCCATATTTATGGGTTCCCTTCACTCTTCAACGAAACAAGCAAACTTTGCAAGTACATATACTTTAATATGAAGCATGATATCAAAATTTGGTTTAAGGCACTTACAGAGTATCGAGAGAGTTCTCTGATATGCAGATAGCGTTAATACATTGCACTTAAGACACTTGAGATTATTCTCGAGTATCTGTAGCTAGAAGGAATCTTATTCGCTGTGACATTTGACCTCGGATATTAATATAGTTCGATCCGAACGAATCCAAAGTAAGCAATGTTCGCTAAAGCCCGTCATTGGATGGGTGGCCAATAATTTATTATCTCGAGTTCTTACGTGCTTCCAAAGGCACGTTAAGCTGTTGGTCTCGGCTGCATCTGCAGTCTTTAATACCCACTAATCCACACACTGCCAGCGTGTTGGACCACGGCCCATTATCCCAATATTCTTCCATCCTGAACCCCACCAGTGTCCCTACATTAAAGGGCTGGCCATGATGTATTTATATCCGTGCGTTTTACATACAGTGTGTTCCTCAATAAAGTGCAATCCGGCTAGGGGGTGAAATTAAATCATAAATAATCGACAAAGGAAAAAAAAATAGAAAAAATATTGCAATTTTTTATTAATTTATTAAGATATTTATTACTATACACTTGTCCAAGTGCTCATTAAAACACAGAACTGAACTTTAAACCGTTTGTTGCAGATCGTGATACAAAAAACTTGGCAAATTAAAAGTTTCCCGGAGTTTAAGTGAAGTGTAACACAAGTACCTATTGAAGTTTCATTGGCCGTTACGAGACCCTTACAAGTTTCTGAGAAAGGTGAGTTTAAATTAACATATCGAGGTTGTTCTATTAGAACCAAATAAGTGCAAGATTTAAGAAAATTTAGGCATACTTAGTTTTTACTGCTCTTTTCTAACCGTATAATTGCAGAAGTTTAAGCTACGATTTTAATTTCTGTGCGAAACAGTTAACTAGCAATTTTAATAGCATCACTCAAAATTGAAAATCAATTTTCTGATAATTACATATTTCGTAGGTGCTTATTCGGTTCTGCTAGGATACGCTGTTACACTGCTTTTTACTGATAATTATATTCCATCGATCGATATGGAAGAACTACATAATAATTGTTAATCAAACGAACTTACCTGAAGTGAAGTTCGATTATAATTATATGAGCAGCTTCATTCGACGCGATTTAAGCTTACATGTTGTAGTGGCGCCCCCAAGCGTCACCCTTGCACGGATTTTTAAAGATATTTTTATTTTTTTACTATGGCAATATTAAAAAAGATAAATAAACGTTACTACTCGACCAGTCCGGCCGTTACGCTTCCTCATTATAGTTTATAGCCCGAACCTACCTACTATTCTGTAATTTTGTATTTTATATTTGTCTGGATTTGGGTTGGGATGGACATCTTTACAGATGTTGGGAGGGATCTTATAAATCGCGTCGAATGAAGCTGCTCATATAATTATAATCGAACTTCACTTCAGGTAAGTTCGTTTGATTAACAATTATATTTCGCAGCTTCATTCTTAGCGATTTAAGCTTACATGTTGTAGGATGTTTAGAGAAACGAATATAAAATACAACAGTATAGGTACCATTGGTAACCATTTAGTTAATAAAATGTTTACTTATCTCATGGCATTAATTCAAGAACACTAAGCTGATTTTTAGTATTCTAATTAAATTAATAAATAACCTTAAATTATATGGAGTGGTTCGATAACAAAGATCGAGTAAAATCACTATCAAAAATCTTTAATAGAGAGCTATTATAGAACGGAAAAAATATTGTTAGACCATCTAAAAACGATTTGATCTATCTTACTTAGACTAGCACTTATAAAAATAAATAGTGTTTTTATTTTTTTTTTTGTATGTTTAATCTTTACACAAATTATTGCGTCTATATTAGTTGATCCTTTTGGTAAATCTTACTATTTACCGACATGAGTTGGTTAAGTTAGGTTGGTACATGAACCAATGAATAGCACGAGCCGAGCGAGCGAGGCGAGCGTGCCGCGGCAGCGGCCGGCGAGTGCGATTAAGTTATGCTTTTATAGAAAAGTTACCATTTAATAGTTATTTTAACATTTCAGCAGGGACTTCAAATATATTCCCTAGAGGTTAAAGTATCGATCAATTTTATTTATTGTATGCCTCAAGAAAAAAAGAATCAATCATTAAAATAGATAACTATTTAGATTTTTTATTTTGTTATTATTATATCTTTGCTGTTCTTAGCAATTTAATCTCAGCTATTTAATAATTAAAACGATTATTTAAGTACCTACATGCCTTAGAATCTTGTGAATGATTCAGAGTTACTGCTGCAACCTGCAGCCTTCCGTATTACATCGATGCTAACCCCAATTTTATTGGCTGTCGTCATGAACCGCGTGACGGGTGCTTTGAGCGCTAAATGTAGATGTATCAACAAATTTTACGAAATTGTTTTTTAAAAGTAATAAATAATTGAACTTCTGAACCACGCGGAAAAAATGTTCTATTCAAATAATCTATGATACCCGTGGCGAGGGAACTACTAAGTACTACTTTATATTAGAGAATTTTGATAGCGGGTTGATATTAATTTGGTCTTTACGTATAATATAACATGGCATTCATTAAGGTTCTGTAAATTACTTTTAGTTGTATTAATGTATATAACCTATATATGTGTTTTGGACCCGATATGCGGTGGCGAAATCTACACAGGTTGCTGTCTTTTTGGTTTCTATATTGAGATCTTTATTTGGCCACTGGTTTGAAATGTAAGACAATATTAGGTTGGGTGCCAGCTGATATTGTATTTGGTCTCAATCTATAAACTCCTTTCATATATTATATTTTAATTCCTTTTATTATTATTCTATTTTTTTTTTTTTTTTCTTTTTTTTTTTTTTTTTTTTCTTTTACACTCACACCTAGCATCTAGCCCAAAGTAAGCCTAAGCACTTGTGTTATGAAGACTAGATGACGGACATATTTTTAATATAATTATGTATATATGTTGAAAATATACTTCATAAACATATACACAACCATGACTCGAAAACAAACATTTGTGGTCATCACAAAGTTTGCCCCTACCAGGATTCGAACCCGGAACCTCTTGGCAAATACCCAGCAATCTGAGCCATCGACCAAGGCGGCCGTCTTGGTCTTTAGGTCTAAAGACTAAGAATGACAACTTAACCTGATACAGCGAGAGGAATCTAATAATTTAAATAATGAAAACCGTTAGCTAGTAGGGAACACTACAACCCCTTCAGGTTACACAATCTTAAATCACAATCTTTATTATTTTTTTATTTTTTTTAATGAATTAGTATGTAAAGCGCGAACGCGTAAAAATAAATATCATTACAAATATATATCAGTATATCAGTAAAAGCATCAGTATTCCATGCATTGGGGTCACTCTGCCAAGTACGTAAATAGCGCATTTTGCATTTGACCGACCGACTTGCAAAAAGATCTACGTATATTAAAATTGCCAAGCTAGCTTATTATTTCATTAAAGGCGTAATCACTAAGCTTCCATTCGGTGTCCGAAAATTTCATACACGATAAAGCATTCGCCTTATAGTCTTAGTATTTATATAAGATAAAGTAACTATTCCATTAATGTCTTCACCCGGCACCGCTACCATATCTCCCTAGACACTTAATTTAAGTGGGGGTATTATTGAATGGTCAAGCAGTGGTCTGATTCTAGCTGTGATTATGTAATTATATATTTATGGTGTATAGCCAAGAATACTGTATTGCTAGTTAAAGTAGTCTAATTAAACTTGTAAAATAGTGTAAATTCATTAACTGTTACTAATAAAATGTTGTAAATTGGCTAAAGAAATTTGTGGTTAGAGTAGAGAATATTCGAAAAACCATAGTTTTGATGCAGGAATCGAACCCGCGTTCTCGGCATTCCGGGCAGATGCCTTTACACTCGGTCAACCAAGCCGTTTGTTGTAAATAGTGTTTAATTTTATTTCTCTTTTCTATAACGTTAGTTCCGATATCATCTTTGTTGAATTAAAAAATAATACCCAGAAATGTATCATCCTTACTAGGCAAAAGATAGCTTTTTTCTTCCTTGTTTAGGATAAATCCTACAAATCGCAAGTTTAGCGATAATCTTGAGGTTATTTTGGCATGCATGATAATTTTGGCCAAAACAGATGATGTCATCGAATCAATATAAATTATATACATATAGTATGTTTTTTGTTCTAGGGCATTCCCTGACAGGTATAAACAACTTTCCAAAAAACATACATACATACATATATAAATCCCGCCTACATCCCCGAAGGGGCAGGCAGAGGTGAACTAGCACCCACGTCTAAAAAACATACGACGATATAAACCGAAGGGTAGAAATTAAAATCGTAAATGCAGTCACAATATTAAAATGGAGGTATTTTCAACAACTTTGTAAAAACTTACGGCGCCGCCGTACATAAACCGAATTGTAGACATAACAATTTATAAATGCAACCACAATATTTAAAGCAAAGGTGGATCGATCAGACTCTTTTATGTTTACTAAAAAATAAACATCTTTTAACTCAATTGATTTATGCCATTAAACAGTCTTGACTTATAAATTTTGAAGCAGCAAAATCCTTTGAATAGCAATTTCGTATTATGTATGGTCGCTATGTGTTTTTAGATAATATGTGCCTAGGAAATCATTCTTGTTCACTCGTGACAGAAGTAACGTAATCGACCAACACAATAAGTTAAGTACCTCTTATAACGGCGCCTGCGGAGGCGGCTGCGGGTAGGCCTGCGGCGACGGCGGTACCGGCTGGTGCTGATATATCGCGCCCGCGCAGGTGTGCCCACTGCTCTCGCGGGCCTGGTGCTGGTCGCCCCGTATCCGGCTTCTCTTGATATAGGGTCTTGCAGTTCCCCGGTTTTTTTTTTTATATAAATAACTGACAAAGCTGGTTTGTCTTCGGTGTTCAATATAGAAGGAATAAAAAGAAAAAATCGCAATTTGATGGAATCAGATTTATTAATATGTTTTCCTTACCATAAATATTTATAACTTAAATACTTGAAGAAAAAACCTTTTGAGTCTTGCTCAGGAATCTTGAAAAGGGATCTCCTTTTTTAAGACCTTGTGCGTCCTTGCAGCTATATCCTGCTGAACTGAAGCAGCTCAACTTGTCTCCGGATCGGGTGTGTCGCCGAGGATCTGAAGGGTCTCATCCTTGTGAGAACTTCTACGGACTCGGAAGTTGCCTCGAGCCGCGACGGAGGCGTCGGCAGTGGCGGCCGATGGTCCCTTGAGCGTGTACACATCATGAGATGTACTTACATGCGTCAACCTCGCTTGGCAAGGGATTGTGCGCTGAGCTCCGGCATGGAGCTATAAGAACATTGGTTCTTGAGAATATGTTAATAAGGATATATAGCCTTGGTATATGTAGCTATTCACATTATTGGCAATTGTGCATTCTGTATGTATGTGACGGATACAACCCCGATTTTAGTTGTTCGCATCACGAAATATCCTTGGCATAAGTAGCACATCTTTTAATAAGAAAGACAAGAGCCCTGATTATTGGCAATTGCGCATTCTGTATGTATGTGACAGATACAACCCCGATTTTAGTTGTTCGCATCACGAAATATCCTTGGCATAAGTAGCACATCTTTTAATAAGAAAGACAAGAGCCCTGATTATTGGCAATTGCGCATTCTGTATGTATGTGACAGATACAACCCCGATTTTAGTTGTTCGCATCACTAAATATATTATTATGCTCTTTAATTCCTCGTCAGACGAATAAGCTTCTAGTTTTCGTATCTTCTTTCTTCGTTATTTTCTATAGTTCCCCATGTTGAAAGCCGTTATCTTTTTTTAAATTATTCGTAGGTAGGTGAGCTCCGTTGACGTGCGAAGGGTTCGGCACGGAAACACGTAATGAGGAAGCGTAACGGCCGGACTGGTCGAGTAGTAACGTTTATTTATCTTTTTTAATATTGCCATAGTAAAAAAATAAAAATATCTTTAAAAATCCGTGCAAGGGTGACGCTTGGGGGCGCCACTACAACATGTAAGCTTAAATCGCTAAGAATGAAGCTGCGAAATATAATATTGGTTATTATGGTAATTGGTCGAATGGGTTCGGTCCTCAGGGGAGTAAATTTTTACTCGGTTTGGTTGGTGGTAGGACCTTTTCAAGACCGCCTGGCTAACTACCTCTATAAATATTTTCAAAATCTGTCTCCGTAATAATAATATTACAAGCATTATTGGGTTTCAAGCCAGCCCTCTATGGTTGAGAATTCCAGGTGAATCTCGGTTCCATCTTCGGTACTTACCACCAGGTGAGATGAAAGCCAAGAGCTTCCCTGTCTAGCAAAAAAAGTGGAGATTACAACTTACCATGGCTGCAATATTCAACGAGCTCATGCCCGTACGTCGCTAGGTAGGTACTTATAAATTAGCGTTCATTGTTCCTCCGACATCAAAAGGATTTTAATTTTCCTTCGGTTTACTAACAGGCGGGCTGCTGTTTGGGCGAAATTCTGTATTTCAACCTGTGAATGGTAAGCTTGTTTTTCTTTTGTTTTTCCTTTTGTTATTCGAATGTACGGTTGTTGGGATCTAAAGGGCATTTATTTACTAGTTAATGAATGCTCGTTGTTAATTTTATGTAGATACACACTGATATATATTATATATACATACATACATAAATCACGCCTATATCCCCGAAGGGGTAGGCAGAGGTGAACTAGCACCCACGATTCGCCAGTTATGTTAGGTCCCATGTAATAGGTGGCGAGCCTATTGCCATTTATCGGGCACAAAAGTCGCAGTAGGTAATAGCTAGATGATATACGAGGAACGCTGCTGCTCATTCCTCATCACTGACTTATCTTTAGTCGCCTTGTACGACACCCACGGGAGAGATTTGGGGTGGTGACAATTGTATTCTACTCTGCCGTCACCACACGGCTGTGCCGTCACCACACGGCTGGTATATATATGGTTTATATACTACTATTATATATACGTAGTTACTTATTATATCTATTGATTATAGTTTTTGGCAAAATAAAGTACTTTAAATACTCAGAAAACAATACAGAAACGATTTTTTTTAGACAAGTCATGTTACGATATAATACCCCAAATCACTAAGATGTCGATTACTTATAAAAAATAGTAGTTTAAAATAGTAAAATATAAGCATAATATGATCTAATAGAATAATAGGCGACAAGAAAATAATTTTGTGTTACAATCGTAAATCACAATATGTAAAGGAAAAAATAATTGATTCAATTTACAACACAATCCTTATTTATATGTTGAATATTCGCCTAAATTAAGGAGAGCAAATAAGGCACCGAAAAAACAATACAGAAACGGATTTGGAATCAAAAATTAAATAGCAAATTGCTGTCTGTTTAATTTGTGCCCGGCGTGTCCGCACACGTGACAAAAAATGTGGACGTACGGATTAGGAATTAATTGTGGCCTTACGCTCCATATACATACGTAGCAAAATAATATTTTTAACAACGGCACAAAGCCTGACGCATGTGGAAAAACGGCTTACCTACCTCTTTACTTTTGGTGAATTTGTCATTTCGAACATTGCTTAGTTTACGCAATCGCGCTCGGCTTGTGATTTGATTTGCGTATGCTATTTCTGTCATCTCGTCTTTATTCCTTACAGATTAACGCCACACATTATATCCTTAGACTGCTTTTGCACTAGATAAGACGTAAGCGGTATACTAGCAATAGGATCAGCTCAATACCGCAGTGGCTTAACGCGCTCGGCCTGAAATTCTGTAAACTAAGCATTATTCGCTAAACCTGGTCATTGGATGATCACATTTATTATCTCGAGTTCTTGCGTGCTTTGGGAGGCACGTTAAGCCTTTGATCGACTCCGCTCTTGGCTAGCATGGTGGCTTAGGGCCCAGTTTAATTTTCGATCAAGCCTTCCCTATGCCTGTGCCGCAGTTGTGGAAACATTAAAGCGCTGGTCATGATCTGCAATTTAATACCTCCAAATATTATTAGAGGGTCTTTCCTCGCACATTACTCACCTACGTCGACATATCTGGTGGAGAAACACCCTAAGTTCGATCATCGCTTATCATTCGAGATACCAGACAAGCAAGCATCACGCTAGTATTTTTGTCGACTCACTTCAACTGAACCATACCCTTTTATAAAATAGCGTATTAATGGAAATTGAAGAATCGATCGCCCAAAGTCATTTAGAGGCGGCCTCATTTAGGTACAGTAATAATGAAGTTCAAGGCGAGTTTCAATGTAAACAATCGGCCATTGTAATCGGTATAATCGGTACGGAACCTCCAGATAGGACTATCAGAGGTTCCGGGCTTGCGTCATTGTACTTTCATATCCAAGAAGCTCCATAACCTCCATAAGACTCGGCTTGCGTAATTTTTAATTTTTTTATTTTAAAATAAATAAATATTTTTACACTCACACCTATCATCTAGCCCAAAGTAAGTAGCCTAAGCACTTGTGTTATGGATACTAGATGACGGGCATATTTTTAATTTAATTATGTATATAAATGTTGAAAATATACTACATAAACATATACACAACCATGACTCGGAAACAAACATTTGTGGTCATCACAAAGTTTGCCCCTACCAGGATTCAAACCCGGGACCTCTTGGCCAATACCCAGCAATCTGAGCATTCGACCAAGGCGGCCGTCATTGTACTTTCATATCGAAGATGCGCGTTCTATCCTCGAGAAACTTCAAAAAGAACTATCAGAAGGCTAGCCAAGTGGCTTATCTATAGCATATAAAAAAAAGTATTATAAACTGACGTATTTTTTTCACTGTGATACGTCAGTTTCATACATTTTGTATTCTATGCGTTCGATACATTGGCAACTTGGCAAGGAGGGCAGAAGCTCAGCTTGGTCATTGTACTTTCATACCGAAGAAGCGCGTTCTATCCACCAGAACCTTCAGATAGGACTACTACATGCATACATACATACATAAATCACGCCTATATCCCCGAAGGGGTAGGCAGAGGTGAACTAGCACCCGCGTTTCGCCAATTATGTTAGGTCCCGTGTATAGGTGGCGAGCCTATTGCCATTTATCGGGCACAAAAGTCGCAGTACTTTGCTAGGTGGTAGGTATAAGAGGAACGCTGCTGCCCATTCCTCATCACTGATTTATCCTTAGTCGCCTTTACGACACCCACGGGAGAGATTTGGGGTGGTGACAATTGTATTCTACTCTGCCATCACCACACGGCAAATGGTGGCAAAATATCATAGCACTACTAGTCGTATGATATTATCACGGGATATTTAACTCCTACAAAAAATATCTGTTTCAAGTAATAGGGTTAAGTATTTTGGTTTATCTACTTAACAAAATTAATGTAAACGAAAATATAACGAAAATAGTAACACAACACATTTCGACCTTTGTCTGAGAGGCAACCGTCATGAGGCTGTGATGGGCAGCTAAAGTGGGTTAATGGCCTATATCTTGTAGCGTTAGGACCCAAACTCAGCCGCGGGGAAGAGCTAAATAATAGCTGTATAAGTGCCCAATAAACACGCTCTTATCTCGCCGTCCATTCGCGGGCATACGGTGTCAAATTTACAGCTTGGCTAGTTCTTTAATGTGCTAATAAAGCTGTGTACATTAAGCACCTAATAAAAGTGATTTGGTCTACCTAGTCCTTAAATCTGTACAGAGTGCCTAATTCGGCCCTCTCTGTTTCGTGTGACTATAATAACTACGTTTAACGGTGTTCTAAAGAGCTCGGTTGGCGATTGCGTAAACTAAGCAACGGCTGGTCGTTGGATGGGTGATCAAAAATTTCCGTTGTCCCCGTCATGGAGAAAAAATCACGGGGGCATGCCCGGCCCGGCCCTAGAGCCTGTCTCAATAATTAATTATTAACGTGCCCGGATTTTTTTGACATTCCGTTGTCCCCGCTATGGAAACAAATCATGGGGGCATGCACGGCCCTAAAGCCTAACATACATACATAAATCACGCCCCATATCCCCGAAGCATCTCTCTCATCTGATTATAGCCAAGAGGCTGATTGCAGATAGAAAAATTAGAGAAAAAAAAAAAAATAATAATATCCCCGAAGCGGTAGGCAGATGAATTAACACCTACGTTTCGCCAATTAGGTTAGGTCCCATGTAATAGGTGAGCCTATTGCCATCTATCGGGCACATAAGCTCGCAGTATTTTGCTAGGAGGTATAAGAGGAACGCTGCTGTACATATTACTCATCGCGTACGACACACGAGAGATATGGGGGTGGTGACAATTATATTCTGCTCTACCGTCACCACACGGCATCGGACGACGGGCATGCACGGCCCTAGAGCCTATATCAATAATCAATTACCAACTCGCCCTTTGTAAAGTTGAAACGACTCTCTGTTTACATAGGCCCACTTGAGCTGTGAGTCCGCTGCAGAACTCAAATGGGGTCAACTTGCTAATTTCTCTCGACCACCGCCGAGAGTCGGGAATGGTTTTAATTATTTCCAGTTTTCAAGAACACTTTTTTTGGTCCCTGAACGCTATCTACTTTTAGTTTTGGTAAAATGACATTATTTAGGATATATTTAGGACTATATTTTGCCAAAAATAAACTATGTGCAGTCCCATGTTAATTTCACACACATCCTTAGTAAGTTCATTATTGAATAAAGCACAATTTAAATAGAATGACTTGGCTGACAGTGAAATTATAGTTACAAAGTTCCGTTTTTATTTTAATCTTTTTGTTCATAAACTTCATTAAGTATGCAGCCTAATAAGTATGTAGATGACGGCAAAGCACAATACAATTGACCTCTTATGAGAGTGTCTTAAAACAACGATGAGGAATGGGCAGAAGCATTGTACCACCTAGCAAAATATACTGCGATTTAGGTGCCCGTTACATGGCAATGGGCTCGCCCGCTGTTACATGGGATTTAAAATTGTCGGAGTTTATAATTTTTAATAAAAGTTTTAACTTTTTTTTTGAGAAAAATATTAAAATAATATCATTATTGCGCTTTTAGTGCCCAGAATATGACAGTATAGGTTGCGACACGACAAAGAGTAAGCAATACACACAATAAGGAAGTCAATACGCCTCTGCCCAACCCTTCCGAGATATACAGGCGTGATAAAAATTGTTTACTCTTTGGAGTTCAGATCGAAAATCGTTTTATTCTTGACAAACTATTTCCACCTCAATATTTCTAGTCAAATATACGTGACCAAAATATTTGTTAGGAGGAAAATAGCATATTTTTTATAAGATTTTCCAATCCACTGGCTACAGAGGTATTCTCGATTTTCATGCTTACACGGACGAAGGTTGGCTAAAGACAGTACGAAACGAGGGTAGGTACAGCTCCTGGTATTTAGTTAAGCAGGATAGACTTTATTACAATAGCAGCAAAGCTAAACATAGAACGGACCTTTCTGCTACCCGGTCTCCCCTAAGGGTTTTGT
The DNA here is from genome assembly GCA_963931975.1 of Cataclysta lemnata. Classification (NCBI taxonomy): domain Eukaryota; kingdom Metazoa; phylum Arthropoda; class Insecta; order Lepidoptera; family Crambidae; genus Cataclysta; species Cataclysta lemnata. Next base: position 3,099,744 of record OZ008348.1, on the reverse strand, counting down.
TATTTCGAACTCTCAGATGAATGCTAGAAATGTTTCGAATTAGTTTATCAACACTAAAATTAGGGGAATAGTGATTTTACTTGATCAATATAACTTGGTAATGGCATTTGACTTCAACTAGGGGTTTGGCTTCGCATAGTGTTAATGGAAAATTAAGACGAGTTCTGCGTTACCTTTGCCTTGAAAATCAATTATAATTAACTCGGTTTAGAGCTCAAATTTGTCCGTATGGTCTTCAATAGCATGTGTAGGTACAACAGATAATTGTTTTTATTTACATACATACATACTTAGATTAAAGCAAAAAAGGGAAGAAACAGATCCAACATAACGCATTTTTCAAAAAGGGCCTCGTCTACCTCATAGACAAACTATCACTCACACTCTCAGTCTCACTCAGTCTGTGGTTAAAGGTTAGAGCGCTTACGCACTACATCCGATCTCTGTCCGAGTTTTCTAGACCAATAATTTTTCACGAATTAGGATTGGACGCAGTGCGTACAGCATCGATAAAGTACCGAATAGTGCAGATCGGGAAACCGAGATAAAGTGATCTCTTTCACACAATCAAATTGAAAGTCGATTAAAAAAGGGCCAGGTCAAGAGTACCCGAAACCGACGGGCATGCATGAAGAGATTGGATGAAGCAAAAGAAGTATGTAAGGATCGTAGCAAGTGGAAAGAAGTGATATCTATCTGCCTACCCCTGTTGGAGAAAGCGTGACATATGTATGTATGTATATATATGTATCTACGTGAGCGAGGGCAAGACAGCGAGTCTCGAGATGTCACTTAATTACAAAGTAGCGGTCATAGTGGGTCTATTAAACTTAGTTTATAGCACCGTTACTCGAGTAACGTATCTTCCTTTTTTTGCTTTAATCTAAGCATACAATCATGCCTATTTATATCTAAAGAGGTTAGCAGAGATTAATTAAACTCACGTATAGCCAATTAGGTGTTAGGTCCTATGTAATGGTAACAGAGAGTTAAAATGTTTCGAATTTAAAATACAATTTTTTTTCCGGCGCGCCATAAAATGCGAAAACATTACTCGCGTTACGCCAGGAATAGATATTCAAACATTCATAAATATGGCCGTGGCTCTTGAAAACTCTTTGGAGCATAATAAAATCGTAGCACCTACCTATAGTAGGAGTACAGGTTCACTGTTTGCAGTGACGCTGTCTCGTTATTTATTGAGCACGGGACCATATTACTTCAAACGTAATATGGTCATACGTGCCCCCTTTAAAATTAAACACGTACACAAATCATGCCTGTGTATCCCCAAAGGGTAGAAACCGTAAATAGGTTTCCCCAGATGTAATAGATGCAATAGAAATGTGGGTGCTAGTTCACCTATGCCTGCCCCTTCGGGGATATAGGCGTGATTTATGTACCTATGTATGTAATAGAGCAAGGAGCCTATTATAAGACAAAAACTTTAACTGTTGCCGTGTAGTGACGGCAGGAAATCTCTCCAGCGGGTGTCCTACAAGGTCACTAAGGGTTAAGAAAACGAGGAGTAATGGGCAGCAGCGTTTCTCTTAGATCACACTTGCTGTGTGCGAATCACTGGCGACATTAACCTAGCGTTACTGGACCGGCTCGTGCTAACTGGGATTTACATTTCAATTTCAAGCCCAGATTTTGCAGTTATTCGCGATTCGAGAATCCACTATTGGCTAACAAGCCCTAATAAAGTGCTCGTGCTAATAATTTAATATACATCAGAATCTGCTTAGATCTTTTTAGATCTATATTTAGGATTAACGTATGGGTGTATCACTTATGTGTGCATACATAAATCACGCCTATATCTCCGAAGGGGTAGGCAGAGGTGAACTAGCACCCACGTTTCGCCAACTATGTCAAGTCCCATGTAATAGGTGGCGAGCCTATTGCCATTTATCGGGCACAAAAGTCGCAGTACATTGCTAGATGGTATAAGAGGAACGCTGTTGCCCATTTCTTATCACTGTTTTATCCTTAGTCGCCGCTTGTACGACACCCACGGGAGAGATTCGGGGTGGTGACAATTAATTGCATTCTACTCTGCCGGCACCACACGGCCATTGCTTACATAAGTGTCATAAAATATTGAATATAAAGATCAAGCAAGTGCCATTCCTGCTCTAGAATAACGTACACATGCTTCTATAATATTATTCCTGTAGGTAACTTTTGTATCGTGTTTATTTTCTGTGTTCCTAATGATTCTGCGCAGTGTGTGTAATGCGGGGTCTACATTTTTTCTCTTAGCAACGCTGCATAAAACTTTTATAGAAATACAGGCCTGAAAAAACCTGCGTTCATTGCAGCGACTAGCGTAAATAATTCAAATTCTAAAGCTTGTTTCACAATGAATGAATGTCCACTTGATGCAAGCGATGTTCACTGTTAAAATGTATGAACTAAGGGTTATTGAGCGTTTAATGTGTTTCACGCATGATCAGTTTATGACTTTATAAAAGTTGTTGAGGTCGGTAATTTTGCAGGTCTACCTATATCTTTTCCAATAGAAACAACTAAAGACAACATTGACGTTAGATTGCTGACCAACCACATGTCAGAAAACAAGACACCTTATAATTTGAGCAACATGATTGGCCAAGACTGAGGACTAAATGGTAGAAGAACAATCTAAATTCATTGGCCCAATTTCCAACCATAGGGAAGGCATAATAATATGACCCAGCAGTGGGGCATAAAATGGCTAGTGATCTACATCATCAGATTCCGTCTCATTGGAATTAAAAGGCACAAATCAAGATTGTCGTTGCAATGAAAATACCAACCCACTGAATCTAACAAACTTAGACCAGCCCGTTGAATAATGCGGCACATACGTCATCCAGCTGATTGAGGAAAAATCTTGATAGCTGCGTAAAAAGGCCCGTTCTGAGCCAAACAGAGAAAGGCTTTTTGTAGTTCTCGGGAATTTGTACTCTCAGCGTGTCGTTTTGAGTGATGTGCATCAGTTCAAGCCAACGAAACGTATGTCAATTCAAAGTGTGTAGTATTATAGTCTTCCAGTCTAGCCCTTTAATATCCCCACTGCTGGGTCATGGGCCTTCCCTATGGATGGAAAAATATAGGGATAATGCGTATTTGAGCACGGAGTTCGAACCAACGGCTTAACGTGCCTTCCGAAGTACAAGTGAATTGTGCTTTTATAGAAAAGTTACAATCTAATAGTTCCCTCGCCCGAAATCCCAGCGTAGCCATTGATATCTTATATGTTTTACATTTCCGACTGCTATTTAGGAAATATATAAATTACCTAGGAAATATGACTAGATGATATAATTGATTTCATAAATTTCCGGGCTATTTTAGGAACTACATAAACTTTCTAGGATTTGAATACAATGACATACACTTCCGTTAACATAATATATACATTACTAAAAAAACCTTGACTTGTCTAGAGCTTTCGTAAGACACTGGAACGTGTTTCTAAGGCGGCTCTCGTGGAATCTTACCAAATATGGCAGAGAGAAAATTCAGGGTGGCGACGGTGACAGTTGGCGTGTTGTGAAGAGACCCCGTAAACCTATCTCCTCGACCCGCCATCAGGTTCCCTCCCCCTACTTCCGCTCCCTCGGGTACATGGCATAAGCCGAGGCCCGCTCGCAGGCTCCTAGCCGGGCCTTGCTCCACGGTAAATCACCCGGCACATGGTTAAACCGCGCCGAGGGCCTCGCCGCCAGACCGGGGTCGAGCACAGGGGGGCGACGGGGAGCCCCGCCGTTTTAGACGGCGGCCCAGACCACCGGGGGACTGATGTCTCCTGAGTTCATGCCCGGGCCATGAGCTATCGCTCGATGCCCGCAGCCCGCCATTAGCGGATGACCCGGATGATGATGCAGTAGCCCTATATTTGGGTCACAAGTCCCAAGCGCAGCCACTGACTTCCCCCTCTGCCACAGTATGGACCCGGCGCCCGCACGGTGAATTCATGGAACGCTAAGAGTTATCGTCTCTCGGTCACCCATCCAATGACCGGGTTAAGCGAACAGGATCGATATATCGATCGATCGATATCAATCCTTGAATTTCCACTAGGTACAACCATGACATCAGCGCGAATAGGCTCACTGGAAATACACAGCCATTTAATGTTTACGGCTCGTAAAATGGTCTACGGCAAAAAATAAAACAGCCAAAGCGTGAAACTAATGTGCGTTCAAAGGAATCGTAACTGCAAGGCGGGCCATTACCGTAACACGGGTTACAGAGATCTCTTTAAAAATGTACCACGTAAGTGGATTATGCCGCCTAGCGATAATTGGAACTTCTATACCATTACCCACCAATCTAATTGGGCCAGCGTGGTGGGTAGTTTATAATCTTCCATCCATATGGGAATTATGCCCCAGTAGTGGGACAGTCTTCCATGCTGGCCTGGGAGCGAAAAAATAACGTAGAACTGACTTGTCCCGACTCATCCCATGGGTGTCGTAAAAGTAGACTAAGGGAGATTGCCCAATGTAGACCAATAACCACCTTGGGGCACCCGAATGGTAGATGGCACCAACAACAACAACATACCTTGAACAGTATGGATTGGAATGTTGTCATTCCAAACACTCTGTCCGTTCATCGGTCTCTCGACATGGTCCATTCCGTCTCTTTTCTATATATTCATTCATCACAAGCACATTTCCGCTGTGATGGAAGATATAAATAAAAAGGGAGTGGATGGCTTGGTGACGTCTGACCGATATGAATTGAAAAGGAAACATATTGCACCGATCCCATATAGCCTCGGAACAGGACAGGGAGTAGAAGGGTGGGCCAGAAAGGGCTGGGTGATGATGATGAAGATACCCACCAATCCACACTGGTACAGCTTCTTCTTCTTTCTGTCCTTATCCTGCTCTAGAAGAAAACACTACTATAGAGAGTAGTGGAAGAAGAAAACATCTTGCTCGGAGCAAGATGTTTTCTTCTAGAGCAGGATAAGGACAGAAAGAAGAAGAAGCTGTACCAGTGTGGGTTGGTGGGTATCTTCATCATCATCACCCAGCCCTTTCTGGCCCACCCTTCTACTCCCTGTCCTGTTCCGAGGCTATATGGGATCGGTGCAATATGTTCACTAATTTAAGCAATGTACCATTCCATCACATTTTCAGCTCCAATGCCAACTAAAGTCAGAATACTTCTGAAAATTTTATATAGGTATCCACTTCAAATAGTCTCTTGTGCCATATTTTGTTTCAGCTAGGGAAAAAAATTGAACTGCAAAAAAGATCTCACGCGTAAGCGGTATTAAATATTCACAGATAACTCGTTAGCCGCTAAGGTCATCGGGGGTATACAGGAAACTAAATATTGCATGTGGTGGCTGCAAACTCAGGAAGCAGAGACACCGGCTCCGTATATCTAGCCTGGTATAGATGGCTGGTTCTGTGATGTGGAATATAGGGCAATGTAGAGGTTCTGAACGTGGACATATTTTAATTTCGACACACGCTTTTGGTTTGTATCCATACTATATTATTACTAGTGGTCGCCCGCGGCTTCGCTCGCGTTAATGTCGGTTGTTATATAGCCTATAGCCGTCCTCAATAAATGGACTATCCAACACAAGAATAATTTTTCAATTTCCATTTATTGAGGAAGGCTATATAACAACCGACATTAACGCCAGCCAAACCGCGGGCCACTAGTATTTTATAAGGAATCAATCCGCATCTAAAATTAACCATGAATTCAGCATTACAATTCAAAATTAAGGGTTCTTTAACCTTACTTCCTAATCCCTAAGGCTAATCCCTACTCAAATTCAATACAACTAGGGCGTTTTCAATCTATTTTGCATAGCATTAATACTTATTTTTGAATTGATTTGTGACTCTCTCATATTCAAGCAGCGATTTGTAATGAAATTTTTACCCACCCTTTTTATCTTATCCATCTTTATACCTATCCATTAAAGTAATCTTTTTTTTTTTTTTTATTTGGCTCAAAAAAATATTACTATTTTTATTTAATCTTGCAAATCATGAGGTTGAATGATAGGTAATAATATTGCAAATAATTATCTTTGCAAGGTTGTTCTTTGTGTATCGTATCCGCTTACGTGGTATAAATTGGGTATCTAGACTGAGATGCCAAATTCTAATCCCAATTAATATCTAACCAACCCCCGCATCCCCACCCAAAATGTTACCCGTCTTTAGAGAACGAAACAGAGGGTGGTAAAGAAGATTGCAACGTCAATCGCTTCGTAGGCATTATTTAAATATAATCAACACTAACTGCCGCACTCAGAGACGTCAAATAACGTTAATGAGTACATAATGTCAAAAACTGAGAATTCAAAACTGGTCGCTATTCTTTCCGGGTCTATGGTCTCGATTTCAATAAATTTTTTTGACACTAAGTACTCATTAAAGTTAATTGACGTCTCTGAGTGCGACAGTAAAAGGTATAATAGAACATCTTAAAATATCTTTACAACAAGCACATAAAATATCTACTTATGGCACGTAAATATTATTCGAGGAGTGGCTACGATTAAATTCAAGGATGGTTCTTAAGGACGTTGTATAGAAAGTTCACCTACTCATTCGTTTACGATGAAACTATAAACCAGATGCCCCAATCAATTTGTAAAATTGCTGTATATTTATTTACATATTTATCTTTATGGCGAACACTTCTCTGTTTGACTATTAATATAACAAAAAATACTCTGTGTCCGGGGTGAATCAAAATGTTTTGTTTTATATTGTACTTATTATTCATACATACATACATAAATCACGCCTGTATCCCCAAAGGGGTAGGCAGAGGTGAACTAGCACCCACGATTCGCCAATTAGTTAGGTCCCATGTAATAGGTGGCGCGAGCCTATTGTCACTTATTATTCAGTAGGTAAAAAATCTAATGTGAGAGGATGGCTTGATGACGTCTGACCGATATGTATGGAAACGGAAACATACTGCGCCGACCCCAGATTGACTGGGAACAGGGCAGGGAGAAAAAGCTGTCAATTTGTGGAGAGATTCCTCACAGAAAACGATATAAAACACACCTGTCATTGTAAATACACTATCTGCCGCACTCAGAGACGTCAAATAACGTTAATGAGTACTTAACGTCAAAAAATGACAATTCAAAACTAGTCGCTATTCTTGCCGGGTCTATGGTCTTGATTTGAATGAAAATAATTGACATTAAACACTCATTAAAGTTAATTGACGTCTGCGGCAGTATTTGTGGTAAAACTAAATTGAAGTTTTTGAATGTCGCTATGTGAATACACGCTTTGCCACTTAATAAATTCGTATACCTAGAGTTTTCCATAAATTGTAACTAAAATAATTGTAAAAAAAAATATATTCCAGGATAGGTCAACTATGAAAATATCCTCAACGCTATCTAGCTAAGGAAAAACCTACGCATGTGATGATAACATAAAACATCAATCTTGGGACTTAGGTACATATTTATGGTCTAAGCTAAAAGTTTTATATGTGACCCGAATAAAATTTAGCCAGACGAAATGAAAATTACGCGGCTCGCTAATCTAACCCTCACGTATCGAAAGCAATCTCCAAAGTTCATAAGCTGAAGCATCGGAAGTGATCGCGATAAGGCAGCCTGCTTACGACTTAACGATACAATCTCTGTACGATTTTGTAGGTCGAAATTGGGCGGTCGAGGGTTAAAAAGATAAATTGACGGAATATTTTGAGGGTAGAATGTTTTATCCGGCCATGATATAAAAAATAAAAACTAACGAGACTATAAGTACACTGAGTTCAATGAGTAATTTTAGAGATGATCTAAAATGACTCATTGAAATCGGAGCTTTCTGTAATTACAATAATAATAATATATAAATACAACTTTTTTACTTGTAAAGATAATTTAGCGAGAAAGCCGATGTGACATAAAGATATTAGCGACAAAGCGATGTGATAATTAGATTAATTAGTATATAATAGACGGCCGTGGTGTGGTGACGGCAGAGCAGAATACAATTGTCACCACCCCCATCTCTCCCGTGGGTGTCGTACAAGGCGACTAAGGGTAAATACAGCAATGAGTAATGGGCAGCAGCATGTCTCTCATACCACCTAGCAATATAAATTTGTACTGCGATTTATGTGCTCGATATATGGCAATAGGCTCGCCACCTGTTACATGGGACCGAACATAATTGGCGAAAAGTGGGTGTTAATTCACCTCTGCCTACCCCTTCGGGGGTATAGGCGTGATTTATGTATGTATGTGTATAACGATTATTTTGCTTTATGACGTATAATAATTAGATTTAATTTTTATGATTTCATTGGGAGAATCTACCTTAACAAATGTTTTATTATTGAATGTTATGTTATCCCATTCATACTGCTCAAGGTTTTTGCTGGGTTTTTACAGCCAGCCGCCTGCCTGACACCAACCATCTTTGAGTATGCCGTTGTTGATGGTTTAGCTTCCACCATTGGGTGCTCCAAGGTGATAATTTGTATGCACTGTGCTTATCTCCCAGAGTCGACTTTTATGACCCCTAGGGTGAGTTAGGCCTGGCATATTCTCTGTTATTTTTCGCTCCCAGGCCAGCATGAAAGGCAGCCTACTAAAGTGTAAAGTAAACATTAATACAAAACAGTGACTACATTTTTAATCATTTAAGCCTGCGTAAAGTTCCGGTCAATAAAAACAAGGAATTTTCGCGAAAATAAGAGTCAAATCTGCAATCACGACTCGAACCAGTTTATTTTTTCCATTCCGAACCTTACCCCTTTCGACTGAGGGTATACAATATAAGAACAGATATCACGGCTGAGAAACATCGTAAAAAATAATGGAAGCGCTACGCAAATCCTCATCGAAATAAAATCTTATTCGTTCTCATCTTACTTGTGATTATTTAGCTATTACTGTGCTCTGAGCATTGTCGTCCTGTAGGAGATTTTCAATTTGTTTAGACGTTAGATGGTTTTTGTGTTTGTGAAATGGCGCCCGAGCAGAGACATGGAGATATCTTCGTAATTTGAAATGTCGCTTCTAAAAAGTAACCGAAACTTTAAGGGAAAATATAAAAAAAAACATTGCGCTATTGCAGATATCAAAATTGTTGAAATGAAGCGCCTTTTTTTTTGGCGCCCAAACGGGGACGGATCCGTACCTTCCTCTTCCTAAAACTTTAAAAAAAGACATAGAATATTAGTTCCAATATAACCGAGGGTTTATTATGTTGTACTTTGAACTAATGTCCATACGTTTTACAAAAAAAAAAAAACCCAGAAAACAACAACAATAAAGACATTTTTCACGACAAAAATCAAACAGAATCTCCACAAAAAATAAAATCCCCTCACGCCGAACCTAAATACAATAGAGGAGCACTTCACCATACAAATACCGAGCGATTTTTCTATCTTCGCCCATTGTTAAACGACCTTCCGAACTCTCATTACCACGGAGCTTCGGCATTTGCATAGTGGCGGTGTTCATGCTCAACTTCTAATCATCAAGCGATACTGCGAATTTCTGTTACAGTTCCCAAATTGAATGTACGTAATGAATATACGTTTTTTTGGGCTTTACCTACATACATACATACATCACGCCTTTCTCCCACAGGGGAAAGGCAGAGATCACTTCCTTCCACTTGCTACGATCCTTACATACTTCTTTCGCTTCATCCAATCTCATCAATCTCTTCATGCATGCCCGTCGGTTTCGGGTACTCTTGACCTGGCCCTTTTTCAATAGACTTTCAATTTGATTATGAAAGACCCGCCTAGGCCTTCCCCTTCCCATTTCTCCATTCACTTTCGCCATGTAAATCCTTTTTGTCATTTTCCTTTCATCCATTCTTTCGACGTGACCAAACCTTACTTACATACATACTTATTTAATCTTTATTGCACAAAAAAATGATCTAAATGGAGGACTTAATGCTAAAAGCATTCGCTTCCGAAAAATTAAGACTAACGGCGATAGACGGCCTTGGGGCCTAGACATGTAGGCAATCTATTCGAACGAATAGAATACCAACGTCAACAGCTTCTTATTTGACACGACGGTCGCCATGTTGTTTCCGTGTAATACGTCAGTTTCACACATTTGTATTCTGTTCGTTCATCTATATATATATATATAGCGACTTGTCAAGAGGAGCTTAACAACATTAAGAAGATACTGAATGAAGCCGTAAAGCGATATCGCCGTGTTGTTTGCGGTTACGTTAGCAGCTTTGTACCTATTTCAAAGTTAAATGTGCCGAGCATTATTGTGCTAATTCGATAATGGTCAGGGTTGACGGTAAACACGGCTTATCTTGTCGTAGCTTCGCCGAGTTGCCGTATGGACCACAGCAATGGCTAGCCCACTTTGACAATTGTATGCGCCCTCGTCCCTTGTAACAGGGGCGGTTTTGGCTTGACGCGCTACCGACCCAAACAGCTTTGCTACAACTTTGCTAATAATGTTTGTTACCTTTGATATTGGCCCAGTTTTTGTATTAATCTTTTGAGCCCTTGACGCTATCCAACATTCGTAGCTTATCTCACGCTATGTAGGTAAAGAAGTGAACTAGTCACAATGATTAATCATCGGGTTATTTTTGTCATGGTACGGAATTAGATGTAAATACTGGCCAAGTTGGACCTTGAACTAGATTACTGAAGGTATTCATTAAGTATTTCTCATTTGCAAAAAATGTGCCCTTTCATTAAGGAAATATTTGATTAACTTACTCTCATTCAACATAGAAATAGTTCCATTCACAGACCTTGGCACATGGAATAAAAATTATATTTGAGAATTGAATACTTATTAGTCGCTATTCTTGCCGTGTTAATTAAGTACTCATTAAAGTTAATTGACGGCTCCAAGTGTGGCATAAGAGAGATATTACCAAACGTATATTCGGTACTGTGCCTATAGCCAAAAAGTTTAGCAATGCATAAAGCACAATCAACAAGCGCCCCCTTCCCTCTTAAATATTTTACATTGTTCGCGCATTCTATATTTTTCGCAGCGAGAGACAGAAGTGGCATTACGAGGAAGTGGCGACTGCATAAAAGGCTCGAGCGTCTGTGGCCTGATTCCTGCCCTCAAACTGGAGCGAGCTGCCTTTATTTAAAGCATCTCTTTCGTATTTCGAATTACAACCGAGCTAATTAACGATTTTTCATAACTAATTTTCCTTTTGGGACGACTTGCGCAGTTCGTTCTGCTTATTTGCATTATTACTGACTTGTGCAGTTCGTTTTTCTTTATTGCATTATTACATCATACATCATGTATATTTCTCCCCGAAGGGGTAGGCAAAGTTGAATAAACACTAATGGGTTCGCCGATTATGTAAGGTGGCGGGTCTATTGCCATATATCGCGCACATAAATGGCAGTACATAAATTGCTAGTCGGCTTAGCAGAAATGCTGCTACCGTCTTGTTCGACGCCGGCGGGAGATATGGCAAAGGAATGAACTATATTGTATGTATTTGTGTTCCAAACAGGAATATAATCTAAACACTGTGTAGTAAAACTATTGATGGCTCTATTTAAGTCTATTAAAAACAGAACAGGTCAAGAGTACCCGAAACCGACGGGCATGCATGAAGACATTAATGAGATTGGATGAAGCGAAAGAAGTATATCGTACGTAGCAAGTGGAAAGAAGTGATCTCTGCCTACCCCTGTGGAAGAAAGGCGTGATATATAATGTATGTATGTATTTATTCTATAATCCTCTATGTACTATGTACCAAATTCTGCGAAACAAATGACTGGTGACCTGGTGGCCACCCTCTTAGACCTGCTTGACTTTAACGATCGAAGACGGTACGTGCTCAAGCATCGGACTGGTCAACTTACCTCTTAAAAGCTTTTTAAGAATAGCAATTGAGAGAATTCAGACGGCCCGAAAATTCTACCTATATACCGCGAAATGTAAAGGTCGTATCGTTTTATGCCCCTTAACTGTCAAACCTGATAGAAAGAGGGCAAGTCCATTTTACATTGTGTGTGTACTGTAATCAAAAACAGACGCTATTCACTAAGAAGATAATGTCTAAACTCACATAACCATGCGTTTCTCTCGGCTCCGCCCACATATTGACATAATATTTTATGGATTACTTAGGTACTGCTATTTCTGTACCATCACGCTCTGTAAGTTAATGTTCATTGACATTATTAGTAATGCCGTGTACGTGGACATTTAATAAAAATAAAATCGTCTTAAGTGCTGATTAAGCTAAAATTTGCAAAATATGTTGTGAAAAACAGTAGTCTTCTTCTTCCTGCCCTGTTCCCAGTCTATCTGGGGTCGGCGCAGTATGTTTCCTCTTCCATTCATATGTCAGACGTCATCAAGCCATCCAATCCCTTTTGATTCATACCATCCATCCCACCGTAATGGTGTTAGTGATGAATGAATGTATAGAAAAGAGACTGAACGGACCATGTCGAGAGACCCATAAACGGAAAGAGTGATTAGAATGACAACATTCCATTCCATACTGCTCAAGGTTTTGGCTTAGGTTTTACAGCCGGCCGCCTGCCTGACACCAACCCTCTTTGGGTGAAAAACAGTAGTATGTAATTAAAATACTAATACTGTTTTCACTTCTCATGCTCAGTGCTTATTTGTGCAGGATACAGGCTGCACAAAATCGAATTGTGTGCTCTAGAGCATTAACGTCATCACCAGCCCTTTAATGTCCCCACTGCTGGGGCACACCTATGGATGGAAGAATATAGGGAGATTAGGCCTTAACCCACCACGCTGGCCCAGTGCGTGTTGGTGGGTATTAACGACTGCAGATGCAGCTGGGCGCAACGGCTTAACGTGCCTTCCGAAGCACGGAGAAACTCGAGATAATAAATTTTTGGTCACCCATCCAATGACCGGCCTTAGCGAAATTGCTTAGTTTACGCAATCGCAGGCCAAGAGCGCTATGCCACTGCGCTAGCGAGCTCCCCAAGCGCATTAACGTATCTACTCATAAATGTGTATATATTAGGGCAAAAAAAATGAGCCATGCAGCCAAACACAATATAATTTAGAGATAGAATTTGTTATTTTATAATATTTACTTAAATTTATTTGCCTAATGTGTTTTTAAGACTTAAAAGATAATAAAATTTTAATTCAAGTAGGTACGGTAGGTTATTAAATTAATTTAAAAAAAAATATTATTTCAAAATTAATTTAATACTTGGCTGTATATGTATGCAGCCCAAGCCTAATATCAATGGGAAAAACAATTTCCTTCAGTATTCAAAACTGTACTCATTTTAGTTTGAATTTTAAGAAATGTTATGTTAGACTACTGTTTTATTTCCTTGCAATCGAAGTGAAAGCAGAGTTTCTAACTCGTCCACAAAACTATTTTTCACTTCTCATGCTCTGAAAGTGCTTATTTGTGCAGGATATAGGCTGCACAAAATCGAATTTTGTGCTCTAGAGCATTAACGTATCTACTCATAAATGTGTCTATATTAAGGCAAAGAAAATGAGCCATGCAGCCAAACAATAAGAAATTCAGAGATAACATTTGTTTTTTTTAAATATTTACTTAAATTTATTTGCCTAATATGTTTTTTAAGACATAAAAGATATTAAAAATTTAATTCAAGTAGGTACGGTAGGTTATAAAATTAATTTAAGAAAATTATTATTACAAAATTAATTTAATACTTGGCTGTATAGGTCTGCAGCCGAAGCCTAATATCAATGGAAAAAACAATTTCCTTCATTATTCAAAACTGTACTAATTTCAGTGTGAATTTTAAGAAATGTTATGATAAACTACTGTTTTATTTCCTCGCAATCGAAGTGAAAAGCAGAGTTTCTAACTCGTCCACAAAACCTTTTTTATCCTCGACATTACTATCAGCCCTCGCCTTCGGCTCGGGCTGCTAAAAGTCTCGGATAAAAATGATTCGTTTTGTGCACTTAATGGAAAATCTACTATTTATAAACAATCCCCAAAATTTTACATACAAAACGACAGACAATAAGTACATTTGTAATAGGTACATTTGTAATAGGTACATTTGTAATAGGTACATTTGTAATAGGTACATTTGTATCCATCCCCAATCTCTCCTAAGGGTTTCGTATAAGGCGACTCAGTGTTAACAGTAATGAGGCAGCAGCGTTTTTATTGTACCACCTATATAGATTTATTATTATACTGCGATTTACTTGCCTGATAGATTACATTAGGCTCTGCCCCTATTACAAGGCACCTAACAAAGCTAGCGTAATGTGAATATTTAAGTAGGTAGGGACATTTCTCCCTCTTCGGGGACAAATAGGAATGATTTGTGTATGCATGTTGCTTTATAATATAAAGATTTGAACAGAACTTTTGTTTTTAATTAGCCGTAATGGAGTTTCGGTGAGATTGTCCTGTGTTCGTGCCAAGTGGCTAATAAGGCTGGAGGGAGTACAGCCAATAAAGGCTCATTGTAAACTGCTGATAGCCCAGTGGTAACGGTAGGAGCATACTGCAGGGTGAAATCGAAATGAATCGACAAATTTTTACGGGGGGTTCTAGTGCTATTAAACATTACATTAATGAGGTTTAAAAACAATTCTAAGTCGATAAAAAAGTATTTCGTTTTATTTTACTCGAAACTGGTAAATATGTAGATTAAAAACATAAAAAAAATTAAATATATAATTTATTTAAGAAAAATTAAAATAATTTCTTAATATTAAATAAATCGTTCGTAATTCGCGGGTTGCTATGCGGACGGGTGCGCGCGGCTAGGTAGGAGAACGCTGTAGGTACAATTGCGCGCAAAGTGCGTCGACTGCAACGAATAAATCTAATAATTGCGTACCTTTATTTTATTACTTAACGATCATTATGGCGGTTAAAATGTCCTGTAAAATTTTGTCGACAGATTTCAAATTCACCCTGTAGAATAGGTGGCTTTTGAGACCGGTAAATTTCAGATTTATTTACTTATTGAAAGACTTACCAACTAAACAATTTGGCAGATTTGGCAGTGGGTTAGGAATAGGACAGTACTATCGACACCGAAACGATGACCAACCAGTAGGCCTAGCTCAGGTCGTGGACAAAATATCTCTCCACCACTTGACAGTGTTTTGTCTCAGGATTCAGTGGGAGTTATAAAATATTTTCATTTCCCGAGGAGATTTTCTCCACGTCCCGTGCTAGGGGGGCTATCCTTCTAGCCAACTGGCCACTATTCGAACGAACAGAATACAAAAGTTCATATTAGTTCGAATCGATGGACTGCTTGTCTAGGCTCTTAGATTTAGTCACGCGAAAGTGTCTGAACTGGAAGTAGATGCCTAATTCAGTTAACCATCGATCAAGCAGCAGGCGAGCGAATTAGTTGCGTCATCGCTATCGTCACACGAAATCAGATAGGCTGACTTTGATTAATTCGTCAAATCTGGGTTAAACTACTTGCTTGGCAGCAAGCACTACGTTCCCAATATGTCAAGAAATTATTGAAAACAACTTTGCTGTCTTCCTTTAATGTTGATGCCCTTTGAAAGCATTCAGTAATCCATCCATCCCTCTACTTTATCACTAGCTTATACTAGCTTATAACAGCCGATCGGCCAAGAGGTCCCGCGTTCGTATCCTGGCAGGGTCAAATTTTTGTGTGATGAACACAGACATTTTGTTCTCAAGTCATAGTTGGATAAATATTTACGTAGGATATTACACATCTAATATATAAAATTCCCGTGTCACAGTGTTTGTTATTGAATTCCTCCGAAACCACTTGACAGATTTTTATGATTTTTTTGTGTAAGCATATTTGGTAGGTCTGAGAATGGGTGCCGTGTGGTGACGGTAGAGTAGAATACAATTGTCACCACCCCAAATCTCTCCCGTGGGTGTCGTACAAGGCGACTAAGGATAAATCAGTGATGAGGAATGGGCAGCAGCGTTCCTCTTATACCACCTAGCAATGTACCTACTGTGACTTTTGTGCCCGATAAATGGCAACAGGCTCGCCGCCTATTACATGGGACCTAACATAATTGGCCAATCGCGGGTGCTAGTTCACCTCTGCCTATCCCTTCGGGGATATAGGCGTGATTTATGTATGTAAGAGAATAGGTCATAGGCTATATTTTTGTTCCGAGCCGAGTCAACTAGTATAGTAGTATATGTATATCATATTCAGTTCATATCCAAACAAATTAGGTACCATTATTAGAAGTCGCAAGTATAAATTATACACTATTCTTTGCTAATTATAACTTCTTTACATTATAACGTAAATGTTGACCTTAAATTGTACCTACGCAAATTCTAAATTCCCATCTAAGCGAACAAAGGCTCCCTTTAATCTTTACCGCTATTACAATTAAACAAAACGGGATCACTTACAGGAATTAAAAAACGGAAACTTAATTAAATCTCATCTCACTTGAACGACCTACTTTTGGAGCGGCCAAAATTTTATTATATCGAGATTTCCTCGGAGTGAATTTTAAAGGTTCTGATTACTCCTTCGTTTGGAGAGCGCTTGAGTTGGCTGACTTGATTCTGTCGGCCGTTTTTCGTTCTTTGAGTCATTTGTTCATTTGGGGTGAAAAATAAGCTCTAACTGCCGCACTCAGAGACGTCAATTAACTTTAATGAGTATTTAATGTCAAACATTTTCATTTAAATCTAAACCATAGACCCGGCAAGAATAGCGACTAGGTTTAAATTGTCATTTTTTGTCATAAAGTAGGAACTCACTAACGTTAATTGAGGCCTCGGAGTGCGGAAGTAAGACCAAAAGCTTGGAATTTTTTATTTTCAATTCGCTTTTCGATTTTTGGAATAGCACCATAGTATTTCTAAGAGCTTGTTCAAAAAAAAATGCGAATGGGCGCGGTGCGAATTCGCAACGCAGAAAACTGCAATGTAAATTGATGCGATGCGATTTGGTGCGGCAAGGCGGCGAAACAAAGAAGAGTGAAATTAATGGAATGCGCGATGCGAATCAATTCGCAAGTTCTTGCGATGCGGCGTGGGAGCTCGTAGATTTTTACGATGCGACGTCTCATCGCAGTTTTGTCTACAAGCCCTTAGACTATGTTAGCATGGATAGTATTCTGGGTATGCGTTATTTCTGTTAATGTTTCATAATATGTATTTAACTATCCGCTGTAAAAGTTGTTTTATTTCAAATGTGTAGTGCTCGTGCAAATATAAGAGAACATTATCATGATTGATCAACTCATTCAATTCTTTATAGCAGTTCTAAATGCCGTGTGGTGACGGCAGAGTAGAATACAATTGTCACCTCCCCATATCTATCCCGTGGGTGTCGTACAAGGCGACTAAGGATAAATCAGTGATGAGGAATGGGCAGCAGCGTTCCTCTTATACCATCTAGCAATAGTACTGCGACTTTTGTGCCCGATAAATGGCAATAGGATCGCCACCTATTACATGGGACCTAACATAATTGGCGAATCGCGGGTGCTAGTTCACCTCTGCCTGCCCCTTCGGGGATATAGGTGTGATTTTTGTATGTATGTATTTAGTTCTAATAAGACTTGAAGTCTTTAAGCATACGCCACGTACTGCTGTTCTGCGATTATTCATCGACGCTTGCGCAGCAAGTCTTAGGCTTACGTAGCTATGTCGTCAGCGCAATATACGCTATCATTTCATGCACACCTACATTAGTGAACTGCATTTCGGAGAAGGTTTAAAGTCCATTATTTTTTACTTTTAATTCTCTTTGCAAGTCCAGAATACAAGCCGATGTACCTAACAGAATGATAAAAATTAATGGAGGAAAAAAACGCACTGCACCGGCTTTAACTAACAAGGATTTATGATTCTATTTGCAAGAGTTATAAATCTATAAGAAGTACAATACCATGATGATGATGATGATACTTCATTTCCTATACCTAGGGGAAGGAGGCCCTAAGCTAGGCAGTAAGTATGCCCGCATTTTATTACTAATATACGTTTCCCATCTACCGGACAGTTAAGATCCATGGTGGAACGCCGATGTCTACGTCATATTATTAGTGTCCTTTCAGACTGACCCGTTCGGAGAGGAGAGCAGATTTATATCGCGTTTAAGATTGAGTCTAGATTCAATTGACATAAGGTTTATTTTTGCTGTCACAAAACGTATTTGCTTTTAGCGGCTCTCGAGCATTTCTTTGCAAAAATTTGTGAAATTAATAAGAAACCTTATTACAATGAAACAAAACACTATTTTAAACGCGTTCAAAGTATGGTCTCCGTACCTACTGGTCTGTCTGTTTGAATACTGGTGTGTTTCTTACCCTTTGCCTAATAGACATCCTTGTGGTGATTATTGTAACCTGTTCTATCGTGACCTTGGTAATCATCATCACATCATCATCATCACCAGCCCTTTAATGTCCCCACTGCTGGGGCACGGGGCCTTCCCTATGGATGGAAGAATATAGGGAGATTGGGCCATAACCCACCACGCTGGCCCAGTGCGGGTTGGTGGGAATTAACGACTGCAGATGCTGCCGGGACCACTATCTTAACGTGCCTTCCAAAGCACGGAGGAACCCGAGATAAAAAATTTTTGGGCACCCATCCAATGATTGGCCTAGCGAACATTGCTTTGTTTACGCAATCGCAGGCCAAGCGCGCTATGCCTACACACTAAATTTAATGATGATGGTCAATGCCAATCGTTGTCGTTCATAGTTTAAGTAGGTATCAATAGGACAAGTCAATTGCTGTCTATCATGCAAACGAACGATCATAAAATTATCGAATATTGATCGTTAAGACCAAATTTTTATAGCGGACGGAGTTCCGCAGCTGGCATTTTCAACTTCATTACCATTTAACATTTTATCGGGATCACGCTAGTTTTATTAAATTTCTTCGAAGAAAGACAGATTGGATCAGATAATTCGTTTAGTGAATGGTTTTTTTTTTTACAAATACATAGGGGGAGGTGGCCCGAAACCGGAAAGGATTCTTGAACATTCAAAAGCCAGAAGAAGAGCGCATACACCATCAGCACTCACATCCATGTTAATTGTTATGAAGGAGGATGTTGAGGAGTTCGATATTACATACATACATAAATCACGCCTATATCCCCGAAGGAGCAGGTTTCGCCAATTAAGTTAAGTCCCATGTAATAAGGGGCGAGCATATTGCCATTTATCGGGCACGTAAGTCGCAGTACATTGTTAGTTGGTATAAAAGGAACGCTGCTGCCCATTACTCATAGCTGTGTTTAACCTTTGTCGCCTTTTACGACACCCTCGGGACAGATGGGGGTGGTGACAATTGTATTCTGCTCTGCCGTCACCATACATTCAAAAATTACGATATCTATGGCAAGGATTAGACATTCAATAAATATCGCCATCCGATATCGTGATACCGGTCTCAGTAAATATTATATCATAAAGCATCACATCCAGATTTTTTGTCAATATCGTCAATAAAGTTGGAAATCCGTTTACACATAAATAGATATCGCGAGTATCGTGATATTTATTGACTTACCTATGCACGCGAGTTGCATTAGTTTCAGTAATAAAACCTTCGTGTCAAAAACGGGCATTTATTTACGTTTCCGCCTGTACCGACCGCAAAATAAGTAATAGGGGCGCGGAGGCCCTGGTCCCGCTCAAGCTCCCGGCTCGTCAGTCGAGTCCCTAATGTGTTTGAGATCCGTTACAGTACCTACGCATTACTTCCACAAACATATTAGTGGCCATTCTGGTAATTGATGACTTTCAGTTGCTGGCTGTATGTCAACTTTATAATTTAATGGCAGAATTTGATAGTACCTTTGATGAATACATACATACATTATTGCAGAGCTGTATTGACTCTCACGTTTCACTGTTTATACCCAAATCACAGTATAATAATAAATGTGGTACAATAGCAACACTGCTACACCATAATCTGAGAGAGAGAGAGAGAGAGCTGATCCGCCTATATAAGCTCAAACATTCGAACATTGATAGTCCTTCTCTTCTTTCCCTCTTTAATATAAGAACCAAATTCAATGCTCGCAAACCATCACCTAAAATGTTTCTCCTCCAAATTTACACAAATAATACCTCCTTCTACAATCCCATAACACGAATGTGCCGCCTTTATAATGATACTGTCGCCGAACACCCTTCCTTGGACATATTTCAGCCTAACTTAACACATTTTAAAACACAAATACGAAAAATGTTATGTCATTAGGATATTTTAATGGCATAAATTGGAACCTAGAATGTATAAAACATCTTTTTCTTTTTGAAATATAATATAATATAATGTTCTAACAACAACCAACAACTCGAACTGTAGTATAAGAATATAATACCTACCTCACCAATAAAACTAATTACCTACATTACTTACCGCCTAAGATTTCTTGTAATTTTGAACTTGTTGTGCACACTTAAGTTAGGGTGATGATCTTGTTCAGTTCTAATAATTTGTTACTTCTAATATTACGATTGTAACCTGTTTTGTGAGCCTAAGAAATAAAATAAAATAATCACTGTTTCAACTTGTAGGACACGGGTTAGAGTGATTTAGGGCGGAGACAATTGTATACTGTTCTGCCGTGACCACACGGCATATTGATGTGATTAATAATATTTATATAAAATAAAGTATAAGCAATTACGGGAGTACTGGAATTATCGAATGTATAAAGATGTCATACGAGAAAGGTGTGGTTTGAATGAAGACGTAGTGACAGGAAATAAAAAAAAGGATGCCAGAATGAAAAGTGCTAGTGATGTACACAAAAGTGATGGAAACAACCACGTCGAGAGAAAGATTAAATTAAAGAGAGAGTGATTGGGTGACCACATTCCAATCCAAACTGCTCAAGGTTTTGGCTTACAATTAGCAGCATGATAATCCTACTAGGTAATCTATTTATTGCATTTCCATCTTTTTTACAAGCTGGAAGATCGTGAGCGAAATATTCTTCAAAGAGAGCGCTTAGAAACGAAAAAAGTTCAACGTCAATAAACGTAGACATCTTCCCGAGCCAGACACGAGCAATCTTGACCTCAACTGGGTACTGGCGTTGCCATGATTCATGGCTATTTCCCCCCAGAAGCGGGCTTTCGACGAAACAAAATGTGCACTCGATAAATCAAACACCATAACAATTCCTTCTACTGCCGAACATATTTCTGCTGACCTTGTCTTGCGTATACAGCATCTGGCACGTTCCAAATTCAACCTTATCGCAACTGATTAAAATAGAACTACACTTTCAATGAAATCAGTGACGTACCGCAGCCCACTATAACAGATTGTAACTCGCATCTACATTGCGTCAGGTTCGACGACTTTGCGCTTTATTTCAGACATAATGAGGTTGACAATCCATTGAAGATATTGACCGTTTAGTTTGGTTGAACCTCGGATAACAATATTCTACGAACCCAACAAAAATTTAAAAGCTGTGTTCGTTATATTCCTCCTTTGATATTAATACTAAGGGACGATATACCTATCTAGTTATTGATAATTTCAAGTTTTAAGTTAATTGTAACATTTACTATTCGGGCGTTTTATATC
This sequence comes from Cataclysta lemnata, assembly GCA_963931975.1. Lineage (NCBI taxonomy): Eukaryota > Metazoa > Arthropoda > Insecta > Lepidoptera > Crambidae > Cataclysta > Cataclysta lemnata. The sequence continues at coordinate 3,078,196 of OZ008348.1, read as the reverse complement.
GCTTATAAATAAAAGCATATGCTAAGGCACCTGCAATCTAGGCTTACAATTTAAGATTTCATCGTCACCGTCGTTTATTTTTCCCTCAGCTGAGGCACAGACCTTAATTCCCTATGGATGGAAGAATTTACGGGGAATGGGCCATAACCTGGCCCAGTGCGGATTGGTGGGTATTAACGACTGCAGATGCAGCCGGGACTAACATCTTAAAGTGCCTTCCGAAGCACGGAGGAGTTCATGATAATATATTTTTGGTCACCCGTCCAATGTCCGGCATTACGAAAGTTCCTTGGTTTACGCAATAGCAGGCTGAGCGCGTATGCCACTGCACTAGCGAGCTCCTCGATCTGGGTTTAGAAAGCCACATCATCATTTGCCTCCACCGCCCGCCCACATTCACCGAATCCACGAATCCATATCACAAATAGATGTATGTTTTAATAGAAACTATAAGCACACGTCAAAGATTCCAATTTCGAATTGAATCGCGATACCCTTTGATATGCCCAAGCGTACGTCTGTGAATAACCTGATATTTTTCCCTTTGTGAGCTGTCAGATCGGGAATGGAGCAGATAATAATGTTATCTTCATTAACACAAAATGATTTGTTTGACTCTAGGGAGGCCCGCGTGTTTTTGATCCAGACGTCTGTTTATTGATATCGATTCGACGCTCTAATCACAATAGAGATGCTTTGGAGCGATTTCATTTATGACGAATGATTGTTTACTGGCTTCTGTTTGATCGTCATATTTTGGAAGTGGATAACTAATGCCGCTTTGATAGTGTTTAAAATTGATAGTGTTGGGTGTCATGTTACTGAGTTGTAGTTCGACCGCTTAATTCAAACATCTCTTCCGCATTGGATAAGGCTATTTACTTACTGTTTTCGGTCAATTATTTTGAATTGACATACATACATACATACATAAATCACGCCCATATCCCCGAAGGGGTAGGCAGAGGTGAATTCTCACCCGCGTTTCGCCAATTATGTTAAGTCCCATGTAATAGGTGGCGAGCCTATTGCCATTTATCGGGCACAAAAGTCGCAGTACATTGTCAGGACGGTAGTATAAGAGGAACACTACTGCCCATTCCTCATCACTGATTTATCCTTAGTCGCCTTGTACGACACCCACGGGAGAGATTTGGGATGACACAACAATGACAATTGTATTCTACTCTGCCGTCACCACACGGCTTTTGAATTAAAACATCATGAAATATCGATAATCACAGAAATTGAACGAAAAATCGCTGTTGACGAAGTAGAGGTTCCAGATAAGAAGTGGTCCTGCTATAATTACACTTAATTTGTAATTTTATAAATAGGTGTAGACAGTTATGCCTTCACATACGTAATGCAGTTTTTTCATTAGTATACGTATGGGGTTCCGAGGCGGTCAATGAGCTTGAAATCAATCTATGCAGTTAAAGCGATCCAATTCGAACGATTTTCCATTACATACATACATAAATCACGCCTACCCGAAGGGGTAGGCTGAGGTGAACTAGCACCCACTTTTCGCCTATTATGTCAGGTCCCATGTAATAGGTGGCGAGCCCATTGCCATTTATCGGGCACAAAAGTCGCAGTACATTGCTAGGTGGTATAAGAGGAACGCTGCTGCCCCTTCCTCATCACTGATTTATCCTTAGTCGCCTTGTACAACACTCACGGGAGAGATTTGGGGTGGTGACAATTGTATTTTACTCTGCCGTCACCACACGGCATATTTTTCCGTTACCGTTCAATAATTCGAAAAATAGTGTGGCCGGCGACTGCTACTGACGGCAACACCGAACCCGCAATGTTGCCATTATGCATTATTATTCCGAAAGAAACTTTCAAGCCTGCACTGGACAAGATAGAGGCGTGCGTCCATTATTTTGCCCGTGACGCAGGCCGTACACGCCCCTAACTTCTTTTCGATAACACACGCTATTACTTGGCTCCATAACGAAATAGTTTCGGTGCTACATAGCTCAGAGTCTGATGGTTGATTGAAATAGTTCGCGGCCGTGATAATTGCTATGGCATTTGTGTCTTTTTGTTTGAGAGGGCATAAGGCTTAATGAAACCGAGTTATGTTTTAAAGCCTGTTGATTAGTATCATCCACCACTAGTGGATGATGGATGGGCTGTAAAACCTAAGCCAAAACCTTGAGCGGTATGGATTTGAGTGTTGTCATTCCAATAGCTCTCTTCGCTCATCGATCTCTCAATATGGTTCGTTCCGTCTCTTCTCTTTGCTTTATTCGTTGATCACAAGTAGCTTTCCGGTGTGGAGTGGATGGCTTGATGAAGCCTGGGAACAGGGCAGGGAGAAGAAGATTAATATCATACACCGCACCAAAAAGGTTTTATTTAGTGTTAAAAAAGAAACATGTCGATAGACCGACGAACAGAGAAATAGATTGGGATAGTAACATTCCAATCCATACTGCGTTTTGGCTTAGGTTTTACAGCCGGCCGCCTGCCTGACACCTACCCTCTTTGGTAGATATGTTGTTGTTGGTGGCTTACCCTCCACCATTCGGATGCCCTAAAGTTCTTTTTACTCTACAGAGAGCTCCATCTACTTTTAGGACACCTTTGAGGTGAATCGGGGTTGACATATTACTAATAATTATTATTTTTATTTATATTTCGTTAAAAATCTATGAAGATTTATTGGGTAGGAGGAGGTAGGAAATAGGTCATATCCAATAGGTCAATTTTGAAGGTCCAAAGAATTGATATAGGTCCTTTTGTGTGAATAAGGTCAAATTATGGAGGTCAGATGGCTACCAAACCGACACAGGCAGGAAGACCAAGTGAGCACATGACGAATTCAAAAATGCTTGCCGAAAAATCGGCTCCATTTTTCGTTTCGCATAGAGCGGAAACATGCGAGGTATTCACAATAAATTCTAAAAACCGATGAACTTTCACAACAGCGAAGTAATTGCCACAGCCCCGCCGCACAGAACAATATCGTAAACGAATGGCCAACTATTGCGGTGAATACCCCAACAAGGTAACCGCTGAAAAACAATTCGCGTATCGCTCGTTTAACACTAGAGGGACGGAGCTCTAGAAATACGCCGAAATGTTGTGCGTTCTAAATTTATGTCAATAAGACTTAGTTTTGCAGGAAGCAATTTAGAGTTGTATCTCTTTTGTGTTGAAGAAGCGAGCGATACTCTATGTGAAGAACTGGCAGAATAGTCAACCGATATTTTAGTTTTGGAATTACAGTTCAAACAAATTGAAGAGACATCGCGTAAGAAGGGGTGTCCGTGTTATACATTTATTTTCTAATTCTCAGACACCACATTGAAGAGTGATTGTAGCGCAAATCGGGTAGGATCATTTCAGTAAAATGTAAATATTATTTTGGTTAAATTACAACTTTTGTACAAACTATAGTGAGATCAGCGTGATAATGTCACGAATTCGTTAGTAGGTACGTGGCCACAGCAATTATTTCTAAATTGTGAAGTGCTCTCGTTAGTAAAACAGGGCACTAAAGTGTTCCTCTTCTCATGATGCCGACTGTACTAAAACGGAGATCGAGCTGTCGCAGAATGACAACGGGATGAGGGATAATTATTCACCTCACGGGTTCCTAAGCAGTTCACAAATGTTAGACAAAGTGTTCAAGTACCCGGTTAATCCGAAAGCTAATAATATTGTGATGAATGTATGATGTTTGTATTGTTTCGAGAGTATAACGTGCGCACCCTTTTTCTTATTCAAAGGAACAATAAATGTTTATTTGGTGGCAACATTTTTGTTTAAATTTTTGTTACCTACATTGGTACTAAAATTGTCTCCCGATAACGAATACAGAATGCCGAATGGCTCGCAGATAAATTTTTACTTTAATTTTTTTTTTGTCGTGCTTGCTTTTGATATACGTTTGCCGGCCGTCGACATTAAACTTATATTAATTTCTTCTAGGAAACAAACGATTCACTAGAAACCTAGACAAGGGTCATTGTCACAGTCGAGATTAAAATACCAATTAGGTGGGTTATTCTCCACGTTCTGCACAACTCCGCCATTCCGACCCTCGTCTGCATCAGTCGCCAAACCCGCTGCCAAGCCCAAACGGTCTTAATTACCATAAACTTTTACTTTTATCCTGTGGCGAAACAAAATTGCGAGTCCATTAACTCTTAAAGCACGTGCCCGTTTTAACATACCAATCTCAGTCGGCATACCAGCGGAGATCGCTGGCTTTAAGCCAAGAGGTCCTGGGTGGGAATCCTGGTGAATATTTGTGTGATAAACACCGACATTAGTCCTGATTAGATGATTGATGTTTAGTTTAAAAAAATACATATCTGTTGTGTTGGTGCCTCTTTACATATTTATTTTATTTTGTTTATAAATATTTGTTGTATTGTTGTTGTATAAAGTATTGGAGTTTGTAGAAAAACATCATGTGAAAATTTTAACTATCCAACTATCACGGTTCAAGAGTTACAGCCTAGTGACAGACGGACGGGCAACGGAGTCTTAGTAATACAGTCCCGTTTTACCCTTTGGGTACAGAACGATAAAAACCAATTGAAACTATACATAAATACAATTTAGAATGTACAACAAGGGGGAGCTTACACCATATTTCAGATCTAATTTTAAAAACGCTTCAATCAAATCTGAATGGTTTCCGTTCAGTTTAAATCCGCCGCTATGTCAAATAACCTTTCTCCTAAAAAATGTACATAAATCAGAACGCGGCACGTAACGTGACAGGAAAATGTGCCAATTACAGAAATGAAGTTAAAATGGAAACGAATTGTGGATTTTCCATAAGGCTTTGTGCTCTTTGTAATTTACTGAAGGGGGAATGGTGACAAGCGAGTTAGGTCTGCATACACACATAAATCCCCGAAGGCGTAGGCTGAGGTGTAGAAACTCCCACGTTTCGCCAACTATTTTCATCGCCAATGTAATAAGGGTCTATTGCCATTCATATCGGGCAATAATAATAATCCGGCAGAGATGCTCTCGACCAACCAACTGACCTGCCGCAGGAGGATAGGTATTTGAAATTTTTCTGACTTTATTTTCTTTATAATATTCTTTCTAATATATTTTTTATTTCTTTTTCATTCAATTACAAATATTAAATAATTTCATTCAATTATATTTAATAAAACTTCTAATTTTAACTTCGGAGTAGGTCAAATAATATATTTGTCACAAAAGGGGTGCGTTATTAAAATAACACGTTGCTTTGTTAACAGTGGTATACCTACTACGTCTGATCATCCTAACAGCTGTGACGTAAAGAAGCAATAATCCCACTCCACACCCGCTTTTTCCAATTTTCTCACGAAAACCCACACTTCGGTAACAATAGCATGATTTCATCGGTACAGCCGTCAAATATTTCGACACGTTCTTTTAACGGGACGTGATAAACAAAGAACTGGCTATTTATTTGTCTTCATCTTGAATATAGTGCGCGAAAACGCCTTGAAACCAATTGCCTATGCAAAACACGTAAGTACCTATATCACTCTTTGGTGAAGCGTGTGTAATATTTATTTAATGAGACAAAGTTATCTTCATCGTTATAAGCACCAGACAAACGATCGTTAGCGTCGTTTGCACAAGTAAATTATGTATATCATAACTTTGACGTTTTACACTTACCTACCTACTGTTGTTGTAAGTGTAAATTATAATTTTTCATTTTTATTTAATCATTAAATTACAAATTTTAATGTTAGACAAAAATTATTACAAAGACAATATTTGCGATTAGAAAAATTAGATACTTGTAGTCTTAGGATACGTAACGAATTCTGCATTAGGTACTAGATACAAAAACAAATATAATTTTTCGAACTTTTTCTAACCACAAATTTCGTCCTACTACAAAATTAAAACAAATTATAATTGCTTCGATACAATTCTAAACACTTCTGTCAGACTTTCCCACACGTCTATTTCGATCTTTCCTTGGGCGCACCACTTCATTGATGCATTATTCCAACTACATTCTACGGACTGCCACGCCTTTACAGATCCATATTTAGAGTTCCAAATAGCGTGGCTCGACTCCCTCACGAAATGGGCTAAATAATTTGTATTGCGAGCGAATAGCACGAAGGAATGCACCGTTTTGATTCCTTGTTTATGAATGAATTTCCATCCTGTTCAAATTACAATATTAAGTTTTGGGCTATGGAGCGACTAGCGTTTTAAAAATGCCACAGCCCAAATAGTTCATGTGTATTGTGAATAGACAAAGTTTAAGCAATGTCAAATCCTAAAGTTGTTTAAGCTTACGGAACAACATTGCCCGTGTAAGTTTGCAGTGGCCACGCAATCCCGAATGCGTAAGTAGGTATTTACGACGAAGGTACGCACAAACCCAACCCGTATTATAACTTTAAAACGCGACGAAAACATCAAACACGTACCAAAATTTTAGCGCCAACATTTCCCCGCTTTCAATTCGTTGCAAAGAAAAAGATACCCAGAAAATCTCAATTCGCAAAGTGACGTGATGACGTTGCATACCGCAAACCGAAGAAGAGATAGAGAAAAAATGCGGTCGACACGCGGCTTTGAGCCTTATGCCCACCGCAGAAGCCGGTCCGCGCCGCAAAGCACTCGGCGCTCGCACTCCGTAAACATGGCTAACAATGCCCAGATGATGGACATCTAAAATAGAACGTAAAGTAAACAGTTGCGGACAAAGCGATGCGAGCCGGTGAGATTAACCAACGGCGGAGCTTTGATATCGCAACGTCATGCGTTGCACAAACGTACGCGATCGCGGGTACGGCTCACTCATTATTTTTACCAGGGGGCCTAGACAATGTAACATACCGACAAAGATAACGAAGTTCGATAAAGCAAAATGTATGGGATTTGACGTAAGTCGTCGTGAAATCACGTGACCAAAATCGTCTTCGTAAGTTCCTAGTTATGTTGGTAGCGCAAGCTAAGAGGATGTAGATACCAAAATAATATGGCCGATCGTGATGAACTTCGACACGTTATCGTTATGAAACGATTGCTACTTTGCTACGGGCCCAGGTCTGTTGCTGCTAGCGGATCTGGGGATGCGGGCTCACCTGCGCGATTCGTATTGCCGTCCTGTAAGTCGCCACGTTGCGATATCCATACATACCTACATCACGCCTTTTTTGTCTTTTTTTTTTAGTGGGATACTTTTAAGCACCATACCGCGACTAACTAGGCGACTGGCGTGTGTGGGACTCACCCAGCGCTCGAAGCGCCAGCAATACCCACTAAACCACTCCGGTGTTCCTCCTCTCTCAAACTAATTTTGTGTCTGTCTATTGCCTAAAAAGAGATCGGTAGAACTTTACAACCTTTAAAAGCAACCTCCGTATGCAAAAAGATGAAAAACACGAGTCTAAGTTATAAGTTAATTTTAGAAAAGGAGTCTCTTGCCCAAAACTGTTTGGGAATCCCTGTCTTAAACTGAGTATTAAAACATATTCTATTACTAGCTGACCTGGCAAATTTTATCCCTGTCCTTAACACCTAGGCGAATAAAAAAAGCCTACCATCTATTCTCAGAACAAATACATCAATAAAGTTTAATTATAATCGGTCAAGCCGATTTGGAGGAAGTTCAATCACAAACACTGTGGTGACATGAGATTTTATATACATACATACATAAATCACGCCCATATCCCCGAAGGGGTAGGCAGAGGTGAATTCTCACCCGCGTTTCGCCAATTATGTTAAGTCCCATGTAATAGGTGGCGAGCCTATTGCCATTTATCGGGCACAAAAGTCGCAGTACATTGTCAGGACGGTAGTATAAGAGGAACGCTGCTGCCCATTCCTCATCACTGAATTAACCTTAGTCGCCTTGTACGACACCCACGGGAGAGATTTGGGATGGTGACAATTGTATTCTACTCTCCGTCACCACACGAGGATGGAGGATTTTATATACCTATTAGATAAACATCGTACAAGAAGCGAAGAAGTCGTAAACAACCCAAGCAGACGCGAACTTATTACATAACATTTCGGAATAGCACAACTTGTCTAAGTGACAGTCTAATTGTTAAACCATAAGTCTGTCTGTACCTACGCTACGAATATTAACAGAATAAAGTACGAGATGGTTTGTCGTTTGCGGGCAGAGCTTCAATTTATCACCCGTGTCGGGCGTTTGCCCGACGGCGCTAGTGATGCTACGCTCTTGGGGCGAATCTGTTCGGACGAATAGAATACAAATGTCAATTTTGACAGGTTCTCAATTCAATTTTTTTTAATTCTTCCTATATTGTAGGGAAGGCAAAGGCCCATACAGCCATGTCTTTAGTGTATATTTTATTTGTAGTCATATGAGATAATGAGTGGATGAAATGTACGAATGAAATGAATTTTACGTTAAAATATGGGTGTCACACATTTTAACGCATCTAGGAAGTGCTTGGAGCGAATTTCATGGAAACAGAGTTCATGATGGTGCCTGATGAGGTGGACAAAACCACTTTTTAAAGTGGTATTCACCACAACATTAAACACATCAAAATGACAGGTTCTCATACGTTTCGTGTGGTATGGTGAGGGCCACAGAACAGAGAATTTACTGTTCTGTGGTGAGGCCAGAGCAGAATAAAATTGTCACCACCCCAAATCTCTCCCTGCGGGTGCCGTACAAGGCGCTTAAGGGTTAAAACAGTGATGAGGAATGGCCAGCAGCGTTCCTTTTATACCAACTAACAATGTACTGCGACTTTCGTGCCCGACAAATGGCAATAGGCTCGCCACCTACTACGTTTTTTTTTTTTTACACTCGCACCTATCATCTAGCCCAAAGTAAGTAGCCTAGGCACTTGTGTTATGGATACTAGATGACGGACATATTTTTAATATAATTATGTATATAAATATTGAAAATATACTACATAAACACATACACAACCATGACTTGGGAACAAATATTTGTGGTCATCACAAAGATTGACCTTACCAGGATCCCGGACCCCGGAACCCGGGACCTCTTGGCCAATACCCAGCAATCTGAGCATTCGACCAAGGCGGCCGTTTTCTCTTTAATACGTCAGTTTCTTAATAATTTTGTATTCTATTTGTTCGAATACATTGGCGACTTATCTAGACAGGCTTGAGTCTTAAAGCAGGCTTTATTCAATTATGCCAGACTAATCGTCCTGTTAACTTTTTAAAGCAAAAGATTTATTTGTTCTTCTTTTTATTACTTTTCCCATTTTGAGAACACAACGAGCCTATATAGTACCTTTGAATGTCGGTGTTTTAACATTGTAATGACTTTATGGGATTCTTGGTTCAGATCATGAAGATTGGGTCCACGACCTTTTCCAAATCCACCTTGTGGGAGATCTACCAACGCTGTATCTCCCGGTCCCATTCGAGGACTTTTCTCCCCAAGGGCCGTTGTCAGTGCATTTCACAATGTTCCCTACCCGCTACCACTTAAGGTCCGCTATTCTTCGTACCATGTCAGTGCCTTAGCTCTCCTCCGGATTTCATCATTTCTAATATGATCCCGCAGAGAAACACCGAGTATAGCCCTCTCGATTGCCCTTTGAGTGAATTTGAGCCTTACTAAAATATGAGGGGTATTGTAACCATCACTGGCAACACACAGGTATTAAAGGCCTTCGTCTTCAGATACATGAAGATTGGTTAGATGGGACGGCAATATGCCAAAAGTGGTGTTCGCAAAAATTTGACGAATAATAAATACCAAAAAAAATATCTGACACTCTATTTTGAGTGAGAGGGATGAGAATGTTCTAATTCATATACTGCTTTGGGTTTTGACAACGGTTTCACAGTGGGCCGCCTGCCTGACACCATCATAGTCATACCTTTATTCACAATCATAAAACATTTTATATAAGGTGTTACAGGATTCGTAAGACCTCCTTTTTGGGTATACTGTTGTTAATAGTTCGCTTTCCACCATTCAGGTGCCCCGAGACGCTTATTGGTGTACACCGGGCATCGCTTAGTCGACTTTTACAATTCCCCTGGGATGAGTCCGGGCTGGGACTTCCTACGTCATTTTTCCGCTCCCAGGTCAGCATGGAATTTTTCACTTTTCTGCTTCTTCTTTATAAGAAAAGAGGGTCCAGTGGGTACCATGTACTTGATAGGAGGTCGAATGGGTACGTTTGTCTAGGTAAGGTCCAATTATGGAAGCCCAATGGGCACCGAACCAACTTTTAGACTCACATCGCTATCAATAAAACAGTCGCAATAAAACCGCCATTACAAAAATGACCCAAAAACTCTACTCGTACCCCTAATCGCTTACAACACTAGTCCTGAACTTGTTCACTCGAGCCACTCAAATTGACCGAGGGCTATCGACGAGATACGATAGCCTCTTGGTAATTACAGTTTCAAAAGTAAATAGTGTTCTCAATCGATTCTTTTAATCAAGACGATCCTTCGAAACTTTTTATTTAACTTTCTCATTTTAGAGCTAATAGAATAGAACATTTGGAACGAGTTAGTTTGGTATTGAGAAAGCCATTATTGAGCAGTATTTTAAAGAGTATTTGTGTGAGGAGAGACAGGGTTATAAAAGAGTACGTTAGGGGAAGTCTGAAAGTAACGCCTATGATATACAAATTGAGGAGCAACAGATTAGCGTGGTACGGGTTAGCGATGAGGAGAGATGAATGTTACATAAGTAGAAATGTGTTAAGTGTAGATGGACCTAGAATGAGGAAGACCGAAGAAGCGATGGATGGATTGCATGAAAGATGTAATGAGGAAGGTAGTTCATTCTGAGCTCACTTTTGATAGAAGAGTATGGAAAAGGAACATGTGTTGTGTGGGAAAAAGGTAGGAAGAAGAAAATTTAAGGAGTGTTTCTATAAGTTTATAACTTAATTCGTATTCCGTTTCCCTTTTATCCATATTAAATGCCGTATTCGTAGAATTTTGTTGAAACAATCTTCAGTGCCTAATAAATTTACAGTACCAGCTGACCCGACAGACGTTATCCTGTGTTAGCTATGAATATTCAATTCGAACTAGAATAATTATTTAAAAATATAGAATGTTTTTCTAATTAAATAATACTGCTATTGTTTCCTGTAACGCTTTTTTATTTTCTGCGCAATATTCTTTTTTAAATAAGAATAATTAAGAGCTATTTAAACAGTCATATTTTCGCTTAAACTGAATAAAACAAACATCTCAGAGACGAAGCGAGAACGAGACGGAATACTCTAAGCAGCCTCCATCCAATTACGGATCGTACTGTGCAGATAATTAAAATGTCACTTGAAATTCTGACTCATGTATCCACTTTACATTAATCATATTACTCGGCTAAGTTGAATGTTCTAGTCGGCTAGTTTGATAGGTAGCGAAACTTTTAGATAATCTAATTCAAATTGATTTCAAAATTGGGTATTCAGGACTTTAGAACGATTTATGAAGCTGTTATTTGATAGAAACAAGTGATTTAAGTGATCCTTCCATACTGGCCTGGAGCGAAAACATAACGTAGAATGTGCCAGCCCCGACACATCCCAGGTAGTCGTAAAAGTCGACTAAAGATAAGGGAGATTGCCAGGTGTAGACCAATAAGTAACATAGGGCAATCGTGAAGGCCAAACCACCAACAACAGCATACTCAAAGACTTGGCGCCAGGCAGGCGGCTGGCTGTAAAACCTAACCCAAAACGTGAACAGTATGGAATGTTGTCATCCGAATCACTCTTTCCGTTTATCGATTTCTCGACATGGTCCTTTCCATCACTTTTAAATACCTAAGTGCTTATCAATATATAGTGTCAAAATATCTCACAAAGCACACCAGAGCAACATTTCGCCACCGTTTCATTCCAAGGTCCAAATAGTTGAAATAGTTGACTATTATAGTTATTAATCGGTGACCACGAAACATGAACATCGTTTATCGCCCTTTACCATTACTACGGAAACATAACACTATCTCGATTAATAAAATTACTTACTACATCAATTTTAATATTAAAACCAAATTAATGTTGGTTGGTACCTCGCAACCCTCTCTCATTACTCTTCAGGTCTTCGAGTGGGGCGATTATTAATTATCAGAGCCAATCATGGCTACATAAAACGGTGTTCAAATCACAGTAACTCCCGATAGCCCGGCTACTTCGTAGCTAAAACTTGATAGATAAATAAACGTAATAGCGTATTTAGGTCACGACATGGGGAGTTAAGTGTTAGAACGGTCGAGATTCGAACCCGGCGTCTTGGCAAAGCACAGAGGCTGCGGGAAATTGCCTCGTAAATCGTCGTTACCTATAGCGCCATCAAAATTAACGAATACCGAGGGGCCTAGCTAGTTCTGGGTCCTGGGTATTAATTTTTAAACACGCTCGGGATGGTTTAGTAGGCGGCGCGCTGGTAAGTCTCTTTGGGTGAAATGATTAAAAAGACATGGAACGCAAAGAATGGAATCGTTTCAGTTACTTAAAATAGAGGAATAGAATAGGAAGAGAATAGAATTACAATTTTATAATCATTAGGTATTTAATATTCATTATAATTATATTTTAAAATAACATTCATAGATACATAAATTACGCCTATTTATCCCCGAAGCGGTGAGGTCACATGTGGCGAGCCTATTGCCATCTATCAGGCACATAAATCCTAGCGTGTATAGTTCATCGCTGAAACATTTGCCCTTCCAGAATTCGAGTCCGAGACCTCTTGACCGATAGCCAGAGATTTGACCAAACCGGTTGTCAATATGTGTATCTATAAGCAGTCAGTTATAATCATCATCTTCTTGACTTCTTTGCAGATTATCTAGGGTCCACGCAGTATGTTTCCTCTTCCATTCATCTTGTTCAGACGTCATCAATCGAACCACTCCTTTTTAATTCATATCATCCATCATACCTGAGACTCTTGTGATGAATATAAATATGTAATACGAAGATGATGGGATAGATGCAAGTGATGGAAAGGACCATACCGAGAGGACGATGAACTGAGAGATTGATTAACACGACAACATTCCAATCCATACTTCTCAAGGTTTTGGCTTCGAATAAAGTGATTATAAAGTTTAGGGTTTGACGTTCTCATAATGCGTCGATATTATCTACCGTGGCAAGGCTGCCATGAAGAGTTCATGTAAATTTCACTTACACACTTTCGCCCAATACGGAATTGATTCTAGGATCTTTTTCTATACTTTACGACTTTGGCGTTCTACCAAATTAAGCAACGTATTGCAGCTATAGCAAGAGGCGGTTTTGCGCCAGTTGGAGAGAAGTATATGGGGCAGTTTGGTGTGGATAAACGTTCTTTTTGAAGGACTTACCTAGGCTGTTGGGTGAGGGTCTTTTACAAACCGCTTTCTTTTAAAGTAAGCAAAGACCTTGGGAACTCCTCAAGCCTTATTTTTGGAGATTATCAACAGCATCTTAGAGACTAGAAAAGTCATATTAAAAATATCCAAGACATATTTTCGGAGTTGATGTACATTACCAAGCTACTGCTACTAGTTCTGAAAAATTGTCTGTTAAATCATGGTTTCTGTCTGACATTATAATAATAAGTAGCTTAAAATTTCATATAAAAGTGGTATATCACATTTAAAAGCGTTATAAATTTTAAGATGGAAACAGAAAATAAGGCCTACAACTATCCAGCTTAAATTCCATTGCTGATATGAAAGCAAAGTTGACGTTTAAGAAGATGAGAGGAAGGTATAAGAAGTAATAAGATAAAATTTTGTCAAATCAGTATGAAACAATTGCATTAGTATCGCATAAAAAATCAGATACAGTTTTCTACCACTAGATTCGCCATTGTTTTCGCGTAGGAGAGCATAAAAGTTATTCGGTTGTTATAGCTGATTTGTAATGTCTGACTTACGTACCTAAGTACGCAATATAATCATATTAGATTACATTCCAAAATCTGTTATAATCCGAGGGCTCGTCAGTCGTTCTTGAACCTCTTACGACGGAGTCACCCTCTCGAAATACCTCAGCTAAGTGAATTCTTCAAGTAACAAAGACGGGGAGTAATTGTTTTTCTTTTTGCGTTATTTATCATTCAAGTTGGCTGAGTCTATTGCCTTTACTAATGGGATGTTACTATTATCTGATGGTACTGAGGTAGCTAGGTGTTAAGTTGTCATGTTTAGAAAGTACCAATAATTTAGTTTTGCACAAAAGCACTAAAATTATTCTTTTAATAGGTCAGTGCATATAATTTAAAAAAATATATTAACTTTATGTGGGTCATTAACGTCGTGGTTAGCGGAGTGGTAAAGGCAGCCGTCCAGATTGCCGAGGACGTGGGTTTGACTCCAGCATTAGGGCAATAATTTTCGAAATATTTCTGATCTAATTTTCATTATAAAAAAACGACACGATACGAGACGATTGTGACACTGGTTTGGTGACCTTGGAAAAACTCCCGTTTTTCGACTCCCGAAAAGCTTTTATTATTTTGAATACCATCTATTATTGTACCAAATACACAATCTGTATAATCCCCGAGGCTGAGTACATTTAATTTACCACATGGACTAGACAAATGGGCTGGTAACGATGACAAATATGAAACGTACTAAAACGGTACTTTAAACGTAATAGATGCTATCCTCCTAAACTGTACCGATTATAAATAAGTCCTTCCACCTTCCCACTGACTTATGACATGTTCATTAATCACATGCATATGTTATTTTATGGGACTGTCCCATTAGGTATTTATTATAGGCCATTTTTATTGTGAAACTGAACGATTTATCTTAGGGGACAATGGCATTTATCAGATTGACCCACACCATTAATCACTAGGGAGATTGATTGGAGACCAAAAGGTGTGGAATTCCAAAGTCGTTTGATCATACCTGGATTCATCATTTTCCTAACCTATTCCCAGGTAATCAGAGGTCGGCGCAGTATCTTTTCTCTTCCAAGCATTTTTTTTCCAATCACATCCGTCAGACTTCATCCCGACATCCATTTTCCTTAAATTCTGAATCACACGTGATGAATTAATGTACAGAAAAATAATGTAATAAACCATGAACTAGAACATGAACCATTAACGAGAGACTGATCTTTTTCTTATACATTCATTCATCACTAGCACCTTTTCGATGTAATGGATGATTAGCCTTTTATCCTGATTGCATTTGTAGTTGTTAATTCACTTATCCACAATGGGCCAGCGTGGCCCACTCTTAAGGCTATTCATTGTCTACCCTGGCCCAAGTCTGTACCCCAACAGCAATGAGCAAAATAACATTAAATGGTGATGATGAGGTAACTAACACATAAAGTATAGGGTTACTAAGAACATTATTGTAGATCGAAGCGTTCAAATTTCATACCAACCTGACATGTCGACGGAGCATTCGTTCGGGGGGGAAACAGATTGAAAGATCGACTGTCAACAGTGGGCGGAATATTGTATTGGCAAACCAGTCGAGGTGAAAATCGTTATGTTGAGACACGGTATGTGGATTTCGACCGAAGTAAAATTTAACTTGGAAAATTGGAATATCAATAAGTATGTATTTCCATGCTGGTCCAGAGGAGCTCACTAGCGTAGTGTTCCCTAAGGCCAGTCATTGGATGGGTGACCAACAATATTTTATCATGAGATCTTCCGTGCTTCGGAAGGCACGTTAAGCCGTTGGTCCCGGCAGCGTCTGCAGTCGTTAATATACCAACACACGTTGAACCAGCGTTGTAGGTTATGGCCCAGTCTTCCTATATTCTTCCATCCATAGGGAAGGTCTGTGCCCCAGAAGTGTGGACATTAAAAGGCTGGTGGCTGGCTTTGGATGATGCTGGTCCAGGAACAAAAAACCGGGCACTCGAAAGGTCGGGAGCTAACTGCTAGCAAACGGCTGCCTGACACCAACTCTCTTTGGGTATGCTGTTGTTGGCGGTATGCCCTCCACAATTCAGGTGCCCCAAAGTGCTTATTGGTGAACACCGGGCAATCTCCCTTCCCTTAGTCGGCTTTTACTACAGTCCTGGTTGAGTCGGGGCTGGCACATTCTACGTCATTTTTCTGCTCCCAGGCAAGCATGGAAGATACTTCTTGCCCGTTCTTGCCCGTTCTTCTCAGGACAGGGCCTCCTGGTAGTTTGCGAACGGATGGCGTAAATTTCTTGTCTTGACGATTCATGAGTGTATTGTAAGATATGAACAAACGAATTTTGATACATACCAGATATGAATAAACGAATTTTGATTTGATTTGATTTGATTTGATAGGCCTAAGGGCCTAGCCAAGTGGCTTATTTATTGGAACGCTTAAAAAACAAAAGTACCTATGAAACTGACGTATTTTTTTCTCTGTTATACGTCAGTTTCATACATTTTGCGTTCGATAGATTGGCCACTTAGCTAGGGGGGCTGATGAATTTACAATGGTAAAAATAGGTAGTGCCATACCCACAGAACCGCGCCGAGGGCCTCGCCGCCAGATCGAGTACAGGAGGGCGAAGGGGAGCCCCGCCGTTTAAGACGGCGGTCCAGACCACCGGGGGACTGATGTCCTCCCCTGACTCCCCTGAGTTTATGCCCGGGCCATGAGCTACCGCTCGATGCTCGCAGCTCGCACTTAGGCGGATGACCCGGATGATGATGATGATACCCACAGCACAGCACTGCATAATTGTATTGTTGCGCAACAAAAGAGCTGATTGCTTTATACGGAATCGGTTGATGAGCCGACTGTTTGTAAACGGCGGTCGCGATAGTGACGTGGTAATCAGCAGCAATCGCATGAGCAATTTCGCGGTGGTGAATGATGTGTGCCATTCACTCGTCTGCCTCTTGCAAATGAAGCGAGCTGACCCTGTATTACATATCTACCTGTCTCTCTCACTCATTGAGAATAATAGCAAAGTGTGAGTGACGGGTATGTAACCCGACTTCTGTTGCTTTCGTCTGCCAGTCTCTCTCACTCATTGGGAATAATAGCAAAGTGTGAGAGTAACAGGTAGACAATAGCAACTGTAATCAGCTTACATAATACGGGGGCTCGGGGGGCTGGTCATGTTTTTTTACTAATATTGTAAGATCGTTACCGTAGAAGGGTAGGTGTCAGACAGGCGGCCGGCTATAAAACCTAAACCAATACCTCGAGCGTTTGGATTGGAATTATATTTAACTCGTAGGATTTTAACGGCCGGTTTGGTGGAACGCTCAGATCGCTGGCTATCGGCCGAGGGATCATCATCATCATCATCACCAGCCCTTGGATGTCCCTGCTGAGGCACAGGCCTTCCCCATGGATGGATCAATATACAAAGAAGACGTCCGGGGTTCTAATCCTGGTAGGGTTAAATATTTGGGACGAACACAGACATTTGTTGTCGAAACATGGTTATAGGTAGTTTAAGTAGTTGCTTTAATATTGTACCTTTTTTTGTGTGTATAAACAATTTTTATTTATTTATTGGAGAAACCAGTCTATGTCTACCGCTCCGCATTGACTACGGTACGAAACAACACGGGATAATCAGTTATTAATATTACAGGGTCTAATCCTGTTGAGCTTGCAATTAGTAAACCAACTCCCGAGAATCAATTTACAGCTAAATTTCCAATAATTGAACACACAACCATTATGAACGTTAAACCTATATAATTCATACAACCATTAATAATGAGTTCGTAAACATTAAATACAGTCGACACCATATCGGCTGCTACATGAGGTCGTGTTTTCCTATCAAATTTTCACTTTAAGGCAGACGTTTTAAGATTGAAAATCGATGAGGGAACTTCACAAGAATTTCACAAACGTGGTGTTGGGAGTACAATTCCAGGCAACCGTATTATAGTATCCGAGTTACACGTGGCTAAGTCGAAGTGTTATTACTATTCTTGTAACATAATCAATAGAGTTTATTTGTTCAGTATACGTCGTTACGGAGCAACTAATAGATGTGAAATTTGAAATAGCTCAATAGCTTCTGAGCAGGTACATTTATCAGGTAGAATCACCAGCTGAATATAACGGCTGAGATAAATAAAATGTATTTTACTTTATCTTAAACTACATACATACAGTCACGAACTTACATATACACACACTCACACATACACTGATAATTTTAATTTGATATGAAAAAAATAAACCTAGATAGTACGACCACTAACCTCATCCAGCACCTTCACGGTCAGACTCGAGCTCTTTCCTCAGCGACTTGGCACGCACGGCGACACAAAATTGCTTACTGCCGCTCTCAGAGACGTCAATTAACTTTAACGAGCATTTAATGTCAAAAATTTTCATTCAAATCTAGACCATAGACCCGGCAAGAATAGCGACTAGTTTGAAATTGTAATTTTTTGACGTTAAGTACTCATTAACGTTATTTCACGGCTCTGAGTGCGGCAGTTAGTCTGATACAAGTTAATATCACAACATTCTACTGTACGATGTGATGCATAACAAGCATTTTAGAATTTAAATTTTGTAATTGAAGCTTTCAAATATTTTAAATGTGTTATTTTGCTTTATTTATTGATTATTACCAGCGCGGCACACGCACGAAAAGGTTTACGGTGTCGCTTTTTTTTCCGGATTACTTAATTAGTGTTAATTGATCTCGATGAAAACTCATTATTTCAAAACAATAAATATCTATAGCAATCAGGTATAATGTACCTTTTTAACGGTGAAACAGTTTTGAAATCAGTTTGGTAGGTTCGGATTACCAGTCTCAAACATGCATACTTACCCCTTTATAATATGAGTAATTATTTAATTTTAAGTTATATATCTTATAGATTCTGAGCTATTTGTTATTATTATCTAATTTCATTAAAAGAAGTAGGAATATATTATGTAGATTGCACTAATGTTATATGAAGGGTTTTGTTTAAGCTCTATTAGCTTCCACCACGTTGATTAAGTCGTGAGATACCTCTTCAGCGAAGATTCCCCGTGAAGTTGAGCTTAAGATTCCTGTTCAGTGAAGTGGGATGCTTAACTTCTCTTGACATCAGACGAAATGGATGCTTAGTATAGTAATCATGGCGAATGTAGTGTAAAACACATCGTTGCATTAGTTTTCGGCTGGCTCTCTTTTCAATTACTTACGTTCGTACTAGGAGACGTCAATTAACGTTATTGGGTACTTAATATAAAAAATGTTTTCTTAAATCTAGATCATTGACCTGGAAAGAATACGTAGCGACTATTTTTGAATTGACGAAAACCATGTTTACTTTATAGTCATGTTCACGTTTAATGCAAGTAACCCTTTAATTTAAAGTCATGTCTGTGAGTACGGCTGATACATATACCTAAATCACGGCTAACAGGGAGGCAGGGGTGTTTTAACAGCCGCGTTTCGCTAGCTTATTTCGGGTCCCATGTAAAAGGGGGCGAATCTATTGCCATTCACCACGAACTCTAATTAGTTCGTGGTAGAAGGTACCTACACCAGGAATGCTACTGCCCATTCCTCGTTGTATTACAACTCTTAGTTACCTTGTACGACACCCACGGGAGAGACAGGGGTGACAATAATTGTATTTTGCTCTGCCGTCACCACTCTCCTAGATGGCCGGTCATCGAATGGATGACGCCGTTGGTCCCTGCTGCACCAATACGCATTGAAAAATTTCTTCGTTTATTCTTCCATCCATAGATCCATAGGAAAGAATGTGCCCCAGCAGTGGAGACATTAATGAACAGTAGGCCTATTCGCTAACTTTTTTTGACAGTTGAAAGTGATGATCACCGAACTATTTACTGAACCATTACTATTTTACTATAACGCTATTGTGACACTTGTCCTGTGAAAACAGCAATGGATAAGTAAATAGTTCGGTGATCATCACTTTCAACTGTCAAAAAAGTTTGGGAATAGGCCTACTGGTAGTGGTGATGTCCAAAATAAACTCAGAGTGCAAGCACGTGTTATTATTTATGCTCAGAGGCGTTACTCTGGAAGTTTATTTTGTACGTCTTTGCGTTTTGTCGCTCTTATTTTAACACGCAGTGGCGTGAGAAAGACGGATAGATGTGAGTTAAACGTTCGGAGAACCAAGAAAAAAACCCACTCGAGTTGAATCATCATCAGCCCTTTTTGTTCCCACTGCTGGGACAAAGGCCTTCCCTATGAATGGAAGAATATAGGGAGAATGGGCCATAACACACCAAGCTGGTTCAGTGAGAATTGGTGGGTATTAACCACGGCTTAACGTGCCTTCCGAAGCACGGAGAGAACTCGACATAATACCTACCTATATTGTTAGTCACCCATCCAGTGACCGGCCTTGGAGAACATTGCTTGGTTTGCAGCATCGTTGGCCAAGTTCGCTAGATCACTTCGCTATCAAGCTCCTCTTTTATTAACTAATTTGATTGAAGTTGAATCGTTAAAAGTAATGCTATTTCAAAATAATTATTGTTCGGCTGATATGAACGGGGTTCTAGGAAATACGGAAGAGGGAAATCCGTTGGGGTTTTTTATTGCGAAATAATGGTCACGAGAAGGGCACCAACTAAAAGCAAACGCAATATGGCGGAAATAACAATAATATTGTTTCAGTAGCCGACCTTTTTTACTTTTTACGTTGCCCTTAGCAAATAGAGGAAGTCACTGCCTCGTCAGATTACCACAAACTGTCCGATTTCTCCAATCTATTTTCTACCCTAACTTGGTTGACGTAAAGTGTCAAACATATTGCGACAAATTTACAGTTTGCAATAACATAACGTGCTATTGACTGTACGTAAAACAATCATACCTGTTTATCCCTGACGGGTCAGTGGTGTATTAACACCTATATTACCTGTTTCTATTTTCGGTGTTCCCCTAGCCCTTCAAGCGGGGAGAGTCTGGGATCCGCCGTGAGGCAATTCACCAGTCTCTCTCCAGGGCCTCCCGGCATACGCCGGGGTCAGCGCAACACCTATATTACCTACATCAACTACAATTTTAATTGCCGGGTGGTGACGGCCGAGCAGAATACAATTATAACCACCTCCAATCTCTCCCGCGGGAGGCGACTAAGGGTTAATGGGCAGCAGCGCACCTCTTATGCCACCTAGGCTCGCACCCTGTTACCAAGGACCTAATATAGTGGTGTTTGGTGCACCTCTGCCTCACCCTTCGGGGATAAAATTTTGATCACTTGTAATAGCGGGCCATTTCCATGTCTGATGAACTATATCTCTCTATTATGAACCTAAGAATTATTGGACACTCTTCATAAAGAGGTCAACCGACACTGGCGCTTAACCCTCTGTGTGTCCACGTGGAAATCTGTCCCTAGCAGTATTATTCGCACCAGACATCAAGCAGGTACCATACCAACATCAACAAATCCACAGCTTCCAAGCATTAAAAGTCCCTCATTTTCAAGATCAAACCCGAACGCACAGGTTTCAACACACATAGGGAGGCAGAGGTGTTTTAACAGCCGCGTTTCGCTAGCTTATTGCGGGTCCCATGTAAAAGGGAGTGTGTCTATTGCCATTCACCATGAACTCTAATTAGATCGTGGTAGAAGGTACCTACACCAGGAACGCTGCTGCCCATTTCTCGTTCTATTACAAGTCTTAGTTACCTTGTACGACACCCACGGGAGAGACAGGGGTGACAATAATTGTATTCTGCTAACAAATCCACAGCTTCCAAGCATTAAAAGTCCCTCATTTTCAAGATCAAACCCGAACACATAGGTTTCAACACACACCTCACGTTTTCAATCTAAACACGAGAGTTTCAGTGAAACTATCGATCGTCGGATTTGCCGGTTACGTGCAATATAAACACAATATAGTGAACAACATATACACAAGTTAATACAGACATAACATGTATGTATACATGTATGTACCGAAGCAACTGCGGTAGACGCGGACGAAAATAAATCTAACCTATTGTGCCGCTTCGATACTATACTTTGGCATGCGGCTAGGGCTGCCACTAGACTTCGCTGTCATTATTGTGTATTTCCTCATGAAATTACCGAAAAACATTTGAAAACAGCATTATAAGCACAAGAATATATTTATGTCGGAAGAGAATGGAGAAATGGGAAGGGAAAGGCCTAGGCGGATTTTTCATAATTAAATTGAAAGTCTACTAAAAAAGGGCCAGGTCAACAGTACCCGAAACCGACGGGCATGCATAAAGACGGAATGGGATGAAGCGAAAGAAGTATGTACAGGTCGTAGCAAGTGGAAATAAAATATATGTAGGATTGTAGGTGTGTAATAAAATCAAAGTGTATAGGTATGTGTGTAAAATTATATTATGAAAACATCCAAAGTAATACATACATACATAAATCACGCCTATATCCCCGAAGGGGTAGGCAGAGGTGAACTAGCGCCCACGTTTCACCAATTATGTTAGGTCTAAAAGGTAAAAGGTGGAGAAGAGCCTATTGCCATTTATCGGGCACAAAAGTCGCAGTACATTGCAAGTTGGTATAAGAGGAATGCTGCTGTCCATTCCTCATCACTAATTTATCCTTAGTATCCAAAGTAATGCTAAAATGAAATTAAAAGGAACTTAATTTGTGTCTGCAAACTAATGTTATTATTATGCGTCTGCTGGTTACCTTTTCACGTTGAAAATACAAAATCGATGTTGATAAAATTCTGAAACAACCAATATACATAATTCCCTTTGGCATGCGATGTGGGAAGCCGAAATCTACGCGAGTGTAGAATCAAGTATTGTATATGTATACATTCCACTACTTACTACAGCCAGCCATTATTATTTGATTATTAAGCAAAATTGCTTAAAAAGATTTTTTTATTAGTTGTTTTTTGTTATAAGTGATTATAACACACAGCTGTTGTTTTCAACATTGTGAAATATTTTGCATCTTTATTCGAGAGTAAATTTGTTCAACAATAACATATTTCGTAACAGAATTTGAGCCTTTAGAAACCTTTGATAGTCTTTTCAAATGATCGCATAGTCAATTAAATATCTTAACTATTTACAAGAACCAAATTATGGCTTCATCATATTCAATTCACACCTAAAGTTGTGAGCTGTGCTATGCTAGATCAGAAATAAAACCTAAACAAGTGAAACGATGGAATGTATATGTCGTATTCAAATCGTCCAGTTTATCATTTCATAAAATTCCAGCATGTCGTGAAACGCTGCCAATTTCTTGACGATAAAAATATATTACATTTATATGATACTGTCACACTTTCAACAGACTAGATGCTTCATGATGGTCACAAGAGAACTAACAACTGAAAACTTCAAAACGAAAGCTATAATATATTATCTGCTCTGAATATGTCAGCATAGGTCATGCATAATTCACACCTATTTATCCCGGTAGCATTCTGAAGTATTCTAGTATTCAGAAATCCCGTGTAATAATGGCCTATTTATATCTATCTTGCACGTACATCATTCCTAGGTGGTACAATAGGGACGCTGCTGCCTGATTCCTCATCACTGTTTTAATTAGTCGCCTTGTACGACAACCGGCGGAAAGATTAGGATGGCAATTGTATTCTGCTCTACCATTACAGCTCAACTGCCGCACCCAGAGACGTCAAATAACGTTATTGAGTACTTAACGTCAAAAAATGACAATTCAAAACTCGTCACTATTCTTACCGGGTCTATGGTCTAGAATTGAATGAAAATTTATGACATTTTATACTTATTAAAGTTAATTGACGTCTCTGAGTGCGGCAGTTAATGACGGAATGTCAAATGTAACCTAAACAATAAGTTGTTACAGCTTCCTTTTTACAGTTATATTAAATCACATGTATCCATAAAATATAACGTGTTTTAAACATTAGATATTTCTCTGTTACTAATCCATTTTCTTTGCGGCTCAGTGCAAATTCGCAAAGAGCCCAAACAACTGATGTTTATTCACATACAAAAGGCATCGCCTAAAAGCCACCCCCACTTATTAGCGACTAATATTTTCTATTCGCCAGCAAATGTCCTTGCCGACGAAGACATACGTCAGTTTCATGAAGCGTGAAGATAATAAATCCTTTTTCACTCAGAACATCTCCGGGAAGCACTTTTATTGAAGAGAAACGAGCACACTCAATAATTTCAACTCCAATAAATAAGAAGTGGGAAGTGCTCGGAACTTAATCGGCTTTAAGGGGACGCTTATTTCTGTATATTATAGCCGATTAATAAATGTAACGGTTCCGATACAATGTTTAAGGGCTTACGTATTCGAATGCCATAGGTGTCTCCGACAGGAATACCATATTCTGGCCACAATAACTTTACTTTCGAGTAAATTAATATTTTTTTAAATGTACATAGGTACATACATAAATCACGCCTATATCCCCGAAGGGGTAGGCAGAGGTGAACTAGCACCCGCGTTTCGCCAAATATGTTAGGTCCCATGTAATAGGCGGGGAGCCAATTGCCATTAATAGGTGGCGAGCCTATTGCCATATTCAAAATAAAAATGTATATTCTGCAAAATTTGTTTTTTATAATGTAAGTTTTGGTCTGACTTAGATATTCATTCATCGGGTAGTCAGTAGCTTCCTAACTCTCCTGAAAATAGGGGGTGAGCATAATATTGCTAACAGTTAATACATACATATACATAAATCACGCCTATACACATCACGCTCACAGTTCAATCATACAAAGCGGGATTCGAAAACGTTGGTTGACCGAGTAGTATAGGCAGTTGCTTGAATTTTTTTTTCTAACATTTATATTATTGTTCAAATAAAATCAGAATAATGTTCCTTAATTGCAAATAAACCAACAATGTTGTCGTCTTTTTGTTTATAGACCCTCTACAGACCAAATATATTTTATCCAGGACTTCTAGAGGAAGCTAATCGTTATAAATTAAAATCTTAATTGTGTGAATAGGTATTGAATCAAAGCTATTGAATTCAATCAACACACACACTCAAATCAAAACTTGAACACCGCCCGATAAAATGCCCGAACTAAAATAGCTGCTACGAAAAAAGCTACCGTTGTTGCTGCAAAATTGAAAACAGTGAAATGTTTGTAGCTAACTAAAATATTCGGCATTCGCTTATCAACCCTATTGGAAAAATGCTTTGGTCTGTTTTCCTGTGGCGCCGAACTCCGGTATGCTCGACATTTCGTTTCCGTGTCCAATCGGTCGTCGTCGTTACAGTCGTGTCTCTTTTGAAGCTTATTAATATATTCATTGATCAGGTGACCACCGGATATGAATGGTCAGAATTTTATATGCAGTTGTATCTATACGTGTTCAGTAGTTATTAACTTTCAACTTTACATTAATGACATTTTAATAGTATCATCGTTAATGATGACAAATATGAACTTTAACTTGATCTGTATATAGACAAGTGAAGTTCCATGGCACTTAGCACGCTTGGTTTGCGATTGCGTGGGTAAACTGTGCGACACTCGCTAAAGCCGGTTATAGGATGAGTGACTAAATGCGTTGGCTGCTTCTGCTGTCGTTCATACTCACCGGTCCGCACTGCATAACTCATATGTCATAACTCGTTGACAATGGTGGGTTTCTCTACAGCCTACTTGCGTGCCGTTCTGCTAGCGGAGCGTTGGGTCCTGATGCGTTTAGTATCATCTTGATATTGAACGCGGAGGGTTGGCGCCTCGTTGCGGATCGAGGCGTGGGCGGGTTTGGGAGACCTATCATTACAAACTGAGGCATGCTGCGCACTCCCCTATTTTTTTCTTGGACACACGGGTTTTCGGTATCTAGCGTCTTGACGATTCATAAGTGTATTGTAATCATACCAGATATGAATAAATGAATTTTGACTTTGACTTTGCACCAGCGTGGAGGGTTATGGCCCGTTCTCCCTATATTCTTCTTCTTCTTTTGTCTATAGGGAAGACCTGTGCCTTGACTATCGCTTGACCCAACAACGGCATACCCTGTTGTTGGTTTCAGGCTGGCGGCCGGCTGTAAAACCTAAGCCAAAACTTTGAGCAGTATGGATTGGAATATTGCCATCCCAAGCTCCCTATTTTCCATATATTATATATGGGGACAGGGCACGAAAAAGACTATATATAATATATCTACAATTTCCTTTCTGTTCGACTCGTTTGCCATTGAGGATTTAAAAGGTGTATTTCATTTACATAACCCTAAAATATATTGACAATCATTGCCAAGATTACATTCCGTATCCGTATTCATTGAAAATTTGGCTTACCTTATACTTAGCTTGGCTCCATGTTTACCGCCCGCCAATGTAAACTGAACCAGAGAGAACTCACTCAATTCCCGATTCTCAGCCATGTTGTGTACGGTGACGTTCTATTAGATGTTTTGGTGGATTTCCCAATTTTATTTTAGCAACCAACAAGACAAACAAATAAACAGAGGGTGCAAATGGATGCAAATTGGTAATTTTTTTGCATATTATGTAGACTTAAAGCTAAGTGTCGTCTTAATCAAAGACTGCTACGGCATGCAATGTGGACTGTAATTACCTACAAAGATAATTCAATTAAAATGTTTGGTGCTCGTGCAAATATAAGGGAACATTAAAACCTGTTATTAGGTTAACCATTATAAGGACTTAAGGTTTATTGTTATATATTTAATATTATTTATAAGGTGAGGATTGTTATCAGCTACGCGTTTGGCTGTTAAACTTAAATAAGCCGTGTGAATTGGCATATTTCCGTACCAAGTACCTCCGTTCATCGGTTTCTTGAAATTATCCTTAACATTTATTTTCTCAATATTCATGACTAGCACCTTACCGATTGAAGACGTTAAACCGAAATGAATGGAAGAGGAAACGTACTGCGCCACCCCCAGATATACTGGAAACATGGCAGGAAGATGAAGATCAAATAAAGGCACAAAATTCACGGACCAAACTAAAATAGAAGCCTCAGTCAAATTATCTGCCAGGTCAAGAACAAAGAGAAAGTGAAAAAGAAAACAATAATTGACCTCGCCAAAAGATAAGCACAAAGAAACAAGAACTATTAAACTTTTCACATTACAAGTCAATAAATGGATAAGCAAACGATGCCCGATGGATCAACTCAAACGCGAAAGTGGTGTTTGCTTAATGCTAATTATTATTTTTTTGTTTGCAACTAGTGACATCATAGCAGATTACAATTTATTACATACATAGTAACAATACATAGTAAATACATATAGTTCACGCCTTTCTCCCACAGGGTTAGGCAGAGATCACTTCTTTAAATTTGCTACGATCCTTACATACATCCTTCTTTCGCTTCATGTCTTTATGAATGCTCGTCGGCTCCGGGTACTCTTGACCCATATTTTAATAGACTTTTAACTTGATTATTGTCAACATATTGTCAAATTATTTTGTGGTATACGTTTTGTTCTCATAGCTGTTTACTTAATTGAGTTCATATTTTCAATAATTATATCGATTATAATGGACAAATACACATTTGTCCACAGTGTAGAACCAAACTCAATAACATAAGCTACTTACCTTGATCCATATTATACCTAATATAAGTGTGTGTAAGATTAAAAATACATACATCAATCGCACTATTTAACCCCGAAAGCAGAGGTGAAGTTACGTATCGCCAATAATGTAAGGTTCCATGTAATGCCCATGTAATGAGGGCGCATCTATTGTCATCTATGGGGAACG
Source organism: Cataclysta lemnata (assembly GCA_963931975.1). Classification (NCBI taxonomy): domain Eukaryota; kingdom Metazoa; phylum Arthropoda; class Insecta; order Lepidoptera; family Crambidae; genus Cataclysta; species Cataclysta lemnata. The sequence continues at coordinate 3,050,563 of OZ008348.1, read as the reverse complement.
TATAGGGGCAGTATATTGCTAGGTGACATATAGGAACGCTGCTGCCCTTTATTAAAAAAAAATACAATTTTATACTTGGAACTGTATCGTTTAATTTATTCAAACACTTGAAAGGGAACCCGGAACCGACGGGGATGTATGACGGACATTAATGGATTGGGTAAAGCGAAAGAAGTATGTAAGGATCGTAGCAAGTGGAAAGAAGTGATCTCTGCCTACCCCCGTGGGAGAAAGGCGTGATGTGTGTATGTACCTTTTAAATAACAGTTGATGAGGTTCTAACGCAATTAAAACATCAAAATATTTTCATACTTATGGGCAGCCTGGTCTAACTTAGGAGCGACCTCCTCAATCGGGAGTCCTTACCACTATAGGAATTTCATTTGAGCTCAGATTTTGGGCCACGATGCCAGCATCCCATATCGAATATTGAGAACACGAAGCAGAGCTAGGACAGTGTAATGTGCAGTCGTGAGCAATGAAATGGCCAGGGGGTCCAGCCAAGTGGCCAATATATTCGAACCCTTAGAATCCAATTTTTTTTTTTAATTTATTTAGGATTACAAACAATTACACACTTATGCTATACAAATGTATGAAACTTAAGTATTACAGAGAAAACGATACATCAGTTTCATACTTTTGTTTTCTATGCGTTCGAATAGATAAGCCACTGGCCAGGCCCTCTGAATAACACGCCTTCTTTTGTCAACTATACATGCATACATAAATCACACCTATATCCCCGTCGGAGTAGGCAGAGGTGAACTAACACCTATGTTTCACCAATTAGGTTAGGTCCCATGTAAATAGGTGGCGAGCCTATTGCCAATTATACATACATACATAAATCACGCCTATATCCCCGAAGGGGTAGGCAGAGGTGTACTAGCACCCACGTTTCGCCAATTATGTTAGGTCCCATGTAATAGGTGGCGAGCCTATTGCCATTTATCGGGCACAAAAGTCGCAGTATATTGCTAGGTGGTAGGTATAACAGGAACGCTGCTGCCCATTCCTCATCACTGTTTTATCCTTAGTCGCCTTGTACGACACCCACGGGAGAGATTTGGGGTGGTGACAATTGTATTCTGCTGGTGTGGTGGTGCGTGTGGTGACGGCAGCGTCACCACACGGCGTGACCAACCGTGACCAACGTGCTTCCTAATAATAATGTATGGACCTATCGACAGCACACAAGGCCCACAAGCTGTAAGTGTATATTTCAACCGAAATCGCATCCAAATAATTGTTCAACCCTGAGTCATTTCTTGGGAGTTCGAGAACTCAACTGCGGGCCTAGCACGGGGACGTGGACAAGTCTCTCTCCACCACTTGACAGTGTTTTGTCTCGGGATTTAGTGGGAGTTAGAGCGAGAGGAAAAGATTTTCTTTCCCCCGAAGGAGATGCGTGCACGTCCCGTGCTACGGGGGCTGGAGTCATTTACATACGGTTATATTTAAACTAATCAAGCGGCAAAAATTCAGACTCGTCTCAAGTGGAGCTTGCATTATTTTAATTTGGGTCACCTTGCTTTTCAACGGCACTTGTTCATCTTCTGTGGTCATAACCAAAAGTAGATGAATAGTTTGCCTTGTCACATTACTAATCTATACAATAATTTTAGTTAACTAATTATTACTGAATATATGCAGTCGTTGGTGATCCGTGCTGATCGTAGGTTTCTTTTGGAAGCCCAAGCTCTGCAAGGCTATCCATGTAAGGGAACAAATAAAAATTTGCGCCATTTATAGAATACAAATAAAATTAGTACAAAGATTTTGGTGGTTAGAAAAAGAATTTCGAAAGATTATGGATCTTGAGGCGGGAATCGAACCCGCGTCCACTGCTATCCGGGCAGGTGCCTGACCGTTCGGCCACCCAAGACACTAATTAACTTGCCGAAATTCTTCTAACCTTATACTTCACGTTGTAAGCTAACGAGTACCCTCGCAATGTAGAAATAAATTTCAAACATTCCAAAGCAGATATTTTTACAAATACCGTGCGTTCGGTTAAGCTTAGGTTTGCTTTATAAACTATTCGATTTTAATTTTAACATTAAATGAATGTTAGAAAAATTAGTACAAAGATTTTGGTGGTTAGAAAAAGAATTTTTAATTCCGCCTCAAGATCATAATTTTTCGAAATTATTTTTCTAACCACCAAAATCTTTGTACTAATTTTTCTAACATTTATATAATGTTAAAATTAAAATCGAATACAAATAAAATTTCTCAATGTCACCGTTTTTTAATTACCTTACTTAAGCAGTTTAATTTATTAGTGGAAATCGGTGGTGACAATAAAGCAATAATTATGTAAGCAGTGCTTTTAAGTTAATATAAAATAATGGTAATTAATTGATTAAACACAGATTTTTTTATAAGAAATTAATAAATAAAACATAAACTGATATTGATAACTTTAACAACATCGAGAAATGTTTATTCAGCAATCCACTATGAGTAAATCAAATAACGCCCCGTGTATCGCACAAGCGGATACAATTTAGAAATTGGATGACACATCGACGTTATATTTGCTGTTTGTATTTGAGCAATGTTATTCGGGGAAAGCAAAAGTTGTTCCGGCATGATCAGCTGCCCGACAGAACGTAAACACATTTTAATTAAAACTTTTTCTGGGCGATACTTTTTAATCCAATCTATACCGTTCTCCCATCGTTTCCCGCGAATGCTACACTGGAACTAGTCTACTATACTTCGGCGTTTTGCGTTTTTAAGTGTACTATAATTGAACGGTAATGCCCTCGCCCTCTGTTGTCTAGAATGGGTGCGTTAGGTTTACCATATGTAGATTAATAAAAAGTTGATAAAACCACTTTACCAAAGAATTTAAAACCTCATACACATCCGTTACTTTCATATTTATCATATTTTTGTGGTATGACATGATGGACCTCAAGACACAAAACATTGAAAACTGCTGTGTCTAATTGAATAGAATGTCCGGACTTTGAAACCTAGCTTTATAACAATTCTTTCTGCTCTGCTTACAACACCATTTTAACACTATTTAAGTTAGATTTATTATAACACGTCTTCTTCTTCTTCCTGCCCTGTTCCCAGTCTATCTGGGGTCGGCGCAATATGTTTCCTCTTCCATTCATATGTCAGACGCCATCAAGCCATCCACTCCCTTTTGATTCATATCATCCATCCCACCATAAAGGTGCTAGTGATGAATTAATGTATAGAAAAGAGACGGAACGGACCATGTCGAGAGACCTATAAACGGAGAGAGTGATTGGAATGACAACATTCCAATCCATACTGCTCAAGGTTTTGGCTTGGGTTTTACAGCCGGCCGCCTGCCTGACACCAACCCTCTTTGGGAATGCTGTTATTGGTGGTTTGCCCTCCACCATTCGGGTGCCCCAAGGTGCTTATTGATCTGCACCGGGCAATCTCCCTTAGTCGACTTTTACGACACCCATAGGATGAGTTGGAGCTGGCCTATTCTACGTTATTTGTTCGCTCCCAGGCCAGCATAGAAGGCTATTATAACACGTCTTCAGTGTTTAATTATTTAAATGTCTTTAATATTTGTTAATGTTAATTTATTTAATATCTTGGTAACTTTTTATGACATTCGTCTGTAGGTAATGTGCAATGGTCTTTGACATTCGCCATTAAAAACGCTGAATCAAAATCCACAATTGCATCTAAAGAATCCTTGAAATGTTCGTTAAAACGTTCACTAAAAATAGCTGCTTGTTTATACATCTGTCACACTGTCTGTCCTCGACAACGCGTCATCTAACTAATCGTCCATCGAAGATGCAGAGCCACGAACCTTTTAAAGTAACGCCAGAATTATTCGGCAGGAACGAGAATGTAAAGCCTCGTCCACAGCGCAAGCTTTGTGTGAGCTTAATGCTAATAGCCGCTCAGCCTGTTAACGTGTTTGCTGAAGCCCCGTTACGAGAGGCTTGAGCACGGAGCGCAAACGGGCCTCACATGTTCTTATTTTGCACCGTGTCGCGTTAGTCTCGCGTGGTCTTTCTGGAACAATCCCTAATTTTTCAGCAGCGATAGACAGTGCCTGGAGTTTCGCACGATCTCATTCTCTAAGATTGTCAAAAATTCTCTAAGATTATCTAAGATTCTCTAAGATTCTCTAAGATTCTCTAAGATTCTTTAAGATTCTCTAAGATTCTCTAAGATTCTCTAAGATTCTCTAAGATTCTCTAAGATTCTCTAAGATTCTCTAAGATTCCCTGAGATTCTCTAAGATTCCCTAAGCGTGATGCTTTAAGATTCTCAAAGATTGTCATGTATTTTCAAATTTCCTCACCGATCCTCGAATATTCTTAAGAGTTTTCAAAGATTCACAAAGACACTCAAAGATATCAATAAACATTGAAAGTTAATTTATGTTATAAATATGATAACATAAGAGCTTATGAAATCTTTCACTAACTCAAAACTTCATGTAGAGGGAGGAACAAAACTTGCTGAGCTTCTTGCTCGTTTTTCCTAGAATAGGACACACACATATGTTTCCAATGTTTAACGTATTTATGAGTATAATATGTTAACTTAATATATTACTTAATAGTATATGAAAAGTATTTTTTATTCCTTTTCGTATAGGTTAGTTTAAGCAATTACAGACCCACGCTAAACTACAGAACAATACAACTGACAGCGTGGCGCTGTCAAAACTCACCGTGTCGTAACATTTATACAATGTTCAAATTAAGAACAAAGAACAAAATGCTCCATGCCATCACGTTAAAAATATGAAAGCAGCTGTCGTTTTGCAACAAAGAGCTTCTTATCCGCTGTATAGAAACTCTTTTCTCATGATACTTTGATATAAAACTGGATGAACATTATTACAACATTCACAATTGGCTACGACAAAGAGGGGGAGTATTACCTTTACCTTTGCTGGGAACAAATGGCTTTCTTCCAACCCGGCATTTATGATATTTGACAAATGCGTCCTATCTCCTTCGACCGTTATTACGATGGAAATATCCAGTTATTCCGTTCGTATGTTAAAGGCAACAGCGAGTTTTGTTCGCTTTGAAGAAGAATCAATTACGGCACTATAATATTTGTAAGTCAAATTCACGGAACATCAAAAGTGCTATGCGTTAAATATTCGTTTCTAAGATGTCTTCCAAAAGCTGAAAATAACGTAGAATGTGCTGGATTCAATAAGCGGATGCCTAAAAGACAACCTAAGGGAATTTGTTCGGTGTATACTGTAACGTTGTCATTTTGTCACTTGTCAAAGTCGTCAAAGTCAAAATTGACAAACTGACTGACAGTGACAATGACTTTAGTTGTCATAATAATTTTGGGTTTGCAAAGAGGAATCGGCATAATTGGTGACTTATAAAAAAAAAAAAAAAGTTCAGACAAGAGTTGCTTGGTTTGGGTGGTTATATAACCCCCAGGTGTTATAAAAAAATTTACTTTACTTTTTCCTTGGTTTCCAGACAATAATTTTGTATTTTGGCGGGTTAGGATTTTATTTAGTATTTATTCGGCGTTTAGGTTCCGTTAGGTCTTCAGTGGTCACATTTGTTGTCTAAAATTCCCATAGGATCGATTTTTTAGAGATCGAAGAAATTGTCAATTTGTCCATGTTGTCTTGGCTGTATGATACAGAATCGTTGCCCTAGTCCGGCCTAGTAGCCTTAAAAAATGTCAGGATTCGATTGTCAAACTATACGGCCAATGACGAGCGCTTATTTTGAAATTCGGATTTCATTCCATTTTAAAATTCCTAGCTAGACGCTGTAAAATTTTGATGGTCTTCTTATCTTGGTGTAATTTTCCAAATTTTAGAAGAGTTTTATAAATATTATATCGGAGCAAGCAAGTGATTCTCCGATTAACAGCTGTTAACAAAAGGAATACATACTGTGTCACTGACGCGAAAGGGTCCTTTGGTACGAGTAAAGAGACTCCAGTTATCAATCTCTGAGAGGTCCAAAGCTGTCTTGATTGTGGACTGGACCTAGCGGGTAATCCTGTGAGGAATTGCTACTAATTGCTACCCTACAACACTTCTCTACAGTCAGGTACCTTACTAACCACCAGGCGGCTGAAGGCTCGGAGAAATAGATAGACTTCTATAGATATAGATAGATTCATTTCATTTAGATTCGTATACCCGTCCCACTCGTTATCGACCAGAACGACTCCAACCGAACCCCTTGATCTTGGTTTTATTTAATTACTGCTTATGTAAAATTAAAATTATAAATTGTGTTAAATTGAAATTATAAATTTACTGTCACCATTAGGTAGAAGGGGGAAATTATAAATTATTATTATATATACATAAGCAGGAAAAAATTCAAGTATTACAATACCAATAAGCACCTTCAGGCAGGGTGCCTGAAGGTGCTTATTGGTATACACGCCAGAAAAGTAAAACTGAACAAATCAATACGCACACACACGCACACACACACACACACACACACACACACACATCACAAATGCTCCCTATACTTATATAATATCATGTTGATATATTTATCCATAATATAAAACCCATGCTTTTGCATTTTCGAAACTAATAGAATAAAGATAAAGTTCAAAACTGAACACCTTTTAACCACCTCTGTAGACTAGTGGTTCGCCCACCGGAATTAAGACCCCGAGACGAGGTTCCGGGATCGATGCCCAGGGGAGTACAAATTTGTACTCGGTGGGTTAGTGGTAGGACTTTTTTCAAGTTCGTCTGGCTTGATTATGATCATCTTACCAAAATCTGTCGCCGTAATAACAATGTTGTGTTCCACAGCACTATTGTGTTCCAACAATTTGTGATAAGATCTGCGAGCCCCTCTGTGGTTGAGGGTTCCAGGTGAAGCTCGATTCCATCTTCGGTCCTTATCCCTCGCTTCATGTTTAGCATAAAAAAGAACAAAGAAACTTGTAAATGTGATAAGTATATGGCGCTGTCTGTACAGTCGCCTCAACAAAGGGTAATCCCTGTGTAACCTCACAAAAGAGTTTTCGTCAGTCGGTAATAGGCTATTACAATCGGTTCGCCGTTCCCAGTATTGTTTTCGCATTGGATCGTTTTTTTCGCGAACGCCAAGAAAGAAATCGAGTGAGCTCCATTATGAAGAAGTTTTCCGAGAGCACTTGTTGATCGATTTTAAAGGGCGCGCGAATCGTAAGTTCTACAGATATTTGGATAAATACATACATAAATGCAATGTGTTGACGGCAGAGTAGAATACGATTGTCACCACCCCAAATCTCTCCCGTGGGTGTCGTACAAGGCGACTAAGGATAAATCAATGATGAGGAATGGGCAGCAGCGTTCCTCTAATACCACCTAGCAATAGGAATGTACAGCGACTTTTGTGCCCGATATATGGCAAAAGGCTCGCCACCTATTACATGGGACCTAACATAATTGGCGAAACGTGGGTGCTAGTTCACCTCTGCCTACCCCTTCTGGGATATAGGCGTGATTTATGTATGTATGTATGTATTACAATGAAAAAGAAGTCGGAAATTTTCCGAAATATTATTGCCCTGATGCGAGAAACGAACCCACGTCCTGAGCAATCCGGAAAATTTTCTGATCTCTTTTTCAATGTAAACCTATTTTTTTTCTAAAAGATGCATAAAAAAACTAGGAGATCCAAGCGAATAAAATTTGTTGCCCTAGGTAAAATTATAGCATCGAGCTGAACCCTAGCAAAAGTATAAACTAGATAGGAGCACGTCGTGTGTGAAAAAGCACAGAGTCATTTCGTACTTTTTATATATTCATGAGCTGGGCAATTGAATCCCTGACAGTTTCAACATCATTTTGCATCCGTCTGACGTCGGAAGTAGAATATTTTGGACACAGTACGATTGCTTGATTTTGAACGGCGTTCTGCTAGGAAGCCTAGTGTTTTTGAGCCTGCTTATTTTAAGCCTACGAAATTAGGGAACAGAATCCAACAATTCTTTGGCATATGTTTCTTTAATGGGTTTGGGAACCTGCGTTTTATACACAGCGGAATTGGTCTATATAAAATATGCGTGCGCCTACCTATATAAGAACTATTAAGGGCTTGTAAATATTCGCGTAATAAAATCCAATCCTACATAGGGACAAAGCCAAATGAATAACAATTTATTCATTTGGCTTTGTCCCTGTGTAGGTATATTTAATAGCAACTCTTCCATTATGACTATAAAACCGAAGTGATGTCATCGGTACTAGCAGCACAGATATTTTGTCCGGGCTATATAATCATTATTTCCATTCACACTTCATCTAGCCCAAAGTAAGAATCTTACGCGCCAAAGTAACGTATATTAAAGGACGAATGAAAATTGCAGCTAATTATTTTTTTCTTGTTAAAATACATTTACGTTAAGTCGTCTGCAGAATATTCCGAGCCTAGCATCGACCTGAGCTAAATTTCATAGCCATGGCACACATGGTAAATTGACCGCACCGATCTCTGGGATTCAAATGGGCCTCGATGGATCCGTAGAGTTTCTGGCACTACTCACACTCACATAACAGACCAGCAAAGTGCGTCTACTAACACCATTTCAAAGACGCCCTACGAATCTACGAGAACTGATAATGACGTCGCGAAACCAACCCTTTTAACTAGACGGAACCATCTCTTATCTCCCCTTATGAAGCGAGCTTAGCAAAAACAAGAATCTCAACGCGCCAATATAAATGGTTAAATCCTGTCGGCATATTTGCTGACGTACACAAAATGCTCTCGGCCCTTGGATAACAGGAAATGAGATATGCATAAAAGATGACACGCGATAAATAAGAGCGAGACAACGCAGGAGTACCGAGTTATGGCCGTGCGATTCCGGCTTACGCGTCACTGACTCCGCAAAGTGGGTTTTGCTGGAAATGCCTCGCCGTCGGCCTGACTATAGCAAATGTATCAGTGTACCTGCCTATGGCATGTCTAAGATTGTCCGCCTATAGCACTTTTGTTTGTCTATTAGCATGTATATAAGTTTGTTTTTTTTATTATATAAGTTTGTCAACAAAACTTGCTGCCGCACTCAGAGACGTCAAATACCTTTAAAGAGAATTTAATGTCAAAAAAATTCATTTGAATTTACACCATAGACCCGGCAAGAATAACGACTAGTTTCGAATTGTCATTTTTTGACATTAAGTACTCATTATCGTGAATTGACGTCTCTGAGTGCGGCAGTTAGTCTTATACAAAAGTTTGAGCTAGATGACAGTGGGTGTGAGTTCAAGAAATATTTTATTAATAAGCAATAAAAACTATCAAGTGCTCTCTTATACTGTCTAAAGGCGGGTCCCAATATTTTATCAACTACAGAATACTACAGCTTAGTTGCTTAGCAACATCTGTTATTTATCGTAATTTAACAAAAAATGCCAGGCAACTAAACTTTAGTAAGCTTACTTTTAACTGTAGATAGAATATTGGGACCCGCCGAAACTCAGTATAAGATAAGATTGCCTATGTGCAGCAATTATTGTCTAATTGGGACGTAAATGTTTGTTGATCATGGTTTTTCAAACTATAGAGCACATACATGCATACATTAATCACGCCTATATCCCCGAAGGGGCAGGCAGAGGTGAACTAGCACCCACGTTTCACCAATTGTGTTAGGTCCCATGTAATAGGTGGCGAGCCTATTGCCATCTATCGGGCACATAAATTCGCAGTATATTGCTAGGTGGTATAAGAGGAATGCTGCTGCCCATTAATCATTGCTATTTTTTTACCCTTAGTCGACTTGTAACCACACCCACGGGAGAAATGGGGTTGGAGACAATTGTATTCTGCTCTGCCGGTCACCACATATTAATACTTTAGTGGTGACAGGAAGGCAGAGCAGAAGACAATGACACTACTTTCAATATCTTCTGCGGGTTTCATAAGTATTATCTATGTGATACAGTTTTAATCCATATTTTTCCGACAGTGATGCTAGCTTTTTCTGTTGCGTCGTTTATACAAACATTTTCAACCGCCCCCGTGGTTAGTGGTTCGTCCACCGGAATGAAGATCCAGAGGTCCCGGGTTCGATCCCCAGGGGGGGACAACTTTGTGCTCGGTTTGGTTGGTGGTAAGACTTCTTTGAAGTCCGCCTGGCTAGCCAACGCCATCTTATCAAAATCTGTCGCAATAATAATAATGTTAACTGCATTTTTGTGTTCCGACAATGTGTGATAAGACAGCCAGCCCCTCTGTGATTCCAGGTGAAGCTCGATTCCATCTTTAGTCCTTATCATCACTAACCATCAGGTGAGATGAAGGGCTATAGCTTCCCTGTATAACATAAAAAAAACAAAACCTCTTCTTTTCCTTATCATGTTGATTTCGCAAGCGTGTCTGAAAACTAACGTCTGGCTGTCTGACTCGCCCAATAAATTTCGACTGGAGTCGTTTTCATGAATAAAATATCTAGCAGAACTGAAAATTTCGCCATTAGCACCATGCGATGTTTGAAATATGATCCATTTTAAAATATCTCACGCTGCAAAGTTCATAATACGATCAATTTTAAAATATTGAATTAATAAAACCCACCCAACTACCAATTGGTAATATTTTATATCGCAATCTGCAGGATTGTTAGCCCGCGGTCCTACAACTACACTGAGGGATTGCGCCTATAAAACTTTTACTGCGTACCAGATGATGCCGCGAGCAATTTACATAGCCAGAAAACTTAGGAAACTGCCGCGAATAGGGCAAAAGCGTTGGCTACAATTTTTTCTTGCTAGGTTCACTGGGTTGGGTTCCATCAGTGATAGGACATTTAACTAATAACTCCAACCGAATTGACTGACAGATTTTAATTATGATTTTGGTGGAAAAAATATAAGGTAAGGTAGCCTAAAACCGGTATATTGCCTAAAGCCTAAAGGTATTCTCGTGTGTAAAACTATTTGCTAATATATATTTTAATATGCTAGACAGGGAAGCTCTTGCCATTCATCTCACATGATGGTAAGTGATGATGATAAGGGAATCGAGCTTCACCAGCGGAACCCTCAACCACAGAGGGGCTGGCTATCTTATCACGATTGTCGGAACACAATAATGCAGTTAATATTATTATTAAGGCGACATATTTTGATAAGATGGTGGTAGCTAGCCAGGTGGACTTAAAAAAGGCTTACTTACGTAATTAATTAATTAATAGTTAATGAGTGTCTTGGGTGGCCGAGCGGTCAGGCACCTGCCCGAATAGCAGCGGACGCGGGTTTGATTCCCGCCTCAAGATCATAATTTTTCGAAATTCTTTTTCTAACCACCAAAATCTTTGTATTAATTTTTCTAACATTTATATAATGTTAAAATTAAAATCGAATAGTTTATAAAGCAAACCCAAGCTTAACCGAACGCACGGTATTTGTAAAAATATCTGCTTTGGAATGTTTGAAATTTATTTCTACATTGCGAGGGTACCCGTTGGCTTACAACGTGAAGTGTAAAGGTTACAAGAATTTTGGCAAGTTAATTAGTGTCTTGGGTGGCCGAGCGGTCAGGCACCTGCCCGGATAGCAGCGGACGCGGGTTCGATTCCCGCCTCAAGATAATAATTTTTCGAAATTCTTTTTCTAACCACCAAAATCTTTGTATATGCATTTTCGTAAGTACTGAAGGTCGACTTATCGACTTTAGCTGCAACCATTACACTGAACTGGCTTCAATCGATTCTCCTGTCAAATGCGATAGCTTTTGTTTAATGTCATGGCTTCAAACGAGTGAAGCAAAAGCTCTTGTGTTACATTTCATTGTTTCTTTGATCACACTGCACAATCTGTGAGCACTACGGCTTAATAGGATAAAATTTGTAATTTAGATTTGTATGTGTGTATGTGTTCACCCTACGACTTAATATAAGTGTGAGTATAACTTAAATATATCTTAGGAGGGAAATGCGTGATTTATGTGCCGTGCGTAGTATTACTTAAAAAAGGTTCCAAATGTGAGAGAGTTGGTCTTGTTTGATGCGTTAATTGCCTTCCGCTGCAACCATCAAGCCATTCCAGTGTATTTGTCGCAGCAAACTAGCTTAATTAGCCATTCAATCAATAGCCCAGCCTAAATCTATAATAGCACAAGTAACTTCGTTGGTTCATAAACTAACCTAACTTAACTAACCTAGTAACCCATGTCACATAACCCATGTAATTAGTAAGATTTTTGCCTGGCTGATGGATCATAATGTGGCTGCGAATCAATCAGGCCGCTAGTTCAACGCCGCTGTTTAGTAAAGAGGCTAGGCTGTTGATTGAACGGCCTATTAGGCTGGTTGGCTGCGACATACTCACTGAAATGACTTCAATCAACTCCTGTCAAATGCGATATGTTTAAAGTCAAGCAAACGACTGGCCCAAAAGCTCTTGTGTTTCATATTATTGTTTCTTTGATCAGATTGCACAATCTCAGGGCACTACGGCGGTACGGAGTTGATGCAGGGCAATTTGGCAGACCTACGGCGTTTGCGCTCGACTTAATTGCCGGCTATAAAAATTTTGTTTGTGTCCGAAATGGTCCTACCAGCGAACGGGGGTATAGTGTGTACAGAAAAAGATTTCTCTGCATTCAAAGAGTCTGTGTTTTGTTTCGAGGCCACCGTAAATGTAAGGCGGTGTGCGCACCAGTAACAGGCATGATGACTAATTTTGAAAAACAACGCCACGTTGTTTTTGCGTGTCTACTTTACCTAAAATAATTTATATTTTTGTAAAAAATATAATAAAAAATTTTCATAATTTGCATTATCCAAAACACATTTATTTCATAGAAAAAAACGTGTTTTGGATAATGTAAATTAGAATATCCGCCAAAACAGCAATGGCGTCTGTGTGACGTCACTATAGTTTATAACATGACAGTTTATTATAGAGTGATTTTGATTGGCAAATAAAATGTCACAAAAATAATGACGTCACACGACCAAATATGGCGGACTATTTTTGTAGGTAGGTGATAATAGGTATCAAAATATCGACCCAATAACATAGCTGACGAAATGTGGGTATACCATAAAACCTCTGCCTACATCTTCGGGGATTAATTGCAGTGATATATTATGTTTGTATTGTATTTGTTTAACTTGGGACGTTTTTATTGAACGAATGTCATTTTTGACAACTACTCGTACATTTGACACGACTGTAAAAGCAAAGCTTTTTCTATTATATTTTTTTTAAAGTTGTTGCTCGATTTAAATTACAAAGCAAGACTTTAACTTAAACCAATCTTAATTTTTTCCTTAATAGATTAATCAAATATAAACATTCTGACCAGTTTATGTTAACAAATAAAGTTTTATGTCGAACATCGGAGGGCGCATTGGTATTTTCTCAGTGATAAGTCAGTTTCATTCATTTTAACTCTATTCGTTCGAGTAGCCACTTGTCTAGGACCCCTGCAGTCGTTTAATTTTCGTTATCGAGTTCCGAACGTCTCTACACTGCATTAAGAGGTTCCTTATAGCTCCCGCTATAGCTGAAACGTGCCCGTGTGAGGAAGAGGCTTAATGCATTACGGTAAATATAATTAGATCCACGAGTGCACACTCCCCCTTATGTGCCCGCAGTGCCCGTACGGTTTTCGCGCGCTAAGCCTTGCTTTAATGAGAGACGTTTCGTTTCAAGTCTCTGCATAAGACCCAGAATTATTAGTAATGCGAAAATCGAAAACTTTCTTCGTAAATCAGACAACGTCTTAGTAATTTGACCGTGAAGTGTAAAGGTTAGAGAAATTTCGGCAAGTTAATTAACGTCTTAGTTGGCCAGGTGGTATTGGCATCTGCCCGGTTCGCAGAGGACGCGGGGTCGATCCCCGCAACAAGACAAGTTTTTGACAATTCTTCCATACGATAAAATGTGAAAGACCGACGGTTAAATTATATTTAAGTGTTCGTGAACAAGGGCCTTAGTAAAACCACTTTTTTGAATAAATATCTTCGGAGTTAGTCTACTTGTGACTTCAGTTATGCATAATGTGTTTCCGCTCCAATTTCGCCACCAGCCCACACACGTAATAAGGTGAACGGGGACAAATTGAATCACGAAACGATTGCCCCAGCCTACGGTCTTTATGCTAAAATTGCCGTAGGTCCTTCTCAAAAATGATGTGTTCAGTGTTCAATATAATATTTACTCTAGCTAGACCTATATTTATCAAGATGTTTGGAATCGTTTCAAAATTTACCTGTGCAGTTTTGATTCAGGGTTTCTAATAAGATGTTATAATTGTAGCCGAAATCAATTACTTGTGAAATATGTATCTTTGAGAACCTCGATTGTGCAGTGTCTCAATATGCTCGTCCTAAGTAATGGTCGCCAAGACCGGTCATTGCATGGGTGATCATGATGATGATGAGGTATGTTTATCGGTAATTATAGTAATGTAATTAACGCGTAAGTAATGGTAGCGATAATATCGTCAATAAAGCCGTGGGGTGAAGGCAGAGCAGAATACAATTAATCTTTTCTAAAATACAATAGCTTCAGACTAAGCGTTAGAACAGTGATGAGGAATGGACAGCAGCGTTCTTGTTATACTATAAAATATATTAATATACGTGGCTTTAGATAGAAATAGGCTATAATGACATGGGATCTAAAATAATTGTCTAAATGTGGAAATTGTGAAATTTAAACGTCATACTGGTCCAAGAAAACCTTACATTATTTTTCGTCGGTCCTATCGTTTGAAAATTGAAAGTAAAAATCGACGAAAACTCACAACTCAGTAGGCCGATACGCAGTAATCTATACAATGCACCGATATCTGGGTCGAGTGAAGAGTGAATATTAATCTTTCTTGTGTCAAGCGGAGATAGAGCCGAGGAAGCAGACAAAAAATGGCAGAACGCCGGAAGGGTTTTGGTGGGGCGTGATTGATACTGGATTTTATTCTGCTGATATTATGTTTAATCTTACATATTAAAGTTAAATTAAAGTTAAATTAAGTTAAATTAACATAGTCTTTAAGACAAATACATTACAGATGTAATATATTTGAATTGGTGAGCATTTCACAACAGCTCACGTGGCATATGCGACTGTCTCATATTGGCTAGAGAGAATGTCGTGGATCATCGTTCGCGCAGATAAGACCTTCTAATTTGATGGGTCTCGAGTTCTTCCGTGCTTCAGAAGGCACATAAAAATCGTGGGTCATTAATACACACCAATCCTACAGCGTGGTGGGTTATGGCCCATTCCATCCATTGGCCTGATTTCAGCAGTGATGATAATAATCCAATGCACTAGTTTTGTTCTCAGACACACTCAAAGGGCCTTACACCTCTGGAGGCACAAAACGGGTAACATTACCAAATGATTGAGAGATATTAAAAGGCTAATTCTGAATACGTTACCTTTAAGTAAACATCACCATTCAGCTATAAAGACGAATTATTGAATATTTTTCCAAATATGTCTTGTAATAATATGTTGATGGATGTCGTAGTAGAGTAGGACCATTGAAAAGATGGATGGATTGTATGAGGTGTGATATGAAGGTGATGGATATGGATAAGGAGATAACGAGTGACAGAAGAGAGGGGAGAAAGAGGATATACTGCACTGACCCCAAATAGGATCAGACAAGGGCAGAATGATGATGATGATTCTAAATATGTCTTCTCCTTTGTTTCAGATTAAACCGTGTAGTAGCATCTTCCAGCCATGGATCAATCTTGCACCTCGCTGACGGAGCAGGCCTATCACTCGCTACGAATACCGACCGACACCTACTTGTACAGTTGAGCCCATAACAATGGTGAAATAGTGTAAGACTGTTAAGTGATAAAATGAGCTTATAATTTTAGTTGATGTCGGGAGATAGGATGCCTTACTACGGGTACAGAGAGCGGGGTTCTGACTCGAGTGGGGCCTGCTCTGAGTCAGAAGGGGGGGATTCGGAGTCGGAGGGGGGCTTGAGCACAGAGAGCTCGGCAGGGCAGGGCCTCCCGTTCCCTGGGTTCACGCCCGTCGCCCTCCGGTATCTGACACAGGACACGAGGCCGCGGAGTTGGTGCCTCAAGCTGATCACCAATCCATATCCTTTTCAATATTAATTTAATCTTGTTACAAAGATTTTGGTGGTAATAAAAAGAATTTCGAAAAATTATGGTCTTGATGCGGGAATCTTTTTCTAACCACCAAAATCTTTCTACTAATTTTTCTAACATTTATATAATGTTGAAATTAAGATCGTATAGTTTAATCTTGTTACGATAGCCGGTACATAAGTTGACTATGCGCAGCGCAGAAAAACGTTTTCGGGTATTAATTACTCCTGTATGAGGTGCGACGTGTGTCTGTTACCATAGCAACGAAGGGATACCCGGTTCTGCGAGTTCAATATTTAGTTAAGACTTTACCTTCAATTACCTATACCTGCGCCGACGATCGTCATTTTTGGTTCAACTTGTGTGCCGGGAACTATTTATGGATAAACAAACATCAAGTTTATGGCACTTTTGTTTTATTTCTAACTTTCGCAAAGTGTGTTACATATTTTAAATATAATAAGGCCCGCCCTTTTATTCTGGCAAAGTAATCTAAAAAGTTAGTATATATTTTTTAGTAGTTTGACCTTTCTCACACTTTTCTATTTACCTGAACGAACTAATAATATAAGACTTTGATTCGAAATTTTAGTCTAAATACAGTCTAATGATTGCTACATATTATTATTTACAGTTAGGAAATAGTTCCCAGTATTGAACGATAGATGGCGTTGCTTTGCTGTGCCGAAATAAAGTGACATTTCGAAACAAACTTAAGTGATGATTCTAAGATGAAGATTTGTTAAATAATATCACCCATTTCAATGTATTACTTTAATGTATAGCTTTTATACTTACTCGCCAACTGTCTTCTCCAAAGCTTGATTTAATTAATTAAACGGCCGGAGCATGCATAAACAGTTGACCTGTTACCGTGAACTTAATCGTTAATGTTGTGAATTGAATTATGAGAATCCAATCTCAGAGTTAAATACTAAATTGAATCAAGCATAATATAATATGAAATAGTAAACACGTGTAAGACTATTAAACCAATCACCAGTGCAGCAAGTCTACGACATGGCGGGACAATATGGCGCCTGTCTGTGTGATGACTCATATGCCCACTTGTGGGATTTCGTATTTCACGGCATACATTTAATGATTTCCTTTGCCTTTTGAATCTGAATTATTTTATAACTAATTTGGCTGTATGATACAATTTCCTTTGAACAGTGTTTAGAGCAAAAGAAACCGACTATACCTTTTCAAAGTTTTGGTGAGTGAAGTTAAACGTAGTGTATTATATACTCTTTGAGTGAAGTATGCACCAAAGTGGACCGATAAAATCGGTTTATAATACTTGTTATAGTGAATTCATACCAAAACATTTAAAAATAACATGGAATAGTATGTTATATACATTATTTATCTACTTTACATGATTATTGGCTTATTTTCAATAAAAAGTTCCAATTTCCAAAGACACTGCTACATACAATGACACTAACACTGCCAAAGACCACTAGATGTGTTAGGTAATTTACGAGTTTCTATTTTTCGACTTAGGTTTATATATTTCGGAACGTAGGAATTTCGCAAACACCCGAATATTCACTAAATAAGAACTAGATACACAAATAAGCAATGCAAACCAATGAAACTGAACACCAATAGTAATGGAATCAAATCTACTAATAGTAGTGTAAATGTGTTTATTTTACTGTCGTCAGTCTTGCTCCGAATCCTGAGTCTTAGATGAAACCAACGAATCCTAACTTATGTTAGGATTTTTTTGTAGTTAGAGAGTTCCGTGGTACAAGTTGAGCTCACCATTGTTCATCGAAAAACGTGACCCGTTTAACGCTAACCAATTTTATTTTCTCGCTATCAAATTTTATTTTAATACCAGATTACGCTGTTAAATATTGGGGTTTAAGTATCAAATTGCCGTTTTGTACGGAGAATTTAGCGAAAATTCAGTTTTCCATACAAACATATTTGCGATTTATTAAGGAACCACAAATCTAAATTTTATATAATTTTGTGAGTATATTAAGACAACATTAAGCTATAGGATACCTAGGATACCTAGAGATTTTTTTTTATAACGGAGACGGACTGGTGTCTGTGTCCGTGGATCTAAGTTGTATTTAGGACGGGCTGTTTTTGAAGATTTTTTGGTAGTAAAAGAAATAAAAATAAGAAAAAATTTTTATACATAAATTTAATTCCTTGAAATGAAGTTTAAAATAAAAAAGAATAATGGACATAACTATTGTTTTAAAGGAATTATACACTACGACTAAATAATGAGGGAACATCGGCATTTTCATACTTTAACCTCTATTAAAAAAGGTATTTGGTCTGCACCAGGCTCTCAATAGACCAGACCAAGCCAACGGGGAAATTAAGGGTTTTATCAAGTTGCTAATGAAGTAAACAAATTAAATCATCCATATAAGACTCCTTAAGCCATTAGACTGTATTTTTCCCCAATGTTCAGTTACCTTCAAACAGTAATCTGTTTGAAGATACCTGCAGCTATACCTACGTATTTAGACAAGACTTGGTTTTGTCAACAGAACTCCAAATTTTAAACTAATCTATATTACATTTGCCACGTAGACATCTAAATGTACCACGGGCGCACAGTACATTATGCTAAAAGCAATGGTTGATAATATAGACTAAGCCTCAACCTGATTGAGTATTTCGTCATCTCGGCTTACTGTAGTAATCTATTAGGTTAAGAGGATTTGAACTTGCTGTATTATCAAGGTCATTTGGACCAATTTACAATTGAACTTTGCTATCCAAAAAGGGTCGGACGGCATCTTAATTAGTTTTTGCTCTTCATAAAATATCTTTCAAATTTTATGGATCTGATAGAACTTTTGGTTCTAGATAATTTAATTATCGAAGGATTTCTTCAGTTTTACATTATTCTGATATTTATTAAAGTTGATTGGATAGAAATAAATGAACTTTATTGAATTGATAAATAAGATTAATGTGGGTGTAAAATATTGAGTGCCTGAAATGGAACGGTGCGTTACTTAATTGGTAAAAGTTACTGGAAATAACTTAATTAAAGGATCTTTTGTAACTTCACCAGTTCATGAATAGTTCTTAAAATGCGGAAAGTATGTAGGCAGAAGAATTCTTCAAATACCGGGAGTCACTGTATCCAAAGCTAGATGAGGGTATGTTCATGCTCCAATTTTCAAACCGAGTTCTGAAAACGTTAGAATGACTGTAGTGCCGAATTTCGAAGTTGAAATTGCTTTGCACTGCTGGGCTAAACTGCTAAAATGCTATGCGACACACTTTACTGTGACAACATGTCTCATTGATTTATTTATTTCAATGTACACATACATACATAATTCACGTCTATATCCCTGAAGGGTGAAGGAGGTGAACTAGCACCCAAGTTTCGCCCATTATGTTAGGTCCCATGTAAGGTGAGCGCCTAGGCCTATTGCCATTTATCAGGCACAAAAGTCACAGTACTTTGCTAGGTGGTATAAGAGGAACGCTGCTCCCCATTCCTCATCACTGATTTATCCTTAGTCGCCTTGTACGACAATCACGGGAGAGATTTGGGGTGGTAACAATTGTATTCTACTCTCCGTCACCACACGGCACCTTTCAATGTCTCTATTAATATTAGCCATGTTTAACACTATTCCGCCATCTTGCCAGTCGGTACAATTTTGTTAATCATAGAATTAATTAATCATTTGTGTCTCTCATTTCTCTGTGTAGGTATAATTATTGATCTTCATCCCAAGGGCCAGTTGAGTTTTGATATTTGAGTGACTTTGAGGCTTCTTACGAGACCCTTGACAGAGAAGAACAATATTATACATATAAACATTTTCACCAATCTCCATAATCATCATCGTCATCACTCCTTTTAATGTCCCCCCAATAATGTAGGGAGATTGGACCATAATCCACCACGCTGGCCCGTGCGGGTTGGTTCAATATTCCAAGCAGCAGCATAATAATATGTCAACATCTTCACGTTCATTCATTCAAAACTAGGCTCTGATTGTAAGACGTGTATTCTGCGAACTACACCAGTACCAGTAAGTTTGTTAAGTTCGAAAGTTTCAGTAGGGGAGACCAACCCAACAAGTTATTCGAATTTCCCTATCGGGGTTCAAAGGCACAATGAGCAGTTGGCTGCTGCCCAAACAACGATTGAGCATCTACTGCGGGCAATAATGTTAAGTATTGTGCTGGCCTCCTATATCTGGTAGTTTGCATAACTTTTGTGTGAATCAATAGTTTTCTCTTCAATACTTTTTGAAAGGTGACTCTTTCAGAAATCAAAGTTCTGAATCAGATTTTTGATTATTTGCATATCATATTAATCAAAGGTCTTAAAAATTTAACGCAGTAGCAAATCGAAATATAGTTACCTTAATAAAATTAATAAATTCTATTTTATAATTAATAAGTTTTTCCATTGATATAGGTATACTGAATACCTTCGGGCAATCTCCTTTAGTTGATTTTTACGACACCCCGGGGTGAGTTGGGGCTGGCACATTTTACGTTATTTTATCGTGCCATTGATTTTATGGCATCCATATATCGTAATTAAACTTCTATTAGAAAAATGTTATCAAAGAACTCTGCCTTTATACTATATACCTACTAAATGCCCATCTCTTCAACATTTTAGCACGGTAATACCATCTTTATTCTAGGCTGTTTATGTAACCATTTTCACTTCGTCCATTCCAGTCAACCCACTCACTCATCTGCGCCACACGTAATTATATTAATTCATTCATTCCAGCCGCTCAGGGCTCTCATTCGGCTAAAGTTCCGTGAAGCTACACAAAGGTTTAAATGTTTCAAACAAGTTTGTGCGAACGAGAGCGGTCGTATCATTACAGTCGACAAAATAATGATAACACAATTTTCGTGTTCCAACTTGTACAGTTGGAACACGAAAATTGACCTAATTTATTCAGTGCCGTACAAAATGGGAGTCGGCTTGACGTTACTGAATGGGCTAACGGTTCGCAACTAAAACTAAACTCTGGCTACACAGCATAGAGCTTAGAATGCACTATTCGCCGCTCAAGTTTGTTGGCAATTTCATGAATATTATTTTACAAATTACATGTCATAGTCTCGTTTTGTCACTCTCGCTGAATGAGTCATATTCTTCCGTACACATTAACTTGATAACCAATACTTGGACACCCTTCTGACTAAAAACCACTATTAAAAAGAGTGACAATTACTCAAAATAAACCAGACTTTCGTTCTAGTAAAGAAATTGTCAGCCCTTCACAGTTATGTCGACATTTCATGAAATGCCGTTTTCGAAGGTCTTTCAGTGACATTTACGCTACGTCTGTGAAGAAGCAGAATTTTCTAATACCAAGTAACAGTGCCTCAACCATAATAATACATAGTTATGGCAGTAAATCGTGATAACTATCCACACACGCCTTGATCCCATAACGTGTCCGAAATGAAACCAATATTGCGTACATTCCTGTTGAAATTCCTGTACCATGAACACAGGTTCAATGTCAAACAGTAACGAATGTAATATTGCAATCGCCTCCAGTATAAATATATTTCGTGTTGGACCCAAGCCAATAGCTTTGTTTATTTATTATGGACAATTTTATAGAGCGGGCAGATGTGTAAAAATAATGTAACCCGGCCATAAATCAGTTTTAGTAAATTCTGATGTATAATTCAATTGTTGTTGCTGGCAGTGAGTGAATTTATGCGGTGAGTAATTAAATGCGATTAGGACCGGATGTAAAACTGAAATAGTTTTGCCGTGAGTAATTAATTGTTCGATTTATGAATGAGGTATGATTTTGTTGTGCTACATGAGTTTGAGAATAGCTAGTCGAATGAGAAGACTGGGTAAGGCATAATGAAACAATCATTGAAACTTTGATTATAAGAAAAATATCTACCTAAGTACCTTTGCCGAGGATAAAGCTCATAATGAATAAAGAAAAATGTGATCTTTTGTCCATTTCTGCCTACATACTTTCATAGCCGAATTCCGGTATTAATGAAGAGGGGACCACAGAACAATTTTTGGTATCTTTGATGCTTAATCCTACTCGAAATAGTCAAGGCAGAAATATTCTGGAGTCCAGATAAAGTGAGACATACTTTTGACAACAATAAAATTGACGAATTGTATGTATGTATTAGAAAGGTATGTAAAAATCTCAACTAGACCTAACAAGTATGATTGTCGTTATCGAAATGGAATTACGCTGCGACCCTAATCCAAATTAATACATGAGATTTTGGTGGTTAGAAAAAGAACCACCAAAATTTTTGTAATAATTTTTCTAACATTTATTAATGTTGAAAATAAAATCGAATAGTTGATACATGAGAGTCTGTTATTAAAACAACTTCCTGAAAACTCAAGGTCCTAAACAAGACGGATTGTGGCAAAACCGAACAACCATGCTTTTTGAAGATAGATATAAAGTTTTAAGTCTATTTTCTTTCAATTTGATTTCGCCAAAATTATCTGTAGACCAAATACACTTTACACCATATAAACCTAACTGCCGCACTCAGAGACGTCAATTAACTTTAATGACTATTTAATGTCAAAAATTTTCATTCAAATCTAGACCATAGACCCGGCAAGAATAGCGACTAGTTTTGAATTGTCATTTTTTGACGTTATGTACTGATTTACGTTATTTGACGTCTCTGAGTGCGGCAGTTAGTGTACCAACATTTCACCAGATAATTAAGTCTTATGAATTTGGGAGTGAGATAATTAGACTTCTTGGTACCTTGTTTTGCTAGGTGGTGTACCAGCATACCTGCTGATGCTATTCCTATTCCGTTCGATATCTATAGTAATATTATAAAACAAACTCTGCAAATTTTTTTTTTGGTTGAACGCGCTAATCTCAGGAACTACCGACTCAAATTGAAAAATTATTTCTGTGTTAGGTAGTCAATTTATCAGGGAAGGCTATAGGCTATATAATAACCGGCATTACACCACTAGTACTTAATATAACTCTTAGTCGACATATTGCCGCGAGTGGCAATCAATTGCTAGGTGGTATACCAGGTCAGCTACTACCCATTCCTCGTTGAACTTATAACCCTTAGTCGACATATGCTGCGTGTGGTATATCGATAAAACTAAAATGATTAACGATAGCGCTAGAGCATTTCGCATTGGTTATTAAGCGACACTGACACGCTACATAGTTGCAATTTTCATTGCGGTACTCGATATGTGGCCTTCCGTGAGCAATATTGAACTTTACGACACCAATTATCTTAGGAAATGTGCCACAAACTAGCATGCACTTCCTCGGCTGTTTCGGTGTAGCTTTCTGTCCCGTTACAAAGTAATGGGAGTTCGTTTCAAAATTGAATTAGTGGGACGTTAGAGCAGGACGTCAAACTAACAATGTAGCGGACTGTTTTAAAATTTTAAGTAGATAATTTATGTAAGCACTGGTACTTTTCTATTTTATAATGCTTACGCTGCTTAAAGCGAAACTTTCCTAGATCATGGTTATTTAGTTGGCATCATTGTACATTTAAGCATAATATACACATAATAACATAATATACATTTGAGCAAAATATCGTAAACATGGCGATGATTCTACTTAGCCATCCATAAATTCGTCGTGGGTTTAGAAAAAGGAAACATAAATTGAGAGCTTTAAATACATATTAGTGCTCAGTGCCACTCATTATCATCACCATAATATGATTAAAACTATCAGATACGATCCTAAAGGACTTGTGATTTATGTTTTAGTTAGAACAACTTATCCTAAGAAGAAAATTATACCTTTAGTGAAGCTTATTCCCAAATTCGTCTGCCATAAACGTAACCATATTATTTACATTTCCAAACTCAATTTATTGATGAGGGTAGTATTCTCGGCTTTTGATGTATTAACAGGAGAGTTGAGTGAGAGATATTCACGCCGAATCTTAATGAGTACCTATATTTAAAATCAACTTTGCTATCTCGAGAACTTGAGAAAGATCATAGCAATACAAAATTGAAAATTACCTGCCCAAGAAAAGCTTCTTATCAAAAGTACAAAGGGTTCTGAACTTGATACTCTAAATGTGTCGGTATGTATATTTAAACGAACGGAAATATAAAATTATTATTTTAATGGTATTCGGTACTGCGGACAGAGCAGAATACGACTGTCACCAGCCCTATCTCTTCCTCGGGTGTCGAATAACACAATATGTTGATAAATGGATTGTAGAGTAATTAAAAAGGTAAGATTCATGTATTTTGTTATAAAAATATAAACTGAGAATTCTTTGTTAAAATGTTTATGCTAATAACTTGATTAATTTGTTATTGCTTTACAGTTAAATATCAACGGTATACAAAAAGTATAGTTTTCATTGTAGGGATGGCATTCGAACACCGTACAATAATAATTATTCGCGTTGTTTCAGTGGTTTACTCATCTCAATATAAACCAAAATTTCAAGTAAAATAATATAAAGATTTAAAAATCTTTGTACTAATTTTTCAAACATTTATATAATGTTGAAATTAAAATGTAATAGTAAAATAATTTATTTGAAATAACTTAGCAAAATAAATATTTTCTTCTAATCTACGTTACGGTTACGGTTTGGTTAGTGGTAGGACTTCTTTAAAGTCCGCCTGGCTAGCTACCACCATCTTATCAAAATCTGTGGCTATAATAGTAATGTTAATCGCATTATTGTGTTCCGATAATTGTGACAAGATAGCCAGACCCTCTGCCGTTGACAGTTCCAGGTGAAGCTCGAATTTCATCTTCGGCCCTTATCGTCACTTACCGTCAGGTGATGAAGGGCAAGAACTTCCCTGTCTAGCATAAAAAAACCCTCCTGTTTTCATCCCTCCAACTATCACTGACATGGCCACTAAGGGTCGGTTTTTTGATCCATAGTTAACTTAACCAATTGTTAAAAACTGTTACTAATTGCTAAATATAAGTCTAATACCGTAACGTAACCATTACTAACAATTTTAGTTAATAATATTACTAATGGATAAATATCAGTCTGATATTGTTACTAATTGTTAAATATCAGTGTATATCAGTATATTTAAATATAACAGTTAACTATGGATCAAAAAACCGGCCCTTAATGAGTCAAAGGCTTAAGTAATAACGTTCTCCTGTTCTACGTCACAGCTAGGTTTATGAATATCCTTGTCCCTTAAAACAATGTTCTACGTAACAGATAGCCCCGTCCCTTAAGATAAGTGGTCAATAGCAAAGGTCCCCGAACCTCTCCAACTAAGGAGAGAGTTGTTGTCTGTATGTGCTGTATAGACTAACTGCCGCACTCAGAGACGTCAAATAACAATAATGAGTACTTAATGTCAAAAAATGACAATTCAAAACTAGCCGCTATTCTTGCCGGGTCTATGGTCTAGATTTAATTGAATTTTTGTTAACATTAGGTACTCATTAAAGTTATTTGACGTCTCTGAATGCGGCAGTAAGTCAAACAGTTCGATGATTCCAAGTCGAAAAGCTTTGTCATTCGTAATTCAATGCAATCAGTAGCGACGCCTTGTTAAATGTTGTTGCCTAATACAATTTAGAACTGTTCCTGATTTTTTTTATATTAAAAAAATCGTAATTAGAGGAAGGTGGAAGGCAGTCACAGTCAGCAAAGAAAATGGATTTACGCTTCGGAAATCTTAACACGCGATATAAATAGAGAGCTCAGTTTCATAGGTAGATATAATTAAGAAAATCTCGTGTCACAGTGTTTGTTAAAGAACTCATCCGAAACGGCTGGCCCGATTTTTATGAATGATTTTTTTGTGTATATTTCGTAGGTCCGAGAATAGGTCGTTGGATTTTTGTATACTCTTAAGGCTTCTGCACACAAAACGCAGGTCAGTAGCAGCGCTGTTTAATGCGGGCCCGCGGAAGTTGTAATACATGAAACTCTTTGAACTGCGTTACACCAAATTCTAACGCAGGCCCGCGCTCGAACTGTTCCGCGCCGCGCCGCACTACAACTGCCGGAATACAAACCAGGCGGCGCAGGGGCAGGGCTGAAGTAGCTCGAGGGTGGGCCCGCGCTTTTGTATAACTATGGCGGCCATGTTAGCATGGCTCACTGAGGCAGTGCAGCACAGCGCGTCGAAACTAACCAGTCATACTAAACGCGGTCCAGTGTTACACGAGTAAACTAGAAACAGTTGGTCCGGTGTTACAACTGTTTCTAGTTTACTCGTGGAACTAACGTTCATGCCCTGTGGTCACAGCAGAGCAGAATACAACTGTCACCAGGCTACCCTTCAATCGTTGTACGCACCTACAATGCGATAAGTGGCTCACCCCCTATTACATGGGACCTAAAATAAATAAAGTGTTAAGCACCTTAAGGGCACGGGTGATTTATGTAAATAATGTATGTATTTGCTAAAGTTTCTTAAGACTTAAACTATTAGACCACCATTAACGGTTCGGTACAGGGGCAGAGCTAAATCGGCAAGTTTGCCAAATCTCGCGAACTCACGTCCTTACTATGAATATGAATAAAGGCACGGTACACTGAATACACTCTTGAGTGGAGATGGGAAAATTCAACGCGTAATTGACGTAAGCCGATTTCAAGCGTCGTTTGTTTTATGACAATTCCACCCGTTCCCGCTAAGATGGCATATGATGAAGGCGCGGCTTGACAACTCACTTCACTTGCGGGTAGCACACGAACGGTGTGTGGGCACATGTTGCGCGGTTGGTATGATATGGTTGTAGGGCCATTAATATTACTATCAGCGTTTCATACAGGCCGTGTGGTGACGGCAGAGTAGAATACAATTGTCATCACCCCAAATCTCTCCCGTGGGCGTCGTACAAGGCGACTAAGGATAAATCAGTCATGAGGAATGGGCAGCAGCGTTCCTCTTATACCACCTAGTAATGTACTGCGACTTTTGTGCCCGATAAATGGCAATAGGCTCGCCACCTATTACATGGGACGTAACATAATTGGCGAATCGTGGGTGCTAGTTAACCTCTGCCTACCCTTCGGGGATATAGGCGTGATTGTATGTATGTATGTATGTGTTTCATACATACATATATAAATCACGCCTATATATTATATCCCCAAAGGGTTATGCAGCGGTGAATTAACACCGACGTATCGCCAATTATGTTAGGTCCAAGGTGAGCCTATTGCCATGTATCGGGCACGTATTTCGCAGTTTATTGCTGATAGCAATAGGATCGCATTCCTTATAAATTAAAAATAAACTTTTCTAGAATCTGTGTATGCTTACAGAAGGGCCGATTTCACCGCAGAATTAAACGCGATCAGTTGAAGTTGAACTCGGTTTATGCTCTAAACTTAGTTCCGCTACCAAGTTTGCATTAATCAAAACCAAGTTTTATTAAACTCAGTCTCTATGAGAGTCGGTGAAATTGACCCTAAATGACCGTTAGACTGATTAGACTCTCTCTAGTCAGTCCATTTTTTAAAATAGACAAATACGACACTAGGGTCGATTCTGACAATGTTTCTCTAAACCTAAGACTAATTTGACAACAGTGTTTCTCTTTCATTCTCAATACAGAATGAAGAGGAGAGACTGATATTAAATTTTGTTTTAAGTTTAGAGAATCATGTCAGAATTGACCCTACTGTATCTCCAAAATTATCACAATAATTTTGCGTATTATCGCATCGGAATAGGAAAATTTACAGTCACAAATTCTATTAATTCTCTACTGCTTCGTAGCCCGCCAATGTCAATAACGCAGCCTTACCATAATAATTGGTCTTGACAGTGATCCACCTTTGCTATGAAATTAATCTAAAGTCAAATACATACGTACACAAATCACGCCTATATCCCCGAAGGGGTAGGCAGAGGTGAACTAACATAATTGGCGAAACGTGGGTGCCCACGTTTCGCCAATTAAGTTAGGTCCCATGTAATAGGTGGCGAGCCTATTACCATTTATCGGGCACAAAAGTCGCAGTACTTTGCTAGGTGGTAGGTATAAGAGGAATGCTGCTGCCCATTCCTCATCACTGATTTATCCTTAGTCGCCTTCTACGACACCCACGGGAGAGTTTTGGGGTGGTGACAATTGTATTCTACTCTGCCATCACCACGCGGCCATGCCGTCACCACGCGGCCAACACAACAGTCACAAATTCTATTAATTCTCTCCTGCTTCGTAGCCCGCCAATGTCAATAACGCAGCCTTACCATAATAATTGGTCTTGACAGTGATCCACCTTTGCTATGAAATTAATCTAAAGTCAAATACATACATACACAAATCACGCCTATATCCCCGAAGGGGTAGGCAGAGGTGAACTAGCACCCACGTTTCGCCAATTATGTTAGGTCCCATGTAATAGGTGGCGAGCCTATTGCCATTTATCGGGCACATAAGTCGCAGTACATTGCTAGGTGGTATAAGAGGAATGCTGCTGCCCATTCCTCATCACTGATTTATCCTTAGTCGCCTGTTACGACACCCACTGGAGAGATTTGGCGTGATGACAATTGTATTCTACTCTACCGTCACCACAAGGCAAATACGGAGTAAGCAATGCGAAGCTGTTTCAGACTTTTACTGACTTCTGTCTGTACACCATTACGTTGATAAATTAAACATTTTTTAGTAATCTATTGAAATAAAATCCTTTATAACCCTATGTGTTTCACATTTCTAATTAGTTTGAGACAAGATTCAAAAGTAATTATTATTTTAATTTAAACATTTTAAAAATATTCGATAAATGAGTACAAAGACAATTATTGTGGACAGAAAAAGTTAGAAAAATTAAATTAAGAGCATCAGGATTTTTATTTTCAATCAGTACCTTCAATACTTCAACCTTCAACTTCTTCTTCTACTTCAACCACCTTCAAGTGGAAAGAGTACACATAAAATAATAATGTTATAACTCATCCAATCTCGTTAATGCTCGTCGTTTTGAATAGTCTTGACCTGGGGGCCTACCGCCTAACTCGATCGCTGATGATAGCTATATTGCAATGCACTGCTTACGGCTATAGCAGCCATCCTGATTTTTTAGGCGACACGGATTTTGTGCCAAATTGATACAAAATCATTCGGTTATCATTCGTTCAAAGCTATCGCTAATAGTTTAGGTACATTTACTGCGAAATGACAGCATGACGTCATAAACTATAGCTTTTGCTTTAGCAATCGAGTTAGGCGGTAGGCCCCCTGACCTTTTTAATGGGCTTTGGATTTGATTAATATTCCTCTAGACTTGCCCCGTTCAATTTCTCTATCCACTGCCATAATCCTATTTTCACTGATTTAATGAGGTGGCTAAAGCGAAAGAACTGAATTCATAGTAATTAATAGACCCAGAGAGTGTATAAGGATCGTAACGAATATAAAAAGTGATCTGTATTTGTTTGCTAGAAGGAAACTTGGAAAATTCCTTGTTAATATGAAAAATCGATTTATTATTTTCTAATTTAATCGTAAAAATGTGTACAAGATTTCATAAGACTTTTCTGTTGTGTAAGGAGCCCGATAGCGTAGTGGCTTGGCGTGCTCGGCCTGCGATTGCGTAAACCAAGAAATGTTCGTTAAGGCCAGTCATTGGGTGGGTGCGTCTCCGTGCTTTGAAAGGCACGTTAAGCTAGCTGCATCTGCAGTCGTTAATATCTCATACCCAACAACCCGCACTGGCCAGCGTGGTGGGTTAAGGCCCACTCTTCCTATATTCTTCCATCCATAGGCAAGGCTTGTGCCCCAGCAGAGGGGACATTAAAGGACTTTCCTGATAGCCCCATAAACCTAGAAAGCTTCCGTTCTCAGTAAGAATTCCCAGAACAGCATGTCCTCCATCGACTTGTATCACGTCAACCCAATCCATCAATTCGGGGAAACGTGGAAGCTTTCTCCGCAGACATCCTTGATCTATTTTTGACAATCCCCTTTTGTTCCCTTCGTGTGTATCATGTCGTTCCCGTATAAATGTCTTTATTTGGTAATGAAGATCGGCTTTTTTTTTGTTTTAGGGCTGATTTTATTAAAATGTCGCATGCGATCAAAACACAAGACAGAATAACAGTAAATATTAATTAAAATAAAATGTGTTTAGACATAGAAAAATAATAAAAAGTTGTAATATATGTAAAATCATATCGGTTTGAAAATGATGAGTGGACTGTTTATTTTGTTGGTGCGACTGTACTTACTTACACTTACTGTCCTCGTCATCAGAGCTCATCCAACTAGATATCGGCACTTACAACGCAGAGGAATCACCTAGATAGTCCTAGATAATCTATATAAACATCCATCACACCGGAAAAGTGCTAGTTATGGATGTGACACACAAGTGATGGAAAGGAACATGTCGAGAGACCTATGAACGATGAGCTTACTAAAAAAACACGAGCTACGATGTGCATTTCGCTAAGTGCCCGAAAACTCATTTTATATGTGCCATCTCGAATAACCCGTCCTCTGAAAGCCGTCGAAAAATAAAATTAAAAAAGTTTCCTCACAGAAACGGTTTTATGCGAAGTGAATACTCGTATAATGATCCGCACAATTGAAAAAAGATTCCTCATTTAATGTAGGGACGTGTCCCGTCAAAAAAGGCACCAAATTGCTAACTCTACTTATTACAAACCGGCTTTTGTTAGATCTTTAGATATTTTCAAATGTGTAATCCGACTCTAAATATCACGAATATTTTAAGTTCAATTTCTTATTTGTTAGATTAGTCTATTACTATCTAATAGAAAATTGAATGATCGTAATGAAATATAAATAAATGTAGGTACATAATTGTCTTTCTATGCTAACTAAGAAAATAACGTAAAATGTGCTAGCTCCGACTCATTCCAGGGCGTCGTAAGCCTTGGGGCCGCCGTATGGTGGAGAGCACACCACTAACAACAGCATACCCAAAGAGGCAGGCGGCCGGCTGTAAAACTAGGGCCGAAACCTTGAGCAGTTTGGATTGGGATGTCATGCCAATCACTCTTTCCGTTCATCGATTTCTCGGCTCCATCAGTTTTCTATACATTCGTTCATCACTAGCACCATTCCGTTGTGATGGATGATATGAATCAAAAGAGAGTGGATGGCTGAAATCTGACCAACATGAATGAAAGAGGAAAAAATATGCACACACAAACTGGGAACAGGGCAGGAAGGTGATGGTGATTATGTTGCAGGATAAATCCTTTTAGATATTGAAAAAATATAATTGGTACCTACTCCTTTGAAATTTTTAAATGTTTTAGTTTATTTTTAGTTCCTAAATATGAATTCTGTTGGCCCGTCTTTACCTAGTAAGCATTTCGACGCTGTTTACCGAACCCAGCGCTAAAACAGAACTGCGAAACTTTCGCGTTTACAGGAAAACTGAGTGGAAAACACGAACGCTTAAGCGCAAAACAAATATTTACTCCTCACATTAGAGGCGTAGAGTTGAATTTGCTTTGTGACCGCTGCTGGCTGGAAAACGTGTAAGCACAAAGACTTTTTATGGACGAAACTCTTTGATGGAGCGAGGAAATCAAGCCTCCACTAGGAGGAACGAGTTGTGGATTTACTAGACTAGGTATCGTTAAAATGTATTGTGCCTTACGACATTTTCTTATAATTTACTAGCTGATCTGCCAAAAGTAGTTTACCCATTCACCTAGGAGTAAAAAAAACCTACGACCTAATTTCAGACCTACCAAATATGCTCCAAAGTGTCATAAAAATCAGTCGAGCCGTTTCGGATCACAAACACGTGACACGAGATTTTTATATTATATTTTTATAAGATACTTTTTCACGACATAAAAAGAACATATTTAAAATCTATAGTATCTATACTAATATTATAAAGCTCAAGAGTTTGTTTGTTAGGTTGGTCGAACGCGCTAATCTCAGAAACTACTAAATCAAATTGAAAATAGTTATTTGTTATACGTGAGTGCAAAGTTGCTTTTTAACCGCGTGCTCAATTTTGATGACCGAGCTAGCGAAGGATTCTAAAATTGAATCACGAGCGTAGCGAGTTATTTAAAATTAGAATCCTGAGCGTTAGCGAGGGCATCAAAAGAGCACAAGGTGAAAAATCTTTGCACTCGAGTGCAACACGTAACTTTTCATCCCCCCTCAGCGAGGAAATGGCACAATGCAAAAAAATTATAATCACATTTTTAAAAGTTTTAGTCAATTCTATTTACACACTGACACTTCCTAGACCACATCCTAGACACCCAACACACACAACATCCACCCAGACACACCCACAACATCTACCCAGACGCACCCACATCATCCACCCAGACGCGCACGTGCAAAGCAAAGAAGGTTCCGAATCTGAATTTTTAACAAATTAAAAAGGGTTGTTTAATAAACAATAATTCGGCACCTTATAGGTCCAATAGGATTAATGATGTTTTTCAAAGTGGATTTTGTGCAGACTGTGCAGTGAAAGTTTTGATGCACAAGCATCCGGGTGGTGTGAAATTATGCAGAATCATTGAAAATAAATCTTGTGATGTGTTTGATGTTGAGAATTGAAGACGAGAAAATTGAAGAAGAGTGACACCCGTATTTTAATGTAAAATTAATTTCATACATTCATTCCACTCACACATTTATTCATATTAATATGAAATAAATATACTAGAGACCCTTTACCTTCCCTAAAAAAACAGGGAGAATTAAAAACAAATTAAAAAATTATGTTTTGTATTTACAAACTTAATGCTCTAAATTCAAATTTACTTTATCCTCTAGAGGATAAAAACGGCTTTTGCACTCAGATATCGAAGAGCAAAAACGCTTTTTCCGAGATGGGGGGATGAAAAATTATTTTTGTGTTGGATAGTCCATTTATCGAGGAAGGCTATAGGCTATTTAGTAACCGAGATTAACGCGAGCAAAACCGTAGGCGACCAGTATAATAATAGAACAGGTCATAATATCGCCACATTTCTCAATTTAGAATATTACATTTCATGTTGCTATCAATTCTTAATTTATAGAGATTGTAGATGTTTCAATAAAATGTTGATGCTACAAAGGGCGCCTTAATTTTTGAATATAAAAAATACAGGCAACTTATTAATATTGTATCTTATAATGTGTCAGACGCAGACATTTTCTTAGAAGTTAAATAAATCTATTTCTATTAAATTTGCTGATGTTAACTCGACTACTGTCAATTTCAATTCAATACAATATTTATTACGCAGAATTTCTAGCGTTTGAAATGAGTTTTTCTCGACTGCGAAAACCCGCCCCACGTACCCCACGAAAACGATCAGTTTTGGCTTTAACGAACATAGATTCGCAGTGCCTTCTAGTTTAGTAGCTTCCAAATTCAATTGTTTCACATCTTTTCACGTCTCGATTTCTTAATTAAAGAAAGATCCAGATGCAATTTATATGGAAACAGACGAAAATTACGCGAACAATTCCGAAATTGACATCTTAATGAAATCTGGAGTATTTCAATAATCTTCTCCTTTACAGAGGACACTTTATTGAGGTGATCTATAATAAAAGAGGCAGCGACGGACTTTGTATTGAATAAAATAGTAGATTATATACCAAGGGCGATAGAACAAAGAATGTCTAAGAGCCTCAGATCGTATATTTATCGAGCTCTTAGTCAAATATTTGCAATCAGAGGCTCTTTTTTTTATCGCCGAGGTAATTTAATAAGTCACCCCCTGACCAGGAAGTGGGATTTTCCGTACGTGTAGCGGGCGGAAAAGTCCACTTTGTGGTCAGGTGTGACATAAATGTAATTATAATAATATTTTTTAGATAATTGGACATAAAACGTGTAACGCTGTATACATTTACACATAAATTGATGCAACCTCATAGAATCTTAATTATGTTTTTCTTTGCTCAGAAATAGTCGTCTTAATACCTACTATATCCGTCTTACCCGCCGTGCACTTACTCTCCTCTCATTATATGTATTTACACAGCCACGGGACATTTTAAATGCATATCTAAAACTATGTAGCGGAACTCAGCTTTGGCATAAACCGAGTTTAACTTCAACTCATCGCGTTTAATTCTGCGGTGAAATCGGCCCTAAGCCCGCATACCGATGCCTAGTAAAGTTATTTTTGTTCTTGTTCCAATCACTATACAGAGGTCCATTCATTGTCACGATGAGACTGTGACCTTATCTTGAAAGTGGTTTTATTCCAATGAGATATTGCCCATTTTTTAAGCCATTCCAAAAAGACAAAGCAGACGACAAATTAAATACTACCCTCCCCAGTTTAAAGGAGCGAAGCTATCCAGTACTTTATTAAAAACACACTGGAATGACATGGAATAATTGGAGAAAATAATAATATTGACTTTCCGTTTCTCATTTCAACGGAATCCATTCAGAAACGTCTGTCCGTTTGTGAAGAATGAAATATTAAGGCGGCATTCACAATGATTTCAAATCCTAAACGGCTTTACAAGACTTCGGAGTGCCAAAATAACTGGAAACGGTATTTTGAATTATTTCCTTACAACTTTCTTGTTAGTGGAATGGAAACAGAATCGCGACGGAAATTACAGCATTAGGCGTTTCGATCAGGTGTTTTTGCTATTCAAATATATCTTTAAGAGTTCGTTTTTCTTGATTGTTTTGTATATCTATTCGGGGATGATTGAGGCACTGGTGATGGAAGCTCAACGCCTAAGCCTGAAATTTAAGGCAGTAAGGCAGCAATTTGATTGAGCTATTTTCACTGAGGCAGTGTCCATCGAAAGTGATCTTGAATCGGTACAACAGTTACTTTATTTGATAGCCGTAATATGTCAAAATTTGGGATAATATTAGCAATAGACGGCGCAATATACATACATACATACATACATAGTTCACGCCTATAACCCTGAAGGGGTAGGCAGAGGTGAACTAGTACCCACTCTTCGCCAATTATGCTTGGTCCCATGTAATAGGTGGCGAGCCTATTGCCATTTGCTCATTCCTCATCACTGATTTATCCTTAGGCAATATAATATGACAAAAAGTTATGTAAAAATATGTTTACTGTAAGGAAAAATTTGCCACCTGTCTGTGCTTTCCTGGCAAAGCTGAAAGTCTTAACACTTTGAGAATACCTACAAATGGAGAGATGATAATTTTTTAAGGTGTGTTAATTTAAGTGTGTGTGTGGAAAAAATGGCTCATCATAAGCATGATATTTCACTATTTACTATGCCGCCAATAACGCAATACGTGTGGCGAAATATTGGTCGGATACGATAAAAAGAAAGAATGTAGATCGATCTAGTGGGACGTGATGTTTTAGTATAAGTGGCTAGCCGATTCTCCGGAATAGTTTTGTAGTTGATTTTGCACTTTGCATAGCACATTAAGATAGAAAATCTCCACAACAAGTCTATAACAGTCCCTTAAAATTACAATAACACTAGAACAACAGAAGCATGCCACCAGTGACGCTCAAACTGAATTCACCCTTTTGTCTAGACGTCATAACTTTCAAAATCCGTTGTGGTTGTAAAAGCTGAAATTTTACCACGCTTTTCATACCATTAACGGGATGAGCAAACGATGCGCGACCGACGGTAGAAACAATGGTTGGACATGAGCGAACTGCCAGTGTGAATGCAACCCTTTGAATCGCGAGACCACATAGTACAATGAGATATTCATTTAAATCCGTGCGAGCATCGAGCACGGCGATGGCTGAGGAAAATAGTCTTTATTTTAGAGGTGGAAAGATGCGTTTTAAATTATAATTTCTGAGGGATTTTGGCGATGTTCCGCTGGCTTTTCTCTGGTTATGAGATTCCAATTAAAGCTAAGCCAGTACTCCTTGCGCTGCTTAAGCTTTCGGCTTTTGGTTTTATCTTAAGTCTAGCAGGAATCGTGAATCTAACAGGGCTGAGAGCTGGTAAATATTTCTAGCATTTGCATTACAAAAGCCGAAAATTTTGTTTTAGTACAGTCAGCATCATAAGTAGATTAACACTTTTGAACCTTGTCATAATAATTGTTTAAAAAAATATAGGCAACTATTAATGGGCATGCGCTATCGTCGGATGGAATGATAGCGGATTTAAGTAGTAATCTACATAAGTAGATTCCAGTATGCGATGCTGCCTGTACTATTCTTCCAAATTTTGGGATCTCTTTCACAGATTTGCGTCCAATGATTCCATGACTCCGTGTCAATTTAATGTAAACAAATCAGTTTGTGTTTCAAAATGGCTTTAAATTAAATTTCTTATTATCACTATTAACTTCTCAATAAGTATCCAATAAACGTAGGATACCTAGCTTTAAAATTGAAATGAGAAAGAAGCAGTGACCAGTGTTCTTTTTACTCTAGAAGCGTTAAGAGTCTTCTACTAGCACTTATCACTTCTTTGCTTCAATAACGTTACAAGTCCATTATGTTATACAAGATAACACGTTATTGAAGTAGAGGCGTTATAGTCTAACGTATATATTGATTAGAACGGAGAAAGAAATAGGATCTAGTAGACTTTTTACTCTAGAAGACTCACCGACAGTAACCCGCTGGAGTTACTCTTGAATTAGTGGGTGAGAGGGTGTATAATGACACATCCTTGTGGAAAGTTAAAGGTTATGTTATTTTTTGCCTTCGCGAGAGGTGAACCGTTGAAGGGTCGCACTCCGCCGGGATTCATTTTACAGGTCAATAGAGGAAAAAGGGTAAACTAATTTACTGCGTTCACCACAGAATTTTAAAAACGTTCCTTTTTAGGGTTCGTTAGAGTAGGAGTAAAACGGGGACCTATTACTAAGACTCAGCCGTCCGTGCCTGGATAGTTAAGACAGTTGAAATTTCAACTGTATGTAATGTAATGTACAGAAGATGTATTTATGTTGCCGTTTTAACAACAAATACTAATAAACAGAATACAATAAATATTTAAGGGGTCTCCCATACAACATACATACATAAATCACGCCTATATCCCCGAAGGGGTAGGCAGAGGGGAACTAGCACCCACGTTTCTGCAATTATGTTAGGTCCCATGTAATAGGTCGCGAGCCTATTGTCATTTATCGGGCACAAAAATCGCAGTACATTGCTATTGCTAGGTGGTCTCATACAACAGACAATCATAATTCTACAAACAAAGCATGAAAAAGCGGCACGACGTAGTTCGCCACTAGGTGGCGTTAAGTAGTTTAATCTACTTGTTATTAGGCGGTGATAAAATTTTATTGTTAAAACTTTTTATACTCTTTATTGCACTTGATAAAACATTACAGTTTTGCATAGTAACTTATCTCTAAAAAAGAGTGTACTATTTATTTTAAGAGGCTATCTATACTTTGTCACTATAGGTACATACTTTTTTAAAGATAATGCTACGGAACCTTACGCGTGCGAGTCTGACTCGCACTTGGCCGGTTTTTCACTTTTCACTCTTTTGTTTGAAGTGCGTAATGAATTTAAAAACAAAATATTGACTTTGCATTTTAGTCTTTTCGATGGTTTGACGGCTAATTCTTTTAGTCAAGTAAAATCGACGTGTGGTGACGGCAGAGCAGAATCCAATTGTCACCATACCCAATCTCTCCCGCGGGTGTCATACAAGGCGACTAAGGGTAAAGATAGCGAGGAATGGGCAGCAGCGTTCCTCTTATACTTAGCAATGTTCTGTGATTTACGTGCCCGTATTTTGAAGAATAAATGCTCTCACCTCATCCTCACCAGCACTTTTAATGTCCCCAGTTCTAAATGTCTCCAGTGTCTAAGGCAGGCGTTTCCCTGTTGATGAATGAATTTAGGGAGAATGGGCCATAACCAACCACCCTGGTCCAGTGCGGATTGATAGGTATTATCGAATCCATGTGCAGCCTGGAACAACGGCTCAACGTGCCTTCCAAAGGGCGGAGGAACTCGAGATAATATATTTTTGGTCACCCATCCAAGGTAAAGCCTTAGGTAAAATAGCTTATTTTACTCAATCGCAAGTCGAGCGCGCTAAGCCACTGCGCCATCAAGCTTGTCGTATAGATAGCTTAATAATTATTATTATAATCCGGCAATAAAGATTTTTTTTCTTTTTACTAAAGTCACTCGAATGTCAGCTTAAAGTTGAAATTATGTTCAATTACCCAGCACCGAATGTGTCAGTAACGACGGTGATTTTAAAATGTCATTTATTTCGGAGAGATCACAAAAAGTACCTCATAATTTTATAAAATTGCTGCCAAAGAGACCTTTGCTGAAAATAACTTTATATCTGTTTGAGTAATGATACTCATTTCCAAATGGAAACTTGAAGGGTAATTCATGTTTAATATCAATTAGCTTACCACAACAGTGCGCAACTAAATATGTATAATACAGTTAATGAGAAGATCACAGGCGGTGTGGATTAAGCCTAAAGGATTAGCGTCTGTTATCAACGACTTCAAGTTTATACCCTAAAATCATTGTTTTATATGGTACCCTTAATATTGTCATAGGTAGTTTTTAACGCGCCGTGTGGTGACGGCAGAGTAGAATACAATTGTAACCACCCCAATTCTCTCCCGTGGGTGTCGTACAAGGCGACTAAGGATAAGTCAATGATGAGGAATGGGCAGCAGCGTTCCTCTAATACCACCTCGCAATAGCAATGTACTGCGACTTTTGTGCCCGATATATGGCAATAGGCTCGCCACCTATTACATGGGACCTAGCATAATTGGCAAAACGTGGGTGCTGGTGCACATCTGCCTACCCCTTCGGCGTGATTTATGTATGTATGTATGTAGTTTTTAACGAGACGTGAAAAAAATTATTCGTATTGGCTTATACATTTATGCGACAACTGCTGATGCTATAACACATAATTATAAATATTAAAACATTTAATAAATAACAAAAATATATAAATTAATGACGATTACAATATTACATACATACTATAAGGGTTAATGTTGTGGTGCCGTGTTTCTCCAGTCCATTATTGAGTCATAGTGATTCTTATTTAAATAATGTATACCAAGCAAACACAAAACATTAGATATTAATTTGATACATCATTCGTGTCAAATGTTTAACTTATATCCTATAATACTACCTCGGAATACTACACGGATCGTATTTCAATAACTTGAAAAAGATCTTTTCAACGGAACTCCGAGAACATTCAAACGAGATAATATCTTGGTATTGAATACGGGACCGCAGATTGCGAGCCAGCGAGCTATTCAACAGGTACGTTATACCACCTCCCTTTGTCAAGAGACATCGCCTATCGTCCAAATGAAAAAAGGACCTTATTACGAAAGGCGGTTGGGCTGCTTTTGTAGTTGTCTGAAACCGTGAAGCGTGATGAAGTGCTAACCATTACAGAAGAGTTTTAATTCAACAAAAAACTAATATAACTTTACAAAGAAGTTCGTAAAACATTTCTTGGTCTATATTAATGGGTTAACTTAAATTTATGTTTTTGATCTCGTAAAAGTCAATCAACAGCAGTTAATAGCTATTTAAGTCTACCTATAGGTAATGGTAATTCAGTACTTTTTTAGAGACTCTCCGACGACGCCACTCCATACACTATGGGACATCTTAATTATGCAGTAATTGGACGGTGATAAGCAATAATGTGCCAACCCACAAAAACCCATATTCCGAAATTTCGACGTAGGTTGATAAAGCATCATTTATTCTACAATTTTCGAAAGTGTTCTAACTGACTTGAAACACTTTCTTTGACAAAAAAATAAAAACAATTTTTAATAAAATAGCAAATCACATCATGTTTAGAATCTTTGGGCGCCATTTTCTCAAATTGGTATTCATGTGGCTTGACACATAATTGCTTATCTACGTTCAATTAAAGATTTATAAAATCAATCACCCTTACGTATCTTATGTCCAACAGTTTTAAGTAATGTTTACCTTACACGATTCAGCCCTGCAAGAACAACCGAATTCAACGTGTTCACAACTAAGTCAATTTTTTTTTAAATTTTGTGTCGACAATATCCAATACTTTGAGTCGACAATTTTTAAAAATTGAGCCATACTTAAGCGTGCTCAAGTCGTGATTAGCGTATTAATGATCTCCAGTGCACTCGTAACTGGAGATTGCGCAGACAATCCTCGTGTCGACGCCGCGCCGCCAGCTTGCCCGTCTGGAGTACTCAGCTCTGCGCTTTTGTTTGTAAGACCTTGACACCATTCCGCCCGGAAATCACATAAATATTTTTATGTTATACACAAATGGTGGAGGATGTTTCATTTGAGACTAATTTATCAACTTCTAATTATATATCTAGTAGTCTGATATCTATTATACGGATAGAAGTTTGATGGCGCAGTGACTTAGTGCGCCCGCCTGTCTGTTACTTAAATTAAGCAATCTTTGCTAAGGCTGGTCATTAGAAGGGTGACCAAAAACATATGATTTCGAGTTCCTCCGTGCTTCGGAATGCACGTTAAGCCGTGGAGCCTAAATCTGCAATCGTTTATATCCACCAATCCACGCTGGGCCAATGTTGCAGGTTATGGCTCATTCTTCCATCCATAGAGATGGCATGTGCCCCAGCAGTGCAGATATTAAGTTCGAATGATCATTGATATATGACCGTATTTGTGTAAATGTAACTACCATAATAAAATATCATTCTTAATTTTTTAGCAGTTAATGTTCTTGACCAAACCTAAAAATAAAACACGCTAATTCGTACACACATTTGACAGTAGACGACGCAGTTAAATTATGAATAAACAAATTAGGTACCGAAATAAAAAGGAAAACAGGCCACAAATTCTTGATTGCTCGCTCAGTGCCACCATTTTGAAAACACAGCACCAATAAAATTGAGCAATTAAGATCACAAGACTCGATTATTAACGTTCCGAAATTGCAGCGACCTTTGCTTGTACACGGTCATTGCATCGACAGTTTTGAAAACATTCGCACGTTTTATGAAAGGATGTTTACGTCTCACTTTTAGCCTTAAATTCGGTTATTATTCTGTGTTTCTTAATTTTTTGTCATACATGCATAAATTACGTCTATTTCAGGCAGGCAGACGTATATTGACACCCGAAGGCCGGTCATTGGATGGGTGACCACGGAGAAGCACAGAGGAACTGGAGAAAATATATTTTTTTATATATATTTTCTCCAGTTCCTTCGTTCTTCGGAACGTACGTTAATCCATCAGTCCCGGCTGCATCTGCAGTCGTTAATACCCACTCACCCGTAATGGGTTATGGCCCAATCTCCCTATATTCTTCCATCCATAGAGAAGGCCCGTGCCCCAGCAGTGGGGACAATAAATGGCTGGTGATAATGATGACGAGTCTCTCAATAATATTTTCTTAGAATAACTATTTAAATCTACAGGGGCGTATTCATCATTCGGAAACTACATATTTGATTTATTAGCATGTAAGCGTACCCGCTACACCACGAAGCCCCAACGACACCAATATAAATAACCGCAAAACAAAAAACTCATCTCCAAATCGTAGCGGAACGGCGGCAATAAAATGCTAAACGGCGTTTTTCACTCGCTATTCCCCGAAACGGCCCACTACACGACTTTGGACATCGGACATAGGCACATGAGCGATTTCAGACATTTTAACGGCGCTTTTATGGGCGACTGGAGCCGTCGACTCTACGTCGAGTTAGGCTAGCTACACGCTTAGGCAGCATAAGCAGGCGTAGTCGGTTCGGCAGTATTTGTCGAACAACAAAGCCGACCCGTGGCCGTACCATGAAGTATTACTGCGATCCAAACGCCGCTCTACTCGGCTTACAGTGTTGTCTCACTTTAACAATGAGTATTGAGTCGTGTTTAGAGTTGGTGGTAAGGCCCCCGAAATAATTACAGCACTTTGTAGGCTTGTGCCGATAGGGTAGTTCATTTGGGCCACCAAGTCATTCGATTCGTCAGTACTCACGATCGAAAAGCCGACCCGTAGCAACTACTACATACGTTCAGCTCCAATCGATCTTCATTCGGTCGTCGAGCGGTTTTTTCTCGAACATTCATCTACAATAAATTATATTCGATTTTACCGGCCAGCTGTGCCGATTAAAGCCTCACTCAAACTACAGCGGTCAGCGGTGGCGGGCAGTTGTAACATAAGGACACTGTTCAAACCAGCGCGCTCAACGTTTGTTCGGGTTCGTCACCGCTGCTGTTTCAGTGAGGCTTAATGCCGCGTGTGTAGCTAGCCTAATCTGCAGCCAGCATCGCCTGAGCTCCGCGCAGGGCCGAAGCTAAATGTGTCTTCTGTTCTTGACAAGTGGTACTCTGTTGGGGAAAGAATGGCCGTAAATCAGTGAGATTCATTAAATAATGGTAACCCTATGAGTGGGTTGATGAACTGCGTTGTTCAAAACAAACTTCCAAGAACGGAAAATAGAGTTTTCTTATGATAGACCCTTAGCCTTCATCTTACCTGATGGTAAGTGACGATAAGGGCTGAAGATAGAATCGAGCTTAAATTTCGATCTTTCACAGCTCTCCTTTGGAGCAGACAATCAATTTGACTGCAAATAATAAATTTTTAAAATGAATTAATTTTCGATCGTATCCGCTTTGTGCTGCGTTCCCCTGAATCAAAAACTTCCGCGGCTGAGGACTTCATTTTAAGTTTGCGTTTGTATTTGTATTGAAGCTTTTCAAAGGCTCCAAAGAGTTGAAGCGATTCATTCATTTGAAATATTCAATGAATTTTCAAAGAAAGGAAAGAGATTTTTTGTTGTTGTTCAGGGGTCTATAAATAGGGGGTCTTTCTAATAGAATACGAATGGATGAAACTGACATTTATATTCTATTCGTCGGCTCATCGGCGCGCGGCGCCCCTATATTATAAACTAGTGGTCATTTGGTTAATGTCGATTGTTATAGCCTTCCTCGATAAATGGATGGATAGGCCATTTATCACAAATATATTTTTTCAATTTAAACCAGTAGTTTCTGAGATTAGCTCGTTTAACCAACCAACCAACGAAACAAACAAACTTCAGCTTTATAATATTAGTATAGATGTGATGTATAATAGACGGCCGTGTGGTGACGGCAGAGTAGAATACAATTGTCACTACCCCAAATCTCTCCCGTGGGTGTCGTACAAGGCGACTAAGGATAAATCAGTCATGAGGAATGGGCAGCAGCGTTCCTCTTACACCACCTAGCAATGTACCTACTGCGACTTTTGTACCCGATAAATGGCAATAGGCTCGCCACCTATTACATGGGACCTATCATAACTGGCGAAACGTGGGTGCTAGTTCACCTCTGCCTATATAGGCGTGATTTATGTATGTATGTATGTTTATCCTTCTTAGGATGTGCTTGCGAAACAAATGCCTTGATATTCCTCGCATCCGGTGTCAACGCAGCTATTTACCGTCAATAGTCCAGTCAACAACGGTAAATTAATTTATCATAATGTGTCAAATTTTCTCAATCGATGTTGTGATTTACCTCAAACAAGTCCTTAGTAGTCGTAATACAGGTGTAGACCAAAAATCACACTGAGCCTTCCCGTATGGTGGAGAGCCCACCATTAACAACGGCATACCCAAAGAGGGTTGGTGTCTGGCAGGCGGCCTGCTATTGAACCGACTTTACATACATACATATATTACATACATAAATCACGCCTATGTCCCCGAAGGGATAGGCAGAGGTGAACTAGCACCCACGTTTCGCCAGTTATGTTAGGTCCCATGTAATAGGTGGCGAGCCTATTGCCATTTATCGGGCACAAAAGTCGCAGTAGGTACATAGCTAGATGGTATAAGAGGAACGCTGCTGCCCATTCCTCATCACTGATTTATCCTTAGTCGCCTTGTACGACACCCACGGGAGAGATTTGGGGTGGTGACAAATGTATTCTACTCTGCCGTCACCACACGGCTGTACATGTATACATACTTATATCACGCCTAGTTATCACCGAAGGAGTAGGCAGAGGTGTATTGTCACCCACGATTCGCCAATTATGCTAGGTCTCATGTAATGGTGGCGAGCCTATTGCCATTCCGAAGATAACTAGCATTTATTTGGGTTTTAGCATTGTTATTATTTATCACGATAGGTTGCTCAAATAAAGTTAAAGAAAAGTGACAATCCGTTTTTGGAAAACAGGCTTTCTCTTCACGGTTGAGGTTAGCGAGCTCCTCAAACAGAATGAAAAAGGAACCAATAATAGAGTAGCCAGTTATTAGATCTTTGAGATATAAATTGCTTTTAAATTTCCTTTTTAATATAGTTATCAAACGTATAAAGCGTCGAATTCGTTCGCCCTTTGTGGACTAGCCTACTTGGAAATATCCCCGGCGGGATCCTCCAAAGCCATTAAAACACCAGATGAGAAATAAATTTCATTACAAAAATCGCTATAAACCTTTTTCACTTTTCATTAATTCTTTCAGCTTCCAGGTATTCAAATAAAACAGTCCTCGAGCAGAGAAAGGTTTCAACGAAATTCCCCATTGTTTCCAATGAGTAATGGGGGAGATCCTCACGGTGAAAAAATATACAAACACCATCCTATACACCATCCGTGTATTTAAGAATAAAACAAAAAATGTTCAAACATTTGGGCATCAGCCCCTGTAACACGGGACGTGGACACATCTCCTTCGGGAGAAAGAAAATCTTTTCCTGTCGCTCTAACTCCAACTAAATCCTGAGACAAAACACT
This sequence comes from Cataclysta lemnata, assembly GCA_963931975.1. Classification (NCBI taxonomy): domain Eukaryota; kingdom Metazoa; phylum Arthropoda; class Insecta; order Lepidoptera; family Crambidae; genus Cataclysta; species Cataclysta lemnata. The sequence continues at coordinate 3,005,835 of OZ008348.1, read as the reverse complement.
GACAAGTGGTGGAGAGAGACTTGTCCACGTCGCCGTGCTAGGCCCGCAGAATGTAGGTAGGTAATTTTTTAACTCTCCCTTTGGAGTGAAGGCAAAGGTGTCCAGCCTATACAACCATTTCTATGGTTTTATTTTTGTTGAATGATACATCAAAATATAATAATATATAAAAATTGCTTGGCTCAAATTGAATGGTAACAGAGTTCATGATAGCGACTGATGTGATGGTGAAATCCACAATAAAAATCTCAAAGACAAACAGACCACAACACTTTTTGATTCCGCGTAATTGAACGTCAAAACTGATCCTTGTGCATCAAAATAGCACCACTATCACTGCATAAAGTCCCCTATGAAACAGTTTTTGAATTATGGAAACAAAAATATGACTGACACCATTGAAAGCGCGCCAAATATTCGGGTACATAGGTAAATTGCTTACCGCGCGCATTAATTAAAAGGTAGGTATACCATTCGTTCCCGGCTTCAGCGTTGTGCCGTTACTTTGTATGTAGAATTGTTATGATGTGATAAAAGCATTTACCGTGCTTTGATTGGCATCGTACATTTGAAAGCTCCATAAATTTTAACACGGCGCACAGTGTTAAACAAATGAAGCGAACGGAACCGACGATCGGATGAACATTTAAGGTCCGTTTATATCTACAGACATTGAGCGTACTAGACAAAATAATATTATTTTATATAGTGTTTACTAACGTATTTATATCTATCGTAAAGCGGCCGCACAGACGCCGACAGAAACAGGCTGTGCCCGGACAGTATTCGCTGAAATAATGTTTTGTCTGCGCAGTGCATGTCTGTACGTTTCTGTGGCTACCTGGCGGGCAATGTAGTATAGGTATCGAAGACGTGTTTATTATTTTTTTGCAATAGATAACGGAAAACTAATAGAAAAATGGTCAGAGATAACGGTGTCTATCAATATCTGATATGACACGCTTTTGGTACCCTATATGTAAATAAACAGTGTTTATGGGTGTCTGCCACGCTCAATGTCTGTAGATATAAACGGACCTTTAATATACCGGCAAATATCGTAGCCAAGAGGGCTGACTGAAAATGCAAGTCAGGCCAAATTTCGCTCTCGAATTATTCAAATACTCACTCGAACAAGACTGTTCTCCGTTTCATATTTTGTAAAGGAATCAGATTCTGAGCTGAGCTTGATTTCGTGTAAGCGGTTGAATACATTGTTCTAGCAAAGTTGTGAAAGAGAAAACAAATGTTTTGATCCCAATTCTTCATCCTTTGCCATTCACTTAGGTCAGACGTCGCAATTTTGAATTGTCTCTCTTGTGTTGAAGCCGCGACATGTCCTACTTACCTGCAACTCGAGAGGAGATAAAACATGCCCTTTGTTTCTATAAACTTTAATATCCCTCTTTATTTGTGTTGTCGTCGTATCCCGGTCCATTGTTTCGTATGAGAATGACGAAATTTGAACGTCTCTTTTTGAACTTTGTCGCTCTTTACAATTGCACGGAAGCTGCTGTATGTGTTTTGTCGAATAACGTATTTAGGTACTGGATTACGCGACAGTTACTTTCCGTTCATCGGTCTCTCGACATTTACATGACTTTTTTATCCATTCATTCATCAATAGCACCTTTCCGGTGTGATGGATGGTATGAATCAAAAGGAAGTGGATGGCTTGATGACGTCTGAACGATGCGAATGGAAGAAGAAACATTCTCGGACGTCATCAACCATCCACTCCCTTTTCACACTGGAAAAGTGCTAATGATTAATGAATGCCTCGATCAATATACAATCGAAGAATGAATGTATAGAAAAGATACGGAAAGGACCATGTCGAGGGACCGGTGAACGGTGAGAATGAATGGGAAGACAACACTGCTTAAGGTTTTGGCTCAGGTGGTTAGGTATTGGTCTAAACCGGGAAATCTCCCTTAATCGACTTTTACGACGATTTTTTAATAGTGGTGTTTATACCTTTTCAATTACGGCTTTAATAGTTATATACAAGTCGTAAAGTAAGTCATAGAATAACGTCAGTCTCGCAGACGACTAGACACGAAAGCATTATTAAATTTCCTACCAGACCAATTTCGTTGCCACTGTAGCGTCACCAGGTAATGCGATATTCACATTATATCATTTTCTATTGTGTTGGTCCTTTGTGCCCGTAATGATATTCCTCAAGTGGAGATATCAAATTACCTGCTTATTTGGTTTGCATTGGCGTATTTGATATTCAAAGGCAGACGTTGAAATAAGCCTTCACGGAGAAGCTGTAGTTGGGTAATGAATTTTGAAACGCTCGCGGAATAATCGTTTATTGTGCGAAATCGCCTAATAAGCATAATAATCAATGCTCCTCATTAATGAATTGTATTCTGCTCTGCCAACACCACACTGCTTTTTTGTTATGGGGTTCCGATACGGTCAATCAGCTTGGCGTCAAGCACGTAGATTTTAGCTTGCTTCAAGAATTTTGACCGTCTACAACGCTTGCTTGATGCTTCAGTCAAGCATTTATGAGCTTTTTTTGTTTGTCCTCAACGTCAAAACGTCAAATCAACGTGCTTGACGCTAAGCTGCTTGGCCGTCTCGGGACCCCATAAAAGTCGTATAATCCGAGTAGGTAACACGGTACAGATTATCCAATTTACGACCCAACTTCATAGACGTGCGCCCTTGCAAATTCAACATGTCTGGACAGGACAAACAACAGTGAGCAAGCAAACGTAAATATGTAATGGAGCTCCCGTTTCATTGTACAGTCACTTGTTTTGGTGTAACCGCACGGGTTCCGTCACTCTTTTCGCCGGAACAGTCTGGAACACGGCAAACCTTAATCAACCATCCGCTACGCTAATTAATGCAAGCGAAACCCGCCCGCTACCATAGACCCAAACGCAACCTCGGCCCAGAACGCCACTCAGATGCGAACTGCGACAGACGAAATAAAATTGCTGTCGCGCCGCTCAAAGGAGGGCAAAGCTTTCAATTTGTACGCTTGTTGTTCTAGTCGAAGCTAAAACAGTTTGGAGTTGTGGATAGCATTGGTTTTGAAGGCCAACCGTCACTTAAAAGCTTAGATAGTTCTACAGTTTTGTGTTGGCAGATGCATTTAGTAATCGTAAATGTTTGTCTCATAACACAGATATTCACTTCTTCTACTCACTTCTTCTACCAACACAAGCGCTTAAGCTGCTTATTGTTTTTGGAATGTATGAAATATTTATTTGTTTACATCTTATATATAATAATGATTGCTGTGCGTTTGTCTCGCTAAAACTCGAGAACCGCTGGGCCGATTTAGCTGATTTTGGTTTTGAAATGATTGTCTTGGGCCAGGCAAGGCATGAAAGGTGAGAAAATATGGAAAAATTGCGAGTAAAATAGTAAAATCAACAATTTCATTTTCCCATATAAACTGCTTTCCAGTCAAACATTTAACTTCACCATGGCAACCAAACCATAACCATGGCTCTGGGATAATTTATATGGCATAACAACTTATAAATAAAAATAAATATGGCAATTGAAATGTCGTATCTGTATATTTTCATAATCAAGACGGTCTAGGTAACCGACCCGTAATTGCTGTAAGCATTGTGCGTCCATTCTTCCCGGTATAATAGCTGGAATATCCGTTTTGGTTCCCTATTATTTAAACACCAATGAATACACCATGGCCATTGTAAGACGAAACAATTATAATTTTTCCCAGGAAAATTCCAAGGATTATTTTCTGGTATCTTTGTGTGTGGTATATTTTATCTGCTTTGAAAGATGTGGGAGATATTCGAAAGGAGGTGTCTTTTTCAATACTGTGTAGTCGCCTTTTCGAACTATTTTAATTCTACAAAGATTTTGGGATTAGAAAAAGAATTTCGAAAAATTATGATCTTGAGGCGGGAATCGAACCCGCGTCCGCTGCTATCCGGGCAGGTGCCTGACCGCTCGGCCACCCAAGACACTTATTAACTTGCCGAAATTCTTCTAACCTTTACACTTCACGTTGTAAGCCAACGGGTACCCTCGCAATGTAGAAATAAATCATAATTAAGATCATAATTTTTCGAAATTCTTTTTCTAACCCCAAAATCTTTGTACTAATTTTTCTAACATTTATATAATGTTAAAATTAAAATCGAATAGTTTATAAAGCAAACCCAAGCTTAACCGAACGCACGGTATTTGTAAAAATATCTGCTTTGGAATGTTTGAAATTTATTTCTACATTGCGAGGGTACCCGTTGGCTTACAACGTGAAGTGTAAAGGTTAGAAGAATTTCGGCAAGTTAATTAGTGTTTTCGGTGGCCGAGCGGTCAGGCACCTGCCCGGATAGCAGCGGACGCGGGTTCGATTCCCGCCTCAAGATCATAATTTTTCGAAATTCTTTTTCTAACTCCAAAATCTTTGTACTAATTTTTCTAACATTTATATAATGTTAAAATTAAAATCGAATAGTTTATTTTAATTCTATCTAAAATCTCTTTTCAACACATTTGCTCGTAAATTGACTCTTATTACAGCGTTTTCAGTTTCATAATGTAGCATATTACGCACTAGTGCTATGATATATTTTTTAATTTCAGCTAAAGTTTATGTATACATATAGAATTTGTCAATGGACATTGAATATTTTAACGATTAAATTATTTTATAGTTTAAATGACAAATTAACAATTCATTTCATTGTTTAAAAACACAAATTAACTTAACCATCTTATTGAGAAACAATACTGATGAACTTTTTAATTTGTTTTTTTTTTATTTTGCCGTCGATTCGGCTGCACAGCCGGTTTTTCTGTAATTGAAAGTCGTGATTTTTGTTTTATTACATTAATATTATGTCAGAGTGATGTTGGCTGTTAGTGTTAATTTGCCGGCAAACTCTCCCAAAATGCATTAAAACATGAAACATCCGCGTTTTAATGCGAAATACTGAAGAAAGTTAGATAACATCAGACGAGTCTGTATGGGCTGGTTTCCTTTGCCGTCCCTACTGATAAAGACAATTAAAAAAGAACAAAAATAGGAGTGTTTGGCGCGTTTCGTGGTGTCAGTCAGATTTATTTTCGATTATTCAAAAATTGTTACAAAGTGGATTTTGTGCAGGGAAAGTGGTGTTATTTTGATGCACAAGCATCCGTGTTGATGTGCAATTATGTAGAATCATTGAAAATAAGTATTGTGATGCGTTTGATGTTGTGGTAAAAACCACTGTAAAAAGTGGTTTTGTCCACCTCATCACTCACCATCATGAACTCGGTTACCATTAAATTCGCTCCAAGCACTCCCTAGATGCGTTAAAATGTGTGACACCCACGTTTTAACGTAAAATTCATTTCATTCATCATTTCACCCACTCATTATTTCATAAGACTACAGATAAAATATACACTAAAGACTTGGCTGTATGGGCTAGACCCTTTGCCTTCCCTAAAATATAGGGAGAATAAAAAAAAAAAGAACGAGAGTGTTTGGCGCGTTTCGTGGTGTCTGTCAGATTTATTTTCACTAATTCAAAAATTGTTACAGAGTGGATTTTGTGCAGTGAAAGTGGTGTTATTTTGATGCACAAGCATCCGTGTTGATGTGCAATTATGCAGAATCATCGAAAATAAGTCTCATGATGTGTTTGATGTTGTGGTGAAAACCACGTAAAAAGTGGTTTTGCTCACTTCATCAGTCACCATCATGAACTCTGTTGCCATTCAATTCGCGCCAAGCACTCCCTAGATGCGTTAAAATGTGTGACACCCATATTTTAACGTAATATTCATTTCATTCATAATTTCATCCACTCATTATTTCATAAAACTACAGATAAAATATTCACTAAAGACATGGCTGTATGGGCTAGACCCTTTGCCTTCCCTAAAATATAGGGAGAATTTAACAAAAAAAAAAAGAAAAAAAAAGAACAAAAACAAAACTTGGCGCCATTTTCCGTAAATATTTCGTAAAGTTAGTAACATTACAAGTTTGTTTTTTCCTCACAATTGTGTTGAAAAACGTCGTATGCGACTCGTATGCATTGATTTTTTCTTATCCCAACTATCATTTGTATATTTTCTTATACCTACGTCTATGTTCATACCGAATGTGATTTTGGGTTGTAAATGTTGTGATTTCCTTAACTCCTACTACACATGGTTCGAAAGAATATCAATGCTGGTAATCCTGCTCAACTGCGTCACCCTCGGCATGTATCAACCCTGCGTGGACGACCAGTGTGTGACCAACAGATGCAAAATACTACAGGTAAGAGGTCGCTTCTCTTATTTGTGATTTCTTCTTCTCCGTGGATTTTTTTATATAGACAGGTATTTGAGGAGCTCGATAGCGCAGCGACTATTCGCGCTCGACCTACGATTGCGTAAACTAAGCAAAGTTCGCCAACGCCTGTCATTGGATTGGTGACCAAAAATTTATTATCTTGAGTTCCTCCGTGTTTCAGAAGGAACGTTAAGACGATCGTCCTGTATGCAAAAGCAGTCGTTAACACCCACCAATCCGCACTAGGCCAGCATGATGGATTATGGCCCATTCTCCCTTTAATCTTCCATCCATAGGAAAGGTGTGTGTCCCGCAGTGGGGACATTAAAGGGCTAGTGATGATGATGATGATGATGAGATAGGTACCTACTTAATGTTGTGTTCCTTTTTAGTTTAACTGCGTCCAATTATACTTTACTAAAGGCTATAAGCAACGGCTTTTTCATCTAGAGCACTCTGACAAATAATGGCTTACCGACGCTCCTGTTCGAATCCCATTAATGGATTATATACAAAAAAAATCACATCGCCCCCAGTGTTATTGGGAAACTTTAATTACGAAAGGATCAGGGCAGCACTCAAGAGATTTATTTGGGCAATGCCAGGCTTACAGTGTAATCAGAGAAATAAAAAAATATCCAAATCCACATTCTTAATTATTGGTATGAAAGAAAAGATTCTGCTGATAAAATAAGTTATTGCAAATTATTATTTCGTAAACTAATCAATGTTCGCTACGGCTGATGGCAAGTGGGACCAAAATTCCCCGAAGTATTAGCGTTCATATATTTTCACAAATGGGCCATAAATCACCATGCTGAGCCAGTGCATTGGTGGTGATTGTGGTGATTGTTAGACAACTTATGCAGTTGTTTAACAATCAAAATAAAGCGAACGATGAAAATAAACGAGTGAAAAATATTGTATCATGCAGTGTAACATAGTTTCATGTATATTTACGTGGAAACAAATTAAGCCCGTATTCCCGAAAATCATTATATATATTATTATTTAGTCAATAAGCACACCACAGATTGAATATTAAAACGAACTGGTATTTAATAGCTTTCAACCTCCCATCGCATGATAAATATAGTTAAACCAGACCTCCAAAATTAAATTTATGTGTAGTAAAATTTATCTCTAATTCCCTAAGCAAATCTAATTTCTATTAACGTCGGAGGCTCATTTTAAAGCCACTTTACACACAAGTTTATTCAATTTTAATAGCAATTTCTTTATGTAACACGCCACTGTGCTACAACCTCCTTGTATTTTTAGTTAGCAGCTGGATAGATAATTATCTGTGGGCTGTTGTTACTTTTTAATTTTCCGATCTTCTTTTGTTCGTCGAATAAATATTGTGGCGCATGATGGCGGGAATTCAGAGCGAATTTTATACCAAGTTTCAATTCGGGTGTCATTTGAATTATTTTGTTTTCGTTGAATTTTCGTGTAAGATCGGTTCTGATGAATTGTTATCGAGAATCATGTGCAGTGTTTTAAGAAGGTGATAATAATTGGAAATGTAGTATGTACTATGTTTTAAGTTCTTTATTTTCCGATCGATCCATCGTCAACAGCGGTATACTTTACGAAATAAAACGATGTATGTGTATGCAAAGAGAAAGAAGTCAGAAAAATGTCGACAAATTGTCTCGATGCGGGAAATGCGGGAATGCTTTCCCACATTCTCTTCTTTCTCTTTGTCATTGTAATAATTTGTCTAACATTCAATAAAAATGTATGCATCCAAACAAAATCGGGAACATTCAGGGACGAGGTGGTGGAATATATCGACATTTTTGTAAAAATCTTCACCAAATTGTAATTACTCTTTTGATTTTAAATTGAACATTATTAAAATTTTAGAACAATTAGTACGAATAATATTGTGATTAGATTTTTTTTTTAATTATTATGAAAAGGATTAGTTAAAGCGGTTAACGGGGCATGTGTTGGCGAATGAATGAATCATCGCACGTCACTAGCGTGAAGATTTTGTGCCTACCTTAGTTTAATTCTCTGTCGACCGTTGTAATTAAAGCAGTACACACGTCTTACAAAGTTTTATCGAGTTTAATTTACCTAATTAAGCCTACCCCGCTACAGCATGTATGATGATAAGATGAATGAAACTAGAAGTAGGAGTCTGAGCAGTAATCATCAGTAATAATAATAATAATAATAATTTATTACCAAAAAAGACTCGTACATGATAAATGACAATAGCAATAAAATTACAATGGTAAGATTATAATAACATAGGTGCCTGAACTAGGATATCCTGTGTTTCAGGCGAAACTAATGCCCTGTTTTTGCAGTGTCTTGTCTAGTTATTGTGACATAAAATTATTTGAACGGTGTTCAGGAGAAAGGATTCCAACAAAACTAATGAAAACATTGGTGTCTTACGTTGTGATTCCTTTTTGTTTAACATTACATGTAACCTAGCTTAATTGGCGAAAACCGGGTGTTAATAATTCACCTCTGCCTACCCTTTTGGGGATATAGGCGTGATTTATGTATGTAATTTCTGATAAACTTAATGACCTGTTCTCCTTTTTTCTTTGCCAAACACAGGTGTTCGACGACATCATATTCGCTTTCTTCGCACTGGAGATGACGATCAAGATGGTGGCCATGGGGGTGTACGGCCACGGGACTTACCTCGCGGACTCCTGGAACCGGCTGGACTTCTTCATCGTTATGGCTGGGTGCGTAAGGTTCAATATTGTGTGTTCTATGCTATAAGATATGATGGCAACCCGCTACGGTACGAGGTGGAAAAGGTGGAAATGCTAGCTTATCCATCCCTCCAGTATGTTTAGTACGGGACGTGGACAAATTCTCTCTCCACCACTTGACAGTGTTTTGCCACGGTATTTAGTGGGAGTTAGAGCGAGGGATGAATATTTTCATTTCCCTGAGGAAATTTTCTCCACATACTGTGCTACGGGAGCAGGGGGCCCATTTAAGTGGCCAGCCTTTTCGGACGAAAGAATACAAATGTAAATTTTTGACAGCTTCTCTTACATTTCTTTTCAAACCACGATCACACAATGTGTTTTTTCTCCGTAATACGTCAGTTTCATACATTTGTATTCTGTTCGGAATAAGCCCTGTTTTTGCACAATCGCCAAGGAAAGTCAATAGATCTCTGTTTTATAACACAAGGGATCGGGTGTCACTTGTTTACGCGAATATCAATTAATATAACGTTTCATTAAAAAGTATGAAAATTTGAAATAATACAACTAAATTAACAACTAAATAATTAATATGCCAAACACCAAATTATACGCGAGTCTTATCCGTAAAAGTTGTTTTATTTCAAATGTGTAGTGCTCGTGCAAATATAAGAAAACATTATAAACTATGAAAACAGGAGTCGTTGGTGAAAACAGGCATTAGTGGAAGTATTTTTTTACTTGATCAATATTGTCTTATAACATCGCTTATTATTATGTCGACTCTGCTTTCCTTACTATTGAAAGAATGTTAGGAGAGTAGTTGACACATTGGTCTTTATTTATACTAATATTATAAAACAGAAGAGTTTGTTCGTTTATAAATTTAGCATTCAATAGCTTTCGGCGCTAGCTGTAGCAAGCGCTCTTATAAAAAAAAGGAATTACCTTTCTTAAGTAGTTGTTAAGATTTGTAATTACTAATTGAGTTCATACCAAATTCTGCGCCTTGAAAAGTTAACGTTCTATCTCATCTCCGTGGTTATTCATAAAACAGAAATTGGGCCTAGAAACATTCCGAGCTCTAATTAGTTGCCCTAACTTTGATTCGCTGTACAATTTATGTTTGCTCACCTTTGAAACCACGTAAACTTGACATTAAGAGGGGTTGTGAACTTTCGCTACAAACAGGCGTCTGGTCAATGATTTATTCGTCGTGCGCCTTCCATTTTTGTTTTTTAAATTTCATGTTGATCTGGTTAAAGTGTGGCTTACACCGGGAGACGTTGGCTAAGCCGGGTAGATCGTCATTTGTTTGTTTTGTTCGTTTTTTGTCCGAAACCAGACTGCTTTTTAAGTAGCTGGTTGAATTTGAAACTATCTTGCGGTAGGTACGCATATATTTTGCCAGCATATACAGGGCTATTTTTAAAACACGAAAAACCTTGAAGGAGTAGATGGCTAACATCATAAACAACAACGTTTGTTTTATGAGTTTTAATATAACGCAATACATGGCGCAAAATTATTTTTTTAAATTTCTATTGTACTGTTTGGACATATATACGTCTATGTTTTCATTCATAAACGAAAGGACGACGCTACGCTAGGGCCGCGCGCTGATTAATGCCGATGCAAGTAGGTGTACGTAGAGTTATTGACTTTTAGAGCGGTAAATTAAATTAGTATTTACTCTTTTATGAAAATAAATCTTACGAATCATAAAAAGTCATAGAACAAACATTGTTGCTTATGATGTTAGCTATCTACTCCTGCGAGGTTTTTCGTGTTTTAAAAATAACCATGTATACAGTATTTTATTGCACTAAAAGTAATGGACATTAATTGTTATAGTAGGTGTTATAGTTATGAACATTTACGTATTCGATCTGTTATTAGGACGCTATTAAATATTATTTATCGAAAGATCAACTTCGTGATTCATGCGCAATTTAATTCAATGCTATGTATACCCTGGGGATGAAGGTTCATGCAGCATCTAGTTCTTCCTAAAATTCTTCCATCCATACGTAAAGCTAGTGCGACATCAGTGGGGACATTGACCTGTGATGATGATGATGATGATATTGTTCACAGTGCGCTGGAATACTCGCTGAACGTGGAAAATATAAACTTGTCTGCAATCAGAACGATACGAGTGCTACGACCGCTGAGGGCCATCAACAGAATACCAAGTAAGTTGCAATTAAGATCTTAGGCACACTAACTGCCGCACTCAGAGACGTCAAATAACGTTAATGAGTACTTAACGTCAAAAAATGACAATTCAAAACTAGTCGCTATTCTTGCCGGGTCTTTGGTCTAGAAATTAAATGAAAATTTTTGACATTAAATACTCATTAAAGTTAATTGACGTCTCTGAGTGCGGCAGTAAGATCTGTAAAGGACATTTTGATTATTTTTATGCTAGACAGGGAAGCTCTTGGTCTTTTTTTCACCTGATGGTAAGTGACGATAAGAGCCGAAGAATGAATCGAGCTTCACCTGGAACCTTCAACCAACCACATAGGGGCTGGCTATATTATCACATATTATCGGAACACATTAATGCTGTTAACATTATTATTATAGCGACGGATTTTGATAAAATGGTGGTAGCTAGCCAGGCGGACTTGAAAGAAGTCCTACCACCAACCAAACCGGGGAGGAAATGTGAACCTGTAATTTGTATATTTTTAGACATATTTTTTCTGACCTCTTTTCTTTGTAATATTTTTTTTCGTAATAAAAAAATCACATAATAAATCTTTCACTCTCAAAGGCATTTTTCAATCTTTTCTTGTAACATATTGTCATGCGGGCCATGCGGCTAGAGCCATTATGTTCTATCAATAAATCTGTGTTCAATGGGGACATTGTTGAGAGATATTTCACTCACAATTCTACTCTGCTACAAACACGAATTGCGGTCTAACCCAAATAAATTTGATTTAGAATGAATAATAAATATTGACATTTTAGTATTCGATAGAATTGTACCGAAAAAATTACTGTTCAATTTTTATTCATTGTTGATTATGTCATTGTACAAATAACAGGTCAGATTACCACTTACTCAAAATTTGCCAATCGATTTTCATTTAAAAATGTATGTCGAAATCTTTTAAAAGAAATTTAACAGTTTGTATGATGTAGGCTGGTGTGACATCGATGATACATGATTGTATGTGTTCTTTGCAAAATTTCATAATCGAAAATTTTTAGTGCCAATCTGTTTGCTGGGCGAAAACATGTATTTGTTATTGTCCTTATTATATTACTTAATAATATTTCATACGGTTGTGGTCCTGTGAAATATTCTTTAAATCTTATGTATAATAGAATAACAATTTCTATTGTCCATTGCGTCTTGACCAGTAATTACAGGAGTACACGAACTTTATAATTAAAACACGTGAATGCTTAATGTAGTAAGTAATAAAAGATTCTAATGTCTTTTTGATTCTATTGTTCTATTTGAACAACACATTATTCCACAGCACAAAGCTGCGGTTAATTGCTCCGACGCTATTCGGAAAACACGAACTTAAGTAGTTAGGAACCAAGTAATGCCTAAGTCAAGTCCACCCTTTGTACAATCAGCAACATAGGAGGTTATAATACTCGGCGCATAAGTGACATATCCGCAGCGCAAAAAAACGTTTTCAGTTTTTAATTGAGGTTCTGCAGATGGATAGATAGAAGAATCTATCTATACTGGGTGTAATCCGTTTATATGGGGGAGTATTTATTTTTATGGCAATAGGCTCGCCACCTATTACATGGGACCTAGCTAAACTGGTGACAAGTGGGTGTTAATTCACCTCTGCCTACCCCTTAGGGGATATAGGCGTGATTTTTGTATGTATGTATGCATGTATTTATTTTTTCTGACATTTAGATTTTGGTTTTACATTTAGATTCGAAAGTTGTTCAGTTTGATGGCCTGAATAACCCCTTTAAATATGACTACAACTCTCTTTTACACATTTCTATCTATCAGGTTCTGTATGAGGTTCGACGTGTGCCTGTAACCATAGCAAAGTAGGGATACCTGTTTCTGCGGGTTCAAAATTTAGTTTAGACACTTTTCTTTTAATTATACCTGCGCAGACGACCGTCATGTTGGTTCAACTTATGTGCCGGGAACAATAAAATAAAAATAAAATCTTGTGAATGTGAATTGAAGAATTATCATTTTTAGCGTGGCATAAGATCCACATTTACCCAGGCCTATTTGATGTATACCTAATACAATTCGGTGCTGGAAACTTAAATGTATAAATAACGTGTTTAAATTAAACTAGCCCACTCCTAATCTTCTTAACAGATTAACTGAGAGCGAAAAGTCGGCGTTTTCGTTTAAGTTCCGCTCCGGAACACAATTCTGGAAGCACGCTACTTAATTGTTACAACCTTGAAATTTTAAGTTAAAACGAGTGCTAAGCACTGTCTGGGTAAAATTACTGAAACTGACTTAGATATTTCGAAAAGTTAACTATATACCTTTGGCAATTTGGACTCTAGAAAGATGTTCAACTTAGGATTGTATTAGAAACGAAGTTGAAATTTTAATATCTTTCCTTCCATTAAATCAAGATTTTATACAGGTTTGTATAACATTATTAATATGGCGAGAGATTTTGATAACATGGTGGTAGCTGGCCAGGCGGACTTGAAAAATGTTCTACCATCAATCAAACCGAGCACAAATTTGTAATCCCCTGGGGATCGCACCCGGGACCTCGAAATCTAATTCCGGTGGGCGATCTACTAGACCACGGAGGCGGTAGAAATATTATAATTATAGTACAGTCGCTGTAATAGTGCCAATTTAGTATTCTAGTAAGCATCTGCCTTTATATTCAGCTTTCCCCGCTTTCTACATACATACATAAATCACGCCTATATCCCCGAAGGGGTAGGCAGAGGTGAACTAGCACCCACGTTTCGCCAATAATGTTAGGTCCCATGTAATAGGGGGCGAACCTATTGCCATTTATCGGGCACTATTGGTAGGTGGTATAAGAGGAACGCTGCTGCCCATTCCTCATCATTGATTTAATCCTTAGTCGCCTTGTACGACACCCACGGGAGAGATTTGGGGTGGTGACAATTGTATTCTACTCTGCCGTCACCACGCGGCAACCCCCGCTTTCTCCTTTAGTCAAAGCCAGTTCATTGAAAACTGGATTCAGTTCTGCAGTGATGACACTGTACAACGTAGTAATTAATATACAAAAATTATCTTATTAGTCTCATTACATAATTATCATTATAATTATGCCGAGTGATGCCGCCAGAGCAGAATACAGTTGTCACCACACCCATCTCTCCTGTGCGTGTCATACCAAGGCGACTAAGGGTAAAGGCAAAGGATGAGTAATGGGCAGCAGCATTCCTCTCAAACCACCTTGCAATATATTGCGATTTATGTGCCCGATATATGGCAATATGCTCGCCACCTATTACACGGGACCTAACTTATTTGGCGAAGAATGCGTGTTGACACACCTCTCCCTACGTATAAACGTAATTTCTGTATGTAGGTAATAATTAGGACCACATTTTATTTAATTTTGTAACGTTCCCCTAAACTCGAATAACAGGCCTCCTTTTTCGCTCAAGCTCCTAATGGCCTCACTAATGTTCAGTTCAACCACAAAAACTATGTCTGTCTTTCAGTCTGTATTTCGTAGACGTTTCGGCACCAGTTTTATTTAACTAACACTTTGTGGGGGAATATACCAAAAAGATTTATAGATCCTGTAATAGGACAGACCACTGTGCAATAGAAATACTTTTTCTTTTATTCTATTCAGAGAAGCAGAAAACTAACGGGTTTGTTACAAAAATCCGTGTTTGAAACGTGTTTTGGCTAAGAACGAAGTGTTCAAATCTGATGTTGTCACATTTAAGCACTTCTTACCCAAAACTTAATTACTTTTTTTGTAACAACAAAGTAATTGTTTTGTTGTCCCTTTAACATGTATAGGTAATTATTTAAATTGCATTAATTTATACATAGCTGATCCCACAAACGTTGTTTTACCCTTATTGCCTAACTAAATGCAGCTCGCATTTGAATAAAAAATATCCTACGACTCAGACCTACCAAATATACACAAAAAAAATCATAAAAATCGGCCAAGGTCTTTCGCAGGGGTTCAATAACAAACTTTTGTCACAGTGACAAGAGAAACTCAAATAAATACGCAGATTTAAATATTTTTTTAATAAGAATCATTTCATGACGTTATACGTTAATAATCCTTCCTTTAACAATATAATATGACGAGTACAAACACGTATAAAATTCTTATAGGTTTAACGGTGTACAGTAAATATTAACAACTGCTCCCCTAAGATTCGTTTTACCTAATCATTAAAAAAATATTAAAAGGCGCAAAGTCAAGCCGTTAATATTAAAATAACAGTTACCTGAATTACAAGATAAATTATAAATAGCTCGCATTTTTTTATTTAGCTAGTTTAAACAGTCTGGTTGCTGAGAATATAGGATCTTTTATATTCTCAGCAATTTAATGTTGCAGAACCTTAAACACAAATCGTGAATTGCACACACAGTTTAAGCCTATTACGGTCGGGAATTTATATATCGGAGTTAATTGATGGATTGCTTCGGACAGCCCCTAGGGTGCGACAGGGTTCCGGGTAATGTTTTACACCTGGTTGCAAAATACACCACCCTTCTGTACATAGACACATATTTTTAATATCCAGTATAACCTGATTAAGATTAAATAGTTCCTTAACACGAGCGCCATGCAATGTTGCGTAACATTGCATGGCGACTTAACTACTGTCTATGCAATATTGCGTCACTGGCATTGAATGTGTTAATAAGTAATTTTCAACAACCCCAATTGACCAGTGAGCTGGATTATGGTCCATTATAATATATTCTTCTATTCTGAAAGAAGACTTCCTGACAAGTTTAATTTATTTAATAAGCAATTTTATTAATCAAGAATCGATAAATTAATATTCAAGAATTCCGTGTGCATCTGCAGGCGTTAATACTAGGTCAGCGTGGTTGGGTTATGGCCCATTTTCCCTATGTTCTGCCATCCATTGGGGAAACACTGTACCCCGGCAGTAGGACATCAAACAGGTTGATGATGATGATAATGATTATTCTACCATCCATAAAGAAGGACCATTGTGGCCCATTGTGAGCAAATGGAAGAGGTTACGGTGAGTACCTATCATAGCCTTTTAGAAAAGGGATTTTAAGTGACATGCCACTTGACCTATTCCAGTGTCAGAGAACATCGAGAACTTTCCAGTCTCTCACCCTAGCCCTTGTTCTGAAGATGATCTCAAGAAATCCGGCACCATTTCCTCCCTTTACATCATAAGCTGTTTTAATCTTATACAGTATTCAACGGCGAAAAAACACAAAGGAAATCGCGGAAAGAAATTAGCTCGGCTCCTCGTCTATACTGGCAGGCCCCCAGACTTTGCCCGTGCCGCTCACAGAGCCTCGTACCAAAATAAGCGTGGGAGGCGATCGATCGCGCAACAAGTAAGCCGCGTGACCTACTGCCGAAAGCCTACTTTTCACGAGGCCGATCTAGCCGGCTTTTTGGCTTTGAATTCGAATGCAGCTCGGTTAGGTGCAGCTAGTGGCCTTGTATTCAAGTGCACAAGACGCCGTGAAGTTTAGCAGGTATAAAGAATTTGGTGGTTAGAAAAAGTTCGAAAAATTATGGTCTTGATGCGGGGTTTTACCATAATTTTACCATATTTAAACCATAAATTTTTGAACTTTTTCTAACCACCAAATTCTTTGTAAAATTTTTTCTAATATTTAGATAATGTTAAAATTAAAATCGAAAAGTTTAGCAGTTATTAAAGTCGCTATTAAGGTCGAGAAAGCCGGCCGTCTGCCTGATACCTACCCTCTTTGGGAAGTTTTCGTACCATCTAACTGTAACACGTACATTATGGAATGCAATAAAATGCTAATTCTTCAAAAGCAAAAATATTTGTTTCTTCACAAGTTCAGTTGACTCTGCTTGCACATTAAAACTAAAATGGCCACCAACTTTGGGCGGTAACCGTCTTATTTAACAGCATAATCAAGTTGATAATGTCTTCGTTTGTCGCCCTATTTGCTATATAAGTTTAATCTTAATCTTAATGCCATACTTAGAAACAGACATTTGACTCCCTATGCCGTAAACAAGGCACTTAAGAAGATAAGCATGCAAGTGTCCAGGAATATATATATTTTTGCGAATGGGCCTTATTTTACGAACATTATTTAGATAACGGGAGAGCGTCTTTAAACAATGGGTGACTTGGTAGTTGGTAGCAAGGGGAATAATTAATTATAATAACTACGTGGGTGTTAATTTACCTCTACATACCCCTTCGGGGATATAGGCGTGATTTATGTATGTATGTATGTAATAGCTAAGTGAGGACCGGAAATGTTGACGGCATCATCGTAATGACTGTTATGGTGACGTGATATAATATTCCACTCATTGCTGCTTAAGTTTGATGGCATTCGAATACAGTCAGGGTTTGTACACAAAATTGTGATGCGACGTAAAAATCTATGAGCTCCCACGACATTTGCGAATTGATTCGCATCGCGCAAACCTTCAATTTCATTCTTCATGGTTTCGCCGTGTTGTCCAAATCGCAACGCGCCATTTTACGTTGTAGATAAGAACACTAAATCCGTCAATATATTTATATTGAAAATCCAAAAATAATGCCCGTTTTCACCATCAATCCCTATATTTTAAGGGACCCCTAACTAGTTTTAGGTGGTCCTTAATGACATTTTTCGTTTCACCAACACATAGGTGACTCTTAACGCCAAAGGGTACCCCTAAAGTTTGAGGGGCCGATGTTCGGCCCCCTAAAAATTAAGTGACAGTTTTATCGTAATATGTCAAGAACTGACAATAATCGATATAAACAAGCGTTGCTATGATACAAAGGTAATAGAGAATTTACTATGAGACCAAGGAACATGCCATACAGCTTTATAAATATTCTATAAAGTGTATAAAATAGACGGAATAAATCATTTAAAGATTTTATTGACTTTATAAATAGTTCCCAATATTTTTATTTATTGTATTTTAGTTAATTAACAAAATTATTTCACCTAAAAGGTTATTTTAATATAAAGTACGGTGTTTGTCATCACTAGTCTGTCACTTAGTTTGACAACCCCTAAAAAAGTGTTCCCTAGCTTGGTGAAAACGAATTTAAGTAAAGGGGTGGTTTAGGGGATCACTTTGCTTAGGAGATACCTACTTAAGTAATTGTTTAGGGATTGATGGTGAAAACGGGCATAAGGCACTTTGAAAAGGTGAAAATACTTACAAAAGTGCCTAGAGAGAAAGCCGTCTCATCCGACAGTCAGCAGTAAAATGGATAATAAAGGAGGTGCAAGGATGATCGGATATTGTAACACGTTACAGTAGAATAGTGTAGCACATCAGCGTTGTACACGGAGGCGCAAAATTTGCGCGTAAATCGCCTTATCTGAACAGGCTCTATCTAAACCGTATACTCACAAAATACAAAATACAGTATAGTAAACAGCAAGTTACCAGTTAAGTTTTTTCAATCGATTTTTGTTTTTTTTTAATTGGTCAGGTTAAGGTTGATAGCCGATTGGAGATATTTGATAGATTTGCATATTCTGACGTAGACTGGCTATATTAGCATACAATGTGTTAATCCTTAGATGGAAATTTACCTGAAAATATCTGTTCGGATCGGCTTAAGCCAGCGCTAATTTTTTATTCAGCTATATGGAATCGCTTGGCGTAGAAACATCTAAGCAATGTATAGGTACCTACAGTGTTTGGATACATGGTAAAATTGTAAAATTAATAAAATATTGAAGAACATAATTATTAGTATATTAGGTACGGTTGTTAAACTACGTACTGACTTGTTCCCAGTTGTCACAGGTAATACAAGAATACACAGTTGTTTTGCTCTGCAGGTATAATAAGATATAATAATTAAGTATAAGGGCAGACGAGTAAAGGTTGTAAAATTATTATTAGGAATGGGCAGCAGTATTCCTGGTTCACAACATAGCTAGCTACTTACCTACCATAAATATGCCCCCTAGCGTTTGCTAGATGTCATTAGTATTAGGTACATGACGTGCTTTAGCTAGTCTCTCGCCTCCTAAGTAGGAACACGGAACGAATAGTTAAGCGAGCGAAGGGTTTTTTTCGTGTGGATATTTAAAATAGTAGTAAGTAGTATTAAGATAAATAGCTCTGGAGGCCTACCGCCTAACTCGATCGCTAATGATAGCTTTAAAGCAATGCACTGCTTACGGCTATAGCAGCCATCCTGATATTTAAAGTGGTACGGATTTTGTGCCAAATTAATACAAATTCATTCAGTGATCATTCGTTCAAAACTATCGCTATTAGTTTATTTACATTTGGTGCGAAATGACAGCATAACGTCATAAACAATAGCTTTTGCTTTAGCAATCGAGTTAGGCGGTAGGCCCCCTGCTCACCCATTCGGGTATATAAAGGACTTTTTATGTTATATTTTCTAATGACAATTCTGCTATTGTAATAATTCATGCCATTTCATAATTCAACTGACTTTGGCTCGGGACAAAGTGTCTCAAGTATAATTGCTACTTGCTCCGGGCGTCTCAAATCATGAATAAACAAGCAATTACTTGAATGATGGCTACTCGTGACAAAACGGGCTCAGTGTGACGGCCGCTAATTCCGCTTGACAGCTGGCCGTCACGACTGCGTCTGACTAACCTGGCACTTAAGGACTAATTAATAAGAATTATTTCCGTTCGTGTGCACTGTAGGCATCAAAGGGCTCAAACTCAAATAGTGACTTTACTTAAGCTCGTTTTATATAAGTATATAGATAGGTCGCTAGCGCAGTGGCGCCCTTAGACTGCGATTGCTTAAATTAAGCGATGTTCGCTAAGGCCGGTCATTGGTGATGGATGTTGAGGAATGGGTGACCAAAAGTTTATTATTTCGAGTTCCACCGTGCTTCGGAAGGCAAGTTATGCCGTTGTTCATCTGCTGCATCTGCAGTCTTCAATACCCACCAATCACCGAGTAGAATTTAACTAAGTGGAAAGAAGTGTTATCGACCTCTGAGAAAGAAATAGACATATGTAAATATGTGTTAAGTAATATATTACTACAACAACCTACAGCTCTAATAGTTGAATAACTACTTAGAACACCTATTATAAGGTTCCAATCAGATTGTCAAGTTAATTTATTATAAAATCCCGCATAAAGCACTAGAGCGTATCCTCTCATTTAAATTAGAAGCTTATAGAGTGCCTCCGTAGACGACCTCTCGTCTAAGGTCAATAGTACTTCGAAGATCCCGGCGGAAGTGGCGGTAGACGGGAATCGATTCGCGCAACAAGTAGGTACCTACCCCCGGACGGGATGACACTCCGGCTTAAGTTTAAATGGATTTATAGTCGACATTTAAAGGTAATGGACGGTGATCGCTCCACTCGGAAAGTTTGACTACTGTGAAACGGTAACAGTACAAATACTTAGGTACATAACAAGTACTTACATACACAAATCATGTGTGCCATGTCACATGACATAGAGTGCGAGCCTATTGTCATCCAACGGCAAAATTATAGTAGATTAAATACCAAGTGTCGCAAGTATTTGTATATATTTGATTATTGGCACGTTTTTGTATTAAATATGCGATTGAGGCTTTCTTTTTATCGCCTGTGGTAAGTATATAGTTTTAAATCACCCCCTGACCAGGAAGTTGGGATTTTCGTACGAGTAGCAGGCGGAAAAGTCCACTTTATGGTCAGTGAATAAATAAATATTGCACTTACATGGTATATTATTATTACACCTGAAGTAACCTGGCGAGACAAGGCTGTTGAAACACTGTACCTACCCCTTAGGAAAAAGCCGTGATTTGTTTAAGAATATGTATGTTATATTATAAAAGGAACGTCGCTGCCTATCATTTATCGCTATTTACTCTTAATCTCCTCCTACAGCGGGAGAGATTGGCAGTGGCGACAATTGTATTCTGCTTTTCCGTCACACCCCGATTACGTAAATTCAATACCTAATAAGAAAAACGATTTGTCTGTGATTTGCTTTGTTTATGTCAACTCTGGGTTGGTCGCTCTCTTGCTTCACCGCGCATCCACTCGAGCGGCTGTGATTTTGTGTGCTACCAAATAAATTGTTTTTATGACACACCTGACCATAAAGTGAACGTTTTCGCGCGTACGAAAAATCTCACTTTCTGGCCAGGGGTGGTATAAATCTATGATCTTACTTCGGGCGAAAGAAATAGAAGCCTCAGATCGCATTTTAAACGCCCTCGCCTTCAGCTCGGGTGTCAAATGGTTGCGATCTGAGACATTGTTTTGTTTTATCGCCCTTGATATATAATCTACTATTTTACTATAGAAAAGAATCTGGTGTTTCCATCAAAGAACAATTTTATTTCCTGCTCGCGACACAATTAAGAGTGCCTACTAGTATATGTGCCGTGTGGTGACGGCAGAGCAGAATACAATTGTCACCACCCCCATCTCTCCCGTGGGTGTCGTACAAGGCGACTAAGGGTAAAGACAGCAATAAGTAATGGGCAGCAGCATTTCTCTCATACCACCTAGCAATAAAAATAAGTATTGCGATTTATGTGCCCGATATATGGCAATAGGCTCGGCACCTGTTACATGGGATCGAAAATAATTGGCGAAAAGTGGATGTTATTTCACATCTGCCTACCCCTTGGGATATAGGCGTGATTTATGTATGTATGTATGTACTAGTATAAAATATACATGAACGAGCAATGAAGCACTCAGTTAAGCCACCCAGTGATCTGATAACGTAAATATTGACATACTATTTGTCTTGCCAACATTGATGGACACGGAACACGCACGCTCGGAAATTGGGCTACCTGCGTCAAAGCCACATATATAAAAATAAATTGCGACTATGTTGCGAGCAATATGTAGTTGGGAAGTACAGTGGTTATTGATTTTGAGGCTCCTGACGTTGGCGTTCGACGGCTCATTTAATGCAGAGACGCTACTCAAAAATCCCTTAGAAGCATTGTGTGTTCTAGATGTATGAAAATAAGACTTACTGTTGCAGGAATTATATTTTGAGTTGTGTCTATTTTGTATTCAAGAAGCATTTATGATTCGATGCCGCGGGATTGTTTGAAGTGCAATTAATAGTCCATTATTGCAAAGGTCGCAAAATAGGTAATTGCAGGTCAAGTATGAGTTTGAAGGCGAGGACTTCATTAATACGAGACAGCCAAATGCCATTTCGGCCGAGGAATATATAGTGCTTTTCTCAAAAGAATGGAGGGAAATAAAACATACTTTTTGAATTGAATGAATATGAACGACGCTGTCGCGGCCGGGCCGTGGTGTGCCGCGCCGCAGCAGTTGGCGCCCCTGTGCCGACGATGGAGGCACAGGGGCGCCAACACAACTCCAGTACGCTGTTTCATACACCATTACTGGAGCACTGCAATGTTCCAAATTCAAAAAACGCGCCAGCAATGGATTTTATTTTCGTTGTCCAAAAATTCTATATTTCGCGTATTCTTTTTTCGAAAATAATGAAAACATTTTCCATTTGGATAATGACCGATATGCCGATATAATCCCGTCAGCCTTGTTAACTGCTTGATTGAAGAGTATAATAGTTCCCATCTGTCTCCTTGGCTGAATGAAAAGAGTCGCTTTAGGCAGCATGCCCGCTTTGGGCCACCTTCCCCTACCCGTGCATTTGGATAGCCTTCGTTGCACCACCCCCCGTCTCTTACAAAAAAAACAACTGGGACAGTGAAGACGGCCGCATATTAAACGAGGCCCCGCACAGCCGCGGTGAGACATACATCGGCACTAATTTGGCCCAACCAAAATTTATGGCCCCCGCGTGGCTTTTTATTCCGGCAAATTGAAATGCAAATTTTGATTTACGCTCCCATCTATTAGGTAAACGAATGAACGCTCGTGCGGGCTTTCGGAAAGCGTGTGCGCTGTAACAAATCGCTCGTTTAACGCTAGAGGGACATAACTCAAAAAATACTCGGTAACAATATGTGTTCTAAATATGGGACGCCCGCGGTTTCGCTCGCGTTAATGTCGTTTATTATATAGCTAGCCTTCCTAGATAAATTGGCTGTCCAACATAAAAAGATGTTTTCAATTTGAGTCAGTATTTCTTGAGATTAATGCGTTGAACCAAACAAACAAACTCTTCAGCTTTTTAATATTATTAGTATAAGACTCACATTATGAGTTGTGACTCTTTTGTATTTAAGAAGCGAATTACGGCTTGTTCGGAGGAGTAAAAACGGAGGAGGTTACTCAATAATATTAATCTTAGGGCCTGTTTCACAATCGACAAGTAAGTTCGAAGTAGCTTACTTTGCAGTTCAATTGACTATCATATTACAACTGTCAAATGATCTGCGAAGTAAGCTACTTAGAACTTACTTGTCGATTGTGAAACAGGCCCTTAAACAAAATAATATTCCCAATTGAATGACTTACGCCTGTTCAAATCGTATCTTATTTACACTTGTCTAGGGTAAAATTGAACTGCTGTACCAAATCATACCAGTGTTAATACAACTGCCAGCGCTCCATTTTATTACTACACTATACTGTAAAATTGTGGCGAAAGCGCGTTACAAAGTTAAGCCTATCAGTTACAGGCTCCCAAACGACAACGTAGTCTGTTTCGGCACGCTCATCCGCTGGAGGAATTAATTAAAATCCGTCTGCTAGCTCGCAAACTGCAACCCGACAGCAGATAAATTTGCGAAGCTGGCCTGAATGCAGGCGAATTGTGGGAACGGATTGTTTTGAACGCCTCCGTGGTCGAGTGGATCGCCCACCGGAATAATTTGTACGAGGTTTGGTTGGTGGGACTTTTTTCCGTCACCATCTAGCGAGGGATTTAAGAATAGAGTCATGAGTGCAGCGAGTGATTCAAGCGCACCAAAGATATAAGAAATATACTCTGCTTTTCGTACTAACTGCGAGAATATAAATACAAATTTACTAATCAATATCTGTCGCCGTAATAATAATGTTAACAGCATTATTGTGTTTCCACAATTTGTAATAATATTGATTAGAATGAAACCATGCTATAAATTTAACATAAAAGATGTAATTTAATTTTCCTTTTTATGAAGTTGTACAATTTTGTTAGAAGTTAGATGAAGAAGAGAGTTCTTTTTGCCGAATTGGCGCGAACACAGATTATACACTTTTTTAATTTATTTCACATTTTTGGAAAGCAAAGGAATCAATCACGGAAGGTTTTGGCTGGAACATCCTCCCCGGGCTCGAAGTTGGTAGATGTACAGGTAGTATACTTCGAGGATTTACGATGCATCTTCAGCAGGAAGCAGAGGTGACAATTTGTTGAGTGATCGTCGAACAATGCCATTAGTTGTTAAGATGTCCACGACTCTAATAACTCCGTCTGGGCCGGGATGAAGTTTATGGACCCGCCCAAGACGCCATTTCAGTGGAGGCAAGTTGGAATCGTTCAGGAGAACCATTTCACCAATCTTCAGCTGCCCTTGAGTGGTGCGCCATTTGCCCCGTTGTTGGAGTTCTTTTAAATATTCGTTGCGCCAACGATCCCAGAAGTGTTGTTTGAAGTGTTCAATTCGTTGGAAGCGGTCTAATCTTGTTAGATTTTGGTCTCTGTGGTCATGTGAAGGCATCGAAGTAAGCGGTCTTCCAATAATAAAGTGGCCTGGTGTCAATGGTTGAAGATCTTGAGGGTCAGAAGTGAGGGGAGTAAGAGGACGAGAATTTAAGATGGATTCTACGTGAGCAAAGAGGGTCGACAATTCTTCAAATGTAAGGTGGGTAGAACCTAATACGCGTTTGATGTGAAATTTCGCAGATTTTACCCCCGCCTCCCAAAGACCGCCAAAATTGGGCGCATACGGAGGAGAAAAGATGAAATTAATACTTTCGTTGGCTGCTTTTTCGGTTATACTATCGGAGTTACTTTCAAGAAATTTTGCTATTTCGTTGCTAGCACCAACAAAGTTTGTAGCATTATCACAAAATAATTGAATGGGACGTCCTCTGCGGCTGATAAAACGTTTTAAACAAAGTAAAAACATATCTGTCGATAAATCACTTGCCACTTCTAAATGCACGGCTTTAGTAGAAAAACAGACGAACAAACATAAATAACATTTAGAAATTTTACATCCCCGACCTTTTCGATCAATTATATAAAAAGGACCCGCAAAATCAGTGCCACATACTTGGAATGGATAACTTGGTGTCACACGTTCAATTGGTAAGTTACCCATAATTGGACTTAAAGGCTTGGCTTTTAATCGTCTACAACGTACACAATTATTAATTGTACTTCTAGCTAAAATTCTGCCTCGTGTTGGCCAGAATATATCTCTAATCGCATAGAGTAGCAATTGAGGTCCACCATGTAATAGTTTATTGTGTTCATGTGAAAAAAGTAATTTTGTAAAATGATGTTTATGATGCAGGATAGCAGGATGCTTTTGGTGCCAGGTGAAAGAAGACTGTTGAAGACGGCCACCCACTCTCAACACATTATCATCGTCGAGAAAAGGAGTAAGAGACAGTATTGAAGATTTAGAAGGTAACTTTCGTTTACTTTTTAAACTTTTTATTTCAGAAGGGAAAGATTCGAGCTGAGCTTGTTTGGTCAGTATATTAAGAGACTCTTCAAGTTCAGAGGGTGAAATTGCACCGGTAAGTTTTGCATGAGGATTTTTAATGTTATGTATAAATCTTAAGACGTAAACTAAAGTTCTTTGCAATTTATTAAGCGATGAAAAACTTTCAATATTAATCAATCCCTTGCTATTAGAGTTAAGTTCTTCTGTCTCGGGTAAAACGAGAGCAAGGGCCTTAACCTTCTCAAATTTAGGCCAATGAGATGAATCCTTCAGAAGGAATGCAGGACCCTGCCACCATAAGGTTTCAGTAGGAACCCTTTGAAGCTCAACTCCCCGGGATGCAAAATCAGCTGGATTTTGAGTACCAGGAACATGTTTCCAACTAGCAGTTGAACTAAGAGTGTGGATTTCCCCTATTCTATTGGCGATGTAGGTCTTATGACCTTTGGGATCTGATGATATCCAACTTAGAACCACAGATGAATCAGTCCAGAGGAACTGTTCATCTATATTTATTCGTAGAGCTTTAGATACCTTATCAGCAAGACGAGCTGCTAATAAAGCTCCGTTCAATTCTAACCTAGGAATACTAACGGGTTTCACACTTGCTACTTTAGTTTTAGCACTGATGAACAGTACACCCACCGTTAGAATCTATGGTACGTAAGTAGGCACAAGCAGCATAAGCGCTCTTGGAAGCGTCAGAGAAGGTGTGAAGTTGAATTATGATGGGATCAATTGATAACGCGAAGCGAGGAATTTTCAAAGATGAAAGTGTTTTCAAACCTGTAACAAACTTGAGCCATTGTTTCGAAATATCCTGAGGCACTGGATCATCCCAGTCAGACTTCAAGAGCCATAACCTTTGAAGAATAATTTTTGGTATAATTGTACATATACTTAGTAGACCAAGCGGATCAAATATTCTAGCAGAATTTGAAAGTATTGTTCTTTTTGTTATGACACATTTTTCATTACATTCGAATTTGACAGGGAATTGCAATGTATCTGTTAGAGGATGCCATTTTAAGCCCAAAGTATTGGCTTCTGCACTGAGTTGCAAATTTTTAGGACCATCAACAGTCTGGCTGTCATCAAATATTGAAGGAGCATTTGTCCTAAACTTTCGAAGTGGGAACTTTGCAGAATTCAGTTGACTCGAAACAGCACTACAAATTTCTTTCAATTTTGGTATAGTTGGGGCGCCTGTAATTACGTCGTCCATATAAAAATCATGCTGTATGACTGTAGCAATTTCAGAATTCTGACATTCATTGGCTAGTTGCTTAAGACATCTGGTAGCTAAGAAGGGTGCAGAAGCAGTGCCATAAGTCACTGTATTAAGTTGAAGACATTTAAGAGGATCAGTAACATTGTCTCGCCAGAGGATAAGTTGAAGATGTCTCTGCGAAGGATGTACTTGGATGCAGCGATACATTTTTTCTACATCTGCAGAGAAAACAAAACGATGTTGTCGAAATCTAAGAAGTATGGAGAACAAATCGTCTTGAATGGTTGGACCTATGTATTGAATGTCATTTAGAGACTTATTTGAACTTGTTTTCGCAGATGCGTCAAAAACAACACGCACTTTAGTCGTCTCACTGTGTTCACGTAGAACCGCATGATGAGGTAAGAAATAACCAAATTATGGCCGTGGAATTTCAGTAAGATGTCCCAATTCTTGATACTCCCTAATAAAGTCAACATAGCGCTGCTTGAAAGAAGGATTTCTAGACATTTTTCTTTCATTGTTCAAAAATCTACCCTTAGCCATTTGGTATGATTCACCCAAACATTGAGGATCCTCCTTGAAAGGAATTTGAACACAGAATTGGCCATCTGGCAAACGAGATGCAGTTTCAACAAACAATTTCTCACAAGTCTCATCCTCAACAGAAGAAGCCTTTGAAGTGGAAGGGACTTCTTCAACCTCCCAAAATTTAGCCAGTGTATCCCTTATCTCCTGACTAAAATTACATAAAAGATGATTGTTATAATTGGGTTGACGTATGCACCCTATAGGGCCACAAACTAGCCACCCTAGATGCGATTCTTGAAGTATTGGTTTATTTTTGCCTAAACTTATTTTGTCATTTTCAATTATATCCCAAAAGATGTCAGCACCAAGAAGAAGATCAATTTCACTAGGTTTGAAGAAGTTAGGATCCGCCAAAGACAGAAAAGAAGGAATACCTAGATTAGAATTTACTTCCACATTAGGCAGATGATCAGTAATGCGTGGAACCACAAGACACATAACTTTCCTACGGAAATTTTTATGAATAGAATTTATCAATATATTGCAACATTCCTTAATTTTAAGTGTCATGTTATTTAAGCCTGCAATACTACTGGGGCAGTCAATTGCTGATGACTCACCAATCAATTCCTTGGCAGATTCAGTTACTAAAGAAGTTTGGCTCCCGCTATCGAGTAAAGCCCTGAGAACTACTGTTTTATTGTTTTTGCAGGTAACCTCCACCAAGGCAGTAGAAAGAAGAACATGACTAGAAGCTACAGCTGACATAGTTACAGAAGGTAAGTTTTCACTACAAGATGCTTCAGAGGTAGGTAAAGTAGTAGCCACTGAGGTAGGTAAAGACGTTGAAGTATTATTTCTATTAATTGTATTATATGAACGATGTAACAAAGAATTATGCTTTCTTTTACAGATTCGACAGCCGCCTAAATTACATTGTTCAGCATGGTGCCCGGTGCGAAAACAGTTTGCACATAATTTCCACAGATACACCTTGCTATTTCGTTCGTCTACTGTCATAGCTTTGAATTTATCACACAAATATAGCCTATGATTTTCGTTACAGGCCTTGCATTGCAACACCGAAGAAGCAGAAGAATTATTAACTGATGCTACAAATGCTACAGGCTTAGAAGAGAAGTTTGGTTTACGCTTTTGCATATTATTATTAGCATCAGACCTACCAACTTGAATATTTTCTAAAACAGAAGCACAATTACGAAGGAAGATATAAAAATCTTCTAACTTAGGAGATCTGTTAAATGTGTTTCTCCGTTCCTCCCATTTCCTAGCTGTAGAGGCATCTAATTTTGCGGATACCATATATATAATGATTGTATCCCACTTATCCGTGGGTTCACCGAGGGAATCTAGGGCACGTAAATTTTTAGACACCATATCAATTATAAAGCGAATAGATTTTTCAGATTCCTTTACAATTGGTTCAATTGAAAATAGTGCATTAAGATGATGATTTATCAACAAACGCTTATTGTTATAGCGCTCACAGAGGAGGTCCCATGCAATTTGGTAACCTTCAGTTGACACAGAAATTGATTTTATAATGCTCGCAGCAGTACCTTCTAAACAAGATTTTAAATAATGAAATTTACTAATTTTATCAATGGAATCATTATTATGGATAAGCGAGCAGTATGTATCATGAAATTCCAACCAATTACTGCGGTCACCATTAAATGATTTCAAAGATATGACGGGCAATTTAATATTATTATGGTTTACAGTACCACTCTGAGCAATAGAGTAAGATGAATTAGCATCCACAAGTGGTTTATTTGAATCATTGTATAAATCTAAAATTTCTTGAGACTCAGAAATGGTACGATAAAATTGAGATTCTGTATCTTCCCTTTGGAAAACCTGCTCCTCCGAATTGTCCTCCAATATGTCCATTTCGGATTGTACAGAATCAAAGGTTTTAAATAATGTTTGCAGTTTAGATAATCTTAATTGCAATTCATTTAATTGACATTTAGAAGGTTGATCAAACGATTTAAATGTTTTTAGATAATTTTTATACGAAGTGAGTTGCCCTTTAATTGATGCTCTTTGCTTAATGAGGCGTTTTAAATCTGTTTCTATACTCATATTATAGGTAATAGAAAGCAACAACAAAATATATAAATACCTTAAAGTTCCAGTAAACAGCCAAAGAAAGTAGGAGAATAAACAATTGAATGAACTATTGCACTATTAATTGGTAGACGGGTTTACAATATTTATAAATTTATTATTTATTTATTTACTGCTCACAACAGAAAAGATTACGATTCACTTTGACCAATTCAATTCCTGATGTCCTCTGTTGTAGCAGGTAGATAGACAATTTTTCCCAGACCACAATAATTATTATCCAATTTTCAACTAGATTGCAGGTCCTGTCACGGTCGCCAATAACATGATTAGAATGAAACCATGCTATAAATTTAACATAAAAGATGTAATTTAATTTTCCTTTTTATGAAGTTGTACAATTTTGTTAGAAGTTAGATGAAGAAGAGAGTTCTTTTTGCCGAATTGGCGCGAACACAGATTATACACTTTTTTAATTTATTTCACATTTTTGGAAAGCAAAGGAATCAATCACGGAAGGTTTTGGCTGGAACAATATAGCCCCTCTGTGTTTGAGGGTTCAGATGATGCTCGAGACTATCTTCGGCCCTCATCGTCACTTATCATCGAGTGAGATGACGGCCAAGAGATTCTCTGTCTAGCATAGAAAAAATTAACAAGAAAAATATAGTTTTTTTCATTACATATGCTCAGGCACAAAAATGGCAGTACATTGCTATTCCTGGATGGTATAAGAGGAAGGCTGCTGCCCATTCCTCATCATTAATTTATCCTTAGTCGCCTTGTACGACACCCACGGGAGAGATTTGGGGTGGTGACAATTGTATTCTACTCTTCCGTCACCACACGGCTTAATATTTGAAAATATTTGACGTGATCATATTACGTACATACGGTGTCATTGTGCAAGCCATGAAATATCTGTAGTTTCCTAACATTTAGATTTATCAGCATCAAGGTCATGTTTTCTGTAAATTTCGCAGCAATTTGTTGCACGGCGGCCCTCTGGGATTAACAAAGTAATTTGCTTTATGAAATATTTACGAAAGGAGAGAAATAGGTTTTAGACAGCTACCGGGGCCAGCTATTTTCTAACTTCAAGTTTAGCGGCAAAAGTTACAGTTTCGTGTATATAATAGTAGGTATATTTATTATTCCCCTGACTTGTATACTTTATCACGTACTAATATAAATAATCAAGTTATCGTAAAGAGATAAATCATTCATTTACAATATAACAGTAATATTTCTTCAATAACTACATAAATTTTTCGAATAAATATAAAAAGATTAAACAAAATTAAATATGTAAGAATCTGCTCACTCTTAAACTGTCAAAGTGTAAATTACTAATTATACTTTACTTCCCAGTAAAATATGCTCTTATTAAAACAGGGAACATTTTTCATAGAGTCGCCAAGCCAAAGGTGTACTATTTACGGTTATTAAGAATATTATTATTTCTGGTACCTAATTCAAAAACCTCTAACGATGTGAATTTAAAAGAAATATAAGATAATGAACACAAAAGAAAAAAGGAACTTCAAGTTCCCGCTTAAATATTTTTCTCTTTACAGGCATGCGTATTCTAGTGATGCTCCTCCTGGACACGTTGCCCATGCTGGGCAATGTTCTCCTGCTGTGCTTCTTCGTATTCTTCATTTTCGGCATCGTCGGAGTCCAGCTGTGGGAAGGAATACTGAGGCAGCGCTGCGAGCTCGTCCTGCCACCATATGTGCTGAGGCCCAAGTATGTAACTTCACCATTCATAATCATCCCCGGCGAATAAGAGAGATAACAAACCTCTTATCCGTCACAGTAGCTCACAATAGAAGTAAGCGTTAATTAGTACTGAATAAGTAAAGACTTCCAAATTCGTTTGAGCAACAGATTGGCTGAAAATGTACAAAGTTTCGTTCGAAACGGCAGTTGAAATGAGTTTTTCATTTTATTCCATTTGCTCGAGTGCGCTCGTCTTAGCAGCACGTCCCAAGGCCAGCGTTGACTGCATGCAATATTTAACGCTTACATCCTACGAGCACATTCATGGCTGCTCTATCATTTGATTCTACATATTTATATCGTCGTACATTTTTCATCGTTACTACGTTTCTGTAAAAGTCGCATGTAATTCGATTCGATCAGCTTTTTAATAATTGAACTTAACACAGTCATGTAAATATTGCATTCCGTCAATACTCACATAATAATTAACTACAAGAACACGCATGACAAATCGTTTTAATGTAGCAAAGTCATTTTAGCATATCTTTTAATGTTTAAACTTATTGCAAGTGCTACATTAAAAAGACAAGAGACATTTCAACCCAAAGTACATGTAGCGAATCATATTATTATAGCCAACCTTAACAGAGATAGACTAGTAAATTTACCCATAACATGTTTTATAGACTTAGTACAAAAACTTACTTACATTCAACATGAAGGCTCAATAATGTGGTTGAGCCTAAAGGGTTGTCTGCATATTGTATTGAGACGCCACATTGTTGGGCCTGAATACTGTTTACATAGTAACATGACACCCGTCACCGCTTCCTCAATTTGTGTTCCAGAGACCTGTCCGAATGGTACAGAGTGCGCGTCAGACTGAACTCGTAAGGATTTGCGATCAAAATTAATGTGTTTCTATTGAAGACATTGAGAACTGTTGTTTCGTGTACCTTCACACATCTGCCGTCCAGATGTGCTGTATTTGCTTCCCTTTCACGAACTGGCAGTTTTGTATGAGCATCAAGCTTCAAACCTTTACCTATTACTCGACAGAGTGCATTAAAGTTCTATATAGTGAAGAACTGCCAGTTTGTATCTGACCAGACGAGTTATAGGTAGTTCTGTTTACTTCCTCTACAACATGCCTTATATATTTACACTTTTGTTTCCATAAACCTACATAGAAACTGTATTTTATGTATCCAATGCACACCTACACCGAGCCCACTGTATCATTCCCAGATAACACGGTACCAGAGTCAACTAACGAATCATACTGACAATGCCTTAACTATCAACTTTACCATTTCTAACAAGCTCGCCTCAACCATTACATTTTACAGACACGAACGATATCACCACATCTATTTTGTATTTCAATAGATGTTTTAATTGATTCATTTTTGTGGTTCGGCGCTAGTATTCTACAGATTTTGATGTGGCAACGGTCTCCTTGGGAACACGAGGTAGGCTTTGAAGCGAACTTGTATACCACAATAAAGCTCTTATTGCCGTCATCAAGGGAACAAGTGCCGTAACGACCGCGCGCCCAAATGATGTGGGTTTCTGTATTACGCTTCTTGCTGACTGTTGTCGTTATCGTAATGACCCGTAGTGCCACACATGTTAATATTTACCTGGCAACCTCAACCTATGGTACCCTGCCATTACAAGTTCTATATACTAAATCAGCACCCGCTAATACCTATTGGTTTCTACGTACCTATACCATTTCTGTAGACTTTATTTGTTTAGACACTTCCAGCATGTGTTGCATGTATTTTTAATTATTTGTGTGAATGTTAGTCATTGCATGAATGTCAATATCATTATTAATGTTTGAATCATAATTATGTTATGCTATCAAACTAACTTAAATTTTAACAAATTCATCGTTCAACTTGTAGACTCAAATTAAAAAGTTATTTTGTCTTATTTATATTTTAAAAGAATTTAAAATCATCTCAGATTTCATCCCATTTAATATTAGAATTGTCACAGACAAAACTAAATTGTTAATAAAATGAGTAACTGGAAACTATACTATAGCAGTATAGTAATTGCTGTTATTATAATGTTTGTCTCAAGAAATAACTACACGTGCTGTAAAAGTTCTGTTAAAATAACCGCACCACATATTTAATTCCGAGACTTGAGATTGCATTTTAAATATTCACTTCTGTTCAAAACGTGCATCTCGAGAAATAGTCTCTCCGCGATACCTGCATCGTGA
Source organism: Cataclysta lemnata (assembly GCA_963931975.1). Lineage (NCBI taxonomy): Eukaryota > Metazoa > Arthropoda > Insecta > Lepidoptera > Crambidae > Cataclysta > Cataclysta lemnata. Next base: position 2,972,308 of record OZ008348.1, on the reverse strand, counting down.
TTATTCATATTGCACATGAGAGGTTGAACTAGAAAAGAGTCAGGCTTGTTACTCAGCAAATGTAGACTTTAGGTGTTGATCGCGTAGAGTCTAAAATAGTTTTCCTTTTACAGCATTTCGTTTTACTACGAGTTCTCAAAGGAGTTGGACTACATCTGCACGACTCCAGAGGACAGCGGAATGCACTCGTGTGGGAACTTCCCTCCTTACCGATATGGCCCTCTGGTATGCAATGAGACGGCCAAACCTTACTCGTACAACACGCCGACGAACACATCTTGCGTGGACTGGAACCAGTACTATACCAATTGCACCCAGAGAGGCTCAAATCCATTCCAAGGGACGATATCGTTCGATAACATCGGACTGGCGTGGGTGGCGATATTTTTGGTGAGTTTTTGGTTCTTAAAGAAACGTGCTGTTTTATGTAGGTACTCATGTATCTAACATGTATTACATGTCTAACTGCCGCACTCAGAGACGTCAATTAATTTAATGAGTATTTAATGTGAAAAATTTTCATTCAAATCTAGTTAGTTAGTTAGTTTAGTTTTAAATTCTCCCTATATTTTAGGGAAGGCAAAGGGTCTAGCCCATACAGCCAAGTCTTTAGTGTATATTTTATCTGTAGTCTTATGAAATAATGAGTGGGTGAAAAGTATGAATGAAATGAATTTTACGTTAAAATATGGGTGCCACATATTTTAACGCATCTAGGGAGTGCTTGGCGCGATTTGAATGGTAACAGAGCTAATGATGGTGCTTGATGAAATGGATAAAACCACTTTTTATAGCGATCTTCACCACAACACCAAACACATCATGAGACTTATTTTCGATGATTCTGCATAATTGCACATCAACACGGATGCGTATGCATCAAAATAACACCACTTTCACTGCACAAAATCCACTCTGTAACAATTTTTGAATTATTGAAAATAAATCTGACTGACACCACGAAACGCGCCAAACACTCCATTCAAATCTGGACCCGGCAAGAATAGCGACTAGTTTTAAATTGTCATTTGTCATTGTGATAAAATTGTCATTAGATTCGAGTTCACCAACACGTAAATAACCGCCAGTTTTTGACAGTTCTTCTATACGATAAAATTTCAAATACCGATGATTAAATAATAATCGCCTGTTTAAGTGTTGATGAACTTCAGCCTAATAACATTTTAAATACATATATACATAAATCACTCCTAATTCTATCTCCGAATAGTTAGGCAGAGGTGGAATTAACACCCACGTTTGGTTCCATGTTATTGGTGCTAATTATTCTTAGAGAGTAAAAGAAAAAAAATATTTCTTACCTCTTTTTATTTGTAAATATAAACAGTAAATAAAGTTCTTGTTATAAAATATCCCTTTAAAGTAATGATTTTGGCAGTACATTAGCCTTGTCTCCGCACTACTTGGGCACAGGTCTTGCATATGAATGGAAGAATATAATATAAAGAGAATCTGTAATTTTGGATCGTGACATATACGAAGGTCCAGTGGGTATTTAACGATTACAGATACAGTTGGGTCCAGCGACGTAATGTGGCTTCTAAGCACGAAATAATATCGCTGGGCTAACCTACTTTCCTTCGCATTACTTTCAAGTTACAACCATGGCGACTATATAATTTTCTTTGCGGCCATAATATTATTAGAAACAAAAGTATCAGGTTAAGAAACCGGTTGTTATATCAAACACACTTGATACAAAAACCAGCTTTGTATTTTGATTCGGTTTCCATTAGCCAGCACGCAATATTACTTTTAAACTTTATTATCGTCACAACGAAAGCCTTTCAGACAGTCCCATATAACACAATTCACCAAACACGCAAGTCAGAAGTTATCTTTTTTATACACAACGTTGAGGAGTTGAGGGTTTTCAGACATTTGCTGAATAATTCAAAGTTGTTCTCTGCTTTTTTTCCGGTGAGACGGGGCCGGTAATATTTTTTTCTGTTTCAGGTGATTTCGCTGGAGGGATGGACGGACATAATGTATTATGTACAGGACGCGCACAGTTTTTGGGATTGGATCTACTTTGTTTTACTTATCGTGGTGAGATTTCGTCTGGAGATTTTAGTGAAATACATTTTTAAGCACATTATCTTTGAAAGCGATGCTTTTTGAATTGTGAAAAAAGCATGGCCGAATTTTTCAAACTAGAATTATTTATTAATGCTGAAAACCAACAATATTAGTAGTAGGAATATCTATTTTATTCCAAGAATGTGCCAAGACGGTCGAAGGTCAGATCGTTGGTTATCGCCCAAGACGTTCTAGATTCGAATCCTAGGTAAATGTTGTGTTGAAAACAGTCTATTGTTTTCGAGTCATGGTGGCTTATAATATAATTATTTTGCTTATTATAATTTATCTGTCATCTTTCATTGACGGGACGGACTTGGTCGATAAGCAGCAATTTCACCATTTGATGAAACTGACTGTCATTATTATACCCATACATATAAAGACGGAAGAACGGTCTCTATGTGTGTACTACAGCCATTTACACTAATAGTAATCGTTTACAGATCGGTTCGTTCTTCATGATCAACCTGTGCCTCGTCGTCATAGCAACTCAGTTCAGTGAGACGAAGAAGCGCGAAATGGAGCGAATGCGCGCCGAGCGGGCTCGCTTCACGTCGTCCTCTACCCTGGCCTCTTCCACCAACAACAGCGAGCCGGCGACTTGCTACGCGGAAATCGTGAAATACGTTGCCCACCTCTGGAGGAGGTTCAAGAGGAGGATGGTTAAGAAGATCAGGTTGGTTTTCGTCGTTATTTTTTGTTTTTTTTTATCGCGCTGGGCCGGAGCGAAATGTGTCTTCTGTTCTTGACATATGGTCCTCTGTTGGGGAAAGAATGGCCGTAAATTTTTTTTCATTAAATGATAACCTAACTCATAATCTGATGAACTGCGTTGTTCAACATTATTATTATGGCGACAGATTTTGATAAGATGGTGGTAGCTAGCCAGACTGACTTCAAAAAAGTCCTGCCACTAACCATAAGTCCTAACACTAAGCTTCTTGATAATTATTGGATAATTATCGCCATTTTTTATAACAATTTCATAATAATTAGGGACGGCGATTCTAACAAATATGCTAAAAAATAAAGTAATACGTTTTATTATTTCAAAGGCGAATATAAATAGCAATTAAAATAGAATAGCGTCCGTAAAATAGCGTCCGTAGAAATTAAAATAGCGTCCGTAAAATAAACATTGTAGATATAGAACAAGAATCAATTAACAAACAATGGTAATTATGAAACTGTTATTATCACGATAGTCATCGTGAAAACTATAGTGATAGTTATCATTGATCATTAATCCTTTCGAACTCTAGCAAAGTAAAAAGAGGTTAGAAAATATTGAAAAAATATTGTTTATGTATGGTTGTGAACTTACTTTACCAAAAGGTCCTATGTTCTGCTTAAAATTGGTAATCTCGTGTAGGTATAAAACGAATTTGCCAATCGCAAGGGAACTTTAGTTCCTTCCTGACTCCTTAAGGAACAGACAGCGGGGCTATTTTTAAAATAGTCATAACTGTCATTTTAAAACAGACACTCTCCTATATAAACAGGAGAGGGTCCATTTTAACTAATATGGCCGCTCTGGGCCGCCTTCCCCTATATCACCATAACAATGCGCAGCGGACGTGAAGCCGGGACCATTTAGGCTTGACATTTGAATAAATGGCCTATCAAAGTATAGTTCAAATCACCATTAGGGTCACCTATCGGCAGCTGCAAACCGCTATTACGATGGCCAATTGCCATTGGGTGTGCACATTGCAGTTGTATTGGTCACACCTTATCTGCTTGCCATGAACGGCCCGTATATTTGAGGCAACTAACCCCCGAACGCTGAAACGCCACTCAAAGTTTGAGTCCAGCTTAACTTTTGAGTTTTGACAAAATTTACATTTATCCATACAAATTCTGACAAATATTTTATACCGTACTTTATAAGCAGTGCTCAAAATTAGAGCAGCGTTTCAATATATTTGCAGTTTCTGAAAAAAAAATTAAGAATTTAGAGTTGTCCCACTCTTAGTCTAGGTGTGCGACTGTGCGATTTGTTAGCTTTAAGAAAATACTGAGGAATATTATATTAGATAAACGCTTTAAATACATCTAAAGCCCAAACCCTTCATTATTTATAAGGACGGAGTGTCCATTTCTATTTTTATATAAATCGACATCAAATATCGGCAATTTGTTTTTCATAAAACGGGGTAACATAAAATGGTTTCATTAAGACACCAACTTCTGAGAATTCTTGATAAAACTTTCTCATAGTGCCGTCAAAGTCTCGGCTGATCTCTTGAATAAAGATCAATATTCCTTAGAAGTCGGCTAAGCCTCTATTGTTCATTTTAATCTAGCCTGCTAGAGGGCTCTTCGGAAACCTATTAAAGAGTTCGATGTTTTCAACATTAAGGCCAAGAGGCTAAAGTGATCTTAGACTTTGTACCGCAGCCTCAAGGATCAATTTGCGTAAATAAGCAACATTCTTGAAATAAATGTTTTTTTAGGGTTCCATACCCAAAGGGTAAGACCGTCCGTCCGTCACCAGGCTGTATCTCATGAATCGTGATAGTTAAAGAGATGCAATTTTCACAGATGATGTAGTTCTGTTGCCGCTATAACAACAAATACTAATAAACAGAATAAAATAAATATATATCGGGGCTTCCATACGGCAGTCATTATTTTTAGCCGTTTTTTTATAAATGTTACGGAACCTTATGTGCGCGAGTCCGACTCGCACTTGGCCGGGATTTTTTAAAGTTCCTTTCCACCCCTGTCATAGTTCTGAAAGTAGTTAAATATAAACATATATATTTTCTTGAAAGTATGGCACCGAGAGTCAAATTTAGTTAAGTTCTTGTGTGCTCCTGAAAAAACGCATAATAAATTATGTTGCATAGCAAGCGGTACCAATACATCTTGCGTGGTTATGGACCAATCTCCCTATATTCCTCCATCCATAGGGAAGGCCCGTGATCCAGCAGTAGAGACAATAAAGGGCTGGTGATGATAATGATGATGATTCGATAGTCAGCTAACGAAAATACAATTGCATCAATACTGACTTAATCTGATTTTCGAAGGGTATACCGTTACCAGCGGGCGCAGATGCGATGGCGGACTAGCAGGGAGACGCTCCAGCTACCAGCCAACAAGCCAAAACAACACCATCCTTGCTGCCCCAGAACCCACTCGCAGGTATGAGAAAATTTCATGGACTTACTTTTCTGATTCTTAAATATGAGCCTTATGAGCATTAAAATAATTACAAATTGATGCCTATATACCCTGCCCGGCTAGCATGACCACTGAAACACGATATGATACAGCCATAAACGCTATAGTATCCCTTGTGTAAGTTCAAAGCGTTGAATGGCTATATCATATCGTGTTTCGGTGGTCATGCTAGTCAGGCTGGAAGGATAGAGGTGAAAACCTACGTTTCGCCAATTGTGATGGCGAGGCTATTGTCATTTTGTTATAAGTAAGAGGAACGCCCATTACTGATCACTGCCCTAACTTTTAGTCGCTTTGTACGACACGGGAGAGAATGGTAGCGGTGTTATTGTATTCTGCTCTGCAGTCAGAACACGGTGGCTTAAAACTCATCCGAATATACCCGAGTCAAACCGTGAAAGTCATTGTATTTCAAATGTGTATAGTTCGTAAAAATATAAGAGAAAATTAATTTCGCAAAATTAGAAAATTTCAGTTAACCCGGTCTTCTGTCGGCTGCCGTGTATAAATATTTAATAACACGTTCCGCCAATATGTTTAGTAGTTATTCGTGCAAGAAATTCTAATAAAATATTATTACTTGGAAGCCTGTCCAATATTTGAGCGAAGTAGTATTTGGGGCACGTTTATAGATTTCGAATTATGTTCAGTGTAAAAACATACGACTAGCGAACCTATCTAAATAAAGGAGAGTTTATGAGTATTTTTCTTAATCAATTAAATTAGAATAAATACATCTTACCTAGTTTCTTTATCTATAAAATACATTTAAAAATAAGAAAGATGTATTTTAAGAGGCCCGATACATTTTAGAAAATCAAAACGATTAGAAAACTCTTGGTCACCCATCCAATCAGGGGCCTTAGCGTACATTGGTTAGATTACGTAATCCATCCATGTAGCTATTTTAAAACACACAACTTGTGTGTTTTACTTTAAAATTTTTTCTTTTGCTTTAAAATTTAAAGCAAAATTAAGGAAAAAAGTTTTTAACTGCATAATTGATTTTAAAGAGTCATAATATTTGATAATGCTTAAAGTAACGGAGCTATACATTGCGAATTATCGTACCTGTACAATCTGTACATAGTAAGTCAAACTCCGGACCGAGCAAACATTCTACATCAAATAACACGCGAGTTGAATAGGTAAAAGCTTATTTCAAAGCACCTCGCCACTTCGTATTACGACGTAGCAGCGTTACGACGTAGCAGACTTGCAAGCGTAGTGTAAGGTCTGCTACGACTTTAAGCATACATTTTAAGCTCCTATAAATCTCAATAGAGTTTTCGTGTCAATGCATTCAATAGATTCATAGTACCTTATAGTGTGTGGCCGAGGGGAAAGATGTGACCCAAGTGTAGGTTAACAGGGCCTCTTTACAACAATTTATTTGGAAATTCATTTGTAAATAATAACTCCTTTTAGTTAGTCTAATTACATTAAATATTTAATTTAAATACCACGGAGCAAGAAATTACATTGGAAAAATTAAATTAGAAATAGACGAATTTGCAATTACAATATAATTGTTTACACTATTTCCAAACATAATAATTATATTTCACATTTTCTTGTTGATATTTTGGTACTTGTCAAACTAACACAATGGTGATTTTAGCAACCAAATGGAGGCAAGACTGAGGAGATCGGAAGCGCCGAGGAGCCTATGGGCCGACCTAGTCTCCTACGAGTGCCGTCACTGTCTGCCGCTGACCTCGAAGTAAGTTATTTAGGTATTGATACTATAAAGAAATTTGTGGCCAGAAAAAGTTCGAAAAATTAGAGTCACGTCCTCCGTATTCCGGGCAGATGCCTGTACCACTCGGCCAGCGTAGACGTTTCGTTGGTTCCAATAAAAATCAATATAATAATCAATACACTATTTAATCTAGATTATTTCAATTATTATTTTTTATTTGAACATCAGAAACATTTTTGAAAAATCAGTCAGGTTATTTGCGGGAATTTCGAAATTCTTTTTCTAACCACCAAAATCTAATTGTTGGAACTTTTTCTAACCACTATTTTCTTTGTAGATTATTTAAATATTGGACTGATGATCTCGTAAAGGTTACGGTAAACATCCAATGATGATCACAAAAATCCAATGATTTATGACAGTTTAAAGCGATAAATGGCTATATCATATCGTGTTTCGGTGGTCATGCTAGTCGGGCTGGCCTTTACTATTATCATCGCCACTCAACGGAGATGTAAGTGGAAATTGCCTGCGATGAGGCGTTGTGCTAATGATGCGTTTAGGTCAGACGAGGTGTGTGAATAGCAAAGCGTTACCATTGAACTTTTTCCTCTCTACCCTGGTACCATTCGAGGGCTCTAGATAAATAAGAGACCATTAGTTGGGTCCGAATCAGGCAAAACATACGAGCTCTCAGATCACGCTCAAATTGTCAAAATATTGTAATGGTTTTTTCTACATGTATGTCTGTAAGGAGGAGGTACCTACTCAATTTGACTGTTTATTTTTAAGACATTTTGTACCGACCCCATATAGACTAAAATAAGGGGAGGAACAAGTTCATAAAAACAGGCATTAAACCGAAAAATAATAATCTAGATGCGGGTTGGTCGAGTGGCATAGGCATCCGGATCACAGAGGACGGTAGGGACTTTCTAACTCTTTCTAACAACAATTTTCGTTGGACTAATTTTTCTAACATTTATATGATGTACAAAGATTTTGGTGGTTAGAAAAAGAATTTCGAAAAATTATGATCTTGCTTGCTGCTACCCGGGCAGGTGCCTGACCGCTCGGCCACCCAATACACTAATTAACTTGCCGAAATTATTCTAACCTTTACACTTCACGTTGTAAGCCAACGGGTACCCTCGCAATGCAGAAATAAATTTCAGACATTCCAAAGCAGATATTTTTACAAATACCGTGCGTTCGGTTAAGCTTGGGTTTGCTTTATAAACTATTCGATTTTAATTTTAACATTATATAAATGTTAGAAAAAATAGTACAAAGATTTTGGTGGTTGGGAAAAGAATTTCGAAAAATTATGATCTTGAGGAATCGAACCTGCGTCCGCTGCTATCCGGGCAGGTGCCTGACCGCTCGGCCACCCAAGACACTAATTAACTTGCCAAAATTATTCTAACCATAATTTTTCGAAATTATTTTTCTAACCACCAAAATCTTTGTACTAATTTTTCTAACATTTATATAATGTTAAAATTAAAATCGAATAATTTATATGATGCTCAAATTAAAATCAAAAATACACATCCACAAGAGCTCACATGTTCCGGTGACTGCGTTCAAGCAAGTTTTTTGAAAGCCCGCGTTTTCATACGACATTTGTAATGTGGTGTACAAAGGAAACAGGCCACCGACGAGACCGCCTGTTGCGCCTCGCGTCTACGTGTAGGACGCTGCGGCACAAAAAGCGAGACGCTAAAGCAGGGATCGGAAAGCGGTGCAATAGTCGAGGCACTCCTACTAAGTGTTTTATAACATACACAAACACACACACACGCACACTCACTCACTCACTCTCTCTCTCTCTCACACACACACACACACACACACACACACACACTCACTCACTCACACACACAAACACATACACTAAAAATAATGCATCTCGACTAGTTTCATTATTTGAACATCCATCTAATATCCCAAGATCCCATGAATACATATTTGAAATGGACCTGGGGACAGGGTTTAAAGATGTTGAGCTTTCGCGCCTCACCCACCTCAATGGATTCATACATACATACATAAATCACGCCTAAATTCCCGAAGGTGAGGCAGAGGTAAATAAACACCCACGTTTCGCCACTTATGTTAGGTCATATGTAATATATATATCCAAAGTTCACCTGCAATAAATACTTAAAATAGTTTATAGAGCAACGCTAAATGTTATTAGTGACGGTAAAACTCTCGGAACCTACCACAATTAAAATGTCAGGCCTGCGCCGCCCCGCTGCCTATTGTCCTTCGCGAACAAAATGTGCTTCGTTAGCGAAAGCCTTTATTTATACGTTTTTGTCGAGTAAAATTAAAGTATCTGGGTCACGCAAATATCACTTTGTAATTAAATTTAGCTGCAAAAATATCACCTCGATTTACATCTCTCTCCATTATAAATATAAAACACCTACTTTAGAAGTGGGTCACGTAAAATATCAATTTTAAACATTGGTTTTTGTGGCATCGTCTTTATATTCTTATAGTCTTTATATTGAAAACAATAGACTCAGATTTTTCTACATCATTATCATTACATATTTAGTAAAACAATCACCATAATAAACTTTAGATAATTCTTAAATTCAATGCCAATTTAGTCTAGGTTTTCGTTTATTTATAATATTTCAGGTGATTGATTAATGTCGCGTTGTGCACAACACAGAAATCATGGTTATAAAAATATGGTTTATTCATATACGTTTTATCATTACATACGTTAAACTTTGGAAACGTGTTTGTCACATTCAAAAGGTAGTTCAAGGCTAATTATAATGATTATTATGTAAAAATTTAAAGTAATTAAATGTTCATTGAATTTCATTAGGTCTCGAAACTAGAACATACATTATTGGTAGTTAGCTTTATATATTATAATCGATAAAGGAGGACTATAAGTGCACCCATATTTTATGAGACCCAATGTAATCTAGTCCGTGCCGCTATATTCAGATAATAATTATAGCACAAGAACGTTTAGTAGCCTCGCCTTGTATGCTGAATTATATTCTAGTCTACAACCACACCATTAACACCCACTTTTCGCCAATTAAGTTAGGTCCCAAGTAATAGGTGGCGACCCTATTGCCATATATCGGGCACATAAACCGCAGTATTAGTAGCAATAGCTAGGTAGTACGAGAAGAATGCTGCTGCTCATTACTCAATCCCTGTGTTTACCCTTAGTCGCCTTGTACAACACCCACGGGAGAGATGGGGGTGATTGTATTCTGCTCTGACGCCACCACAAGGCACTCACACCACACATAAACAATGTTCAAACATCAGCATTTTCCGTGTTAAATGATTTTCCGTGTTATAAACAAAACACCATGTGTTTTTGAATCTGAAGTCCATAATTCTCAAAATAAACAACTACACAAGGGATTCTGTAATTGCCGAAGCTATCTGTAAAGATTAATTCGCCATGCTGTTTATATTCGTACTCAATGCGAATAATAACGCAAATGACATGAATAAATTTGTCCTGACATTGCCATTTTGTTATTGTGAGCCCCCTAATGGTTACCATTACACAAGCAACATCAACAAAATCATTATCCGCGCCCTGTAACGAGTTGTCACTTTGATTCACTAATCTCTTCGTTACGGAAGCTAAATATATTTATATTTGCTTCGACAATTGTTTGATGTAAGCAAGGTTCTTATAATAATTGTCACGTGATAACATCATAGGGGAATTCAATCCCATCTCCCTCACTAGGGTGTATTCGAGTGTACACAAGGTTATTAAAAAATATAGATAGCATCGTTGCTAAATCCTTGTGATACTATGAATAATATGCCTAGTAGAAGGTGATTGGTCAAATCGTACAAGTGCTTATGCTACTTACTTTGGGCCAGGATTTATGTACGTTTTTGTATACTGTTGTAAAATATACTTCAGCCATCATAACGACATAAAAACGTTAACAATTTTAATGCGTCTTTAAATATAATTAACAAAAAAAAGTGTTAAACCTATTTTTTTCAAGGTCGCCAATTGATTTACTTACTTTCTAAATTGGATGATGTAACTACTTAAAATACATCTTTATTATTTTAAAGTGCATTTCGACCATTAAGAGTCAAGATCAACATTGTTTACGTTCTTTATCACGTCTCACTGGCCTTACTTTAGATACGATAGAAAAGAAATAGGATGAGGGACGACAAAAAATGTACAATTTCAACGTTAATAATACCATAGTACTATAATATACTATATGTTAGTAAGGGTAGTATTCAGGGGGTGCGTTCTTTCTGTTGCATGTTCTATATCTATTTAACAGTTCCATTCTGTAAATTACTACCCAGAACGCGTCAAACTTGTCTCTACTGTCGCCTCCATCACTGGCGCGGCGGCGGTCTTCTGTGATGTTCAGCGACACAGTCTTGCTCCACACGCCCAACGCGCCACATGTGGCGCATCCACACAACGTGTGCTCCTCGGAGAAGATGACGCAAACAGGTAAAGTTGAAAGCTCCACTCATCTCAGATACAGTTTTGGTGATAGTATCAATCACGACACGTAAATTAGGTTGGCGAGTACAGTTAACAGCAGCGCAGGCTACCACAAAATGTGTAATTTTCTCATTAGACTGTGCTTTACTTCAAACAAGTTAAGGATCAGAATCTATTAAAGAAATTTGTCAGTTTTGAGTAGTCTAAAGCGCCGTTGGCCGTGCAAAAACTTACTGTCTCAATAATTGCACACCTCGAGGTAAAGAGTAGCATAACTCGAAATAAACCAAAGACACGTGTGTAAAACCACTGTCAATAGAGTATAGATGGCGCTACAAAGTTAGTCTTTGAGAATCGCTTCTTGAGATCTCAAGCCAACAACAGAAACGCATTACCAGCTACAACAACTGTAAAAGAAGATGCTGCCAATATGCACAAATCATGTGGAATAACACATTACATCGATATATTATCAATAATTTCAATTGTTCAAATAGTAATCCAAAAGAACGTTTTTGCTGTTTCTGAAAAAAATTACAGTATTTTGTTGCACTACCATTTATCTAGGTGTTCGATATTTGCAAGTCTCTATCCAATAAGAGACAGATTCTGAAATATTGTAATATCTAGATGATACGATCTGTTCGTCTATTCTATACACACAATGTAATGGTGCACCAAAATGAGGCGAAAAATAATTAACTTTCAAAGTTCTAATGCTGATATTTGTAATCACATGTAACAACGTGTTGATACTACCCGAACTTCAGAAACGGTTTTTCTGTAGCACATGCCACTAATCCAGAATAATAAATTCAGCAATAGAAATAATATATACCAACAACAGCTAACGATCTTTATCTTAAACTACCTACTGTGCACCTATAACATTCAATATCTATTACTACGCACTAATAGTTCTTGAATAACCTTTCTAATTCTTAAATCTCGAAGATTTCGATACCCTGATGGTATTAGTAATTATGACTCTCCCTATCTCCCTAAACTGTGATATAATTGATTTCTAAAGAAATAAGTCGCTATATTCATCACAATACTATATCAAGCTATATCAATCCGATATCAAATAGTAACTTTTTAGAACATTGCATTTTCAGTTCAGTATGTTACGTTCATTTTTGGACGTAACAATAGTTGTTTTAAAAGGTTTATATATGTTATCAATATAAAATAAATATTTATAGATTCATTGTCTCAACGTGATTGGCTCAAGAGCCAAAGTGGTGAGTCTAGAGACGGTAGTTCTAGACTTCTATTAGAGGGGCATGTACATTTGGTCTAACGCTCTCGCTTTCTTCCTCTATTGCCTTCATAGTCAACTGACAGAGACTAGGTGATCTGGACTTGGCATACTGTTTTCCTTCTTTGAATCTTGCTTCCCCTTTCCAACAAGTGATTCTTGCATTTTAACTTTTAAGTGTGCTCCTAATCTTTCTTACCTCGTAAGCATTTGTATCAGGTTAAGTAAAATTACTGTTTAAAGATTCAAATGTGGCTCTAGAGCTGTAATCAGATGCTTCTGAGGTATGTTTCCAAATTGTGATAACTATTAGCATCGTAGTGATATTAATATTGGGGAATAGAATTCGACCTGCCGACAGGCGACACCGCCGAAGAAAGAGCAGCAGCTGGTGGCACTATGTCCTGTCAAGAACTACTGGCCCTGTCGGGTGCTTTGTCTGCCGCCTTACCCACGGGACAGGTCGCTTTGGATTCTTTCTTTGAAGAACTGACCAAAGGCATTAGCAAACGAGCCGGCGAAGACAAAAGTGACTCAAAGGTAATGTAATAAAACTTTGTTACGCCATTTCAAGCAGTTGGAGCATAAAACGCATAACTGCTCATGTTCTTTACAGACTATAGAAATCGAAGACTTTTCCTGCTGCGCTGAACTTATAGCTGCCGAGGCCATCGCAAAGGAATCGAGAAAGAATCGTTTCGCTAACGCCTGTTCTGTCTTTTGGAAGAAGATATCAAAATTTCTGTCGTGGACGAGAAAGCACATTAAAAATATGGCAAATCACAAATACTTCCAACAAGGTAAAATTTTGTTATAAAAAGTTTTCGTTTTCCGCTTAATAAAGTTCCAAGTTCCCGAGAAAGGCGCGGACGTAAAGTACAAAATGGCGACGAAAATTTGGTCGGATGTTTATATTTCGAACAACTTGTTTCGATGACAGTGAAATTGAAGAAGTTCGCTAAATTGCTCATCAAAGGAAGCTGGCGAATAAAATTTGATTTTGGAAACATGATAATAATTAAATTGTTTTTCAAGTAAATACTTAAATTTTTCCTTTGTCCAATTATTTAGGACAGCAACGTAATGAAAAACTTAAGTAATTTGTCCGATTCCAGAAGATTTCAGCTATTTGTGTATTTCAGATAGTTATTACTAAGAAATTTCTTGTCACAGGTATTTTGCTAGCAATTCTCATCAATACTCTGTCTATGGGAATAGAGTACCACAACCAGCCAGAAGAGTTGACAGTTATAGTAGAAATTAGCAACATTATATTCTCAGCTATATTTGCCGTAGAAATGATTCTGAAAATCATTTCGGAAGGACCTTTTAAGTATATTTCAAATGGATTCAACGTGTTCGATGGTATTATTGTGATCCTTAGGTAAGTTTTCCTAGTTGTAGTAAGTATTAGCATTACGATTACTGTATTCATTATTAGCCAGTATTATTAGTAAAACACTTTGCAAAAGTTCTTATCCATATATTGACGAAATGTTACACAACAATCTTTATGTATTTTTGGAATTTTACATTCAAGTCAAATTAAACTATTACTTTCCACTAATATTTCAGTAACAATATTTAATTTTGTTGTACAGTGTCTGGTTACCACAAAATGTCAAATATTCTCAATCTACTTTGTGCTTCACTACCAACAAGTTAAGGTTGACAATCGATTAAAGGAATTTGACAGTTTTGGGTAGTCGGGCAACCCTTTTACCGTAAAATCGATTGATGAGAATTCAAATTACTGGTTAAAATCTATTGTTTTACTTTTAATTTAGGAGTACAATACTACTTTATGAAAAGTCCACATAAATGATGATAGCAAGTGTATTCCCAATTCAACAAACAATTTTTGGCTCACGCGCTTATTCTCCCCTAACAGTGCATTCGAACTAGCACAGAGTCTAGGAAATGAGAAAGACTTAGCAGGCAGCTCGGGCCTGTCAGTGTTGCGCACATTTCGACTCCTGCGCATACTAAAGCTAGTGAGGTTCATGCCTAACCTCCGAAGACAACTGTTCGTGATGCTTCGCACTATGGATAATGTCGCAGTTTTCTTTTCACTGCTCGTTCTATTCATCTTCATATTCAGGTAATTTTTTTTAAATTCTAAAACATGTGATTGAAATATGAAACTATTATGAAGTGATCAATTTTATTTCGAATATTATGAATAATAAAAATTAAAAAAGTTATATAAAAAACACTTTAAACTGCATGTAATAAATAAATAGCAAAAAGAAAACAAAAAAGTTATTATAAAAATGTCGAGCTTCTATTTCGTTTATAATTTTCTGTGATCTGTGGAATTTCCTTACTATTTTATTTTCCTGTAACAGGTTTAAATAAATCTTACCTACTAAAATGTACTAATTGAGTTAATTCTTTTTTTTTGTTTCTCTGAAGATAACGACCCTAAAGTAAATTACTACGAATCACTGTTGGTACCTTGCTGAACTAATCCTAATATCTTCCAAGCTCTATTTCTCATTTACGTTTGTGATGTCTCATACTCCGTAGTTACCGTACCCAAGTAGATAAACATAATTCATGGCAATCTTGGATTGCTCAACCCGAATTTTCATTTTTCCCGTAGCAAAGAAGATTTATTCGACTCCATAAGCTATGAAATTCTGAATGTACCTATGTCTACCTAACTGTCACACCCGCATCCCCTTAACCTGTGCACTAACTGTGAGTGAATTCTCCATTTTCTTTTCATTCTTTCCTTATGTGTATGTCTATCACTTCTGTCTCTGACATTTAACCTACTACACACTGCCACTGTCCACACTCTTCACAACTTTTTTCTCTTCTCTATATTATCTTTTTAGTATTCACGCTTCTGAGCTTTTCGTCCATATCAGTTTATTCACACGTGCACTTTACGTTCATGTTCATTTTAGATTTTATCATTACAATACTATTGTATTCTATGTATTATATTGTATATATACTTTGAATATATCCCATGTTTGTGAAAAACATTAGTTACCGCATTGTTATCTAATCGTAAATCGTGGTAACGTTCAGCATCCTCGGTATGAACCTCTTCGGGTGCAAATTCTGCGAGAAAGATGAAGAGGGCGACCAAGATTGCGACAGAAAAAACTTTGATACTCTCTTGTGGGCCTTTGTCACGGTGTTTCAGGTATTGAACATTTTAAATTAAAGTACCTAACAGACAATCCAGAAACAGACTGAACTTGCAAACATTACTAAACGCTTACCCTCCGGTCCGTCAGCAGTAAACACTCACGACAATATGACAATCCCATTAACAAAAACGATTGTCTTGTGTCGGCTAATCGACTAACCACGCGAGTACACATTTGACTCTTCACTTTGTTGCAAGAAAATAGTTAAGCTCATAATGTAGTGATTGTCTCAACTTATCAATTTTACTTGCAGTACAGTGGTTTGTCAAAAAGCGTTAATTCGCGTAACCGCTACCCTAGTACCCGCGTAGTATGAACTAGTACCATCGTAACAATCTAACCCAACTTCATTTAGTGTCACGTTCACCATGTTGAGCCGTAAAGTATTTCAATAAACAACGTCTATAGCACATTATTAATTAGACAAGAGCTTGATTGAGTAGTAGGTTAGCTTGATTGAGGTCGATCGACGCCGAGTCGCGGGTTTACCTGGTCGTCAGTTCCTTTACCCCCACTCTTACAGTTGCACTCAAATTAAAAAGTGTCTCTTTCACTTTGCATGCTGCTTCTATTATTTAGGTATCTTTGCCGACAGATACGAAACCAGTAAATTGAATAGTTGAGATCGCGTTGAAGTTACGATCAGATTGTGACATCATTTCAGTATTCTAGTCGTATCCAAACTTTTTGCTGGTTTCGACATCAAGCCTCGGCATCTTTGTTTTAACTTCTTGTAACGTTCTATTTTTGAATTACTTCCCCTTTTCTTCGACTATACTTCCATTTATGCTGTATGATTCGCCCGATTTTGTTTTTTATTTTCATCTTCTTATTTTCCACCTGCATTATAATAACAAAACATTTAAATAATGCATTGTAATTTGAATGAAAAATTATATTTAAAAAAACAAACCTGGAACAACAAGAATGATTTTCACTTTTCTAATTTATGCACTTTTCTTTGGCCTAATTTTTCTCTTCCAGATTATTTTTATTGCATTTTTTATAATCGTCATTTTAAAATCATGGAGCAGTACATAAAGAATGACTTTGAATATGATCATAATCATATCAAGAAATTTAATCGCACTATAAATAACACAATGTACTTTGAAATTGTCTAGAATTATTAACAACTCCTTTAGTGGGAGCGTCCCTACGGCGGTAACACTGCTTAAACAATTAGGCTTCTATTTGCTGATTATTATTCTGCTATGAGAGCGTCTGTCATACTCATCATGTCAACTATAGAAATATAACTAATTTTACGCTTGACATTTAAAAATTACTTAGAATTTAGATATAGATTATTAGAAAGATCGCCATAGGTGCACAATGGTTTCAACGTTAATTTTATTCAAAGTTTACCTAATCCTTAATCATTTTCAACAGTTCATTGGAAAAAATCGTAAGATTAGTTTCATTTCAGAGTTAATTTGCAGTGTTAACGTCGTGCGCGCGTTGAAATGTCATCAGGATGACTCGGTCGCGGCGTATGCGCATAGCATTTTGTTTTTCTTTCATTTTTTCACCGGCTCCTCGACGCGCAGTATTCTGGGCATGTACCTATTCGGTGGTAAGTTTTGCAAGTACGTGGATGACAATGGCACCGAGCGGGATTGCACGTGCCCCGAAATCATCTCTCACCACCCCAAGTGTGAGTGCGACCGGAAACATTTTAATAACATCCTCTGGGCTACCGTCACTGTGTTCCAGGTAAGCCATTGGGAATGGTGTTAGACAAGGTACACTATAGCCGGTTTATTTGCGATCCCGTGTTTTTTTTTTTCTTTATATTATAAGCGTAGACGCCGCGTGTTTCTCGTAATGACCAAGCCACATCTTGAGTAGTGTCTTATCTGACAACGAACTTGATGTTTGTGGGTTGTGAGAAAAGACATTTTACAATTTTTCATATTGTAATAATTAATTATATAAAGTAATACAAAAAATTAACAAAGGCGCAAGCTAGCGAGAGATTCGCACCGAGTAGTTAGTTAGTCGTAGTTTTCTGTAGATAGAATGTGATGCATCTTTGAGGAGCGCTCCGTAGTTACTGCATCCGACTAAGCAATGCTTTATTTAGATGAACTAGTACATACGCTGGACCCCGAACGCTTCTGTACTCAAACCGCCGTCTGTGTTCCGTTCATTACTTAACGCCCCTGTATACTAGTGAACACTAATACAACTACATTACACTTATTAACATTAACACGCTAATAATTGACAGATACTTTCTATTTGTTTACATTAATTTGTCGACTAAAAGTACATACACGAAAAGGCACGACTTGAATACAATATGACAGCACACCTCGCTTATTTTGATTTATTCAAGAGATTCATAATTAAAAATGAATTTTTGATGTGGTAGAGACATTTGCAGGGTCGGATTGGGTGCTGACTTTAATGTAAACATTTCAGGTTTTGACTCAAGAAGATTGGAATGTTGTGTTGTTCAACGGCATGGAAAAGACGAGTCATTGGGCCGCATTATATTTTGTGGCACTTATGACGTTTGGGAATTACGTGCTCTTTAACTTGCTGGTAGCTATTCTAGTTGAAGGGTTCAGTTCTGAGGTGAGTTTGGCTTGTAAATAAATAGCATAAATCCATGTTTTCATTTGGTAAATTTGTCTCTATTAACAGTCCTCTTTAGATGTCCATACTAGTTAAAACTTAATATTTGACAATGACTTGCAATTTCTTGAAATTAAAATAATTAATGATATAAATAAAGTACATACAACGTTTTAAAAAAATACCAAGAAAAGAAATTAATAATTATTCTTAAAGTGCAACCCTATTTTAGTTAATCCAAAGAGCAAACAAAACTATTCAATGTGTGTTTACATTCTATTTTCTCTGGAAAGACAAACCAGAATCATAAGAGACAACATTAAAGTATGCACAACTATCTACAGTTTCTATTATTGCCCACGACTGAAATGAGAATGAAAGTTTACTAGGGTTGATAGGGTTGATTCTTGGCTTTGATAAATAATTTTATTTCTTGGTATTTTTGTAACACGTATTACATTTTGAGATTTCCATCAAAGAATGAAATCTGTTAACAGACTTACTTCACTAACTGCCCCAAATTAGTATCCACCGTAATAGGCACGATGACTAATTTTAAAAAACTACACCACGTTGTTTTTACGTATCTACTTTACCTAAAATTAATTAAATTTTTGTAAAAAATTAAGATTTTGATAGAAAAAACATGTTTTTCACTTCTCATGCTCTGAAAGTGCTTGTTTGTGCAGGATATAGGCTGCACAAAATCGAATTTTGTGCTCTAGAGCATTAACGTATCTAATCATAAAAGTATCTATATTAAGGCAAAGAAAATGAGCTATGCAGCCAAACTCAATAAGAAATTCAGACAGAGAATTTGTTATTTTTTTATATTTACTTAAATTTATTTGCCTAATGTGTTTTTAAGACATAAATGATATTAAAATTTTAATTCAAGTAGGTACGGTAAGTATTAAATTAATTTAAGAAAATTATTATTTCAAAATTAATTTAATACTTGGCTGTATAGGTCTGCAGCCCAAGCCTAATATCAATGGGAAAAACAATTTCCTTTAGTATTCAAAACTGTACTAATTTTAGTTTAAATTTTAAGAATTGTTTTATTTCCTCGCAATCGAAGTGAAAAGCAGAGTTTCTAACTCGTCCACAAAACCATTTTTATCCTCGACATTACTATCAGCCCTCGCCTTCGGCTCGGGCTGCCAAAAGTCTCGGACAAAAATGATTCGTTTTGTGCACTTGATGGAAAATCTACTATTGAATAATGCAAATTAAAATTACCGCCAAAGGCCAAAACAGTAATGGCGTCTGTGTGACATCACTATAGCGTAAAACATGTCAGTTTCTAGAGTGATTTTGATTGGCAAATAAAATGACAAAAAATAGTGACGTCACGCGGCGTTTGGCCAAATATGGCGGATTGCTAAGTTTCGTATAAAAACAAAATAAATATCAATCACAAGCATAATCTGAGAACAAGTGATTTTTATCGAATCTCCTTATCCTAGATTGTTATTATTTTAAATCATTAATTCAATGATTCTTAGTTAGTGTCATCATCCCTATTAAATAACGTAGTAGGTACACCAGATTTGACGATTTAACGAGTAATATTATTCGGAAAACGAGCAACCAACAATATTATTCGAAAAATAAATGTCGCTAAATTATAAATTATTTCGCAAACATTTGTCTTTCGCTATGCGCTATGTAAAAATGTCGGGAATCCGACCAATTTTCCAGCGAAATGAGAGGCGGGAACGCGAGCAACGCGAACTGGCGAAGTCGAAATTGTCCAGCGAATGCTTCTCGGACAACAACGAGATACAGTACGACGACTCCAATTCGGGATCGCGCTCCAGCGATAGCGTCTCCCAGGTATTTTGAGTCCGCTAATTGCCGCTAAATGTTTGTGAAGCAAAAATTTTTGATCAGCTCGAAGGGCTTATTTCATTATTATTTTTCATTTTCATTTGAACATTACATAAATGTTACAAATATTAGTACAATTGTTTGTATTTATTTATCTAATTATCAATCGCCTCCGTGGTCTAGTGCCTCGCCCACCGAAATTAGATCCGAGGTCCGTCCCGGGTTTGATCCCCAGGAAAGTACAAATTTGTACGCGGTGCAGTTTATAGACTTTTTTCAAGTCCTCCTGGCTAGCTTTAGCCACCATCTTATCAAAATCTGTCGCCATAATGATAATGTTGACATCATTATTGTATTTCGAAAATTTGTGATATATAGCCATCCCCTCTGTGGTTGAGGGTTCCATGTGAAGTTCGATTCTATCTTCGCCCATTTCGTCACTTACCATCAAGTGAGAATGAAGGTATTCCCTTTCTAGCATTAAAAAATATATTTTTTATTTAATCCAGTATCCCAAACTGGAGGATATAAGGGTACATGGTACGCCACCAAAAACTTTGATGTGACATTGCTCAAAACTAAGGAGGAATGAGGTATATTTAATATATTATACGAAATATTTAATGCCCAATAAAATCAATTAATAGTGACATTATTGCATATGCCTTGTACATTGTGAGATACAAGTAACCATATTAACCGACTGATCTCATACCTATTGCACCCAAGTACCTTATTTAAAAACAGTCTTTATATGGAGAAAATATTTTAGTTGGTATACCACCATATAACATCTACCTATTATGTACATACAATGATGTCAAATTAACGTTTAATCAATATTTTCCAGAAACTTTGTGCTAATATGCGTGTAAACCTTATTAGTAATGATTACCACTCAAGAAATCTCATTGTTAAAAAATAAAAGAGGCCCGAATTTTTTTTGTAATCGTTCTTTTATTACCAAGTGCGGTAAAACAGAGAATGTCTCAGGTCGCAAGTATTTGACGCCTGAACTGAAGGCGAGGTCGTTTAGTATTCGATCTGAGGCTTTCTTTCTTACCACCCGATGTAAGTTAATGATTTTATATCACCCTATCACTTTCTGTCCAGAGGGTCTAGCCAAGTGGCTTTTCTATTCGAACGCATAGAAGTCAAAAGTATGTAAATGACGTTTTGTTTTCTCCGTAATACATCAGTTTCATACATTTTTTTTGAATAGATTGGCCACATGGCTAGGGCCACAGATGTGGCATCTATAAATTCCTATTGCA
Source organism: Cataclysta lemnata (assembly GCA_963931975.1). Classification (NCBI taxonomy): domain Eukaryota; kingdom Metazoa; phylum Arthropoda; class Insecta; order Lepidoptera; family Crambidae; genus Cataclysta; species Cataclysta lemnata. The sequence goes on along the minus strand of OZ008348.1, from coordinate 2,950,707 downwards.
TATTTATTTTCTGAAATAAACAAAATAGGTAATTAGTAATATAATGTACAAAGATTTTGGTGGTTAGAAAAAGAATTTCGAAAAATTATGATCTTGAAGCGGGAATCGAACCCACGTCCGCTGCTATCAGGGCAGGTGTCTAGACACCTGCCCTGAAAGCAGATCATAATTTTTCGCCTCAAGTTCATAATTTTTCGAAATTCTTTTTCTAACTAACAAAATCTTTGTACTAATTTTTCTAACATTTATAAAATGTTAAAATTAAAATCGAATAGTTTAGTAATATAATGGCCCCATCCAAAACTACAAGACGCGTATAAAAGTCGAACTAGTAAAATCTTCGTAACAACTGACTGACAAAGTTAATAGAACGCTCTGTGACCACAGAACGAGATCAAAAACTTTTGGAAGTCGGCCGACGATGTGAGGAAGGCCAAGGACGACGTCAACGGCCACAAAGACAAGGCGGGCAAGTCGCGCAGGAAGGCCAGGGCCGCTCACCACCCGAACCTGTGCAAGGACTGCGCGCAATCCAACAAGTGCAACATTCAGAAGGCAAGTGTCAAATGAGTATCTTCTTCTCCCTGCCCTGTTCCCAGTCTATCTGGGGTCGGCGCAGTATGTTTCCTCTTCTATTCATATCGGTCAGACTTCATCAAGCCATCCACTCCCTTTTAGTTCGCATCATCAATTACACCGTAAAGGTGGTAGTGATGATGGAATGTATAGAAAAGAGACGAAAAGGACCATGCCAAGAGACCGATGAACGGACAGAGCGATTGGGATGACAACATGCCAAACCATACTCCCCAAGGTTTTGGCTTAGGTTTTACAGCCGGCCGCTTGCCTGACACCAACCCTCTTTAGGTATGCTGTTGATGGTAGTTTGGGTGCCACAACGTGTTTATTGGTATACACCGGGCAATCCCCTTAGTCGACTTATACGACACCCATGGGATGAGTTGGGCTGGCACATTCTACGTTATTTTTTCGCTCCCATGCCAGCATGGAAGACCAAATCCGTGATTAAAACAATTGATCACAATCCAGGCTGTTTGTGTACGGGCCGCCAATCTACAAATTGTGGAGACATACTGCCGCACTCAGAAACGTCAATTAATTTTAATGAGTATTTAATGTCAAAAATTTTCATTCAAATCTAAACCCGGCAAGAATAGCGACTAGTTAGTTAATGAGTAGGTGTACTTAACGTCAAAAAATGACAATTCAAAACTAGTCGCTATTCTTGCCGGGCTATGGTCTTGAATTGAATGAAAATTTTTGACATTAAATACTCATGAAAGTTAATTGACGTCTCTGAGTACGGCAGTCAGTGTCAGTGCCGACACCGGCAATCACGGACGTGACAACTACATATATTTTTTATCGGATCACGGACGGATCTTCGCCTATAACAATAGCTATCATTGCTAGCTCCGTAGTATTGAACAAAGCCAAAGTAACAATGACGATACGTTATGACGGAAGCTCCGTGAACTGAGTACTGACATGTGCGAATTGAATCACTGATACTGAACTGTGCGAACGCGTTGACGGAACTGTGGCTTTACTGATATGTGTGAATCTGGCCTTATTCTCCATTATCGAATACAAGAATGGAGAATAAAGCTCGATTCACAAGCCTTGAGACTCACCGATTCCTTTAAATGTCGGCTGATTACTGCAAAGGCCTCCACTAAAATAGCCTAGTTGAATCAAATATCAAGCGTCAATGGCAACTCTATTAATTTAACTCGACAACAAATTTGATTTTAATCTTAATGGTGGCTGTTCTAACCTAACCAAACCAATTACTTTCTAGTCCCTTTCATACTATTAGAAGATTTAAAGTGATAATGTCAATTCGGATTGAAATAGTAGACAACAAACCAAGCCGTGGTGACGGCAGAGCAGAATACAATTGTCACCACCGCCACCTGTCCCGGGGGTGTCGTTCGTACAAGGCGACTAATGGTTAGGACAAGAATTAGTAATGGACAGCAGCGTTACTCTTATCATCATCATCATCACCAGCCCTTTAATGTCCCCACTGCTGGAGCACGGGCCTTTCCTATGGATGGAAGAATATAGGGAGATTGGGTCATAACCCACCACGCTGGCCCAGTGCGGGTTGATGGGTACTAACGACTGCAGATGCAGCCGCGACCAACGGCTTAACGTGCCTTCCGAAGCACGGAGGAACTCGAGATAATAAGCGCTAGCGAGCTCCTCCTTATGCCACCTAGCAATCTACTGCGATTAGCTTTCCCAATAAACAATAAGCTCGACGCCTATTATTACATGGGAACTAATCTAATTAGCGAAGCATGGGTGTTGGTTCGCTTCTGTCTGCCCCTTAGGAGGATGATTTATCTTAGTATGTTAATGTTAACCATGGCTGATTTGTGAATCAAGGCCCATTGCTGTCTAGAGTCTATTTACGTATTTAATATTTTTTCCTGCGCGTCAAATATGTCAAATAAAATTTTTTACATGCAAAATATTCAAATGTTTCCAGTTTTAAAAGCATAAAAAATTTTACATACATACATAAATCACGCCTATATACCCGAAGGGGTAGGCAGAGGTGAACTAGCACCCACGTTTCGCCAATTATGTTAGGTCTCATGTAATCGGTGGCGAGCCTAATGCCATTTATCGGGCACAAAAGTAGCAGTTCCATTGCTAGGTGATATAAGAGGAACGCTGCTGCCCATTACTCATCGCTGATTTATCCTTAGTCGCCTTGTACGACACCTTCGGGAAAGATTTGGGGTGGTGATAATTGTATTCTACGCTGCCGTCACCACACGGCTAATTAAGAAATTTACATCCATACATACATACAAAATCACGTCTATATCCCCGAAGGGGTAGGCAGAGGAGAACTAGCAGCCACGTTTCGCCAATTATGTTAGGTCCCATGTAATAGGTGGCGAGCCTATTGGCATTTATCGGGCACAACATTCGCAGTATTATTACAAGGTGATATAAGAGGAACGCTGTTGCCCATTCCTCATCGCTGATTTATCCTTAGTCGCCTTGTACGACACCTACGGGAAAGATTTGGGGTGGTGACAATTGTATTCTACGCTGCCGTCACCACACGGCTAATAAAGAAATTTACAGTCGGCAATACGCGTTTCAGATAGTATACCCTGCAACAGTAGGTTTATTTAGGCTGCCTTCCCCTATTACGCTCCTAGCAAAGGGAAAGTGTCTTTTACACTACTCCCCTCTGACAAAATAATGTACCACGTCGCTTCAATAAATTATGCGTGTCAGTATAAAACGAAACCGACGTGTCGTATAAGAGTATCCAATTACGTCCCTACAAGAGCCTAGTTCAGTCGTGTAGTTGGGGGGAGCCCTGCGGCCATCACGCAATCCAATAAATGTACTACACAGAATGTAAATCTTAACACCCTGGTTCCTGTTCACAAGTTTCCAACAGTTCTCTGGTCCATATTTCATGCCCTTACATTCAATAATATACTGGCCGTAAAGTTAACAGGTATCACACTCGCCAAGTTAACAGGGTATAATTGAAATCTAATTTGATGCGCTCTCAAAAAGTATAAAATAACTGTTGCGTACCGACATACATAAACCACGCCTATATCTCCTAAGGGGTAGGCAGAATTGAATCAACACCGATGTTCGCCAATTTGTTAAAGTCCCATGCAATAGTAGGTGGCGAGCCTATTGCCATTTAACGGGCACAAGAGAGTCATTTGAGAGATAGTCATTGCAATCGTCAATTAATGCTCTAACAGCAGGTATATCTTTGGGAGATGCATATTGTTTAACTTTTTGAGGAGGAGAGAGGACGACAGCGTACTTTAATAAAAGAAACGGTTTTTATTTGATAGCTTCACAACAGCACAAACTGCCACCAGCTGCAGAGATATTAAAAATAAATTTTACGCCTTTCGTAGACTGCCGGACTGACTCGCTTTAAGAAACTAGAAACACATTATGCCAAGATCTAATTCTAAAAGAATGCGAGACATCATTTTGAACGAACACGATACAATTTGTATTGTTTGTATCATACAAAACTTTAAGTAATTTCCAAGATTACGACAAAAGTTTGAATGAGAGAAAACATAATTGTTTTCTTCCTGCTTATTTAACTTTGTATTGAAACTCCAAGATATATTTCAAATAAATAATTATCGAATTGAGTTTTACTAAGAAAAACAAAATGATTTCCGATAGTTTTATTGATATGATTAGTGAGATTAATGTTAAAACAGGATTGGAATTCAATTTTTTTTTTAATAATTTTTAACTATTAACATAGATACATATAGATAAATACAAATATTGGATTTTACGGAATGGCGAATCTCTCTCTATATATATTTTCTTTGTAATAAATACAGAAACTCAACCTACAACTAGGCAACCAAATTTAAAATTTCTACGACTGGGACCTTGTAATGTAATCTTTTCATTTGAACAGGAATCGAAGATGCTAGCAATCGGCGCAGCTGGTGAAAGCACAACAGTTCCGATGATAACGCACACGGCGGCCACGCCTCAGGACTCGCCGTCTACAACCCTGGAGCCCGGGGCTTCTTTCAGGGATTTCAAGATGTCTCTCACATTGGAAAGGTCATCGATGTTGTCTAGCCTGGACTCGATCGATCGGACATCTGTACGTACCAAGACTTAGAACTTAAGCCACGATTGTTATTTTGATTTTAACTTGAAAATTTTATAAATGTTAGAAAAATTAGTTACACAGAAAATGCTACAAACTTTTTCTAACCACAATTTAAGAGCTTAAAGGTCATACAGTCATTGATGGTTTAGGGAGAGCTGTGATTCACAGAATTTCGGTCACAGATTTGTTTTCGCGTCGCTGTGCGAATCAAATAGGAATTTCTATGAAACCGAATGTATTAGAGTTTCTGCGACAGAAATTTTGCAACCCAATTTCCGCTCGTTTGGTCTCACCGTTAATGGTCGGTCAAATGGTTAAACAAATTTTTGAAGATTCATTCAAAACAATCTTGCTAGCGATTCTAATACTTGCATCTTCATTTCAGTGCACAAGCATACCCGGTCTTCTGAAGCCTCCCAACAGCTACACACTAACTCTTCATTCAGCTGCAAGTCAACTTGGTGCTGAGAAAGCCCGACTGCCACCAATGTCACTAGCTCCACCGCCCTTAACCTTAGCACCTCCCCCCCTCCGCTCTAGCACTCCCGTATCTACTACACCTAGTACACCTAGGTCCTTGGCTTCCCCAGTCCTCGCAGAAAAGAATCATCATCTCGCAATTATAAAAGATGACAACTGTTTGAACACCAGTGACAAATCTAGTCTTCTCAGTTCTCAAAAGTGAGTATTCTCTCCTTTATCTGTTCCAGTACCATAAATAAATGTATTAGGTAAAATGTAAATATTTTCTTTGCCAATCACAAAAATAAAACTATTCATACACTTTGGCAGGCCATAAAATCATATCCCAATGTGGACCGAATTACAGTTTATGTAAAAGAACGATTTATAATTATTTAAATTTATTGCCTGACGATAAATTTACATCTCAGTCAATAATGTGAACAGCATTTTATGACGGCGTGTCTGAAAGACAAAGATAGATGAATGGTGCAATAAAAAAATTTAAAGTTTAAAGTAAAATTATGATAGATTTTTATAATGAACGTCCAACGGCGGGTCCCAATATTCTATCAACAGTTGAAGATAGACGTACTACATATTAGCTACTTCTGTTATTTATAGTAATAGCAACTAAACTACTTTAGTAAGCTTACTTAACTGTAGCTAGAGTATTGGTACCCGCTGTTATGTGATTTCGAATCTTATCACCTCGTAGGAGTTTAAGTATATCGAGCGCTGGTGTCAACGGCGAGGACAAATGCCGCGTTCAACGAGGGTACAGCTGGCGGCCCAGCTTACGGCGCAAGCAGAAACACCGCACTGGTTCCGACTCGGATGCGGTGGTACTCAATAACGGCCGAGACCACACCACCTGCAATGGTAAGTAAAGTCTGTTCCATCTAACATACAACTTATTTTAGAAATCCACCATTTAAAAATAAAATAATAACGAGGTCATTAATCTATTACAATAAGTCGTTATTATAGACTGAAACCTATTGAATCTAGTTAGCAGTTGATTTTTAGTGCTGCATTTTCAATAAAAAGGTGTGCCAAGATTGTTTACCAATTAGAACAAGTTGGATAGAAGAGACTGTACTTAATTCACCATCACCACGTTTGCACCACTGCTTAACTCTTCATCATCACCAGCCATTTTAATGTCCCCACTGCTGTGGCACGGTCCCTGTGGATGGAAGAATATAGGAAAAAATGGGCCATAACCCACCATGCTGGCGTATTTGTGGGTAGTCTTAACTGCAGACGCAGCTGTCAACGGCTTAACGTACCTTCCGAAGTACAGGAACTCGAAATAGTACCTACAGCTATGATTTGGTGATTCAAAGTTCGGCCTCATCCAAATTTGCTTAGTTTAGGGACCAGCGGCTTAAAGTACCTTCTGAAGCACGGAGAAAATCGAGATAATAAATGTTTGGTCACCCATCCAATGACCGGCCTTAGCGAACATTGCTTAGTTTACGCAATCGCAGGCCAAGCGCGCTATGCCACTGCGCTAGCGAGCTCATCCCCACTAAACTCCTTATAATAGTACTAACCGAAAAAGGCGTGTGGTGACGGCATAGCAGAATACAAAATTGTCACCACCCCCATCTCTCCCGTGGGTGTCCTACAAGGCGACCAAGGGTAAAAACAGTGATGAGTAATGGGCAGCTGCATTCCTCTTATACCACCTAGCAAAATGCTGCGATTTTATGTGCCCCCTAGATGGCAATAGGCTCGCCACAATTACATGGGACCTTAATTAATTGCTAGTGCTGCGGGGTGCTAGTTCACCTCTGCCTACCCCTTCGGGGATATAGGCGTGACTTATGTATGTATGTATATTAATTAATTGGCGAAAAGTGGGTGTTTAATTCACCTCTGCCCCTATATAGGCGTGATTTATGTATGTGTGTATGAAAATTGGTAGGTTCCGGCATCCGCAAGAACGAGCTGCTGCTGTCGTCGTCCATGGTGATCAAGAACGACACGCAGTCCGAGCTGCCCAACAACAGGGCGCGCGCGCAGCTGCCCGCGCCGAGGGTGTTGCCGCAGCCGGCGCGCCGCGTCTCCGCGCATACGGCGCCGCTCTTGCCAGATGTAAGTGCTCATTTTGTTTTTTTTTTTTTAATTTTCCCTATATTTTAGGGAAGGCAAAGGGTCTAGCCCATACAGCCATGTCGTTAGTGTATATTTTATCTGTAGTCTTATGAAATAATGAGTGGGTGAAATGTATGAATGAAATGAATTTACGTTAAAATATGGGTGTCACATATTTAATGGTAACAGAGTTCATGATGGTGCCTGATGAGGTGGACAAAACCACTTTTTAAAGTGGTCTTCACCACAACATCAAACACATAAGACTTATTTAAAATGATTCTGCATAATTTCACATCAACACGGATGCTTGTGCATCAAAATAACACCACTTTCACTGCACAAAATCCACTCTGAACAATTTTTGAATTATTGAAAATAAATCTGACTGACACCGTTAAAACGCGCCAAACACTTCTCATTTTGGTTTTTTAATCCATTTAGGTATTTGTGCAAAACAACACACGGTCACATTATTAAATACAAATATTTTACAAAGTAAATTGCTGTTAGAACAAGTTCGAAAAATTATAGTCATGATGCGGGAATCGAACGTGTTCTAACCACAATTTTCTTTGTAATAATTTTTCTAACATTTATAAAATGTTGAAATAAAAATCGAAATAACAAATGTTTACAATTAGACCTATAATTTCCTTAATTCACTACAAAAACAATATACACATTGTAAGAGAAACAACGCACACCACCTGTACCAACATAGCCATTTAAACACTATGGTGCTGCGCTTTCTATCTACAACGTATAATATTGTATTTTAAGGGTTTTCAAAATAATGATTAAGAAAAAAGCAAGGCTCACAAGGCTGTGGTTGCACTGACGCGGTACAAATTGAGTCTTGTGATGTATGAACTAACTAATCGGGACGTTTAATTCAATTTCATGCATCGTGATTGGTCAATTAATCACTAATCTCCAGGTCAGCTTTGCCTCAGTCGAAATGCAGCCTTATGGGCACTAGACCTAAGTCCAGGGCCCATAAGGTGCCCATCAAACTCAACTGATAACTGAATACTAGTGAATATTGATAATCAAAGTTCAAAATTCACAATTTGTTGTCAGTGCACATTCACTGGTATGATGATTAAATATTTATTTAGTTATGTATCGAAATGGGGTCAAAATAATATTAATTATAATAAATATTTTTGAAGCAAATTTTAACAGCTGTTAACATTAGTGTTGCCACAGAAAAAAGTTATTTAAGTATTTACTCATCCCGAGTTTTATTTGGGCACCAGTTAACAAATTTTTCTCTACGTCTGTTTGTATAGAATAATACAAACGATTTAACATAAAAAGACCATGTATACGACCAATACAGGAATAAAAATTCTAGCAGATAAAGTTTGTTGGTGAAATGAGCTTACTTATATTTCTAAAATTTGTAATTGCCAAATAAAAAAAAATTAGAAAAGTTCTTCTACTCGGCATACCGAATTTAATTTAATTAACTTGCCGAAATTTCTCTAACCTTTACACTTCACGTTGTAAGCGTCTTTTGTTGAACGAGGTAACCGCACGGATTGCGGAAGACGAGGTTCTATTCCCGCAACAAGATTATCATTTTTTTAATTCTAATATTTATATAATGTTGAATTAAAAATCAAAATAATAATTATTTCGGCTGCTTTATAATTGTCTAATATAACTGGCCAGCAGCGAGCTAACTGCAAAACCTCTTACAATCGATTACAAAAGTCCGTCCCAGCTCCGTAGCAGGGAGACGTGGACAAAATCTCCCCGGGGAAAAGAAAATGTGTCCCTCTCACTCTAACTCCCAATAAATCCCGGGACAAAACACTGTCAAGTGGTGAAGAGAGATTTTGTCCACGTCCCGTGCACAGTACACCCAGAACAGTAATGAGTCTGCATACAAACTGGCTGCTGCCCATTATTAGAATGTGTGCTTCCGTAGTCGGCGCCGTGTGTACGCACTGTAACGCACACATTGACATAAAATATGGGGGCACAAGGATTGAAGTGATCGCACGTGGTGATTGAACTTTCGCTCGTTGCTCGTTCCCGCACGGCGGCATATTCGCGTTCGCAGCCGCCTCTTTAGTTACAACCCTAGCGTCAACGTAAGAGTAAGCTACAGTCCGACAAGTTCGTGGAGTTCGTTCAGGGAAGAGGAAGTGAGAGACGGTGGCGGGGACGTGGCACTCTAGGTGCTAGCGGGGGCGGGTGATGCGGCGAGGAGGGAAAAATCGTGCAATACAGCATACAATACCTCAGCCCCCCAACGTCTCACTCCCCGCAGGAAGGTCGCGCACGAAGTTGTCGGACTATAATAACTCGCCGACAGGCCGCAGATAAACTACTGTTCTGGGTATACTGTGTCCCGTGCTAGGCCTGCAGTAATAAGATATTCATTGGCATCCCCAAGGTGTCGTGGAAGGCCCCCGAGGCGGGCTTCTCTTCGGACTCGACGGTGAGGCTGGACGCGGCCAGGCCGCCTCCCCACAGACTGTCACTTACCAACGACTATTTGACAGGTGAACTGCTGAATCCACTCACGTTTATTGTTGTGTCCTACAGAGGCAGAGGAATTTGTGCATTTATTTTAAAAACTAATTTTCAGAATGCACCAAAAGAGCAGCGTTGATGGCGACTAACAATTATACATATTTATCTTTTTTGTCAATTTGTCTTTTTTTTAAGAGCTACAAATTAAAAAATGTGTTGCTCAGAAGACAAAGGGATCCTAGGCATCTCTAGTATTTCCTAAATCACTCCTAGGTATCTATTCCTGATAAGGGAAGGCAGAGGTGAAAAGCACCCACGTTTCCCTATGTTAGGTCCCATGTAAAATGTGGCGAGCCTGTTGCCATCTAGGTACCAGGCACGTAAAACGGAGTATACTGCTAGGTGGTATAGGAAGAACGCTGCTGCCCATTACTTTTAGTCGTATTATACGGCACCCGTGGAAGAGATTTGAATCGACTACTACGACTAAGTATAAGTATATTCGAACCTATTATTTTAATTGGCGAACTGTAAACAAAAAGAGCTTCCGCTGCCCTGTGTAACAAATATTTTGTGCAAACAAACTGCCGACTTCTCATCTTGTTTTAATTACTCAAACGATTAATATCCCCGAACGAAAGCCTTGTTCATTTCTAAGAGTTAAATTAAACAAAACGTTCGGGCGGTCACCTGTTACGCTGAGTTGGCTACGTTTACTCATTGTACAGTCAGCATCGCGTCAGACTACTACAAAAAGCCAAGTTTTCTCAATCGACTTTGAGCTTAACATCAAATATGTTAAGGTGGACAATGTAATGTGTGACTCGCCACCTATTTATTACATGAGACCTAACTTAATTGGCAAAAGGTGGGTGGTGTTAATACACCTCTTCCTACCCCATTCGAGGATATAGATGCGATTTATGGATGTACGGACAATAGATTGGAGATTTTTGACAGTTCTGTTATGACTGTACTACATACATACATAAATCACGCCTATATCCCAGAAGGGGTAGGCAGAGGTGAACAAGCACCCACGTTTCGCCAATTATGTTAGGTCCCATGTAATAAGTGGCGAGCCTATTGCCATTTATCGGGCACAAAAGTCGCAGTACATTGCTATTGCTAGGTGGTATAAGAGGAACGCTGCTGCCCATTCCTCATCGCTGATTTATCCTTAGTCGCCTTGTACGACACCCACGGGAGAGATTTGGGGAGGTGACAATTGTATTCTACTCTGCCGTCACCACATGACTGTACTATTCTATGAAATATTATGCTAATCAGGGTAAAGAGTTTTATAAAATCCATTTCGCTTTCCTTAAATTCTATCTATCAACACCAGTATCAGCTTATTTTAGAACAGTGAAATTTCCCTCATCGCTTATATCAATCTTATTTGACATAAAAGTTAAAAGAGAAGACTTTATGTAGACTCGCCATAACAGTTAATTCGTAAACCAATAATAGTGCGCAAAAACCATTTTTAAATTAATTGTGCTTAGTAATCATTTTGCGTAACTAATTTTGGGGTATTGTAAATGTAAGCACAGTTCCTTTAAAAAATGTATCATCATCTTCCTGCCTTCTTAAGTTTATCTGGGTCGGCGCAGCTCGCAGTATGTTTCCTCTTCCGTTATGTCGGTCAGACGTTATTGAGCCAACCACTCCCTTTTGCTTCAAATCATCCATCACACCAACAAGGTAGTGTTGAATGAATCTATAAAAAAGAGACGCAAAGGGGATGACAACATTCCAATCTAAGATAGGTGCTGCTCAAGTTTTTGGCTTAGGTTTTAAAGCCTGTCGCTTGCCTGGCAATAACTCTTTTTGGCAATAAGTAGGTATTAATTTTTGCTGCTGTTGGTGGTTTGCCATCCACCATTCGGATGCCACAAGGTTCTAGTTGGTCTACATCGAGTAGTCAGTTGACTTTTACGACACCCCTGTGGTGAGTCGGGGCTGGCACCTTCTTTCCCAGGCCAGGATGAAAAGAAAACACTGTATCCCATAACGAATTTACTGATCGTAACTACATTGACCCGTACAAGGCCGCCCCTATGAGAAGGTACTTTTGGGAAATGTTAACTCATTAATTATTAATGATGTGTCCTACTACTACTTGTGAGAAAACAAAAGCCCAAAAAAAGAAAACCGAAAGACGTAAACTCTCGTTTGTTTTACCGTCGTACAGCACTCGAGACCGGTACGTGACTGAAAATTCAATTTGTAACCACTCGCTCGATAGTTTGCCACTATATACTTGTTGTTGCCTACTAAAATGAGAGTTAGCTGGTTATTGTGGCAAAGGAAAGCCTAGATTTGTCGTGTTATTAATTTAACTAGAACACTACTGCCCATTCCTCGTTATATTATATCCATTCCTTCATATATATTCAGCCTTCTATATTATATTCAGCCTTCATCGCCTTGTAGACGTCCACTGTTGGACTAGTCCCCTAGCACCACCCCATCTCTGCCGCGGGTACAAGGCGACTAAGGTTAAGACTACAATGAGTAATGCGCAGCAGCATCCTCTCCTCTTATACCACCTACTAATATAGGTACTGCGATTTATGTGCCCGGTGAACGGCAATAGGCCCGCCACCTATTACATGGAAACTAACTTAACTAGCGAAAAGTGGATGTTTTAATTCACCTCTACCTACCTCTTCGGGGATAAGGGCGTGATTTATGTGTGTGTATGTATGTATGTATTTTTCATATCTAGTGACGACGGTATCGGAGGTAAAATCTAGTAACTTGGTACCTTCGGCGCCACTGGCTGTTACGACGAGACCGCCTCGGCCCGAGGCGCCGTCCTTGCCCCCGAGGCCTAACCAGCCTTTGCCGCTCATCAAGCAGATCAACGAAGAAGTAAGTGAAACGTACTGTAAGTAAGTAAACATACGTGTTACTGGGCCATGCGCTACTATACCCCATTCACTTGGACTTGAGACAAAATCTTTTTCTCTTTTCTCGTTTTTAAGAGCATATCGTAGATAAAGAGACATTATCAAGATTGTTTACTTGAGACAAAATGTCTCAAGCTCAAATGATAGGGTAGGTATAGGTGCTCTCGCGTCTCATCATTTGCTGACCTTACTTCCATTAAAGTAAGGCCATTGAAAATGGTGTACCTAAGCTAGTATATTTTAAAATTGATTATTTTAAATTATACTATTTCATAACAACTTCCAGAAGTCCACTTGCGCGTGCGTTTACATGTTGGAAGTCACTTCCGCCAGTCAACTCCTGCAATTTTTATTGCTATCCATTCGTTTTTTTTCTCGATAGCAGCTCCCTTAGAATGTAGCTGCGTGACGTTTCGCAAAAAAAAATACTTTTAAATGCGAGCTTTAAAAAATATGACAACTGCCTAATTTTGTTCCTTGATCCCATATAATATTGATCTGAGACAAATTGAGTCCATAGGTAATTGTGCCATTAAATACTCATTAAAGTTAATTGAAGACGTCAAATAACGTTAACGAGTACTTACTGTCAAAAAATGACAATTCAAAACTAGTCGCTATTCTTGCCGGGTCTATGGTCTAGATTTGAATGAAAATTTTTGACATTAAATACTCATTAAAGTTAATTGACGTCTCCGAGTGCGGCAGTAAATATCAAACGTTTTATAAAAAAGTTACATTGTGTGTCAATTCAACAGTGATGTTATGATTTTACTATCAGCGGTGTTGTGAGCAATTAGTTTTTTCTAGGTCCCTAACAACAACAACGTGTGCATCCTATCAGGACGGTTTGACAGGCGGCGGTTCCACTTGAAAGACCTTTTTCGCTTCATGGAGCCTACAGGGTGCCTCAAGGAGAAAGAAGACTATTCCTTGTACATATTTTGTCCGGAAAACAAGTAAGTTACATACATACATACATACGTCACGCCCTTCTCCCACAGGGGTAGGCAGAGATCACTTCCTTCCACTTGCTACGATCCTTACATACTTCTTTCGCTTCATCCAATCTCATCAATCTCTTCATGCATGCCCGTCGGTTTCGGGTACTCTTGACCTGGCCCTTTTTCAATAGACTTTCAATTTGATTATGAAAGATCCGCCTAGGCCTTCCCCTTGCCATTTCTCCATTCACTTTCGCCATGTAAATCCTTTTTGTCATTCTCCTTTCATCCATTCTTTCGACGTGACCAAACCATGCGAGCATCCCTTTCTCAATCCTTGTCATTACATCTTCTTTCAAACCACACCTTTCTCTTATCACACTGTTATACAATCGGTCGCTCAGCCTTACTCCAGCCATACTCCTCAACGCTCTCATTTCTACTGCATTTATTCTACTTTCATGCTTCTTCTCCCATACCCAACTTTCGCTTCCATACATTAATGTCGGAACCAGCACTCCGTTATGAACAGCCATACGAGCCTTTCTGGACACGCTTTGGCTGTTCATAAAAGTGTGCAAAGCCCCGTTTACCATATTCCCAGCTTTCACCCGCTTTTCAATATCACTATCACACTTTACAAGTAAGTTGCCCTCGAAATAACTAATAATAGTAATCATCATCATTTTTTAATTTTAATTTTTTTAATTTATTGCTTAGTTTACGCAATCGCAGGCCAAGCGCGCTGTGCCACTGCGCTAGCGAGCTCCTCATGATAATAATAACGAATTGTTTATTTCCAAAACCTAAAGAGGATTGTGAAGTGACGATACGTGAGTAAAGCCTCACTCAAACTGCAGCGGTCAGCGCTGGCGGCAGTGGTGGCGAGCAGTTGTAACGTAGGTAACATAAGGACATTATTCAGCGTGGTCAACGTTTGTTCGGGTTCGCCACCGCAACCGTCCCGCCACCGCTGATGTTTGAGTGAGGCGTATAGCCTCTACATTTGACTACAATTCCTTTTTGAATACTTGTCTCGAGCTATAACGTTTTAACTCCCCTAAAACTTTACAAAATGGAAAAATTTCGGAAAAAAGCGATTCACTGCATCCTAATCTAAGTCTGTACGTTTTTCTTTTTGAATAATTCAGTTTAGTTGAATTAAAAAATATATATTATGCTCGTGGAAGTTTTTATGTCAAAAATAAAGATATTTCGATGCTAACAACTTTATTGTAAGCAATATTTCGTAAAAAATACGTACGAACCTAGTTTGATATTATATTTAAAACATATCCTAAAATTATTAATTTGGATGATGTTTACGAGTTGAAAAATGTTATCGCTTTCTAAAATTTACAGCTTCACAATCCTCTTATCATACTGCCGCTACACTAAACATTAGCTTTGTCTCTAACGGCCATTTTGCGTTTACATGTAGGGTTTTTTGTTTGGACGCATGGTGTTTATTTTATGGTTTCAGACGATAAATAAAAATACGAAAAATTAATAACGTAAATAAAAAAACAAAACATTTTGCAGCATGTTTACGAATTAACTTAAGTATCTATTGCAAGCTTCATCACAACTGTGATACGGACAATTAATTTACTCGCCAAACGTACATTATGCAAATTCTTTGCGATTATGGTACGGCTTTGATTAAGTAAAAAGGTTTTGCTTAAAAGGTAAACGTTTCCCTCTAAAATTTTTATGTAAAACTCTCCAAATATATGGATCAAAAGTGGCGTCGGAATAAAAGTAGGTACTTAGGATTTTATGTTATTAAATACTTCGGATACGACGGCTTTTCCTCGCTAAAGAAATTCAAGTATCTTCTTTCATTTGCGCTAACCTTTAAGATCATTAAATCTAAATTGTTAAAATATATCATATTTCAACGGAGCACGGAGCACCTCTACATAATATGTATTGGTCATATATCCAATGACTGGCAAACATTGCTTAGTAACTGTGCCATTGAGCTCCATCTGCCATCTAAGTTTCCTGTAAGTTTCTAATTTTGCCAATATTGCTAGAGATGTAACGCCCAGAATTTATTGAAAACCCTAAACTCATAATACGACACTCATGGGAACGATAGATTTCATTCTCTGTCGTCACCCTAGGGTCTTTCATACTAATATACTAAAAAAATGTTAAAATCTTATTTCATTTTATTGACTTTAAAATTACTATTATGATCTTAATTTAAAATAAAGTATTAAGACTATAATTTTATGAACTTTTTCTAACCACAATATTATTTGTACAAATTTTTCTGAGATACGTATATATTTAATGTTCAAATTATAATCAAAGTAGTAATTGAAACCCAAACTTAACCACGATGGCCCAGTGCGGGTTGATGGGTATTAACGACTGCAGATGAGAAGCACAGAGGAGCTCGAGATAATACATTTTTGGTCACCCATCCAATGACCGGCTTAGCTTACATTGCTCAGTTAAGAGCGAAGTCACATTGGTGCGTTGCGTTTCGTCGTCGCAGAGTCAACGTTTTTCATATATTATTTATGATAATATACCACATTATGCCTCTTGCGTTGCGACATCGTGCGTTGCCGCAACGCTGGTGTGGCATACAATGCATTAAGCCCGTCACAGACGTAGCTATAATATATATTAATATATCGAGATATATATTATATTATTAGAGTTTGTGTATTTGGGATCTGTATTTACGAGAGATGGAAAATGTGATAGTGATATTGAAAAGAGGGTGAAAGCTGGGAATATGATAAACGGGGCTTTGCACACTTTTATGAACAGCCAAAGCGTGTCCAGAAAGGCTCGTATGGCTGTTCATAATGGAGTGCTGGTCCCGACATTAATGTATGGAAGTGAAAGTTGGGTATGGGAGAAGAAGCATGAAAGTAGAATAAATGCAGTAGAAATGAGAGCGTTGAGGAGCATGGCTGGAGTAAGGCTGAGCGACCGATTGTATAACAGTGTGATAAGAGAAATGTGTGGTTTGAAAGAAGATGTAATGACAAGGATTGAGAAAGGGATGCTCGCATGGTTTGGTCACGTAGAAAGAATGGATGAAAGGAGACTGACAAAAAGGATATACATGGCGAAAGTGAATGGAGAAATGGGAAGGGGAAGGCCTAGGCGGATCTTTCATAATCAAATTGAAAGTCTATTAAATAAGGGCCAGGTCAAGAGTACCCGAAACCGACGGGCATGCATGATGAGATTAATGAGATTGGATGAAGCGAAAGAAGTATGTAAGGATCGTAGCAAGTGGAAAGAAGTGATCTCTGCCTACCCCTGTGGGAGAAAGGCGTGATATGTGTATGTATGTATGTATGTATTATATTATAGCGAACTACCACAGACGGGAGCTATAATATAATATACATTTTGCCGTCACTCGGTCTGCGGTCGTAATATGCCAAAATATACCGAGATATATTTGTCGACATATATTGACGCCATAGAAATATATATTATAGCTGCGTGTGCAGTCACTCAAAAATTTCTACTGAAACTGTGTTGTAATATGTCTTGCTATGGTTCATATTAATATATATTATAGCTGCGTCTGTGACGGGCTTCATGCCACAGCGCTTTGCCACTGCGCCATGCCACTGCGCTAGCGCTCCTCGTGTAATCAATACAATGTATAAACTTGCTTACAACGTGAAGTGTAAGGTTAGAAAAATGTCGTCAAGTTAATTAGCGTCTTGGTTGGCCGAATGCTTTAGGCACCAGCCCGAATTGCAGTGGACGCGGGTTCGATTCCCGCATAAAGAACATAATTTTTCTAACTTTTTCCAACCACCAAAATCTTTGTACTAATTTTTCTAACATTTATACAATGTTGAAATTTAAATCTAAATGTAAAGTATGTACCACTAGGATGCGCCGCTTCTGCACCTGGATGGTGACCCGCGGATGGTTCGACAACATAGTGCTGCTGTTCATCGCGCTGAACTGCATCACGCTGGCGATGGAGAGGCCGAACATCCCGCCTGACTCCAAGGAGAGGGCGTTCCTCTCCAGCGCCAACTACGTGTTCACCGTCGTGTTCGCTGTCGAGATGTTCATCAAGGTAGGGCTGGCAGGTGATCTGCGGAAAGTGATGGTGATGGTGATAATTTCATGCCAATATATGTAATAATAATAAAAAAGTAACTTATATTCAAATCGGTAATTCAAATCCGATATATTTTTATATTACTAGCTGACCGTTGTTATGCCATATAAATTATCCCGTAGCCATGGTTACGATTTGGTTGCGATGATTACGTCAAATCAAAAAGCAGTTTGTTTGGGAAAATGAAACTGTTGTTTTTTCGCAATTTTTCCATATTTTCTCACCTTTCCTGCCTTGCCTGGCCCAAGACAATCATTTCAAAACCAACATCAGCTAAATCTGCCAAGCCGTTCTCGGGTTTTAGCGAGACAAACGCACAACAATCCATGTTTATATATATAGAAGATATCTTCACACAAGACTTCACCCTTTTAAACAAAAATGCAAAATTTCTTTATCCACCGGGTGTGCATAAGAAACCACGCTCGTATTGGCTGGCGATTTATTGTTCCTCTATAGTTCTATACGTTTTAGCTCAATATATTCTTTGTCGTTTTACTCTGTGAATCATTCCATGGATCAATGTAGAGATAATTTTGGCTACTCTTCATTGACTTCTTCTACCATCAGCTTCATCTACCGACAGAACGTCTCGCCGCAAAATATGTTTTGTATCCATGTTCTAATAATATTCCAATTAAAATTTACTTACATATTTACGGCCAAACGTTTTTCGATGAAGAGTTATGGAGTGTGATAATTTCGTGATGCTGACTGTACCAATCTTTCCGTACAGGTTGTTGCTTCGGGGATGTTTTATGGCCCCGAGGCGTACTTCACGTCAGGGTGGAACATAATGGACGGCTCCTTAGTTATTATTTCCATTATTGATCTTTTAATGTCTCTGGTCTCAGAGTCCAGTCCAAGAATATTTGGAATTCTCAGGGTAAGTACGATTGATATTATTAGATCTTAAGTTTTTTAGATTAGATTAGATTTTAGTGTTTGGACGAGTTAAAAGACAACCCCTATTGCATTACTAGTCAAAATTCTAAGTAGTGTTGTTCTGATTGAAACGTATCGGACCGTTAAATTATTACCCAATCAAAATATCTAAGAATGTAGAAAATGATGTATGAATTGAGATTCGGACAATAGAATTTATTCTAATGGGCTTCTGAGACGGTCAAACAGCTTGAGTCAAACTCGTTCATTTTCTATGTGTTTCAGTTCTGTGCTAGGTCATTCAGATCTTTTTTAGGTCTGATGGATTTTACCCGCCAAGCCATAGAACCTTAGGCTATAGCCTTTATGGCAATAACATGGATAAAGCCATTTATAAATGGCTTTATCACATCGTGTTCCGGTGGTCATGCCAGCCGGGCTGGCCTATAAGCATCACTCGATATTGATAAGACAGTACTAAAACAAAGATGCAAAGGGCAATTTATTAAAATTAATCAATACAAATTGCCTCTGGGAGACATTCTTCAGCGATATATACAGGGATAACGATTTATGGGGTAACGGGGTTTACCTACGGGCGATAAGAGGCAGTTCTGTTTGACCAGTAGCCGTTAACACTCAATGAATGGTTCAATTTGCAGGTATTTAGGCTATTACGGTCACTGCGGCCGCTAAGGGTTATAAATCGGGCGCCCGGCTTGAAGCTAGTGGTGCAAACGCTGCTGTCCTCGCTGAGGCCGATCGGGAACATTGTGCTCATATGTTGCACGTTTTTCATTATATTTGGCATTTTAGGCGTTCAGGTGAGTGGTATTTTGTTTTCAGTTGAAACTGTAAGTTGTATGGCAAGCAAAAATCGTATCGAGCCACACCTAGATAAAGGTAGCGTAACTCGAAGTAAACCAAAATAGAGTTATTACAATTATCTGAATCTGTGCCAGAATAGTACAATGGCGATAATACAAAAATGCCTCGGCGAGGGCGATAAATATGCGATCTAAGGGCTTCATCGCCCGAGGTAAGATCATAGTTTTATGTTACCCCCTGACCAGGAAGTGGCATTTTATGTACGCGTAGCGTCTGGAAAAGTCCACTTTATAGTCAGGTGTGGTGTGAAATCAAAACTAATTACTCCAAAGACTTTCATTATTTATTTCGTCAAATTTCACCAACCATTAAATTTACAAAAAAAAAGTATATTGACTTGTACTAATACCCTTAATCTAGATGTGCGAAAATAATATGGTCGATATAATCTGGTATAGGCCCCCCACAAGGTGGGCCGACGCGCAACGCAGGACGGATCAGTTTGGAGATCCCTAGGGAGTCCTTTAACCAACTGAAACTGATGACATGGTCATTCCATCCTAAAACTTCCAGTTACTTTCAAATCGGGTGACTGCAAGCCTTAACCACAACTAAAACATTTCGAGCACATAATCCCTGGTAACCACCATCGAACCCTTTCAGCTCTTCAAAGGCGCTTTCTTCTATTGCGAGGGCGCCAACATAAAGAACGTCAAGAACAAGACCGATTGCCTCGCGATCGACGGCAACGTTTGGGTCAATAGGAAGTACAACTTTGACGACCTGGGCAAGGCGCTCATGTCTCTGTTCGTGCTCAGCTCAAGGGACGGCTGGGTCAATATCATGTACACGGGACTGGACGCCGTTGGTGTGGACCAACAGGTGAGTGACGTCTAGTTCTCAGCCAAAACCTTAGTCAATGGGGATGGAGCTTCAATAATAAAAGAAAAATAAAAGAGGGCTTCGACGGGCTTCAAAAAAGCTCATTGACCTTGATCCCGACATCCTTTGTTTTCGACACGAAGCTATTGCCCTTCATGTCCCCTGATGGTAAGTGACGATAAGGGCTGAAGCTTGAATCGAGCTTCACCTGGAACCCTCAACCACAAAGGGACTAGCTTTCTTATCAGAATTGTCGGAACAAAATAATTGCTGTCAACATTATTATTATGGCGACAAATCTTCTTCTTCTAGTGACTCTCCAACTAGTGAAGGTTAGCAGTCAGTTCTCGGTTTTGTTGGTGGTAGGACTTCTTACAAGTCCGCCTGGCTACCTACCACCGTCTTATCAAAATCTGTCGCCATAACAATATTGTTTACAGCATTATTATAGTCCGACTATTATTGATAAGCCCCCTCTTTGCTTGAGGGTTCCAGGTGAAGCTCGATTCCGTCTTCGGCTCTTATCGTCACTTACCATCAGGTGAGATGAAGGGCAAGATCTTTCCGTCTAGCATAAAAATAAATATATTATTTTTATATATCTTTGGCGAGGTTGCAAAGCTCCGTGATCCTCGAGATTCCGGACCGTTCCCGGATTTTGCGCAGCCATGACTTCTTCCTAGGTCCAACAGCTTTTCTTCCAGCCATCTTGCTTATGATTATTCTAGCGTATTAGGCAAATACTTAGTCGACGGGGATGGAGCTTAAATAATAAGAGGGCTTTAAAACGGCTCATTGACCTTGACCCCGACATCCTTTGTATAATTCGGCCATCTTGAAGAGATAATATAATACCCACCAATCCGCACTGGTCCGAAGGGTGGGTTATGGCTCCCTACATTCTTCCATCCATAAGGAAGGCCTGTGCCCCAACAGTGGGAAGTTAAAGGTCTGGTGATGATGAAGAGAGAATTTATGCCAGTAAACAGATTTTTTAACATTTTTCCATGTTTACCATGTGCTGTGTTTAGTTTCTTTTATGTGTCAAAATACTGTTACGCGTTTTCTAAAAACGTGCTAAGTAAAAGGATTTTAGTTCAACTATGAGCGGTTTATTTACATAAATTCATTCTATTTATGTAAAATTCATCTTTCCATGTTGAGTGAAGTGTTTGGTCTCGGTAGAAGTAAAATCTTTATGCGATTAATGATATTGCGATCTTAAAGCAAACTTTCTAGAGTTTACTTACGCGTAATACCTACTATCCAAATATCTAGTTTATTCTGTGTATCTATCTCCTTTTTGCAAAGGCCTCGCTTAGGAACAGCTAATAAAACTAGTCTTCAACTGGGTAAACTAATTTTAAACAGGCTTCTGTTTGCTATAGACTCTCTTACATATAACGATTAATAATTATTATTAACAAATTGCTACAAAGATAAATTTGAATATCAAAGATATTATGACAGTGTTATTCAAAAACGCAAGTTTTGAAGTACTCTTCCGCCCGTAAGTCGCCCATGAACACAATATTAGCCTAAACAAACCCAAGGTATTAAATCGGCAATTAATTAATTAATTTATATTAAGCCTCTTTATCGGTTACTTAGATCAACCTGCGGCTTGTAATAATTATTTATGCAAGTACTGTCGCGGACTTGGACGCTTGATCAGGCTTAAGGCTAAAATCGCATGCAGCACATGTTTAAAATCGTGCATGCGAGTGAGACGATGTCTTGCCATTCGGAAAATTCGGAAGGCCACTGAATTCTGCACTTTATTTTAGGCAGTTGGAGATTAATTTAAAGAACATCGTATTGGGCGTAGTAAAACTACTACAGCCAATCAGAGCCGAGTCCCTTCCGAGTAAATTTTACACGGCAAAACGATCTTTTCGTAAACTGATCAAGCGTCGGATACGCGATAGTACGTAAGTACTATTTATTGTTTGCAGAAAAAATTGTGGCTCATAAGAAACTTTGATATTTTGTAAATTCTCTCTCTCTCTCTTCTGACTCAAAGGTTGCCGAACCCTGAGTTAGTTCATAAGTTTTACCCTCCACCAGCCCATAGTGAATTACTCGGAATGGCGTCTGCTATACTTCATCGCGTTCATCCTGCTCGTCGGCTTCTTCGTGCTGAACATGTTCGTGGGCGTTGTGGTGGAGAACTTCCACCGGTGCAGAGAAGAACAGGAAAAAGAGGAAAGGGTCCGCAGGGCTGCCAAGCGGGCCCTGCAAATGGAGAAGAAGAGGAGAAGTGAGTATTTGATGTCTAAGTTCCAATGGGCATTGGCAATCATCGATCTAGGTTGAATGTAAATGTAATGCACAAAATAATCACACACCTATGCCCAGGGCCTATTACGCAGCTACCGAGTATGGTGATACTTGGCAAGAATATTATATTTATTTTTTGATTTTTTATTTGCACTTAGATGACTTTTCAATTGAATTCCGCCCAGACCCTAATTTCAAAATTAGAAACTGCTCCAAATTAATTTAAATTCACGATTAACTCCATATAGTAAATCTCCATATTTATGAGAAAAACATATTGTCTGCAAAATATTTTTCAAATCTTTCACACGTCTCAAACTGTAGTTTCTAAAATAAAAAAAAACACTCCCATTTTAAACCTTATCAGATCGAGACGCTTAAACAGATTTTATTTCCATGGTAAATGGCTGCGTCACTTCAGAAAACAGTTATTAAATCTGAAATTAATGAAGCAAAAAGTGCTATGACTACATAATAGATCTCAACACTATCTGTTATATTATTCAAAGTTCATATATTATAAAATGTAATCACACATTACGTTTGTTTTGCATTAAATATCTGATCATTAATATTATCAGTAAATCCTATCGGTTGTTAACGGGCGGATAATTTACAGTTTCCTATGTAACAATAAGGTGTGCGAATAATTAATTTTCGATACCATGTTGATGTAAAACAATACCTCTTAATTACTACAAAGCTTATTGTCATGTAACATAATTAAAATTTCAAGTAGTATAATTCTATTTTAGGAGAAAACGCTTCAGCTTTACCTGATATATTAGATTTCAGTTATTCCGAAGCCCCCGTGCCATATTTGGAGAAATAGATAGGGTTGTATTATTATGTAACATTTCATTAAAACGTTAAACAACGATGTTGCCGGTAAAACAAAGCATTTCATCAATATTTATTGTTTCAGAAATGCACCAAAGGCCATACTATTCCGATTATAGCCAGATAAGACTCTTTGTTCACAACGTAGTGACTTCGAAATATTTCGACTTAGCCATAGCCGGAGTTATCGGGCTAAACGTGGTCACTATGGCCATCGAATACTACAGAATGCCCCCAGCCCTTCAATACGCCTTGAAAATATTCAACTATTTCTTCACTGCTGTCTTCATTCTGGAAGCAGTCATGAAGCTGGTGGCGTTAGGGTTCAAAATATACCTGAAAGACAAATGGAACCAGCTGGACGTGATAATCGTCAAACTGTCAATAGTGGGGATAGTATTAGAAGAGTTAGAGACGAATATAATCCCAATAAACCCCACCATAATGAGGGTGATGAGAGTACTGAGAATAGCAAGGGTGCTGAAGCTTTTGAAGATGGCTAAAGGTATCCGCGCGTTGCTGGATACAGTGATGCAGGCATTGCCCCAGGTTGGAAACTTGGGTCTACTGTTTTTTCTGCTCTTCTTCATTTTTGCCGCATTGGGCGTGGAACTCTTCGGAAGACTGGAGTGCTCCGATGAAATACCTTGCCAAGGTGAGTGCTCGGTGGTTTGAATTTTAATTCTCTACAGGGTTAAAACGAAATGAATCGACAAATTTTTATGGGGGGTTCTAGTGCTATTGAACATTGCATTAGCGAGGTTTAAAGACAAATCTAAGTCGACAAAAAAGTATCAATATTTTCATTTTATTTTACTCGAAACTGGTAAATATACAGATTAAGACATAAAACAAAAAAAAATTATATATAAAACTTATTTGAGAAAAATATTAAATTAAATTCTTAATATTAAATAAATTATTCGTAATTCGCGGGTTGCTAAATGGACGGGTGCGCGCGGCTAGGTAGTGGAACGCTGTAGGTACAATTATGCGCAAAGTGCGTCGACTGCAACTAATAAATCTAATCTTATGGCGGTTAACTTATCCTGTAAAATTTTGTCGACCGATTTCAAATTCAATCTGCAAATGTTTTTGAAGCCTTCAAACGTGTATAGAGAAATGGATGTCCATACACGACACCAGCACACCTGGATGTATATAAGGAACATTCTCGTATTGGCTGGCGATTTCAGTCTGCTTAGATCAAAATACTCTTGCGTTCATAAGGATTGATTTTTGTATCAGCACGATTCGTACTAAGGGTTTAATAATATTAGAACCCCTGATGGCTGTACATAAAAGAGATATAAACTGCTTAAGTGCTTTTGATCTCGTCCCACGTCTTTATAGTATTAACCATGGAGCAATAAAAATGTAATTCGCCAATTAGAATAATAACGTTGAACGTAATTAAAATCTTCCTTGGTAGAAGATCCATTAAGGATCATTGCTATGTCTATCAAGGCTTAATTAACGACCGTATCACGTAGTTTTACTACAGCATATTAACCTCTCAAGTGCTTTATACTTTGGTGGGTTGTTGTTGAAATAATATCAAGAGATCAAGCGTAGTATGAAATGGTTTCGTAATCAGTAGACAACAATAATTTTTATCAGAAGAAATATGCGTGTTTTGTATCGTTGAAATGTTAAAATCTCATGTTGAAATAATCGATTTCTTAAAGAATTTGAAGTCGAAAAAAATTAAAGAAATAAAGTAATTAAACTTTCCGATACAACCAAAAAATCAAGAGAAACCATTTTTGAGATGCTGATTTTTGTCTGATAAGGCCATTAAAGCACGTTACGATTCTCTCTCGAGAATATTTATACCCAATACCTACAGCACTTACTTAAGGTAACAAAATTTCTCCCCCAAAAATTCTTTATTTACCAATACAGGACTTACGATGCATGTTACAACATTCTCTAGGTCTCGGGGAGCACGCCCATTTCGCAAACTTCGGCATGGCATTCCTGACGCTGTTCCGGGTCGCCACCGGGGACAACTGGAACGGGATCATGAAGGACACTCTCCGGGAAGACTGCGACCACTCGGTGGACTGCGTGCGCAACTGCTGCGTTTCTACCGTCATCGCGCCCATTTTCTTCGTGGTCTTCGTCCTGATGGCCCAGTTTGTGCTGGTCAACGTTGTGGTTGCAGTAAGTATACTTCGTAACGGGGTAAAGCCTTTGTACACACACGGTTTTTTCGCCGTCAAAATCTACGGTTAATTCGCCGTATGTAGGCACGGTAATAGTAATCCCTCATCGTCAAGTTCTTGTCCTTATTCCATTTCATTTGAGGTCGACGCAGTATTTTTACTTATTCTATTCGCTCATAAAGAAAATAAATTCAGAAAAATGATTTCTGTTCTGTTCTATTCTGACTACATCATCATTTGTGTAATTATGTTTCCGTAGCATACTAGTTATTGTGTAGTAGATTAATTACATACATCCATTGAAACATACAGACAAATTGAGGATCATTAAAGAACGGAATATTTCATGTCATGATATGACATGTCATATATGTACTTTTAAATACACAACATTAAATGGATAATTTTCTCAGTAAAATTGATTGCTTTTTGGTTCAGTTACGTTATCAAGTAACTAGTTACTATTGATATTATTAATAACATTGACTTATTATTTAAATAAAAAGGACTATATCAATCCGGTTTGACATACGTTTTTACTTCGTAGGTACTGATGAAACACTTGGAAGAGTCGCATAAGCAAATGGAAGACGAGATCGATATGGACGTGGAACTGGAACGTGAGCTGGAGCGAGAGGCCGATGACGAAGAAGACAGGGCACTTTGCAGAGCGTTAGAGCAGTTCATGTCTCCGCCAAGACCTTTGAACAAAGTGCCATCCCTCCCGGCTAACTTCACATACAGCGAGCCGAAGCACCCTCAAGCTCTTTCTCCAGCACGAAGGAGGCGCACTCTCCACTCTCACCACGCTCTCCTGCCAGCCGCTCTCCCTCCCAGGCGAGCCTCTCTCTCACCTCACGCGTTCGGACGACGAAGACAAGACTCCACGTCCGATCCACCCGCTGCCCTCTACGAGGAGGATGCCAGGTTCATCGACGCCGACGAAATCGAAGAACTCGAACCTGGCAGCCCACCGCGGAGGGATTCATTCGCTCAAAACAGAAGGCAGCGTGCCGACAAACGAAACTCATTACGAGGCGAGGAGGCTAGGCTTCTTCGCCCTGCGCCAGTTCTGCTGGCTGTGCCGCCGACAAGGCAAAACGTGCGTGTCACATCTAAAAGACGATCCTCTACGGAGTCGACAACGACGAATGACGGTGGACTCGTGTCTGGTAGGGCTCAAGTGCAATTGAAACCTGAGGCCGTCAATCAGCCTATCAGCGAAGAAGAGAACATAAGGATAGTGATCGCGGAGAGGCGAAAGATGGACACGACGCGACCTGATGTCGACGACGCGGTGGAGCTGGCCGAGAGAGGCTCCTAGTCCAGGCGGGGCCGGCCGCACCAACACCACGAAGTCTACATCTAGACAGGCGCCTAAGCGCCCGCCTAGGTGCACCTCCCCCTCTCTGACCCTCTCTCTAAACCTCGAGTGCTCAAGGAACGGCAGTGTTTGAACTCGGTTGCACTACAGTGACGCAGTGATTTTTCAGTTAGTGTTGAGTGATTTTTGACGATGCTCTTATTTCGCCAACCGACAGAGTGAATGTGTTTGACGTTCGAAGTGATGGTTCCTTTTTCTTCTTGCCTTGGATCCAACGAACGTTCCATTTCTTTTCCTTTTGCGGCCGGTTCAACGACTTTGTGAAGAGACTTTAATAAATTTAACTAATGTGTATAAAACTAGTTAGATAGGGTTAGAACTAGTCAATTTGTTGTGGTGGAATGTTTTCTACGAGAGCTATGTTTGACTTCATAATTTTATTGAGTAATTTTAATTAGTACGGTGCTTGCTGTTAAAGTTTTATTCGTTATTTATCATAGATTAGGAGATGCTTTGAGAATCTCGAAACAACCTCAACGAACAATTGGTTTGTAACTGTTAAATAGTTTTCTTTCGTTGTTCTCAACGAACCTGTTATTGTGTGTCAATTTAAATGTTAGTTTATTTACAGTTTAAGAAAAGGTTTCGAATCATAGAATTTTAGACTAAAGGTTGAAATCGTTAATCGTATAACTAAACGATCTGAGGAGAGCCTAATATTTAGGAAAGGAGTATTTTTGTTGTCATTTTCAAAGTGATCTTCTAGCCAACGACTGTGTAGCCTCGTAGGAATAGATCTTCAATCTTAATAAGTGTCTGAAACAGAACCAATCGTTCGCGAATTGATTAATAATCTCTCTAAAGATATAAAATATTTTCTGAATATTAAAGAATCCTATTTTCTTACAGAATCGTACGTAACTTAGACGTGTATATGGCAATACGCACATAAGATAGAGATTAGAATCAACCAAGCATCCAAACACCATACAATGGGAGTATTGTGTATGACAACACTGGGTGATACCTTCACACGGTCGCTTGATGTCCGTCCGTCTATCAATGCGACAGTTTTTCTACAATTACAAGCTTAATAACATAAAAATCTTTTCTCAAAGTGGGAAATAGAATTTATAGACATAATAATAAAAACTTTTGAAAATAATTAATCAAAAAATATATATTGGAAAGTGTTAAAAACCTTAAAGTGAAATTTAAAAGACATTCCAGTTATCCAGGACATTACAGATTTTTTTGGAAAATCGCTGCGTTGTAAG
Organism: Cataclysta lemnata; assembly: GCA_963931975.1. Classification (NCBI taxonomy): domain Eukaryota; kingdom Metazoa; phylum Arthropoda; class Insecta; order Lepidoptera; family Crambidae; genus Cataclysta; species Cataclysta lemnata. The sequence goes on along the minus strand of OZ008348.1, from coordinate 2,922,514 downwards.
TAGATTTTAATTTCGTCCAGTCATCTACGTAAAATTTATTTTTTATATTTATATCGCCTTGTCTGCGACGCAAAGTTATTATTTGATGACAAATGAAGAAATTCTATCATGTAGTTGGGACTCCGATTTTCTGGTGTTTGGTCTTGATAACTATAAATTAACGACATAGGTCTGAGTATTTTAAGATAATTTCTGTTCTCATTAGCCGTGCCAAATCTTTGAAGAACTTTTTAGTGATAAAGACAATTTATTCCTTATTTTTTTTAGTCTGCATAATTCTTTAGCATGTCCATAGTGATTATTAGAAATTTTGAAGAGCAGATACAATTAAATAGCCACCAAGTGGAATAACAAAACCAAGTTAATAAATATAACTATTAGACTAAAGTATTCTACACCGAACTTGCGATTGAAGTTATATATTATAATAAAAGGGATCTAGTTAGGGAAGTCAGCAATAAATTTTTATACTTCAACTGTGCCTTTCCTATTTCTAAATTGTATTAGCTCGTGAAGTTAAATGTGGGTAGACTCTGATCTTACATGTATACTGTAGAGGTTGAAGGTTTAGATACATACGTAATATAAATCTTGTTGAGACTATTAAGTTTTCGTTGTAAGTCATGTGGAAAGTTTTCTAATATAAGACGTTTTCAATGGTAAGGATAACTTACTCATCATTCCTGTGACGAACTATTTTGTATTTGTTTACAAGGTTTGCTTTGAACTTTCAATTGTGCAATTAAGTATTCTGCTGTGTTTTAAAGAAGTTTCGTGTTTCCTTGTCCTGCCTTGGAGTACTATCTCTTGATTAAACAATGTCTTCCAACTTCATCTACCGCCCTTTATTATTTATTCCGCTGTCATAGCAAACTAAATGGTAGTTGTAAAATAGTATTGCGTCTTTTTTCAATATTACCTACATACCTTACAGAACAATTCATTAATTTTAGAGAGTCACTTAAAGAATTGACTAAATGGAATTTAGTAATTATAAATTAGTGTTTTCGTGATAAAAGGTAAAAATTTCGTGATAATGTATAAAATAATTGTTTTCGGGTACTGACTGTATTTAATTTTAAGAGGTATGAACAATGTTCATTAGTTGAGTACACCTGTTAAAATTAGCTGGTGATCTGTCAGAGAGTTACGACAATGTTAGGTTGAAAAAAATAAATCTAAATTCTGAGCCTGTGTTTTATTGTGATCGAGAATCACGCCCCGCCGTAAGTTTACGTGAAGTTTCCAAAAGAAGAGAAAAAGAAAATCAAATAGAAAGTCGCACTGAGAATTGTATGGGCTGAAAAGGTTTCTTATATTCGGTTCACAAAGCGAATGGACCTTATACAAATTGCGTGCACAGGTACAAAGGAGCAACAGGCAAGCCCAATTGAGTTTAGTAACAATCTTTGCCCGCTCCGTCTTGTTAGTGAACGCTTACAATCTCATTTGCATAATTCCTTGAAACGAATTTTAAAGGGTTCTTTATCGTGTTGAACAACATAATGCCCTACTAAAAATGTAAGGAGCGGCCCGTTGTTAGTACAAGGATTTTCTTGTCTTATCAAATTTGAATTAGCCTGTGATGTTGTTGCTGGGATTTACCTCTTGTTATTTCATTTATGAATCCTGGTAGGGGAATTTTGGGAGGAACACAGACATTTGTTCCCGAGTCATGGGTGTTTGTGTAGCATATTTTCAATATTAAGTAACAAAAATAACTCTCGCCCTAAATACTTCCTATGCTAACAACATAGCCATATAAATACTATAGTGTTGAAAAAAATCGAAATTGTTAATTTTTTTTCATCCTCCATACAAACTGTTCGGTCAGTAAAGCAAAATGTTAAGAAAATTTGAAAAAATATTTTACTATTTTTGATATTTATTTTAGTTTTTATGGGTATGACTAAGTTAGAATGGATAGTGTTCAGGGTGTGCGTTTTTTCTGTTACATGTTGTTTATTTTTTATGTGTATTTAAATTTGTCCGTCATCTAGTAACTGGAACACATGGTCTTATGCTATTTACTTCCGGCTATATGATGAGTGTGAGTGAAAAAATATATTTATTAAGCCCATCTGACCAGTTCCTTGTCAGGGGGTGACAAAGAACTATATTAATATACTTACTTACCTCGGCCGATAAAAAAGATAGCCTCTTTCTTTGTTTTATCGCCCTTGGTATATAATATATTTAATATGGTTAGCCAAGCCTATTTAGCCTATTTAATTGTGGTTAGCCAAGCAACACTAATAAGTTGTAGTTACATGCAAACAATAAAGCACGAATTCTATTAGACCCAGCGATTATTTCTCGTAAATAGTTATTCAAATTCAATATAACGTCAATTTTGTGGTCGAGAAAGTGCCATAAATTAGGATCGCTATCCCGCTCTGTTCGATGAAGGAGAAGGGTGGGCAGAATGGATAGAGTGGGCAAGACAGATATATACATAAATCACGCCCATATCCCCGAAGGGGTAGGGAGTGGTGAATTAACACCTACGTTTTGGCAATTATGTTCAGTATCAGGTGGCGAGCCTATTGCCATTTATCGGGTACGATTAACCCATAGCCGCCTAGTACGACACCCGTGGGAGTGATTTGGGGTGGTGACAATTGTAATCTGCTTTGTCCTACCCACATTTTGTCCCCTTACCCCCGAATACAGAAACGCTAATCAAAGTTTGAGTCTTGCTTAACATTTAAATGTTGTCGAAATTGACGTTTTCCCATACAAATTCTGACAGGTAATGTCCACTTAACTTTTTAAGCAGTCCCCCAAATTTGATTAGCGTTTCTGTATTCGGGGGTTAGTAATCTATCGTGACTTAGGTTGGTGTCAGGCTGGCGGCCGGCTGTAAAACCTAATGTCAATCACTCTCTCCGTTCATTGGTCTCTCTCTACATGTTCGTTCTGTCTTGTTTCTAATACATTCATCACGAGCACCTTTCCGGTGTGATGGATGAATGAATCAAAAGGGAGTGGGTGGATATGAATGGAAGAGGAAACATACTGCGCCGACCCAAAATAGACTGGGAACAGGGCAGGGAGAAGAAGAAGGAGTAATCTATCGTGACGTCAGACCAAGAAAACGGGGTCTATTTATAATCTATGTTGAAGAGAAATCACATACATAATTTTAGTCTACGATGTCTTTCATTGCCAAAGACAACTTTGTTTTGGGAAAAGTTACACTCACTCACACACGCACATACACCCGTTTCTCACACTGTCCTCCTGGCACGCGCCTCATTAACGGACTGTTAACACAATGCCGAAAAACTTTTTCGCTTTTGTATCCCCGAGAAAGAGCAAGCGATAAATAATGGAGACAAAAAAGTCTCGACCACAATGTGCTTGGCCAACCTGGGAACTTAAGGCGCTACCTCGCGACTATTCAACATTTTCAATAGGGATTTACCCCTATTTTTCTTGGTACTGTTGTCCCAGTTTTGTCTTCCATGCAGGCCAGGGAGCGAAACAATGTAGTAGAATGTGCCAGCCCCGACTCACTCTGTAGGTGTCGTAAAAGTCGATTAAAGGAGATTACCCCGTGTAGAGCAATGAGCACCTTGGGCACCCGAATGGTGGAGAGCAAACCACCAACAGCATACCCAAAGAGGGTTGGTGTCCGGCAGGCAGCCGGCTGTAAAACCTAAGCTTAGTCATGTGAAGTATGGACTGCAATGTTGTCATCCCAATCACTCCCTCCGTTCATCGACCTCTCGACATCCGGTGTGATGGATCATATGAATCAAAAACGAGTGGAATGCTTGATGACATCTAACCGATATCTATCAATGGGAGAGGAAACACTGCGCCGACCCCAGAAAGACTGAGAACAGGGCAAGAAATTGCATGGTGTAGACCAATATTGCACATTCTACTTTATTTTTCCGTTCCCATGCCAGCGTGGAAGAAACATCGCTCGCGAGGTATCCTCTTAAAACACACAACATTGGCTTCCTCCCACCGGGCTTTTCTCAGATTTCTTTCCATGGCAGTGATTTGTCGAGCGTTATTTGCGAGAAGCGCCTACCCGGAGCCGCCGTGACCCAAATAAAAACTTCAATTAGCGTGGATATTTCATAAAAGCCTCATTGGCAAACAGGCAAACTCGTAATTAATTTATGATCATTATTTTATTTGTTGAGTTATTACTCTGAAACTTCTCCACGAATAAATCGGAGTGTGATCAAGTGTAAACTAGACGGCGTAATTAAATTAGGGACGCGTCTCGCTTTGACACAGCCGACGTTAATTAGCAAAAAATATGCCGTCTTATTATATTTGGTTTGTTCTTCAGGGAGTCCCGATATTTGTCACTAAGTTAGTAATAAATATATTAATATTGGATCGAATTGTGACATGTGATGAAAAGTGGATTCTTTATGATAACCGTAAAAGAAAAATGCAATGGCTGATCCCAGGGCAAACGCCACAACAGTGTCCTAAAGCAAAACTTACCAATAAAAAGGTAATGGTAACTGTTTGGTGGTCTCAGCATGGTGTTATTCACTATAGTCTTCTCCGATCTGGTCAAGTAATAAAGGCAGATGTCTATTGTGCCGAACTCCGAACAATGTTGGCAAAACTAGCAGTAAAACAGCCCCGACTCATGAATCGATCTTCACCATTATTGTTCCATGACAACGCGAGACCTCATACAGCACGAGAAACTGTTTTGACCCTTCAGGAAATGCAGTTAGAAACCATTCGTATTCTCCGTATTCGCCAGACCTTGCTCCAACGGACTACCATTTTTTTCGTGATTTGGACAATTATCTACGTGACAAGAAGTTTTCTTCCCAGGAGGCAGTACAAAATGCTTTCACACAGTTTGTGCAGTCTAGATCCTCAGAGTTCTATCGCAAAGGCATAGATGACCTTACTATTAGATGGCAGCAATGTTTAGATAATAATGGTAACTATTTTGATTATAAATTTGTTATATTAAAAAATAAACAATTTAGATTTTCAGTAAAAAACGGCAATTTCGTACTTTAACCCGTAATATATCTGTGTATATACACACGGACATATAAGTTTCGTTAATTATGTGAGGTACCATGTAATAGGTGGTGAGCCTATTGCCATCTATCAGGCACATAAATCGTAGTATTGCTAGGTGGTATAAGAGGAACTCTGCTGCCCATTACTGATCGCTGTTTCTACTCTTACTCGCCTTGTACGACACTCGCAGGAGATATGGTGGTACAATTGTATTCTACTCTGCTGTCACTACACGGCAATGAAAATCACGCCTATATCCCCGAAGGGATAGACAAGTGAATAAAACACCCACTTTTTGCCAAATAAGTTCCCATATAATAATAGTTGGCGAGCCTATTGCCATCTGTCGGCACAATAAATCGCAGTTACAGTATATTGAAGGAATGCTGAACGTTTCGCCTTAATTCAACTATTAAATCGAAAATTTTCAAACGACAAACCAATTGACCCAAATCCTCATTTTAAAGCTTCCAGCCGAATGAAACGTAAACCACGTTTTATTTCACTGTTTAGGCAAAGGCGACCTAATCAACTGCCACTGAAGGTTACGGCTTAGCATGATAAGCACAGATGTTTGCACTCAGCCGACAACAAGCCCGCATGGAGCCAACTTTCATTACAAGCTATAACTACGATTGTATAATCTATTTGTGTCTGGACTTGAAATTCATTCTGTGGACCCAGGGCTCAGGCACTCAGTGGTGTTTTAAAAGTACATATACTATACTCCATTCCTTATAGCAAAAGACAGAATGTAAACAATCTTGACGTGTCTCTATAACTACAAATTGCACTTTACAAGACATATAAAACTATTAGCCATTTTGAAATATTATTGGTGTTACATTTTTATTTTTCTATTGCATTAAGACACGTCAAGATTGTTTACATTGTCTCTGTGGATGGAGTATAGTTATTACATTGCTCTTTGGCACAGTTCTTGTTCCACAAATTTATCATCATCATCATCTTTTAGACCCTTTTAGAAATTTATAATAACAACAAAATATAAGGCAAATAAAATAGGTTTATCGCTGTTTCCCATTCCCTTTGATTTACATCATCCATCACACCAGAAAGGCCCTATTGATATTGATTGTTCTAGGTTTTCGCTTAGCTTTTTCAGCTGGCTGCTTGCCTGACACCATGCTTAGGTTGGGTTATCCTCATTCATTGTAATCAACGAATTTTATACAACAATACAACATTAAATCCGAAATCTATTCATACATGTACATGTACATTCACTGTACATAAATCACGCCCATATCCCCGAACGGGTAGGCAGAGGTGAATTAGCACCCACGTTTCGCCAATTATGTTAGGACCCATGTAGATGGACCCAAATAGGTGGCGAGCCTATTGCCATATATCGGGCACAAAAGTCGCAGTACATACATTGCTAGGTGGTACAAGAGGAATGCTGCTATTCCTGACCCATTCCTGATCCATCACTGTTTTATCCCAAGTCGCCTTGTACGACACCCGCGGGAGAGATTTGGGGTGGTGACATTTGTATTGCCGTGTGGTGACGGCAGAGTAGAATCCAAATGTCTTACGTGACATTTGTACAAAACACGGCAAATCGTAAGCATTGTTTTAGTTGCTTGATTATAACGTGATTTGACGGTACTTTGAGTTAATCTCAATTTATAGTCGTTGTAATTGAATGATCAAACGAACTTACGTGGAGTGAACTTCAATCTTAATTTGCCTGTCTTCGTCTTCTTGTGAATTCTAATTATGGAGATGTTCAGAGAAACTATCTATATTGTAAATGAGATCGTAAATATTTGTAACCATTATGATTAAAAATTAATATGCTTAATTAAAATTAATGCTTACGTGTCTATGCCGCTATCATACAGAGTCTGCAAAACCAGCGTCCGATCTTAAGTAGGTGTAATAAAGCAGCTCTGTGCGGTTACATATATAGACATGATACTGGTATAGATAGGTGATATAAGAGGAACGTTGCCGCCCATTACTCATACCTGTCTTAACTTTTAGTCGCCTTGTACGACACCCGCGGGAGAGATTGGGGGTGATGACAATTGTATTCCGCTCTGCCATCAAAACTCTAGGATGAAATATTAGCATCTCTTTAATTCACAGTGGCCTAAACAAAGCCTAACCAGTAACTGCTATCATCCCTGAAATTATTGTATTTATGGTTTTATCATAATTAATTTACCCAAAGAGGGTTGGTGTTAGGCAGGTGACTGGGTGTAAAACTAAAGTCAAAATCTTGAGCAGTATAGGTTAGAATGTTGTCGTCCTAATCTCTCTCCAATCATCGGTCTCGCGACATGGTCCTTTTAACATCTTTCTATATACATTGAATCATCACTAGCACCTTTTTGGTGTGATGGATGGATGGAATCAAAAAGGAGTTGATGCCGTCTGACCAATCTTATGGAAGAGGAAACATAAACCGCGCTGACCCCAGATAACTTAAGAACAAGATACATACAGACATAAATCACTCCTATATCCCCGAAGGGGTAGGCAGAGGTGAACTAGCACCCATTTCACCAATTATGTTAGGAACAAGATGATGATGAATAATTAACTCTTAACGTTTCCCCAGAGCGATTACCAAAAATAACATATTCATTATCACATATCAACTGTCATATACTATGATACGGCAGTTGAAAAAGTTGGAAGCGTTCTTCTGCTTCGGAGTAAAACGATTTTCGTGTCACACAGAGAGTTGTTCGGCAACATGTCAAGTTTTCGTGACGAAGGAAAAAGTTGGGAATTTCTGTACGGGGAGCGTTAAACTCAAGGGCGTCTGGCTTTATTTCCAGCCGCCTGACGTGCCGTTTAAGGAGAAAGGATTGTTTGTGCACGGATTGCCTAAACCAGGCGGAATTCGAGCACTTTTTAGGTGCCTAATGATAGCTTGGAGCGGAATTCAACGTTTACATTCCGTTTTCTATTCGTTTAACGTACCTTACTACTAATTCTAATGCATACTGCATCTCACTAGAGTAGTGATATCTGTACATTTACCGTATAGTAACAAAATATTGACTAGGTTAAGACTAAGTTAGGTTAATATGTAGATATTATATAATCAATTAGCGGGTGGGTGTCGTACAAGGCGACTAAGGATAAATCAGTGATGAGGAATGGGCAGCAGCGTTCCCCTTATGCCACCTAACAATAGCAATATACTGCGACTTTTGTGCCCAATAAATGGCAATAGGCTCGCCATGGGACCTAACATAATTGGCCAAACGTGGGAGCTAGTTCACCTCTGCCTACCCCTTCGGGGATATAGGCGTGATTTATGTATGTAAGTAATTAGCGACATACAAACAAATAATTTGGTATTTTCATTGTATTGTGATTTCAAACTAGCTAAAAACACCAAATTTTTAGCTAGTTTTTCAAATTAAATCACTATGCCCATTTTGCTCGCGTTGTCGGATACAGGTCTATCCCATGAATAGTAAATATAAAAAGAATAGCCCACAGCACGGTGACGCCGGAGCTAACGGTTTAACTTTGATCGAATCGCATAATTTTATGGTAATTTCAGCCTGCATGTTAATACGTCCAACAATAAGACATTACCCGAAGAGGTAGGCAGAGGTAAACTAACACCAACGTTTCGCCAATTATGTTAGGTCCCATGTAATAGGTGGCGAGCCCATTGCCATTTATCGGGCACAAAAGTCGCAGTACTATTGCTAGGTGTATTAAGAGGAACGCTGCTGCCCATTCCTCATCACTGATTTATCCTAAGTCGCCTTGAACGACACCCACGGGAGAGATTTGGGGTGGTAACAATTTTATTCTACTCTGCCGTCACCAAACGGCATTTGATTAACGATTTTGGTTATTCATTAGGCATTAGGTAATTTTTTTTTAAATAATCTGTTAATCTCTCATTGTATAGCTGTTTGTTTATCCGAATAAAACACAAGAAATAAACCCATGGTATTACAATACAAACAGATTGGATCAGAATCGGTCGGTACGCTGCCTAAGTCGCTTTAGCACAGCCCGTTAGTTCCCCGATCAGTTTACTTTGACTACTCCGCGGCGTTCGGCAAACAGAGGCAAATCAACTAGTACCTACGGTCAGACTGAAATCAATCAATTGGTCCATGCACGACGCAACAAAAGATAGCAAAACCACGCTACCTGTTAACAATACTTAGTTTATTGAGTTTTCCACTAGATTCTAGATCTTTATTAAATACAATTAAAAATAAAGTGTCATGCAGACGAATACAATTTATTGTCATTGTGGTGACGGCAGAACAGAATACAATTGTCACCACCCCCATCTCTCCCGTGGGTGTCGTACAAGGCGACTAAGGATAAAGAGAGTAATGAGTAATGGGTAGCAGCATTCCTCTTATACCACCTAGCAATATACTGAGATTTTATGTGCACGATAGATGGCAATAGACTTCGCCATATATTACACGGGACCGATGACCGGGAGGGATGTTTATTAATCCAATCTTACACAAGATAGGATAGATTCTATGCACGCACACATACGAGTCGTCCTCTAATATCTACTACACACATTACACCGTACCACAAATCAATAACCCTTCGGAGCGACCAGTAATAACAAATGTTAAGTAACCGTGTAGGGATTAATTTAAAGTGGAGTCCGATTGAATTTCGCCGTCAATTAATTCAGCTACGGCTCGTAGTGATCAAGTGTCGGTTGGCTACGACGCGGCTACGAGACGGCTACGGCTAGCTACGATGAATACGTGTAAGTGAAAATAGAAAGCACATTGTTGCTACTGAATAAATTAAGTGTCAAGTTTACTAAAATCCAGATTGTTGATGCTTATTTTATGAGATTGTGTGTGTGGTGACGGTTGAGCAGAATACTATTGTCACCACCCCCATCGAGAGATGTGGTGACGGCGCGATGGCGGCATCGTGTGCAGGAGCGCTTAGTCGCCTTGTACGACGACACCTACGGGAGAGATTTGGCGTGGTGGCAGTATTGTATTCTACTCTGTTGTCACCACATAGCACAGTTACAGTGTAAGTTTGGATTGATAAAATTTGTATTTCATCATCATCACCAGCCTTTTCATAAGTCGTGCTTCAATGTTGTTGCTTTACAGCACAATTACAATATAATAATAAGTAAATAAATAAATAGACAATAAATTTATTTAGTTATTGTGGTTTTGTTGTCCGACACCCACGAGAGATCGTGGGTGTCGGACAAGGGTAAAGACAGCGATTGGTAATGCGGGCAGCGTTCCTTTTATACCACCTAGCAATATACCCCGATTTACGAAACACATAGATGGCAATAATCTCTACTTAGGATCCAACATAGTTGTTAAAATGTGGGTATTAATACACCTGTGTCAGGGCAGGAAGATACAATGATGAACAAAACCACAATAACTAAATAATATATTTATTTGTCTATTTATTATATATATATATATATATATATAGTGCCGTGTGGTGACGGCAGAGTAGAATACAATTGTCACCACCCCAAGTCTCTCCCGTGGGTGTCGTACAAGGCGACTAAGGATAAATCAGTGATGAGGAATGGGCAGCAGCGTTCCTCTCATGCCACCTAACAATAGCAATGTACTGCGACTTTTGTGCCCAATAAATGGCAATAGACTCGCCATGGGACCTAACATAATTGGCCAAACGTGGGTGCTAGTTCACCTTTGCCTACCCCTTCGGGGATATAGGCGTGATTTATGTATGTATGTATTATAATATTGTAATTGTGCAGTAAAGCAACAACATTGAAACACGACCAAAATACGATTGTTAGGTAAACATTAAGAGATCCAGGCTCCAAGACCAGTGTGTAATTACTCAGTGATACCTATAACAAACGACAGTGATACAAGAAATTAAAGCCTATTGCAAAGCCGTAGGACACATTTCCATTACAACAGCTTGACGCATTGTGTTTACACAAGGTCACATCTACTAGTTAAAGACAAACAATGGCAAATTAACCCGACACATTGTCCATAAACGTGTTTGGCTTCCTTTGACGGAACGTTGTAGGCTTCGTTTAAGTTAATAACTGAAAGCTAACAAGGATACTAAAGCCTAGGTGTTATGTTTGACCAGTCTTCAGTTTTAGCAATGAAAGCTCTATTTAACGTTAAATTATCCAATATAATATGACCAAAAATTCATTATCTCGAGTTCCTCTGCGCTTCGGAAGGCACATTAAGCTGTCGGTTCCGGCTGCATCTGCAGTCCTTAATACCCACCAACCCGCACTAGGCCAGCGTGGTGGGTTATACTCAAATCTCCCTATATTCATGCATCCATAGGGATGGTGATGATGTTTGATGTTTAAGTAAAATATTGGTGGACCATATTATACTTACACAGCAATGTATTTCTAAACGCCAATAACGATCACGAAATAAATATTTAAAAAAAAAAACAAACGACCACGGAAAAGCAAAACAAAAAAAGATTCGCGAAACCGAATACCGTCACGGAATATCTTGTAACCCGCACGAAGCAGAAGAAATTAGGAAAGCCAAAAGCGAAAAGGAGCCACTCGTCGAAGGGAAATTCATTATTTCATTTGACCTGCGCCAGAGAATATGATAGACTGAGGACCTTCTTATTTAAGGCTGTGGAGTGATTTGATTCCAGTGTCTTGTCACGTAGCCAAAGTTGTTGGGGCGTGAGGCGGGAGAGGTCGCCACTTGACATCTTGTATCCCATGCTCACTTCTTAGCCGCAATTTCGGTGAGACACTTTGTAAATGGCACGCATTTTTCAGACACTACCCAAATTCGCCTTGGCGAAACAATATTCCGGACACTCGTAATGTAAAGGACGGGTATTTTTCATTTTAAAATGTAATTATTTGTGCCGTGGTGAAGGCAGAGCAGAGTACAATTGTCACCACCCCAAATCTAACCTACAGGTGCCTCCAACAGCGTCCTCCAACAGCGTCCTCCCCTAAATATTATAACATAATAAAGAAGCCATATTAAAGAAATAAGTTTATAGACCTTTTTGTTTTTCCTTTATTATTCGCCTTTAACATCCTCCTCCTCTTCCTAAATATGAATAAACTTTTTTTATATTTAATGGTAACACTCATTCGCCAAGCGGGCGTTCCGAGCATGATAACTGGCAACACTTAAAACTGTTACTCAGCTAACACAGCTAATTTGTTCCGCAAAGTGCACAGAGCTGCGGCAAGGAAATAAACAGAGGAAGATAGTTCTTTTGTACTGTTCTGTTCTTGAATTTGAAAATTGTAGAATAAAACAAATAATGCATGTAATGTAATGCATAAAATAATGAAGTTTGAACAAGAGTAGAAATATTTAAGCACGAGTTTTCAAATGTGGGCCTTATTACCCCCGTTTTTTTTTGCCGCAGGTGCCTTACGACATTTTATAAATTTACTAGCTGCCCCGGCAGACGTTGTTTTTCCCTTATCACCTAGGGGTATAAAAAAAGACCTACACCCTATTCTCAGACCTACCAAATATACAGAAAAAATTTCATAAAAATCGGTCAAGCCGTTTGGAGTGAGTAGTTCGATAACACACACTGGGACGAGAGATTTTTATATATTAGAGAAAGGGCTGTGGATTTACTGTAGAATAGTTCTAAAATCAATTATGGCGTTGGTATAAGCCATTGATTCCCAAAGTGGTCCAAGTGGTCCGTCCAGTCTCCCGTGGACTGGACGGGGGTCTACGTTGGTGTGATATAAAAATGGGGGTTCACGAGGACCCCCGGGCGTCCACATTGACATAACAAAGTAAGTAAAGAATTAAAATCTTGACTTGATTTCACCTATCAAATGTAGGCAATATTTAAAAAAGCTCAACGAGGACCCCCGGGGTCCACGTTTGCATAACAAAGTAAAGAATTAAAATCTTGACTTGATTTCACCTATCAAATGTAGGCAATATTTAAAAAAGCTCAACGTCTGTTACTCGTAAAGACTTGCAATTATACACTCACAACAGCATAATCAATTAATATCAATGCTCACTTTTTTTCGAAAATTTTATTCGTGGTTGAAACAAACTTCCATAATTATTTTTGCAGATTTTTGGAAATATGGTAGAAATGCAAGGGGGGGTCCACCGGAACCAGCAAAAAGTGGTCTATTAGAAAAAAAGTTTGGGAACCTTTGGTATAAGCAGTCAAATATCTGCATTCAATAGCAGGGTTAGTTAGAAGATAAAAATATTAGTGTTCTTGCAAATACATGAAAACACTATAAAAATCTTGTCATGCCAAGATAGTATTTTATAGTTGTTCCAAGTTAGAAAGACATTTTACAACCGAAGTTTCTGCACAGGCAGGCATGCAATGATATACGCTCGAGTCAACTTAATGAGGATCAAAGTCGTATACCAGTTCTAGGCGCCACTGTATCTCAACCACGGCGACAAAATACTCGTATAAAACATTGTTAGCGAAACTTATATTGTTATAACTTATTATGACACTGCTGCTGCAGTTAGAAACTTGTATAACTGTCATTGTATTAACAATCAATTGGTGACTTTGAAAAAATTCAGCTGATCCATCATTATGACGGTTTCAAAAATAAACCAATACAAAGATTTTAGTGGTTAGAAAAAGAATTTCGAAAAATTATGATCTTGAGGCGGCAATCGAACCCGCGTCCGCTGCTATCCGGGCAGGTGCCTGACCGCTCGGCCACCCAAGATACTAATTAACTTGCCGAAATTCTTCTAACCTTTACACTTCACGTTGTAAGCCAACGGGTACCCTCGCAATGTAGAAATCGACGAGCGGTCAGGCACCTGCCCGGATAGCAGCGGACGCGGGTTCGATTCCCGCCTCAAGATCATAATTTTTCGAAATTCTTTTTCTAACCACTAAAATCTTTGTACTAATTTTTCTAACATTTATATAATGTTAAAATTAAAATCAAATAGTAAATAAACTAATGTTAAGGATTTTTTTGCTCTGATAAAAGGGATGATGACATATTAAACTAATATTATAAAGCGGAAGAATTTGTTTGTTTGATTGGTTGGTTAGTTAAACGCGCTAATCTCAGAAACTCAGAAGAATTTCGAAAATTATGGTCTTGATGCGGGAATACGGTCTTTGTACTAATTTTTCTACATAAATACGTCACGCCCTTCTCCCACAGGGGTAGGCAGAGATCACTTCTAATCTCATCAATCTCTTCATGCATGCCCGTCGGTTTCGGGTACTCTTGACCTGGCCCTTTTTCAAAAGACTTTCAATTTGATTATGAAAGATCCGCCTAGGCCTTCCCCTTCCCATTTCTCCGTTCACTTTCGCCATGTAAATCCTTTTTGTCATTCTCCTTTCATCCATTCTTTCGACGTGACCAAACCATGCGAGCATCCCTTTCTCAATCCTTGTCATTACATCTTCTTTCAAACCACACCTTTCTCTTATCACACTGTTATACAATCGGTCACTCAGCCTTACTCCAGCCATGCTCCTCAACGCTCTCATTTCTACTGCATTTATTCTACTTTCATGCTTCTTCTCCCATACCCAACTTTCACTTCCTTTACAATTATTCATGTAGTGAAATAGGTAGTAACAGATTTAATAGCTATCCTTTGTTATACATAGTTGTTTTACTTTGAGTAGATTTAATTGTCAGCATCACCCAACTTTCACTTCCATAGATTAATGTCGGGACCAGCACTCCATTATGAACAACCATACGAGCCTTTCTGGACACGCTTTGGCTGTTCATAAAAGTGTGCAAAGCCCCGTTTACCATATTCCCAGCTTTCACCCGCTTTTCAATATCACTATCATACTTTCCATCTCTCGTAAATACAGATCCCAAATATACAAACTCTTTCACTTGTTCAACATTCTCACCCGCTATCTTAATTTCACACTTCGTCATTTGTTCATCCCTTTCAAAAACCATGACCTTTGTCTTGCTTACATTTACTTTCATCCCTTTCTCTGTCAAAGCTTCATGCATAACTGTTACCATCTCCTGCAAGTCTGTTTCTGATGACCCTAGTATAACCTGGTCATCAGCGTACAGCAGACATTTGATAAGTAACTCGTTCATTCGTAATCCACAATCAAATTCTTTTAGTCTCGTCAGACAATTGTCCATTTATAAGTTGAACAGCCATGGTGACGCTACACATCCTTGTCTCACACCTGTACCGATGCGAAACGACTCTGTGTATGCGCCATTTATCCTAACACAAGCGTTGGAATCCTCATAGAGAGATTTCAATGCCTGTATCAGGCTGCTGCTCACCCCATACATCAACAAAATCGACCACAGTTCATTCCTCACCACTCGGTCATAAGCCTTTTCTAAGTCTACGAAAGCGCAATATACTCGTTGGCTTTTAGCCAGAGATTTGTGAGTAATGCATCGTAGAGAAAATACTTAATTATTAATTTTTCTAACATTTATACATACATACATACATAAATCACGCCCATATCCCCGAAGGGGTAGGCAGAGGTGAATTCTCACCCGCGTTTCGCCAATTATGTCAAGTCCCATGTAATAGGTGGCGAGCCTATTGCCATTTATCGGGCACAAAAGTCGCAGTACATTGTCAGGACGGTAGTATAAGAGGAACGCTGCTGCCCATTCCTCATCACTGATTTATCCTTAGTCGCCTTGTACGACACCCACGGGAGAGATTTGGGATGGTGACAATTGTATTCTACTCTGCCGTCACCACACGGCTAATTCTAATTAAAACATTTATATAATGTAGAAATTAAAATCGATCAGAAACTACTGCTTCAAATTGAATTTTTTTTTTGCGTTGGGTAGTCCATCTATCGAGGAACGCTATTGGCTATAGAATAACCGACATTAACGCGAGCGAAGCCGCGGGCGACCACTAGTATTTAATATGTAGCAATGCTGCATTAGTGTGGACTCTCTAAGGGACCGGCGACCCTCAACCGCGGCCTGACGAGGGCCATATTCATTATTCGACAGAAAAAAGGGTTAAGCGACCGCACATGGCCAGACTTCATAACGGACGATTGAATAACAGAAAACTATATAAAAAAGGTGTATTAAAGGCTAATATTGGATATGATGCGGTCGTGTGTGTAATGACAAAAAGCTGGACAAGACCAGTAACTTTTCAACTTATATTCTAATCAAAAGTATCTGATATTATATTTCTATCCCAATATTCACAATACTTGTGATGTTGATACACATCACAGTACCTTTTTTTTACGGAATGGAATGCATTTACGCACCGTATCGCCGACGTGTGTGGGACTCGCCCGTCTCATGACGGAGTCGGGAATACGCCACTAAACCACTCCGGGGTTCCCCAAGCCCTTCGAGCGGGGAGTCTGGCGGGGAGAGGCAATTCACCAGTCTCTCCCCAGAACATCACAGTACCTACACAGTATCAGCATCGTCAGTCTTGAGTTATTACTGATGAATTACAGGGGATCAAAGCAGCATTCAAGTTCAAGTTGATGTTTTAAACCCCCAGTTTGTTAACAATGTGTAGCCCTAAGTTTTGACAATTCAAGTAGGTACTAACTTAAATTTTCAGTGGGTAAGTCCCGAAATGGTACACCATATTGACCTCTGAAATTTATAATCAGCAGGACAATACATTTGCTAAACTATAAGAAAGTTTTAGGATGAGAATGCTTTGCCATAAAACTGTTCTAGCCCAACCAAAAGGCGATAATACTAAAACAAACAGTAATAACAATAAAATCAAGGCACACAAATAATAAAGTCGAGGCGAATAGTCATATTGTGCCGAGTCCACGTCGCAGGAAGCGACCAACTTTGTTGTCCACCATTAGCTACGTGTGAAATATGCTATGGGTTATTGGGCAGTAACATATCAATGATTCATACCGAGTAACTAATAAAAGCGTGACAGTGTATTCGCAAGGTTAAATAAAAACACGTGTGCTCCAGACCTGTGCTCAGTATTTGTGATATGTTATAATTTGATTATCATTAGAAATGTTAGACAAAAGTTTCAGAGAAAGATTTCGAAAAATTATTCGAGACTCACTGACCAGGCGAATGTTTACTGTCCAGAAAATTCCATTTTCCACGGTAAATCCCAATCGGTAAATCGGTAAATCCCATTTCCTGGTGATATAAAATTATGTACTTATCTCAGGCGGTAAAAAAGAAAAGAAAGCCTCAGATCACAATTTAAACGCCATCGCCTTCAGCTCGGGCTTCATACGCTGACGATATGAGACTTTCTTTGTTTTACCGCCCTTGGTAATAAATGTACTATTGCTCTACCCGCGTCAGGCCAATTAATTTTTCGAAAGTGTTTTTCGCAAATAAACATTGTATAAGGATTGCTGTCATGAATTTTATTTTCTATCAAAGCCGTGTGCAACCGCTGTTATCATTCTAAAAAGGTATCGTGGACAATGTAATGCAACGTACGTAACATTCATTGAGGATACACGGGTAACGCTTTCGTATGCCGATCCGAGCACACGCCATCCAACTTAGATCAACCACAACACAATCCATTAGCTGAAGCAAACATCCAGCGTACAGCGAATGACCAGAGAATGTAAAATTTTCTCAATCGACTTTGTGCCTTACTACAAACAAGATAGAGTTGAAGAAATTTTACTATTATCTATCCTGTAGCTACAAGTATATAGTTTATTTCGTTGTTAAACTGATCGCTTCCGGATTGCAGAGTTACAACACTAAACAATCATTTAAAATACTCTTTCCATTCCTTCAATTAAGGGCTTGTTTTTCAAAGACTGCAAAAAAATATAGATCTGAAATCGTATTATACTTACAAAGGAAAAATATACATACATACATACATAAATAAATCACGCCTATATCCCCGAAGGGGTAGGCAGAGGTGAACTAGCACCCACGTTTCGCTAACTATGTCAATTCCTATATAATAGGTGGCGAGCCTATTGGCATTTATCGGGCACAAAAGTCGCAGTACATTGCTATTGCTAGGTGGTATAAGAGGAACGCTGCTGCCCATTCCTCATGATTGATTTATCCTTAGTCGCCTTGTACGACACGGGAGAGATTTGGGGTGGTGACAATTGTATTCGACTCTGCCGTCACCACACGGCTGGAAAAATATGGAGTCAGCTAAGTTCTTTTTTGTATGGCATTATGATTGCACATACATCAAATTTATTGGTCTGATATTATGTTTTGTTAGAAAATTGAAAACACAAAAAGGCCACATATAAAAAACAGTACTATAAGTTTTTATATGACATTCAAACCTCATTTGTTATTTTTTTTATTACCTTTACTTTCTTTTGTTTGCAGACCAAACGCTTTGCTTATGTTTTAGTAGATTACGTCGCTTCGTTTGTTTCGACTAGTAATCTACGTAATTTGTGATTATATTATGTACTCCAAGGCGTAGTAAAATTTAATTCTCTCTTGAAAACAAGATTGTAGATATGCATCTGCAATTATGAAACCGGATAACAGTGCCGAATAACGCTTTCCAAAGACAGCGATAACAAAAAAATCCAGGGCCTAATCTCATTTAGGTGTTTATGGCGTTGGTCAGCCTCCGTAGGGGAAATCGCCGAGATAATGATCTCAGATCCAATTACGGCGGCTCTTTCAAGGGAGAATCTGCTACTTCGTCGGTACCCATAACCGGATTATATTTCGATCGCAGACGTGCAGCTATTTACCTAAAGTCTCAACTCCGACGTGGTATCGATAGGCACGCTGTATCAATTATAAGTTTTTTTTTAATTACATACATTTATAAATTACGCCTATATATTCCCGAAGGGTTAGCCAGAGGTGAATTAACATCCACGTTTCGCCAAATTTGATAAAGAGAATGGTACGTATATCGCTGTATATTACTATATATGTTATAACAAAAACGCTACTACTCATTTCCTCAGCACTGTTTTAATCCTTAGTCGCCTTGTACATCACCGGCGGGTGAGATTTAGGGTGGTGACAATTGTAATCTGATCTGCCGTCACCACACGCTATCAATTATGTCTAATGGTTCTTCAAGAATACTATAAATAAAGAATAAACATAAATAGAACATTACCTATATTGAGTTTCATTCTGTTAGAAGGCCACCATTATCAAATGACCCAAAGATCATTTTGAAGCGCTGAAAAGTGATTATCGTCTCTGAGATTAGCGAACATTTTAAGACATTCACATATAAAAGCTTAGGGCAAGACTAATGGTCGATCAAATCGTCGTTAAAACAACAAACAACAGTGGCCCAAGATGCAAACCCTGTGGAACACCCGAGAGAACAGGAATGGAGGTAGACAACAGCTCGTTTCTTAAAAACGAAACTCACAACTCAAAATTACAATATTAATTTATTACCTAATATTTGCCATACCTAAACTTAGAACACAGAATAGTTCGGAGTATTTTTTTACTTGCGTCATTCTTGTATTTAATGTGCGCCTTTTGCTCAAATACGAGATTATACTCTTCTTCTTTGCCTGGCCCTTTCCCATTTTATTTGGGGTCGGCCCTCCGTATCATGCGTCTCCAGGCTGCTCGGTCCTGAGTCGTCTCTTTGTTGAGTTGGGCTTCTTTGAGGTTCTTATTCACTACGGAAATCCATGTGATTCGGGGTCTTCCTCATCCTCGGGGTTTAGCTTTAGGGTTTATCCAGCACTTTTCTGGTCATGTGGTCAAATGGTCGCCTCATAACGTGTCCGTACCACCGCAGACGGTTCTCCTGTAGTTTATCTGCGATAGGTCTCACCTTGAAGGTGCCTCTTATGTGTGTGTTTCTGACATGATCTAGCCTTGTTACACCACCTGCCCACCTGAGCATCTTCATCTCTGCGCAGTGCAGTTGATTTTCATGCTGCTTTTTGAGTGGCCAGCATTCTGCTCCGTATGTCATGGCCGGCCAGACGGCTGCTCTGTATGCTCGTCCCTTTATGCGCACGGGCATTCGGCTGTCGCATAACACGCCGGATAGTTGTCTCCACTTCATCCACCCGGTATTTATGCGATGGGTGACATCAGTGTCTATTGACCCATCATTGCTAATGACTGATTCCAGGTACCTGAAATGGTCCACATGATTTGGAGTTTTTATGTTTGGCTTTGTTTTACGACCGGTTGCCACCTGACGCCAAGACTATCGCCCGCTACGGAGCGTGAGCGCCGCCGTTGGCCCCGAAGGGTTCTTCCGCCGCCATCTTTTCTGTGAGCCCCAGCCCAAACTCACAGCACTGCAGCGGCCTCTGCTCCGAAGATGTCGAAGAAGCCCGCAGCAGGGGTTTTATATCGCAGTGTCTTTCTGCGGCCTTTTGGTCCGCGGGAGCTATTTTATTTCGCTCCTACCCTCCTGGTTCTACTTACGCAGAACCAGGCGAGCACTCCCCTATCCGCCACCCTGGGGACGCGTTCCCATAGGGGTTCAAGGCTCCCCCGGGAATACGAGATTATACACCTCAGCAAATTTCCGTGTATGCCGTAGAAAGAGAGTTTGCATTATAGCAAAGAATGGTCAATTAACCATTATGTTCAGTAAGTACATGAGACATTATGATTAATGCGTTGAGCAATTTGTCATAATAGTTACAAGGGCCGCAGCTGATGTTATGGCGGACTTGTGTAAGTAATAAGTTTTCTACATTGCGACATAACTTGTTGGACAATTTGGACTGTGCAGTTAATTATCATACATACATAAATCACGCCTATTTGTCCCCGAAGGGGTAAGGAAGAGGTGAATTAACACACACGTTTCGTCCTACGAGCCTATTGCCATCTAACGGGCACGTAATCATCACTACCCCTTTTAATCTCGCCTCTGCTGGGACACAGGCTTTCCCTATGGATGGATGAATATAGGGAGAATGAGCCATAACCCACCAAGCTAGCCCAGTACGGGTTGGTGGGTATCAACTACTGCAAATGCAGCCGGAAACAACGGCTTGATGTGCCTTCCGTACCACGGAGGAACTCGAGATAGTAAATTTTTACGGCCTTAGCGAACATTGCTTATTTTACGCAATTGCAGGCTTAGCACTATGCCACAAAACGGACATCAAGATGATAAAGGGTCGCGTTTAGAACCGTCTTAAAGTTTAATTTAAACTGCAACGTGTAATATTAGAGGAGCTCGCTAGCGCAGGGGCATAGCGTGCTTGGCCTGCGCTTGCGTAAACTAAGCAATATTCGCTAAGGCCGGTCATTGGATGGATATCCAATAATGAATTATCTCGAGTTCCTCCGTGCTTCGGAAGGCACTTTAAGCCGTTGGTCACGGCTACATCTGCTGTCATTAATACCCGCTAATACCAACCCGTATTGGGCCAGCAGCGTGGTGGGTAATGGCCCAATCTTCCTTTTTCCATTCATAGGGAAGGCCCGTGCCCCAGCAGTGGGGACATTAAAGGGCTGGTGATGGTGTAATATTAAATTAAGGAAATGGTCTCACAATCAAAACTAATTCGTAACCACACAATAGATAAACGCATTTTAATCTCAACGAAAACGGAGTAGACGAAAACGTTCCATAATTAAATAGAACACCCAAGTGGCCCATAAAGGGAAACGAACACAATTCTTAATCCCATTCCGTGGACGATAAACATCGCAAAAGCGATTGCTATAGCTGTGGGTGCGTCCAATGTGCACTTTCTTGTCAAAATCTTTCGCCATGATAATAATATTGGCGTAATGTAGGTGAGATTATGCGTGATTTAGGTATACTGCCGCACTCAGAGACGTCAATAAACTTTACCGAGTACTTATTTTCTAAAAATTTCATATAAATCTAGACCATTGCTCCGGCGAGAATAGCGACTAGTTTGAAATTGGCATTTTTTTATTAAGTACTAATTAACTTTAACTGACGTCTCTGAGTGCCGCAGTGTTTGGGACAATATTAGTAGGATTAAAACAGTTCTTTGGACAGTCGTCCGTCTGGAATAGGTCAATGATCACAACCCAGCTTCGATTTCGAACAACTGCAGTAGCCACGCCGAGTGACTCATAAAAGTGTCGATGACGCAAACCCACTCGGCACCCAGGTCTTCTCTAATTAAATTCTCCGATCCATTGGTATTGCTTTTTGACGACCGTTCGTAAGTGCTTAATTACAAAACGTCTATATCTTATTTTGGGAGTCTGTTTATTGTTGTCTGTACTGTGCAGCTTGTCGTTTAATATGCGTACTTAATTAAATTTAGTATTTACGAATTTATCACCAACGACTCTAACTTTTCTTTAAAAATAAAATAATAGTTATTTGTTGTACGTGAGTGCAAAGTTGTTTTTTAACCGCGTGCTCAATTTTGATGACCGAGCTAGCGAAGGATTCTAAAATTGAATCACGAGCGTAGCGAGTGATTCAAAAATTAGAATCCTGAGCGATAGCGAAGGAATCAAAAGAGCACAAGGTGAAAAATCTTTGCACTCGAGTGCAACACGTAACTTTTCATCCCCCCCAACGAGGAAATTGCAAAATACAAAAAAAAATACAATCACAACAGTTTCTGTTTTCACCCAGAAACTTCCACAACACCCTCCCATTAACCCAAACACACTCTCAACACCCACACAGAAACACCCACAACATTCACACCCGCAATATACACCCATCCACTCAGACACACCCAAAAAACACCCATTCACCCAGAAACACCCACAAAACACCCATTCACCCAGAAAAACCCACAAAACACCCATTCACCCAGAAACACCCACAAAACACCCATTTACCCAGAAACACCCAAAAAACACCCATTCACCCAGAAACACACACAAAACACTCATTCACCCAGAAACACCCACAAAACACCCATTCACCCAGAAACACCCACAAAACACCCATTCACCCAGAAACACCCACAAAACACCCATTCACCCAGAAACACCCACAAAACACCGATTAACCCAGAAACACCCACAAAACACCCATTCACCCAGAAACCCCTACAAAACACCCCAAAAAACACCCAATCACCCAGAAACACCCACAAAACACCGATTAACCCAGAAACACCCACAAAACACCCATTCACCCAGAAACATCTACAAAACACCCAAAAAAACACCCAATCACCCAGAAACACCCACAATACTCACCCATCCATTCAGACACACCCACAAAAACCCATTCACCCAGACACACCCACAAAACACCCATTCACCTACACACACCCTCAAAACACCGATCCACCCAGACATACCTCCAACAGCCACCCAGCCACACCCGCAACATTCATCCAGACACACCTGTAAGTACCTAATAAAAATTACCGTCCTTAATGGAGTTCCGAGACGGTCAATCAGCTTGAGTCAAGCACGTTGATTTTCTGTATGTTTTTGTTCCGTTGCTTCTTCTTCCTGCCCTTATCCCGCTCTAGGCGGGGTCGGCACAACATGTTTTCTTCTTCCATTTCTCTCTATCCTTCACTTCACTAACATCCTTACCCTACTATACAAAATCCTTCACAATCCTCAACATCCTGATTATTTGCGTTCCCGATTTAATTTCCTTCCACCCAGTTCTCGTCCTAAACGTGCTTGTATCACCAAAACCCTCGTTCGTCCTTCTACCAAATCCAAGTTCTTTGCCAAATCTTTCACTGTGCGTGCAACACACTTATGGAATAATTTGCCGACTGAGATTAGAGAGAGTACATCGGTGGCTTCTTTCAAACACAAGTTGAAAGAGCACTACCTCTCAAATTTGTCTTAATATATATGTATGTAGGTATGTATATGTATAATATATGTTTATATACAGTATATATTCGTATGTATTAATAGTTATATTTATAAGTAAATATATATGTATGGTTCTATATATGATGTATATATTTTTATTAATTAATTATAATGTAGTAATATTTATTTTTGTTATAAGTATATTACATTGTTTAACTATTTTGTTATTTGAAGTAGGTACACATGAATCCCGCATTTTAAAATTTAAAACAAAAGCTAGGGTTGGCTGGAAGAGATCTCTAATAGAGATAAGCTCACCTATGTACATGCCTTTCTCAATGTATATTTTTAAACCTTTTTATGTGTGTACAATAAAGGATATATATAATTTCTCATCCACCCCTCTCGCTATCATATCATCCTTTACACAGTCCATCCATCTCTTCTTTGGTCTTCCTCTCCTTTTACGTCCTTCCACGTCCATGCCTAACATTCTTCTGCCAACATAGCTTTCATCTCTTCGCATAACATGACCAAACCATCCCAGTCTATTACTCCGCAGTCTCTCTGTCACTGGCGCTACTTTCAAACTTCCCCTGATATACTCATTCCTTATCTTATCTCTCCGTGTCACACCACACATCCATCTTAACATACGCATCTCTGTTACATGCACTCTTCTTTCATCAGTCTTCTTCATAGCCCAACACTCTGATCCATACATGACAACAGGTCTAATGACCGCCTTATAGATTTTCCCCTTAAGCTTAAGCGACTAAGCGTTTTTGTTCCGTTGCTAGCGTAAACAAATCAAACAGACCTAAAAAGCTTTTAAATGCTTGACTCAAGCATCCAGCAAGCGTTGTAGACGATCAAAATGTTTAAAGCAAGATTGACGCTAAGCTGATTGACCGCCACGGAACTCCTAGGTTTTAACAAATTTATGACGTGAAAAGAAAATGGCGCGCGCAAAGCAAATTACAAAAAAAAGTACACCAAGAAGGTTCCGAGTCTGAGTTTTTAACAAATTAAAATAGGTTGCATGACAATTTCGGCACCATGGAGGTAGAAATAAATATGTATAATGATGTTTTGAATTCACAAACTCATTGCACACGATGTTCTAAATTCAAATTTACTTTAACCTCTAGAGGATAAAAACGGCTTTTGCACTCAGATATCGAAGAGCAAAAACGCTTTTTCCGAGATGGTGGGATGAAAAATAAATTATTTGCGACAACTGATAAATTAGGCTTTTAAACAGAATACCTACTGAGTTTATTTAAGTTTTATTTATTTTATTTAATTTAATTTATTTGGCCGTGTGGTGACGGCAGAGCAGAATACAATTGTCACCACCCCCATCTCTCCCGTGGGTGTCGTACAAGGCGACTAAGGGTAAAGACAGCAATGAGTAATGGGCAGCAGCATTTCTCTCATACCACCTAGCAATATAAATTTGTACTGCGATTTATGTGCTCGATATATGGCAATAGGCTCGCCACCTGTTACATGGGACCGAACATAATTGGCGAAAAGTGGGTGTTAATTCACCTCTGCCTACCCCTTCGGGGATATAGGCGTGATCTATGTATGTATGTAATTTATATAAAAGATAAAATATCTTGTGCACCTTGTAAATTTTAAGTGTTGTTTCCAGAAAATGACCACTACTCTCCATTTTTGACATTTATCATATATTCTTCTTAATCTTAGTTATACCAACTACGTATACGAGCCTCTCAAATATTAGGCTATTTATTCCTGTAAAAAAAAGTTAACCGGAGAAATGAAAATTATTTATTACCTATCTGTTCCGTATTGTGCCGTGTGGTGACGGCAGAGTGGAATACAATTGTCACCACCCCAAATCTTTCCCGTGGGTGTCGTACAAGGCGACTAAGGATAAATCAATGATGAGGAATGGGCAGCAGCGTTCCTATTGTACCACCTAGCAATAGCAATGTACTGCGAAATTAAAATAGGTTGCATGATAATTTCGACACCATGGAGGTAGAAATAAATAGGTATAATGATGTTTTGAATTCACAAACTCATTGTACACGATGTTCTAAATTCAAATTTACTTTAACCTCTAGAGGATAAAAACGGCTTTTGCACTCAGATATCAAAGAGCTTTTTCCGAGATGGTGGGATGAAAATATATATTAGGTTGGGGAAAAAGTCTTTTCGCATTATAGTATGTATAAACTTATAATAAAATCTCTTTGGCTATACTATTTGTATCTGGCTGGTTTTGGTGTCATTGAAAGTTTAAATTTTAAAGAACATAATTCCAAATTCAAATTAGGAAAATGTGTGATTTTCATTTGTTTTTCGTACCGCCAAGATGAGTGAATCTAATGAAGAAATTCGATACATTTTAAAATTTTACTACAAAAAAGGTAAAAATGCAACGCAAGCCGCGAAAAAAATTTGCGATGTTTATGGACCTAGTGCAGTGTCTGTGAGAGTAGCACAAGTTTGGTTTAAGCGTTTTCAATCCGGAAATTTTGATGTCAAAGATGCACGGCGCTCTGGTCGCCCTATTACAGATAAAATGGATGCCATTTTTGAAAAAGTGGAGCAACATCGGCATGTCAGTAGTTACGACGTAGCTGAAGAACTGGGAATTGACCACAAAACAGTTTTGGCGCATTTGAAAAAAACTGGGTACACAAAAAAGCTCGACATTTGGGTACCTCACGAGCTCACTGAAAGAAACCTAATGAACCGTATACTCATTTGTGATTCTTTATTACGACGTAATGAAACCGAACCATTTTTGAAGAAGCTGATAACTGGTGATGAAAAGTGGATCACGTACGACAAGAACGTGCGAAAAAGGTCGTGGTCAAAGGCCGGTCAGGCTTCACAGACTGTGGCGAAACCCGGGTTAACTCGCAACAAGGTGATGCTGTGTGTGTGGTGGGATTGGAAGGGCATTATTCATTATGAGCTGTTACCACCAGGCAGGACCATCGATTCTGAACTCTACTGCGAACAACTGATGAGATTAAAGCAAGAAGTTGAGAGAAAGCGGCCGAAATTAATCAACAGAAGGGGTGTGGTTTTTCATCATGATAACGCTAGACCTCACACATATTTAGCCACTCAGCAAAAATTAAGAGAGTTTGGCTGGGAGGTGTTAATGCATCCGCCGTATAGTCCTGACCTTGCACCTTCAGATTTCCACCTGTTTCGGTCCCTTCAGAATTCTTTAGGCAGTGTCAGGTTAACATCACGATAGGACTGCCAAAACCACTTGTCGCGGTATTTTGACCAGAAGTCCCAAAATTTCTATAGCAATGGGATCATGTCCCTACCTACAAGATGGCAAAAAGTTATCGAACAAAATGGTACCTACATACTTTAGTTAAATGTAAATAAACTATATTCTTCTTCTTCCTGCCCTGTTCCCAGTCTATCTGGGGTCGGCGCAGTATGTTTCCTCTTCCATTCATATGTCAGACGTCATCAAGCCATCCACTCCCTTTTGATTCATATCATCCATCCCACCGTAAAGGTGCTAGTGATGAATGAATGTATAGAAAAGAGACGGAACGGACCATGTCGAGAGACCCATGAACGGAGAGAGTGATTAGAATGACAACATTCCAATCCATACTGCTCAAGGTTTTGGCTTAGATTTTACAGCCGGCCGCCTGCCTAACACCAACCCTCCTTGGGTACGCTGTTGTTGGTGGTTTGCCCTCCACCATTCGGGTGCCCCAAGGTGCTTATTGGTCTACACCGGGCAATCTCCCTTAGTCGACTTTTACGACACCCATGGAATGAGTTGGGGCTGGCCTATTCTACGTTATTTGTTCGCTCCCAGGCCAGCATAGAAGGCTAAATAAACTATATTAAAAAATGTTTTAAATTTTCTTAAAAAATGCGAAGAAACTTTTTCCCCAACCTATTATTTTTACACTCACACCTATCATCTAGCCCAAAGTAAGTAACCTAAGCACTTGTGTTATGGATACTAGATGACGGACATATTTTAAATATAACCATGTAGGTATTGGCCGTGTGGTGACGGCAGAGTAGAATACAATTGTCACTACCCCAAATCTCTCCCGTGGGTGTCGTACAAGGCGACTAAGGATAAATCAGTGATGAGGAATGGGCAGCAGCGTTCCTCTTATACCACCGTCCTGGCAATGTACTGCGACTTTTGTGCCCGATAAATGGCAATAGGGTCGCCACCTATTACATGGGACCAAACATAATTGGCGAAACCTGGGTGCTAGTTAACCTCTGCCTACCCCTTCGGAGATATAGGCGTGATTTATGTATGTAATGCTATCTATTCCTCAAGATTTCTCCCTCAAACAGACGGTCGATCCGAAAACAGGAAACTTTAAAAGCAGAATCGCATCCATTCAACCAGCACTTGCAAAACAGTCTAAAATTTCGCTAAGCGCTCTCATAATCCCAATGCAGCGTAAATCTACAGGATTCCGCTAACGAATGGCTGAGTCACATAATTGCCTGTGTTTACCACGGGAACAGTCGATGCATTCAGACTGCGTATTGAACGAATTCATGGAATTTCGGTAGATATTGATCGAACAGCATTCAAAGTATGTAGTCATGTAGCAGTGTAGAATAGACAAACACATTTGAGCCCAAAACTTTTACGTACACGTAACATTATTTACGCGAATCAGCGCATATGCTTTTTGCAAAATATCTATAAAATATCTTCAATCTCTCTTGCACGATGTATAATTGTACTAAAAAAAAGAAGTGCTTTTGTTCTATGATTCCAAGATGTATATTTTACAAATTAAAAATAGCAGCACCTTCGTCCGTGATACAGGTCCTAGAACTCCAAAACAAATACTGTAATTCTATGGGAAGAGGGCAATAACTCAAATCGCGCCTGCTGATGTTCCAAGGGCGGGGGTGCGTAGTCTTGGCGACACCGCCGTAAAATGGTTTTATAATATGGAAAGCGGGTCGGTCACAGGTGGGCTGGCCCCAATCTCGTTGAGGATATGACGGAAATCATTCCGCTCCCGGCGTGCTCACAGGAAGGAACAAAATCGGTGTCGTCTCCGTGATATCAATGTTTGGGTTGCTATGAAATATAAATCTCTTCTTAAATATTGACTCAAAATTGCATTCGGCAACAGAAAGTCTTATTGTCGTAGATTTAGAACACACAGTGTGTAAAAATATTTTTTGGAGTTGCGGCTGTATTTTATTAAATGAGCGATTAATGTTTTTACATACATACGTACATAAATCATGCCTATATCCTCGAAGGGGTAGGCATAGGTGAACTAGCACCCACGTTTCGCCAATTAGATTAGGTCCCATGTAATAGGTGGCGAGCCTATTGTCATTTATCGGACACGGAAATCGCAGTACATTGCTAGTAGTATACAACTAGTAGTATAACTAGTGTAGTACAATGAGTAGTGGGCAGCAGCGTTCCTCTTAGACCACCTAAGAGGAACGCTGCTGCCCACTACTCATTGCTGTTTTAACCCTTAGTCGCCTTGTACAACACCCGCGGAAGAAATGGGGTGATGACAATTTGTATTCTGGTCTGCCGTAACCACACGGCTTGCTGTAAATCGCTTAAATACAAAAAAAACAGGACTTAAAATTGCATTCCTGCAACAGTAAGTCTTATTGTAATAGATTTAGAACACACGGTTTTACAAGTATTTTTTGAGTTGCATTTATTTTATTAAATGGGCGATTAATGTTTGTACCTTCCCAAATTCGTGCTTCAACACAATTTTAACAGGCAAAATTATAAGGGAATCAAGTAGCCGTTTCGGAATCTAGTCCGGATATATTACTGTATTCACGGATACTCAAGCGTGTGCTAGTCGAACGCAGCACATACCCGTGTAGTCTAAAAATGTATCTATAACCGAAGAAAAAAGGTTGAATATTGCATGTCTCGATTCACTACATATTTTGCGGGGATGTAAATGATCAAACCTTCTCAAAATTTCTAACCCCAAAATCTTTGTACAAATTTTTCTAACAATTAAAATCGAATAGTTTATAAAGCAAACCCAAGCTTAACCGAACGCACGGTATTTGTAAATATATCTGCTTTGGAATGTTTGAAATTTATTTATACATTGCGAGGGTACCCGTTGGCTTACAACGTGAAGTGTAAACGTTAGAAGAATTTCGGCAAGTTAATTAGTGTCTTGGGTGGCCGAGCGGTCAGGCACCTGCCCAGATAGCAGCGGACGCGGGTTCGATTCCCGCCTCAAGATCATAATTTTTCGAAATTCTTTTTCTAACCCCAAAATCTTTGTACAAATTTTTCTAACATTTATATAATGTTAAAATTAAAATCGAACTGTTTTTCGTTGATATTGTATCATTGATATTTAAATTCTGTCAAGATAGTCCCTAATTATATCTCTTATTAATATCTGATTGCAGAAACTCTAAACTTGCTTTACTTAAATAAAGATAAATGCATAGTAATACCTCTATAAAAATTGATTGTTTCAAATAAATGGAGCATTCTTATTTTTACTGCCCTGTTCCCAGTTTATCTGGGGTCGGCGCAGTATGTTTCCTCTTCCATTAATGTCGGTCAGACGTCATCAGCCAAGGTGCTAGTGATGATTGAATAGTGATGCGACGGAATAGACCATGTCAAGAGACCTATTACCGTTCATCAGAAACGAAAAAGAAAGTATCAAAATAAAAATTATATTTTTGTTGAAGAGACGAAACTCTTGGCATTCCATGGATAAGTATTTCAAGAAATATTTTTGAATTTGCCTCATACTTAGGGAGCTGCCTCTCAGCACGTAAATTTTATAAGTTAGGGGAGGGCTAGAGAAACCGCCCTTTCGGCATTTCGGCTTATAGCGGTTGAAACGGTTAAAGCGGAAGCCCTCTTAAATTTTAAGCTTATTCTTCGACTCCCTTTAGCTTAAAAGCTTGGCACTTGGCAGCTCGATTCATTGCCACAGCTGATAGGAAAGTTGTGCACTACAAAGTTGCATACATACATAAATCACGCCATAAATCATATATCCCCGAAGGGATAGGCAGAGGTGAACTAGCACCCACGTTTCGCCAATTATGTTAGGTCCCATGTCGCATCGAGCCTATTGCCATTTATCGGGCACAAAAGTCGTAGTAGATTACTATTGCTAGGTGGTATAAGAGGAACGCTGCTGCCCATTCCTCATCGTTGATTTATCCTTAGTCGCCTTGTACGACACCCACGGGAGAGATTTGGGGAGGTGACAATTGTATTCTACTCTGCCGTCACCACGCGGCTGAGTACAAAGTTGCTTTGTTGGAAATACGAATGATCGATTACACAACGTGTTATGGTAAGTGTTTTTATATTTTCACACCAGGTGATGTAGTCTAGTGGTTCGTCCACCGGAATTAAGATCCAGAAGTCCCGGCTTCAATTCCCATGGTAGTACAAATTTGTACTCGGTGTCTTTGGAGATAGGACTTTATGAAGTCCGCCTGGCTAGCTACCAGCATCTTATCAAATATCATTATTATGTTCCGACAATTTCTGATAAGATAGCCAGCTCTTCTGGAGTTGAAGATTATCCCTTATGGTCACTTATCATTTTTGGTGGTTAGAAAAGTTCGAAAAATGATGGACTTGTTGCGGGAAGGAATTTTATTTTTATTTTTTAGGCGGTTAGGTCCGCATTGCAAATCTTTGTACAATGTTTTCTAACATTTATATAATGATGAAATTAAAATCTTAATTGAAATTAAAGCTTAACTATTTCATTGCTTAAAGACAGTGTATTCGAACCCGAGACCTCTTGGCAGATAGCCAGCGCATCTGTCCGATCAACCAAACCAGCCAATCCAGCCATCGTAGACCATGTATTGTTCTTAGACAATACACACACATACATACACACATGAAGACTTACAACTGAAAAAATTTTACAAACAGAATACACCTTCATTCGAACACCAGACAGAACTAGCGCAGAAAACATTTCCACTAATTTGCCAAAGTTTTATTTGGACAACGTTGCGGTGGAAATAATTGAAGCGGAACAAAAGGCAAAAAACTTTCCGTTCCGTGCGAAAAACTTACTATACATTACTTTGTGGAAACAAAAGTCATTTTATTTAGCGGCCGCGGCCGACTGTGGCGGACCCATAAATCACTCGACACCGCTGCTCCTGAGCACCTATTTAAAGTAATAACTGGCAACATTATTATTAAAATAAGGTCGAGCCGCGTTGATGTTTAGCCGGGGGAACGTTGCGAAATGGCAACACTTCGCCGCGCTCGGCTCACGAAGATGACAGTTTCTCCTATCTGCCCCTCCAAACAAAAAAAAACTCTGTAATAGGTATCAGTATCTACTGATACCTATTACAGAGTTTTTTTTTTATGCTACACAGGTAAGCTCTTAGCCATCCTAGTCCCCGTTGGTCCACCCTGTGGGGGTTAAAAATAGTTTTTACTGATTTTCCAGTCAAAAGTAGTTTGCGCTGATTTTCTAGTCAAAGGTCTCTGGTTTTATTGATTTTCCAGTCAAAAGTGGTTTTGAACGGTTAGCGGTTGTGAGTGTAACTGTAATAAATAATACTTAGATTCAGATATCAAAAATAAATAAATAATAAATATATATTTTTACACTCACACCTATTATCTAGCCCAAAGTAAGCAACCTATCCACTTGTGTTATAGATACTAGATGACGGATTTATTTTTAATATAACTATGTAGGTATATAGATGTTAAAAATATACTACATAAACATATGCACAACTATTTTGTGTATATCACAAAATTTGTCACTACCAGGATTCGAACCCGGGACCTCTTGGCCAATACCCAGAAATTTGAGCATTCGACCAAGCCGACCGTCAAACATATATATCTTAATGATACACCTAATAAGCTTATACTAATAGCTAGAGAGATTAATTCTGTATTAGCTCTGGTTAAGCAAACGGGAATGTTTGTACAGCCTTTTACAAGCGTTCGTGTCGCTCAACAGGTAACACAGCTTCCCTGGATATAAGGCGCTCTCTTAGAACAAGTCAAGGATTTAAGCCCCGAATACAGAAACGCTATCTAAAGTTTGAGTCCTGCTTAACATTTAAATTATGTCAAAATTTACGTTTTTTCCATACAAATCTGACAGGTATTTAATTTTCCACCTTTATAAGCAGTTCTCAAAATTTGAGTAGCGTTTCTGTATTCGGGGGTCAGTCTTTTAATTTAAGCAGGAAGATTTATTATGAGCAGGTATAGATGTAGTAACGATTGCGTAAGGTAAGCAAGACAGAAAAGGCTGGCCATTGGATGGGTGGCCAAAATACGCCATCTCGCGTTTCTCGGGCATTAGTTGCTTTGGTCCATCTGATATCACCTCGCAATATACTACGATTCACGTGTCCGATAGATGGCAATAGGCTCGCCACTAACATTACCATGGGACCTAATCTAATTGGCGAAACGTGGATAGGATTCCGCATACACGGAACATTTTTGCTTTATTATGGAGTGATGGCGTGGAGCGATGTGGATTGAAGCGATCGTATGTACCCATTAGGCCCACAGCAATAATTGCACTCCCGACCCGTGGTACAACTGAGATGTCCAACTGGTTGTACTACAGGGAAGTAAAGTTACCCATAGTTCAATTCTTTTTTTTACATTTATAATTATGACCCGTGGTACAACGTCGGAATTAGGTCCAACTGGTTGGACCATGGGGATAAGATGATAGTGTAAAACAAATGAACGTCTACAAAACAAAAATGAACATCTACAAAACAAATGAACGTTTACAAAACAAACGAACGTCTACAAAACAAATGACTATCGTTAAGTGATCTGACAACGATTTTAATTGTAAAATAATGGGTGCAAGCGATTGGTGCAATAAAGATGGTAATGAAGTGAAATGTACCTAGTTGTTCCATAGATACATTAAATTCCCAGTAGTACAACTAGTTGGACCAAGGAAAGAACAACTCACTCGATTTGAACTATTGGTAAAGATATTTCCCTGTAGAACAACCAGTTGAACCATGGGTAACTTTTATTCTCCGTAGTACAACCAGTTGGACATCGCAGTTGTACCACGGGTCGGGCGCGAATAATTTCGTGCGACCCATCAAGCAAGAGCAACTAAAACCCAGCAGGGTCGTATTTAAAAGGTGAAAAGGGCACGACCAAATATTGATTCCAAGCCCAACTTCGGACCCTCTGCAAATAACAAGCAAGGGTCGCCAGATCGGCACATACAAAGTATCCACATCTCACTATGTAAATACAGCATCTGATACTATTATGGGATGTTTATTTATACCTACCGCCCGTGTGGACACGACCTTTTAGTTTTATAATTGGCTGCCAAATACTGCCTTGGCTTTTCTGAATTTATTGAGCGCTGGATTTAGTGCAAATTATGTGTGTCCATGTTCTCTTTTTGTTACGAATTAAATTGAACATCTTCTTGTCCCTGCCCTGTTCCCTATCTATCCGGGGCCGGCGCAGAATGATTTCTATTCCATTCATATCGGTCAGACGTCATCAAGCCATCCACTCCCTTTTGATTCATATCATCCATCACACCGTAAAGAGGTGCTAGTGACGAATGAATGTATAGAAAAGAGACGGAAAGGACCATGTCGAGAGACCGATGAGCGGAGAGAGTGATTGGAATGACAACATTCCAATCCATTATGCTCAAGGTTTTGGCTTAGGTGTTACAGCCGGCCGCCTGCCTGACACCAACCCTCTATGGGTATGCTGTTGTTGGTGGTTTGCCCTCCACCATTCAGGTGCCCCAAGGTGCCCCAAGGTGCTTAATGGTTTACACCGGGCGTTTACCTTTAGTCGGCTTTTACGACACCCATGGGATGCGTCGGGGCTGGCCTATTCTATGTTATTTGTTCGCTCCCAGGCCAGCATAGAAGACGAATTAAATTGTACATACATATTGTAATTCATAGATAAATCACGCCTATTTATATATCCCTGAAGATGTAAGAATTCAAGATAAAAAAAATTGCCACCCACCCAACAGCCGGCATTAGTGAAAATTGCTTAGTTTAAGTAATCGCAAGGCCGAGAGCGCTGGTCTCAAGCTCCTGCGTAAATTAAATAAAAATGAACATTGAAATACCCCAACTAGAAAACTCTAGTTGGGGTACTCTACCCCAACATAATTGGCGAAACTTGGGTGCTAGTTCACCTCTGCCTACCCCTTTGGGGATATAGGCGTGATTTATGTATGTATGTGTGTAGAAAACTCTTTACACTGGCTCAAAAGTTGTCACTTAACTTCTTTTTCTGCCCTTATCCCAATTTAAGCGGGGTCGACACGTGTTTTCTTCTTCCACTCCTCTCTACCCTTCACCAATTTCTCATCCACACCATTCTCTATGATATCCTCCTTTACACAATCCATCTCTTCTTTAATCTTCTTAACAATGTCGTTGACCCCACGCTTCCCTCGAGCAACCTCGAAGAACGTTTTTATTGCACTCCTGACCTGCATTCTGACAAAAATATGTGGAACTGTGAATATTCATCGAGAATCTTTTACGGCATCGTGCAATTCCTCGCAAGTAATTACAATCTGCTGTGTTGTTTAGTTGAACTGGTCGCATTTCGCGATAAGACTGCTTTCGTACTTTCCGCAGTTTTTGCTGCTAATAAAACGAAAGTGGCCAAACAAATTACCTTCTAGATATGCGTAAAGAAAATCTTTCCTTCGTTCCCAATTCGATTTCATTACAATTTGCAGCTTTGCCGCCGCATGATGATGGCAGATCGGAATCACCATCCTTTTTAAAATGCCGTGGCTGGCGCGACTGGAGAAGTATTTTGATCCTGTGCATATTATCAAGAGTTCCTCGAGCGGTAGCGAATGGTCCACATACGCAAGCATCCCCTAGGAGGGTTGGTGTCAGGATGCGGCCACTCATAGAAACCTAGCCAAATGCTAGATCCGTTGTAGCCTTATAGTTACTGTAACTTAGTGTAAGTTCGAAAATGTGAAATAGTTGCTATCACGTACCTAACAGTATAATTTTGACGAGTAAATATTATCGGTAAGAAAATACGGCCTAGTATCAAAATGTCGTGTAGTTACGTTCGCACATTTCAAAGCTACACTAGGGCTAATCCTACTGTTGATACTGTATACCTAATCTTTATAAGTAATATGCTGTTGATCAATATGTACAAATAACTAATTCAATATTTCGACTTTCGGAAACTTCAAATTTTTTATTAGGAACGAGACGACCTTTGTCCAGTACATTCGCTTTTATTACGAGTCTTTCGAACGATAAAGTTTTCATTACAATTTTATGGCTTCACTCGAGGAGATGTATCTGTATCTGGCGTTGATTCATCCGATCATAAAGGAAGTTAGAATAACATAATCCACGTATCCGAACTACAGTCGGAGTGAAAATAAATTAATTTTAATAATACATTTATTTAGATTTTTCCATTTCCATAATAGGTTTTAAAAAACACCACAATATAAGTCAGTAAAAATTGTTTTAACTGTAAAAGCGCCTAAGTCCCTAACAAAATTAAATATTTATGTATCCCTACATAAATATTATTACATTTCATTACAATCATAGTTCATAGGCGAGGTTTTCTACCTTTAATTTAGCTTTTAGTCCCTTAGTTTTAAAACATTGAAGTATATTGCCTCCGAATTATATTGTAAACTAACGTATTGAAATCATCATAGTTTGATCAAATAATAAAAGCCAAAATGCTTACGTTGAATTTATTTATACTTGGGCGATTACACCCCTAGATTGCGTGGATTATAATTATACGATTTCAAAAACCTATTGTTGACCTAAGATCAAAGTAGCATGGCAATAAGAGGCAGTGTGACTAAAGGCCTATACTCCCAATGGGGTTCTTTCTAACAAAATAATTTAAGCACTATAAGAAAATATACGAGTAAAACGTCTCCATAGTAGGTATATTCCGATTACTAGCTCTGTACGCTGCCAATATGCCAATACTTAAGTTTCATGATGCACACATTGACGTAACTTAACTACTGTCCTCTACAGGCATACATACATAAGTGGAGGCCAATTTTCTGTGTTTCACTCGAGAGACAGTTTGTCTCTTGCTTGGTAAGACCTGTTGAGATACTTTCCATTTTGTCTTAAGTTCGAAGTAGATAGAAAGAAACAACTCTTGCTTCGAAGAACTACTGTTTCGGAAAATCAATTTCTGCATCTACATTGATATTTCTCGATTCCAGTTGTCCTACTCTTTAGGACATACAGTCGTTCGAATTTTGCCACCTCATTCCTTCATCAGGACTGAAAGTTTAACAGAAAAGATACAGCTAGATCAGAATAAATATAAGGCTTTCAAATGAACCACTTTTTATTCTATATTCTATGAAGCCACTTAAGTTCAACTTCACTCACCACGGAACTATCAATTACATGGACATCACAAAATAAATATCAGATTGTGGTATAACTGGTCTATCACGGTCCGCGTATACTTCGCCGAATGTACAATTTCCATTTTGTATAGCACTTTGCAATTTAACTTTTCCAAGAGCAATAATAATTTTAGAAAAGGAGCGTCGTCCCGTCTCTTTCAACTTTCAAACTGACACATTTGATAAAACTTTTCTTGTTTTTGTGATTCGTGAGTGACGTGACGACCACTGACATTTTTTATTTCGTATTAAAGAGGAGAAATGAGTTCAAATAGTCAAAAGGGTGGAGTAATAGCCGTTGAGCGTGGTGACGGTAGAACAGAAAACATTTGTCACCACATTACTGTTCTGTAATACCCTCCTGGTACCCACCATCTCTCCCTCGGATGTCGTACAATCCGACTTACATAAACCTTTTTCTTTGCTGTATAACATAACTTAGTTCAAAAATCGTAGTTTATAAGATATGAACCTTTAATTATCCAATTTTACAGCCGTACTCAGAGACATCAATTAACGTTAATGTGTACTTAATACAAAAAGTCAATTCACAACTAGTCGCTATTCATGCCGGGTCTATGGTCTAGTTTTGATTGACATTATTTGTATTATGCACTCATTAAAGTAAATTGACGTCTCTGAGTGCGGCAGGAAACGAATTAAATAAACTCGGTTTGGCATCGTTCTGGTGCGAACATGACACAGTGTTTGCGAATATACCCAGTGCTTTCAGTAAATTACGAGTTGGTTGATAGATTTAGTCACTCTCAGTGTTGCCAGCCGAAGGGTAATAAATCATCACATCAGGCGGGGTGTTAGCGCGCGACACATCGCTTATTTAATTCAATAACACAGTAACTCAAAAAGTCTGAGTAACATTGTGTGTTCTAAATTCATGAGATTAAGGCTTACTTTCGCCAGAAAACAATTTGATTAGTTTTTGAGTTGTGACCCTTTTGTATTTTAAAAGAGACATACATAATATCAGATACCGTCTTTGTATTTGACCCTTGGGTGACCACACAATCGAACTACCCTATCCCGACCAAATCCATCCTTCTTTCACTAATATTCCATAGGAACTAAACCTATGAAAATTTGCCACACCGGAAAGTAGGTTAGAAATTTCGCATAA
Source organism: Cataclysta lemnata (assembly GCA_963931975.1). Classification (NCBI taxonomy): domain Eukaryota; kingdom Metazoa; phylum Arthropoda; class Insecta; order Lepidoptera; family Crambidae; genus Cataclysta; species Cataclysta lemnata. The sequence continues at coordinate 2,884,233 of OZ008348.1, read as the reverse complement.
TAGGAACAAAAAAAACTTAAAACACACAATGTGTGTAATGCTCTAACTACATTATATTATGACTTACTTATTTGACATGAAAATAAATAAATTGTGATGTGTTTATAACATTTGTGTCACCTTCTAAAAGGCAAGTCCTAATGCATAAATCCATTGTACGTTTTCTTTATTAAGTAATATGGATAGGAAATTTCACAGATATATCAAAAGAGGACATACTGCGCCGACCCCAAATAAGATGGGATAAGGGCAGGGCGATGATGATGATGATCAATATATATATCAAGCACAATCAATATCACTATCAATCACAATCAATATCAATCACATTTGAAATAAAACAACTTTTACGGATAAGACTCGCGTATAATTTGGTGTTTGGCATATTAATTATTTAACCCGACGTTTCGATCACTTTACAGTGGCCGTGGTCACGGGGGGTAATTAATGTGCCAAACACCAAATTATACGCGAGTCTTACCCGTAAAAGTTGTTTTATTTCAAATGTGTAGTGCTCGTGCAAATATAAGAAAACATTATATCAATCACAATCAATATCTGTGGGAAATTTTTTGAGCACCTACATCAACTGTCCTATGATCCCTTTGATAAGGTCGACAACGGTAAGGATTTTTTTTCTAGTTCTGCTTATCATACGCGCTCGCAGAACACACTGGCTAACCAGTAAGCAAACCTACGTGTCCGTCCAGAACCGGAACACAACCAAAACAAGGGCGTGTAGCTCCGAAATATATTTGCACTCCAAATTTTAGAAGCTCGGCCGCAGGTGAAGCAAATATGGGCTAAATCATGGCGCGACAAACGCGAAAATTAATTAAGGGAAGGTGCATAATGCTCATTTAAAGTTTACGGCTCGCCGCGGTGGTCTGCATAAGCCGACCACAATTAGTTCGCAACATAGTAAATAGTATGAACGGATCGCTGCGGCACCGCGGCCAATTTGTAATTACATACATAAATCACGCCTATATCCCCGAAGGGGTAGGCAGAGATGAACTAGCACCCACGTTTCACCAACTATATCAGGTCCAATGTATAATAGGTGGCGAGCCTATTGCCATTTATCGGGCAAAAAAGTCTCAGTACATTGCTAGGTGATATAAGAGGAACGCTGCTGCCCATTCCTCATCACTTATTTATCCTTAGTCGCCTTGTACGACACCCACGGGAAAGATTTGGGTTGGTGACAATTGTATTCTATTCTGCCGTCACCACACGGCAATTTGTAATTGCTTCTGCATATTTAGTGTCGCCTTCTTTCATAGGACAAAGAAACAACTACTGCCAACCACAAACACCATAACGACGTGTGTAAAAATCCCAAAAATTATAGTAGATTGTTCAACAAGGAACTACGAACACCAAGGCTCGATGCGACAAGGCGACTAAGGGCAAACACAGCGGTGAGTAATGGGAGCAGCATTCCTCCTATACATACACGTGCTTAATACGCCTCTGCCTACCCCTTCGGGGATATAGGCGTGATTTATATATGTACGTATGTACACATTTTCATTTTTGTATTTTGTATTAAAAGACATAAACATTGTTTATATTATGTATTTTGCCTTTTGCGATATGGATTGAATTATAGTTATAAACTTATATAGTCAAAAGTTAATGAAGTCGTCTGTCTAATTTATATTTATTTATTCATCTCACCAATGACACTCGAACTATTGCCACCTTCGCTCAACTCGGGTGGCTAAGAATCTCATGTAATTGTGGCTTTTTATACCCCCGAATACAGAAACGCTACTCAAATTTTGAGCACTACCGAGGAGAATCTCCCAGGGCGCTACGAATTGGAGCCGATAGATGGAAATAGGCTTATTTACATTTAGCTGGCGAAATACGCCTATGCCAATAAATAAAAAAGCTTAATCGGGCACTGAAACAATCTTTACTATCACGCATTTTACATACATACATACATACATAAATCACGCCTATATCCCCGAAGGGGTAGGCAGAGGTGAATTAACACCCACTTTTCGCCAATTATGTTCGGTCCCATGTAACAGGTGGCGAGCCTATTGCCATATATCGGGCACATAAGTCGCAGTACAAATTCATATTGCTAGGTGGTATGAGAGAAATGCTGCTGCCCATTAATCATTGCTGTGTTTACCCTTAGTCGCCTTGTACGACACCCACGGGAGAGATGGGGGTGGTGACAATTGTATTCTGCTCTGCCGTCACCACACGACATCACGCATTTTAGCTGCCAAAAGTTTCAAAATATTTTACAATGCTTAAACAATGAAGTTTTTAAGGAAACTTATATAGCGTTTGTATGTATATAAATAAATTCTTTACTACATGTATAGAACTAACCATTAATGGAAGGTAAATAATTGTAATATATGCTGAGACATAACACCTAAAAAAATAACTGTTTTAAAATCGCTTTTTAACATCATTTAGTTTACTCAATTTTGAAGTTCCAACGCGTCGCTCGTTTACTTTCAAACTGGTACAAAAGCCGAGAGTATCGAGCATCTCATACCCAATCATCGCAGACACGAGCGTAATTAATCCAGCAACTAATTAATAAATTAATTAGCCACGTTGAACGAAATTAAAAACATTCCAACGTGTTATTAAATCTCTGTACGATTTTAACAACAACCTTCAAATTAATGAAAATTGTAGGTAGGTATATACCTATATACAGAAGTAATATAACCCCCGCACCCCCTCTCCGGCTCGGATACCGTCACAAAACAAATGAAACGCGAATTAATACTCAACTTGCTCAAATAATATTATGAAACAACTCCGCGGATAGCTGCGTCGTGATGTTGAGAGCCTGCCGAAATTCTCTTTGAATAGGGGACGAGCATGTTTCAGTATTTAAATGTTAATCTAGGTACTTCTTGTCTAATTCTGGTGGAAACATAATAATATGGTTGATTATGATATGTTTATTTGGATAGTTTATTTGCTATATATAATTACATAATGGGTGTTTTTTAGTTCCTGAAGTAAATTAAAGTAGACTTGGTTATTATTGATATATAGTTATTTCATTAGTTATTATTAGTTAAACAATGAATTAAGCAATACTTAAGTTGCAAGTTTTTTACATTTAAGGGCCGGTATTTCAATAGCAACTTATCTTGAATTGATCCTGGATTTATAATAAGTACGACCTATGTGTATTTCAAAGTAGGATTAAAATTAAACGGCACTTAAACTCCACCTTAACTAGCCTTAATCTAAGCGGAGGATTTCTGTCGCTTAAGTTCCGATCCAGGATTGTCATCTGGTTACTTTAGAAAAGTTGCTTCATAATAATTTATTTTTGACCCACAAAAAGCAACACGCTGGTTAGGAAATTATGGCTAGTTAAGATAATATTGTATCTATGTAGATAAGTACGCGAATTAATAAAATACCATCCTAAACAGCATTTTTAGTTTCTGTTATGTACCAATTTATTTTTTATGTATTTTATAGTAACATTTTAGAAAGAGGGCTAAAACCAAGGATACACACCTCTATAGTACAAGTACCCAAGGCTGAAAGCCAGAGTGCCGTTTAAATGAACCTTTATTAAAAAGGTGACGGCAGAGTAGAATACAATTGTCACCATCCCAAATCTCTCTCGTGGGTGTCGTACAAGGCGACTAAGGATAAATCAGTGATGAGGAATGGGCAGCAGCGTTCCTCTTATACTACCGTCCTGACAATGTACTGCGACTTTTGTGCCCGATAAATGGCAATAGACTCGCCACCTATTACATGGGACTTAACATAATTGTCGAAACGCGGGTGAGAATTCACCTCTGCCTACCCCTTCGGGGATATGGGCGTGATTTATGTATGTAATTATTTAAAAAAAGTCAATGTCAATGCCGCGAATTTATCTGGCTGCTAGGATGCGGCTGCGGCTATTATAAATTATTTTTTGTTTAGGATCGTTTTAGAATGGATAAAAAACGTTGCGCCAACTTCAGTGCAATAGAGTTTTTTTTTAAATTCTCTCTATATTTTAGGGAAGGCAAAGGGCCTTCTAGCCCATACAGCTAAGTCTTTAGTGTATATTTTATCTGTAGTCTTATGAAATAATGGGTGGGTGAAATGTATGAATGAAATTAATTTTAAGTTATACTATGGGTGTCACACATTTTATCGCATCTAGGGAGTGCTTGGCGCGAAATGAATGATAACAGAGTTTATGATGGTGACTGATGAAATGGATAAAACCACTTTTTATAGTGATCTTCACCACAACATCAAACACATCATAAGACTTGTTTTCAATGATTCTGCATAATTGCACATCAACACGGATGCTTGTGCATCATAATAACACCACTTTCACTGCACAAAATCCACTCTGAACCAATTTTGGAATTATTGAAAATAAATCTGACTGACACCACGAAACGCGCCAAACACTCTCAGTGCAATAGAGATAAATAGTTTGCACATGTGTCATGTATCAGTCTGTCACCAAATGACAACTAAAATCATAGACAAATGACTTATTTTGTTTGTTATGTTGCAATATTGCAATTAATCTTAGATTAGTTAAGGTGAGGAAGATCCGGATTGAAATACGGTACTGTCGTTCAAAAGTGAAACTTAGCTTAAATGTAGGACTTAACTTAAGTATTAAGATAAGGTTATATTGAAATACCGGCCCACAAGAAACTTAAAACAAATGAAATATATACTAATATTGAGTGATTCTAGCGGTGAAAAAGTTTATTTGATTGACGCAAACAGAAGGCCTTGACGCAGAAAGTCACTTTAACATCAAGATTAATATTGAGTTAACAATTTTCTTCTTTTTCCTGACCTTATCCCGCTCTAGGCGGAGTCGGCACAACATGTCTTCTTCTTCCACTCCTCTCGATCCTTCACCAATTTCTCATCCACTCCTCTCGCTGTCATGTCCTCCTTTACAAAATATTTAGTTAACAATTTGACTACTTAGTGTAAAGCAGCCTTTATGGGGCATTTCAGACAGTGGGACATTAAGGGGCTGGTGATGATAAGGCGTTGTTTAGAGATGTACCTATGTATTTTTGATATTAAATAGTAGCACATTGATTTTTTATGTCGACGTTGTAAATATCAAAATACACGCTCGTTAAATCCTTTAAGCTGTATATCAAACGTGTTACAAATTAAGATGACATAAAATTATTATCCTCAAACAGGTGGATTTTAGTGGAAATTTTTCTATTTATCCTACGGGCTGTGTCTAGGTCAAGCACGGATGCTAATTACTAAAAATAATGAAACGAATGCAATTGCTTTCAATTTGTCTCTAATTATCTGTAAATTCGCAGCACGTGTCAAAAAAGATAACGAAAGAAATAAAACTACGCTTCAAATATTACAGTTAATAAAGAGCGTTGAAAGTTTTAATAAGACGTCAAAAGTTCGCAACCGCCTAAATACGAAGTATCGATCCACGATAACTGACAGAAATTGATAAACTTTTCAATCAATATATGTAATTCTGTTAAACATTTAAGCTAACTAGAGGGCCTTATCTAGTTAGTTCTAGTTAAGGAGAACGGATTACAAATGTATTATACTTACTGCCGCACTCAGAGACGTCAATTAACTTTAATGAGTATTTAATGTCAAAAAATTTCATTCAAATCTAGACCATAGACCGGACAAGAATAGCGACTAGTTTTGAATTGTCATTTTTTGACGTTAAGTACTCATTAACGTTATTTGACTATTTATGATCTATTTATGATTTATGATACTATTTATGATCGATCATCATCTACGGATGCCCTACGGATGCCATGTGGTGACGGCAGTGAAGAATACCATCGTCACCACACCTTGGACATAAAAGAAGTCCGACCACCAACCAAACCACGCCCATATTTGTACCGCCCTCCCCTGGGATTTGAGCCCGGGACCTCTGGATCTTAATTCCGGTAGGCCAACCACCAGACCACGGAGGCGGTTACTTATGCTGAACTGGGACCGGTTGAGACAATTTTGTTTGTTTTGTTGTCTTCTTCTTCTTCTTCATGCCATGTTCCCAGTTTATCTGGGGTTGGCGCAGTATGTTTCTAAATACATACATACATAATTCACGCCAATATCCCCGAAGGGGTAGGCAGAGGTGAACTAGCACCCACGCTTCGCCAATTAGGCTAGGCCCCATGTAATAGGTGGCGAGCCTATTGCCATTTATCGGGCACAAAAGTCGCAGTACTTTGCTTGCAGTACTTTGCCTTGGTGGTAGGTATAAGAGAAATGCTGCTGCCCATTCCTCATCACTGATTAATCCTTAGTCGCCTTGTACGACACCCACGGGAGAGGTTTGGGGTGGTGACAATTGTATTCTACTCTGCCGTCACCACACGGCCATGGTATGTTTCTTCTTTCATTAATATCGGTCAGACGTCACCAAGCCATCCATTCACTTTTTTTTTCAATTCATATCACCCAACACACCGTGGTGCTAGTGGTAAACGAATGTATAGAAGAAAGACGGAAAAGACCGTGCCGAGAGACCGAGAGAGTGCTTGGGATGACAACATTCCAATCCATAGGTACTATTCCAGGTTTTGCCTTAGGTTTTACAGCCGGCCATCTGCCTAACACCAACCCTCTTTGGATAATGCTTTTGTATGTTTTGCTGTCTTTCTTCTTCTTTATCTTTGTGAAGTTGTGTTGGTTTTGTATTTAATAAGCGATAGCCACTATATTCGTTTTTTTTTTAATTGGCTTAACGTTCCTGGATACAAGTCCTTTAGGAACTGTCTTTGTATACTTTCGTTTACTTTTCTTAATTTTGAATGAATGAATGAAAATAATGTATGAAATGAATGAATGATCTTAAGCATGAAATGAATTTTACATTAAAATATGGGTGAAACACATTTTAACGCATCTAACAAGTGCTTGGCGCGAGTCAAATGGTAACAGTTCATGACGGTGACCGATTAGGTGGTGAAAAACACTATAAAATTCTCAACGTCAAACACGGCAAAACACTTTTATTTCAATGATTCTTCATAATTGAACATCAACAAGGATCCTTATGCATCACAATAACACCACTTTTACTACATAAAGTGCACTCTGAAACAATTTTTGAATGATTGAAATAAAAATTTGACTGACGCCATTGAAAGCCCGCCAAGCACTCCCACTATATTCGTTGTATATACGTTACATAGACAAAGCTACGTTTAATTTCTTATCCAAAAATTTATGTTAGATTAATATCAAAGTTTCGGAAATCTGTCAAACTCTTCTAAAAGTTCAGTGAAGGGTTATGACGCAGACACCCTTCTGTTTCAAATAATCAAATCTGTTTCGTATCGCTCGCCGAGAATTCCACGAACATTTAATTAGACTGGTGTTGCTAAGCAATGTTGTTCAGTTATTGCTTTGTCATTTATTTTACTTTCAAGTTTATCGCCCTTTTTGCATACATTGCTGTTTAGTTTGTAAATACTACTAGTTTTTTCGCAATCGAGTCTTCGACTAATCCAAGCCCCAAAAAAGTCATCTTGCAATTTGACAGGTTATCTATGTGTAAGTGTACCTGTATATTTGAAGCGAGCGACGAAGAGAGAGAGACTAAAGGAAATATTAAATGTTTATTTAAAATTTCGGCAGATGTGGTGTTCTAAATTTAATAAATAGTGAATGTTATTTGAGCCCGAAAATACAAATAGGCCGTGTGGTGACCACCCCAAATCTCTCCCGTGGGTGTCGTACAAGGCGACTAAGGATAAATCAGTGATGAGGAATGGGCAGCAGCGTTCCTCTTATACCACCTAGTAATGTACTGCTATTTTTGTGCCCGATAAATGCTCGGCACCTATTACATGGGACATAATTGGCGAAACGTGGGTGCTAGTTCACCTCTGCCTACCCCTTCGAGTATATAGGCGTGATATAAGTATGTATGAAAATACAAATAGGTCGAACAAAAACAAATGCCTGCTTTCATTACTATTAAAGGAATCAGGGAGTTAGTAGGGACTAAGAATAAGTAAGTATTACCTAGCATAAACTTACGTTTAATGTTTGAAATTTGCACACATAAACAACACATTTACAAAACGACCCCGATTTAATCAAACGATGGCAATAATCGTTTACCTAATCTTATTTTACAACGGCACAAAAACCTTACCACTTACATACCTTTATGCCCGCTCACTGACAGTAATCGTAAAATAAATGCCATTATTGTCAGTAAGTGGATATTTAAAAGGGAAATTAAGGTCAGGCCGGATGACAACGGTCATTAAAAAGATAAGAGAACGCGATCGAGATACAGCCGCGCCATTTCACCGAACCTATCAACAATTATATTTATTTTCAGACACATTTATTTACCTACTGCTTATTCGTTTCCAGATTTACATTGCTACCAATTCCCTATGCTGGCCTGGGAGCGAAAAAATAACGTAAAATGTACCAGCCCCGAGTCATTCCATAGGAGTCGTAAAAGTCGACTAAGGGAGATTGCCCCGTGTAGACCAATGCCTTGGGGCACCCGAATGGTGGAGGGCAAACCATCAACAACAGCATACCCAAATAGGGTTGGTGTCAGGCAGGCGGCCGGCTGTAAAACTAAGCCAAAACCTTAACCAGAATTTTGTCATACCAATCACTTTCACCGTTCATCGATCTCTCGACGTGGTCCGTTCCGTCTCTTTTCTATACACTCATTCATCACTAGCACCTTTACGTTGCTTACGATACTTTGTGATGAATGATATGAATCAAAAGGGAGTGAATGGCTTGATGCCGTCTGACCGATATGAATGCAAGAGGAAACATACTGCGCCGACCCCAGATAGATTGGGAACAGAGCAGGGAGACGGAGAAAAAGAGTTAATTTTACATTGCCCTACCAATTTAGCCAATTGGTGGTGTTGCTAATGGTAAACAAAGTGTGTCATAGAAATGTCAAAATGTACAATTAACTGTTCTTCCAATGTTCGCTGATTGACAAGATAAATTAGTTGAACTATACCTTGCCATACCAGACTGTGTTACACCCATAGATAAAGAATTATGTATACGTATGTATAGCCTGGTATAGCCAGTCTGGTTATACAGCCCGTCAGCTTTCATATGAATCATCCTATAGTTTACAAATTAAAAGTAAAACAAACTGTCAAATTTTTGGCCACCCATCCAATGGCCGGCCTTGGGTAACATAGTTAACGTTGCTTAGTTTACGCAATCGCAAACCGCGCTCTATCGATCTCCTCTTAATAGAATAAGTAAATTACACAACCTAACTACCCACGTAATGCTGTACGAATCGCTTGTTTCATGCTGCTTCAAAATCTCCATAACTTTGCAAATCTACTGCTACGATTGCAAATTAGTTAAAACTGTTTATTAAAAGCGCCTCGGCGGGAACGTTTCGCTCACTCGAATGGTAGTCCAAAATGGTGACCAGCGAATGAAATTAACAAACGCTCCGTTCTCGGCGAGTTAAAGTTTACGTTAGTGGTAATTGTGAAAAACTGGGCCGTTGCACAGTCAGGCCACGAAAGGTCAGGTGTTCTCTACCGACTTGTGCTTTATTACAAATAAGTTGAGGTTGACAATCGATTGAAAAAATTGCAAGTTTTGGGTAGTCAACGACATTTCCACCGTTGACCATAATCTCGAGTTCCTCTTATCTTCGGAACCGGCTGCCTCTGCAGTCTTTGTTGCCCACCAATCCGCACAGGGCCACCAGTTTAGCCCATTCTCACTATACTTATCATCATCCATAGTGGGGACATTAAGGGTTGGTTGTGATGATGAGATGATACGTAGGTCCTTTTATCCACAATAATAAAGAGTGCACCAAAAGACCACGACAAAAAAAATTAAGACATTCTTTCTGCCGCACTCAGAGACGTTAATGAGTACTTAACGTCAAAAAATGACAATTCACAACTAGTCGCTATTCTTGCCGAGTCTATGGTCTAGATTTGAATGAAAATTTTTGACATTAAATACTCATTAAAGTTATTTGACGTCTCTGAGTGCGGCAGTTATATATGTAGAAAAAGTTCGAAACATTATGGTCTTGATGCGAGAAACGATCCCGCGTCCTCTGCAATCAAGTTAGCCCTAAGTTCGGAAAATTAGTCTAGCAGAGTTCGGCTGGACTATAATTTTTCGAACTTTTTCTAACCCCAAGTTTCTGTGTACAAATTTTTCTAACATTTATATAATGTTCAAAATAAAATCGAAACAGTAACTTTTAAAGGTAGTTCAATTTTATACTGGGTGTTTTTTCCAATAGCTAGCTGCTCAAGTAACGATTGCCGCCTGGCGAAATAGGCGTCGTAAAGGAGATTGCACGCCGCCCGTTACGACCACGCGTTCGTTTAAATTAGTGTAGGCACCTACAATGACTGTAAGAGGTTTTTTAGGTGCCTACACTAATTTAAATGAAGGCGTTATTCGTGGCGTTAGACGTGGGTGCTAGTTCACCTCTGCCTACCCCTTCGGGGATATAGGCGTGATTTATGTATGTATTTTTGTATGTTATTCATTTTATGTGGTGGTGTGGTGACGGCAGAGTAGAATACAATTGTCACCACCCCAAATCTCTCCCGTGGGTGTCGTACAAGGCGACTAAGCATAAATCAGTGATGAGGAATGGGCAGCAGCGTTCCTCTTATATCATCTAGCTATTACCTGTTGCGAATTTTGTGCCCGATAAATGGCAATAGGCTCGCCACCTATTACATGGGACCTAACATAACTGGCGAAACGTGGGTGCTAGTTCAGCTCTGCCTACCCCTTCGGGGATATAGGCGTGATTTATGTATGTATGTATGTATGTCTGTATATAAAATGAATGAAACGAAGTAACAAGATACAACGGTTGAAATAGTGATTTAGGAATAGGCAGCAGCGTTCCTCTTACACCACCTAGCAATGTACTACGTGTTTCATGCCCGATAAATGGCAATAGGCTCGCCAGCTATTACATGGGACCAAACATAATTGGCGAAATGTGGGTGTAAATTCACCTCTGCCTACCCCTTCCGGGATACAGGCGTGATTTATGTATGTACTAACAAGAATATGCACATTCATAAGTCATCATCCTTAAGTAGGAGGAGGGAATGAACATCCACGTTTAGCCAATTATGTTAGGTCCACGTAGGGACGAGCCTTAAGCCATCTACCGAGCACGGAAATCGCAGTGGTGGTATAAGAGAAACGCTGCTGTCATTACTCATTGCTGTTCAAACCCTTGTCGTCTTGTACGACACCCACGGGAAGGATGGGGGTGGTGCCAATTGTATTCTGCTGTTCAGCGATAAATATTCAATACTTATAGAAAACAATAACAAAAACAATGGGCAGCCTTATCGCTATTATAGGTATTTCTTCCAGATAACCTTTGGATGGATAGGAAAGACAGAAAAATATAATAATATGAGGAAAGTAGAGGAGCTCGCCAGCGCAGAAGCATAGCGCGCCTGGCCTGTGATTGCGAAAACTAACCAATGTTCGCTAAGGCCGGTCATTGGATGGGTGACCAAAAATTTATTATCTCGAGTTCCTCCGTGCTTCGGAAGGCACGTAAAGCTGGTGGTCCCGGCTCCATCTACAGTCGTTAATACCCACTAACCCGCACTGGGCCAGCGTGGTGGGTTATGGCCCAATCTCCCTATATTTTTCCATCTATAGGGAAGGCCCGTGCCCCAGCAGTGGGGACATTAAAGGGCTTATTTTCACAACTTTCCTCATCATCATGATGATGATGATGATGTCGAGGAAAGTTGTGAAAATAAATTAGTTCGTGTACAAGTAATTAATTATTATAATTCTATTATGAGTAACTAACTTGTTTAAAAGCTGATAAAGCACTTTGAAAAGACTAAATCCGGAGACTCGCCTCGCAACGAGCTACGGAAAGTTACCTCCTAATTCGTTTAAGCACTGAAAAACTTCACAGGAATCCTCGCTGAACACTTGCTTAACTAACCCCTTTAATTAGTATAATTATTTCCTTGAACTATATATTATTAGGGTGTTGGAAAGTAAAATACGCGTGGCCTGTCTTTTGTGTCTAATTGTGCACGTGTGATAAGACTGTTTATACTGCTGTTATTGACTTATTGTGTTGTTAAGGCGACTATCCTTTTACTCTTTCATATTGGCCTGACAGGCCATCCTTGGTGGAAGAATAATAAATAGGGGGAAACTCTTCTATCGATTGTCAACCTTACCTTGTCTGTAGTAAATAGAGAATTTGACATTTTGTGGCTGACTTTCTGTTGACTGTAGGTATGTACCCACCTACGCAACCGCAGGGGTATTCAATATTCCTTACCCAAAAGCAACAGTGTTGTTATCGGGGTCTACATTTAGCTAATTAGGTTTTCAAAAATAATCCCTGCATGAACCATCCTAGTATTGTCACATCTGTGTTCATTACAAACGTTACCAGGGGGCCTACCGCCTAACTCGATTGCTAAAGCAAAAGCTATAGTTTATGACGTCATGCTGTCATTTCGCACCAACCGTACCTAAACTATCAGCGATAGCTATGAACGAATGATCACTCATTATGAACAGTATGACAGTATGAATTTCATACAAAATAATTCGGTCATACTATGAAAAAATTCCAAAAATGCCAAATTCATACTATGAATTTGACACAAAATCCGTACGGCCTAAAAATTCAGGATGGCAGCTATAACCGTAAGCAGTGCATTTACTATATAGCTATCATCAGCAATCGAGTTAGGCGGTAGGCCCCCAGACCCGGGCCTCCGGGCCGATAGCCTGCGATCTAGTTACCATTCGACTAAACCAAACCGGTCGTCAAATAGAACTATTCAAATAGATTAGAACTATAGTAGGTACTATACCTACTTTAGACTATTATAGGTAACAATTAAGTACTTAACATTTGACCTTTGGACTTAACCTTTGGCTCTATTCCGTTAGTCTCGGTTAGGTAACTAATGGTAGTTATTTTAGGACACGTTCTTGAATTTTGCCTACAATATCTATAAGTAAAATTTTCAATAGGTTACAACTTACACCACCGTCCATCACACATCAATGGACGTTTACTTGCAAAATTTAAGATTACAATTTAAAATAAGTTTAACTTTTTATACTAAGCCTACATAAATAAATCACGCCTCCCCGAAGGGTCAGGCACAGGTGAATTGACAACACCCACAAAATATTAGATAATTATTAAAAAATCTAGTTTATTAAAGTACTTGTGACTAATGAAAATTAACATTATGCGTGGAGTTAGTTCAAAACCTACTAGCTGTTCTGTATATAAAAGTATAATTCTTTCGTACCTATACAGTACTTAGTTCAAAGACGAAAGAAGAGAAATACGTACTGCCAGTAAATAAATATGATCGGATAAGCACGCCTGCTCTGCATTCATTATCATAATCCAGGCTTTCAGGCTGCTTATTGATTTTCTCCGAGCTTGCTTAATAAAATTAGCCCCGCGCGAATAGTCGATAGCTGTTGGGGGAAATGCAGGGCCCGTAGCCAAGTGGCAACCGTTTCATAACGATAACGTGTGGAAGTTCGTCACGATCGGCCATATTACTTTTGCTATCTACAGCGCAGCGTCTTAGCATGCGCTACCAACATAACCAGGAACTTACGAAGACGATTTTGGTCACGTGATTTCACGACGACTTACGCCAAATCCCATACATTCTGCTTTATCGAACTTCGTTAGTATCTTTGTCGGTATGTATATTACTTTGTCTAGGCCACCAGTTCACATTCAGGTACATGTTGCTGGGATTTTTCGTTTACGACTCTTATGGGCTTCGGAGACGGTCAATCACAGCTTCGCGTCAATCACGTAGATTTTAGGTGGCTTCAAACATTGTAGTCGTCTACAACGCTTGTTTGATGCTCAAGTCAAAATGAGCTTAATACGCGCTTGATGTGATTTTTAATGGGTGTAGTTATAGTCTATGGTCAAGCCTCTTGACCAGCGTTTCAATCACACTGTTTAGCAAGCACAACAGAAAAAATCTACGTATTTGACGCGAAGCTGATTGACCGTCTCCTAGGCCCATTAAATATTTTATGCCGCATGAAATTTTATTTTGTGCTTACTTGCACCAGTTTGTAAGGCTGCGTTTCCACCAGATGTGCGAGGATGCGTTGCGAGGATGTGTTTGTGGAGAACCAATAGAATCACTCCATTTTCCTAGGCATGCAAAATGGATTGATTCTATTGACTCGAAAGAGGCGGGTTCGATTCCTGCATCAAGACTAGGTAAAGTGCGTTTCATCTTATAGTTCCTATGCCGTGATAATGGCAGCCCTGTCTGTCAACAACATCAACCGGAGTGTTTGGCGCGTTTCGTGGTGTCAGTCAGATTTATTTTCACTAATTCAAAAATTGTTACATAGTGGATTTTGTGCAGTGAAAGTGGTGTTATTTTGATGCACAAGCATCCGTGTTGATGTGCAATTATGCAGAATCATCAAAAATAAGTCTCATGATGTGTTTGATGTTGTGGTGAAGATCACTATAAAAAGTGGTTTTATCCATTTCATCAAGCACCATCATGAACTCTGTTACCATTCAATTCGCGCCAAGCACTCCCTAGATGCGTTAAAATATGTGGCACCCATATTTTAACGTAAAATTCATTTCATTCATACTTTTCACCCACTCATTATTTAATAAGATTACAGATAAAATATACGCTAAAGACTTGGCTGTATGGGCTAGACCCTTTGCCTTCCCTAAAATATAGGGAGAATAAAAAAACAAACAAACAACATCAACCCGTAAGTCATAGTTGCAGGTTTTTTTATGTTTTATAGAAAATCTTTGAGAAAATAATGTTTAAAACATAGAAAAGTGATGAAACATTAATTGTGTTACAAGCTAAGGTGTTTTGTGAACGTGGAAAACGTGAGGAGGTCCCGCATAATCCATATTAGTGTGTACAAGTTCGGATTGCCGCCATTAAATTGAGTTACCAGGATCAGTTTTATTAAGTGTTTGATAAATAAATTAAATATATATATTTCAGTTTCATAACTGTAAATAAATAGTACTTATAACGATTTAACGACTGACAAGAGTGACGAAATGTCAAATGTAGACATGTTAGATGAACACAATTATTGTTTATATCATAATAAATATAATATTTTATTATAATTTAACCTTTTTTACTTATTGAGGCTATCCTTCTTACGTCACTACAATTTATATTTATCTGTCTTATTTCTATTAACGAACTAACTGTTCTCGCAAATTTTCACGAGCTTTGGCTTATGACTTTCATAAAAAAACTAATATGTAACTACTACTCAGTACCGCTAGTAGTTATAAGTAACATAGGTACATGCATAATTTGTTTATATGGTTAATTGAAAAAAATGTCCCTGAATTAAGACGATAAAGTTGACATGGTATCATTTTTGTGCAATACTAACAACTTGACGGCATAGGAACTATAAGATGAAACGCAGTATATAATTTTTCAAACTTTTCTGGCCTATTTTTCTTTCTTTCTTTACCTTTCCATACCAAAATACCTAAGGAGTTTGGGTAAATTTGTATGGGGGGTTGGCATGATTTTATTTATTATAATTAAAAAACAAATTGGCATGCCAATTAAAGTCGAACGAGTTGTTTAATTAAATCGAAATGACGGAGTGGAGCGGGATGACACCGAGCGCTGAGTACATGGGTAAACAGAGGCCTCGTGGCTTGCCCAGGCCTGGCTACCTGTTGCTGGATCGATTCGCGGCCTGTGTGTGGCGCACACTCAGCCGGCCCTCAGCCACCTCTTTATTCCCGCTGATAATGTCCCTGGTTACAGTCAACGATTATTTCGACGGTTCAACACAATTTTGTTGGTACTAACGTTTTTAAATTTTGTTTTCTTTAACTACCGCCAAAGGTTGAAAAATTATTGATGTTAATTAGGGTAACTATAAAGAACTTTTTAATTTTTTGATTAGCCTGTAGAGATCCTTAAAGATGGAAGATTGCGGAGGCGGCTTTTGCCCAGCAGTGGAGTCTAACAGGTTAAAAAAGAACTTAAAAAAAAACAAAGATTTTGGGGGTTAGAAAAAGAATTTTTCGAAATTCTTTTTCTAACCCCCAAAATCTTTGTACTAATTTTTCTAACATTTATATAATGTTAAAATTAAAAATCTAATAGTTTAAAAAAAATAATAAAAAAAACTGTTGATTGACGGCTTATTTAATAAATTATACAAATACAAATATACTCATATACACCCTTATTTATCCCCGAGGGGGTAGGAGAGGGTGAATAAGCACCCACATTTGGCAAATTATTAAATGTACTTATATCGTAATTTTAACACGTAAATAAATTAATTTTAACCGAAGCTTACCTTAGTAAGCTTCGGTTAAAATTAATTAATTCGACGTGCACAAAGCCGATTGAGATGTCTGATGTCCCGTTGACTGTACAGTCAACAACACGTCAGATTACTCAAAACTGTCAAAGGACATCCTTCATTTTGGCCCAAAATCAATAGTGTGGCCAATAAAAATGTGCTGTATCCTACCAGAACACGTCGGCCAGTATTTGTACATTTAATCAAAAATCTGAGAATGTCGACTGTCAATACTCAAAAAGTTGGGATGGGTCTCCTGGGACCATTTTCGCATGGCAGCAAGGGATCTCTCAACTTTCCACTCTGTAGGTATAGCACTACTAATATTCGTGCTATAGCTTTGGTGCCAGATTAACAAAATAGGCCGACGTGTTCTGTCAGAATACAGCACTTTATTATTGGCCGGCACTTTTGATTTTGGACCAAAAATGTATGAAACGTGGAGGTCCTTTCTTTAATGGATTATCAACTTTAACTTTATTGTAGAAAATCACAAAGTCGATTGAGAAAATTAAGACATATTATGGTAGCTGGACGTTCCATTAACTGTACCTAAATACCTACATCATAATTTTTCTATTGTTTTATTTGATCATAAAGTTGAATTTTTGAGGTTTCCAAATCCGTTTCGTTGAGTCGCTAACTTAATTTTGTGATAGCATACCTTTTTGAATGCCTAAGACACTCTCTTGGTACCTTTTTCATTATTAACTCGTCTCGAGGTAACGAATGACTCGGGCGACCCTAATGCCGTAGGTGTGGGTTAATTCGGCGCGGGTAGTTAACAAAAAGCCTAATTATCCGCATAATGGATGAGCCTGTCCGGCATCTACTCTCAGATACTCGTACACTTACCGTCAATTCTTTTTTTTAAATCTATCTACATACATAAATCACGCCTATATATAAAGGGGTAGGCAGAGGTGAATCACCACCCACTTTTCGTAAATTAAGTTAGGTCCCAAGTAATGAGTGGCGCGCCTATTGCCATCTATCGGGCACATAAAATCGCAGTATATTGCTAGGTAGTATAAGAGGAATGCTGCTGCCCATGACTCATCGCTGTCGTTACCCTTAGTCGCCTTGTACGACACCCACGGGAGATATGGGGGTAGTGACAACACGGCACTATCTATCTACACATAGATCTATCTACTTACCACATTTTTAATTAACACTTGAACTTGCCCTCTGTCGCGCGATCCGTCTTTTCACTCCAAACACGTTTAAAATGGAACTCTTACCAAGTATTTTTCTTATCAAATCAAACTTGGTTCTAATGAAATCAAAATATTTTTCTAACATTTATGAACATTATATACATGTTAGAAAACTATTTATACAAAAGGGTAAGTATTATTAAAAGAGGGGGTATATTGTCCTGTTGCGGCAATCGAATCCACATCCTGACTTGAATTATTAATACATACAAAGAAAAATAGTTCAGAAATACTTCGAAAAATTATTAAATATTTATTAGTGAAATTATCATAAACTGATCTTTTTAAAGTTCTTATTTTGACAGTGCCTCATCATCACCAGCACTTATCAGCAATTTCCCACTGCTGGGGCACGGGCCTTCCCTATGGATGGAAGATTGGGCCATAACCCACCACGCTGGTTTGGTGCAGATTGGTGGGTATGCGGGTTGGTGGGTAGGCAGACACCTATTTATCCCTGTTAGCCTGTTGCCATTTATGAGGCACGTAAATCGCAGTATATTGCTAGGTGGTTAAGAGAAACGCTGTAGCTGCCCATTAGTCTTACTTTTTTTTAAATATGGACATAATGTTATTATTGTTTCCTTTTCAGAACATAAGAGAAATAATAAGTGAACATAATAATAATATGACATGTTGTGGAAGGGCTCCTTAAAATTACACTTTGGTCACAAATCCAAGCCCTGCTCCCAACTTCCCTTTCTGCTACACCAGAACCGGCAACCACTCAGCAAACCCATGGAATGCTAAGAGTTTTGTCCTATCAGTGTTTTGGATTTGACATCTATATTAGTGCCAAATGGAAGGAAGACCAAATAAGTGTTGGGCTGATGACTTGGTATGTGTAGCAGGAAAGGACTGGATGGAAAAAGCCACAGACAGAGAAAAATGGAAAGAGATGGAGGAGGCCTTTACCCTATCAGGGGACCATATTTAATGTATTAAAATTAATACTAAGACAATAATATAACGATTACTAACATAGACACTAAGTTCTCAAAAATATTTTTATAAACTAATATGGTAATGAAGAGGCTTTTTATTTATTATTAGTGCCAAATGCAATAAAGAATAAATGTAAGCAAACCCGCTTTACTCACCCTAAAACAAAATTTTCATTTAAGCTCTAAGCAGTGCCAGCTGTTAATTGAAAAAAAAATTTGTGGACAATATACAGACATGATTAGTACAATTCTTTATTTAGTCTTATGACATGAAAATGTAATGGTACAACTGGTATTGCGAATTATTGTACCAAACTATTTGTACCAAATAGTGAAAACACAATCTTAAACATTAATTGGAAATACTTATTAATATTTGCAACAACGCTAGCTAAGCTGTGTGCTTTTTGAAACATGTGAGCACAATATAAATCCATCCGTCCCTTTAATACCCAATCTTTTATATTTCTCGCACAACTTAAGGAAGCTGCACCATTCTCTGAAATTGAATGGCTAATATATCCGGGGTTCTTAGGATGGCTGCTGGCATTTTAATATTAGCTGGAGTTTCTAATTCCTTAACAAGAATCTCAGTACCATCTGTCTTCCATCCTGAGAAATTAGCATGGAGTTCTGTTAATTCATATGTCAAGATTTTTATAGGTTCACCTGAAAAAATTCAAGGTGCGTTAAAAATAATCATTAGAAAAAAATATTTAATGAAAGCAATTTAATGTTTACATTACACCACCACTAAAATATTCACTTGCCATGGAGTTCGTTGACAGCTTTTAAAAAGTTTTCGCGCAATGCTGCTCTTTTTTCCTGTCGCAAAATTAAATCGGACTTATTACTTTCGGCAATCATTTTGTAGGTAAGTACCTACTTGTACTTATTTAAAAATTCTTTTTGATTTGATGCTTTCTGTTGTCCTATAGTGCGTTTCATCTTACTGCCGCACTCAGAGACGTCAATTAACTTTAAAGAGTATTTAATGTCAAAAATTTTCATTCAAATGAAGACCATAGACCCGGCAAGAATAGAGACTAGTTTTGAATTGTCATTTTTTGACGTTAAGTACTCAATAACGTTATTTGACGTCTCTGAGTGCGGCAGTAAGATGAAACGTTGAGTTCCTATGCCGTGATGATGGCTGCCCTGTCTGTCAACAACATCTACCCGTAAGTCATAGTTGCAGGTTTTTTTATGTTTTATAGACAATCTTTGAGAAAATCATGTCCAAAACATAGAAAAGCGATGAAAGATTAATTATGTTAAAAGCTGAGGTGTTTTGTGAACGTGAAAAACGTAAAGGGATCCCGCTTAATCCATATTAGTGTGTGCAAGTTCGGATTGCCGCCATTAAATTGGGTTACCAGAATCAGTGAAATGAATGAATGAAAGGAATATTATGTTAAAATATGTGTGTCACACATTTTAACGCATCTAGGGAGTGCTTGGAGCGAATTTATGATGAGAATTTACTGATGAGGTGGACAAAACCACTTTTTAAAGTGGTCTTCACCACAACATCAAACACATCACAAGACTTATTTTCAATGATTCTGCATAATTGCACATCAACACGGATGCTTGTGCATCAAAATAACACCACTTTCACTGCACAAAAACCACCCTGAAACAATTATTGAATAATCCAGTCTGTCGCAACTTCATACAAAAAAAACGTTCTATGAAACGGAAGTGAATTTTAATGGCGACTATATCTGTCTCACTCTATTCCTCAACCTTTCTCGTTCCTTAGAGAAATGTCATTCATCTGTCAGCGCAACGGTCGTTTAGTCGTATATTTTAAATAAAAAACAATTATATTATATCAAAGTCTGTGTTGATCGGCAGTTAAATGTAATTGCAAATTCTTAAGCAGCTTCTGAAAGCGTGTTATATAAACATAAATATTGGTAAATCTTCTTCAGCATGAAGTATAAAAAGTTTGAAATTTGTATTATATACTCTTTGATTTGTGGTTTGAAATCTGTACAAAAAACAACACAACGGTTTTTAAGGCCCAATTTACTCTGGATGAGCTTCGGTGAGTAGTTCATTAACAATTTTACATTATTTTGTATTTTTTATAATACAATTGGATGTAATATTAATAATTTTATTCAAAACATTAACCTGTGCAAAAATAGTGATGTTATGATCACATGGTTAAAAATCAATATCGATGCTTTTAATTAAAGTTGTAAACTAGAACAAAGTCTTGGTAACAATAATAATACATAATAATTTATTCATTTTACGTCATCAAAGCTAAACTTAATACAATTTGATTTAAATAAATAAATAATTTGTTTAATTACAGATGTTTCGTGCATTTTTTCGGTTTCTGAAGTATAAGGATGAATCGAAAAAATTGAGATATGAAAAGAGAGTAAGGTGTTGCATGGTCAGTTAAAATCATAAATATAATATTTATTAATTATTGGTATTAAATATAGTTCTTTAATCATTTATATTTATTTAATTTCAGTTTTAAGAAAGCGACGACCTAAGTCAAATTCTGAAACTTCTAACATGCAGTAAACTCCTTGAAAGAAGAAAGTTATTTGAAAATTAATAAAATACAAACATAGATTATAAACAGTACAACAGAAAGTTTTTTGATTTCAAATATCAAAGTGAACACATACTTCGTTTTTTAACAAAAGTACTGCCCATAGATTATGGTTAGCCTTGATAATTTATTTATAACATCTACTTGTTTGATTCAGTACTTTAAAGTTAAAAAACGAGGTATAGTGTCTCAGTAGAAATTTTAAAATTATTGTTTTTAATAAAGTGCAGATCGATGCGTTCATCGATATCGATAAAATTTTGAATAGCAGGTGGCACATCTCTATTTTGCCCTTTAGGTTGGCAGAACTCTTTGTTTATCAGTTTTTAGGTTGGCTACGTTGAGGTACTTAATTTTGACATTTGGTCGGATTAATTTTGCTCTATGGAGTCCCGTCTCTTCTTACGTAGTATTGTATTCTCTTTGGAATAATCGAAAATAAATCTGACTGACACTCGGAGTATTTACTCTGAGGACTGACACCACGAAACGCGCCAAACACTCCCTTTTTTTTAATTCTCCCTTTCTAAGGGAAGGCAATGAAATGTAGTCCATACAGCCAGATCTTTAGTATTTATTTCCCATTGGTATGAATGACATGAAATAATACATGAAATGAATAAATTAAATTAATGAATGAAATGAATTTTACATTTTAACACACCTAGGTAGTGCTTGGCGCGAGTCAAACGGCATAACCAGAGTTCATGATGGCGACTGATGAGGTGGTTTTATATATTTTATAGTGGTTTTCAACACCTCATGAGTCGCCATCATGAACTCTGTTATACCATTTAATTCGCGCCAAGCACTCCCTAGATGCGTTCAAATGTATGACAGTATTTTAATTTAAACCCTTTGCCTTCCCTAAAAATACAGGAAAATCGGAGTGCTCGGCGGGCTTTCAATGGCGTAAGTTTTTTTATTTCAATCATTCAAAAATTGTTTCAGAGTGGACTTTATGTGTCTAGTAAAAGTGGTGTTATTTTGATGCTTAAGGATCCGTGTTGACATTCAATTAAGAAGAATCATTGAAATAAAAGTGTTGTGCCGTGTTTGACGTTGAGAATTTTATTGTGGTTTTCACTAAACGTAGTGTATTATATACTCTTTGGTTTTCACCACCTCATCGGTCACCGTCATGAACTCTGTTACCATTCGACTCGCGCCAAGCACTCCCTAGATGCGTTAAAATGTGTTTCACCCATATTTTAATGTAAAATTTATTTCATCCATTAAATTCATTCATTCATTTCATGCATTAATTTCATTCATTCAAAATTAAGAAATGTAAACGAAAATGTACTGAAGAAAGTTCCAAAAAGACTAGTGTGTGTGTCTGTGAGAGAATCGTTGAAATTTGAAAATAAGTGTTGTGATGAGTTTGATGTTGTGGTGAAGACCACTTTAAAAAGTGGTTTTGTCTACGTCATGGCACCATCATGAAATCTGTTACTATTAAATTTGCTCCAAGCACTCCCTAGATGCGTTAAAATGTTTGACACCCATATTTTAACGTAAAATTCATTTTATTCATACATTTCACCCACTTATTATTTCATATGACTACAGACAAAATATACACTAAAGACATGGCTGTATGGGCTAGACCCTTTGCCTTCCCTAAAATATAGGGAGAAATTAAAAAAAAACAGGAGAGTGTTTGGCGCGTTTCGTGGTGTCAGTCAGATTTATTTTCACTAATTCAAAAATTGTTACAGAGTGGATTTTGTGCAGTAAAAGTGGTGTTATTTTGATGCACAAGCATCCGTGTTGAAGTGCAATTATGCAGAATCATCGAAAATAAGTCTCATGATGTGTTTGATGTTGTGGTGAAGATCACTATAAAAAGTGGTTTTATCCATTTCATCAAGCACCATCATTAACTCTGTTACCATTCAATTCGCGCCAAGCACTCCCTAGATGCGTTAAAATATGTGGCACCCATATTTTAACGTAAAATTCATTTCATTCATACTTTTCACCCACTCATTATTTCATAAGATTACAGATAAAATATACACTGAAGACTTGGCTGTATGGGCTAGACCCTTTGCCTTCCCTAAAATATAGGGAGAATTTAAAACTAACTAAAAAAAAACAGACAAAAATATTTCTCATATCTAATGTCCTTTCATACAAAAGTTAAAGTTCAACTAACTTTATTACAGGAACTGTTAAAAACTAATAGAAAACGTTACGTAAATTACTTTATTAGACCTCTCACTCTCAATATGCCTCGAAGCAAATCGAAGGGTCCCAAATCTGGTGCGAGAAATCATAACCCAATGGCTGGGAATAAACCAAGGGTCTATTACCAATAATTATTAAATAATGGACATGATAAACAAATTTTTGCAGAGGCAACAGGGGATGAGCCTTCCCAACCTAAATTGAAGGTGATCACAGATTTGAATAAATTCAAATTTCAAAAGAAACCACATTTAAAGATTGAATTTGAAAATCAGGAGTCCAGAGTAAGAGAGGTATAACACACATTCATTTCATTTTCAAAAATTACATAGTCTTGTGTTATAAATCTGTATGTGATAAAAGTATGGTGACGGCAGAGTAGAATACAATTGTCACCCCAAATCTCTCCCGTGGGTGTCGTACGACTAACGATAAATTAGTGATGAGGAATGGGCAGCAGCGTTCCTCTTATACCACCTAGCAATGTACTGCGATTTTGTGCCCGATAAATGGCAATGGGCTCGCCACCTATTACATGGGACCTAACATAATTGGCGAAATGTAGGTGCTAATTCACCTCTGCCTACCCCTTTGAGGATATAGGCGTGATTTATGTATGTATAAAAGTATGTTGTAGAAGTATATTAGGCAAATTTCTTTCCAATAATGATAGATCTGCTAAAACTAGCATAATTATGGCTCTTACCAATATTAGCTTCAATTAAAATCTGTTGTTTACTGTTTGTTTATTATTATTATAACTTCTTAGATCTAACCAGAAGAAAACTATCTTTTCACAATATTATTTAGTGCCACAGCTAGAAGGACATAGTCAAAGAATCGGTTAATGGATAGTGATAGCTAAAAATCCTCTATCTGTGTATTTCAGAACTTCCTCTCTCACTGAGTTTCAGAGTTATTAAGATGTTCTAGGCAGTCAACGATGATATTCTAGGTGATGTTCAAGATGTTCTAGGCAGTTAAGATGTTCTAGCCGCAGAATTAAACACGATCAGTTGAAGTTGAACTCAGTTTATGCTCTAAACAGATTTCCGCTACATAGTTTGCATTTATCAAAACCAAGATTTATTAAACTCAGTTTCTATGAGAGACGGTGGAATCGGCCCTAGCTCATACTAATATTAAAAGATTTCTTCACTTAAAAGGACTAACCACATTTCTTGGTATACATTAAAACAGATATGCATTAAAATATCTTATTTGCCCAATTGACCAAATATTTCGGCCATCTACATTACATACTTTTCGATTTTAATTGTCACCACCCCAAACCTCTCCCGTGGGTGTCGTACAAGGCGCCTAAGGATAAATCAGTGATGAGGAATGGGCAGCAGCATTCCTCTTATACCTACCACCTAGCAAAGTACTGCGACTTTTATGCCCGATAAATGGCAATAGGCTCGCCACCTATTACATGGGACCTAGCCTAATTGGCGAAGCGTGGGTGCTAGTTCACCTCTGCCTACCCCTTCGGGGATATTGGTGTGAATTATGTATGTATGTATGTATTATATAAATGTTACAAAAATTATTACAAAGATTTTGGTGGTTAGAAAAAGAATTTCGAAAAACTATGATCTTGAGGTGGGAATCGAACCCGCGTCCGCTGCTATCCGGGCAGGTGCCTGACCGCTCGGCCACCCAAGACACCTTGGTGTGTATTTTTCGAAATTCTTTTTCTAATCACCAAAATCTTTGTATTATAGTACTTTATTTGGTTCGTAAGATTCCCACTTTTTTGCCATTGTCGCAAAAAGTACTTTTTGGGCTTAACTGCCTGCCTACTAAATAAAGGATTGTAGATTGACCACATACTGGTATTTGCACATTAATGTTAATGACATAGATAGACTATAGTTAACATTTTCTGCAATTTAGTTTCACATAATACTACAGTTCAATATGAGTGGTTTTTATCTGGAGACAGACCAACATAGTGGTGTTTTTACAGTGACCTCAAGTAGTGAGATATCAGGAAAAGCATTAAACATCTCCCTTCGCTAAGCCCAGAGGGGGGCATTGTCAAAGATTCTTCTCAAATAGTAAACTTTACAAGGTGCTGTCTTAAGCAATCAGTTTGCCAGCTGTCAAGAAAAAATCACTTACTTTTTTTAGGAAACTAAAGGACTATGGGAGCCTCAGAATTGGAGAGAGTTTTTAATTAACTTACAAAATATGAGATCCAACAATGATGCTCCAGTTGACTCTATGGGCTGTCACATGGCCATGGATGTAAATGCATCACCAAAGGTAGACTACATTTTTTTTTAAATTAATGTTAAAGAGAGTGGAAGAAGAAGACATGTTGTGCCGAGCCTACTTAGAGTAGGATAAGGGCAGGAAGAAGAATATAATAATTATTAATTTCTAATAATTGCTCTAGGTGAGGCGGTTTCAAAGTTTAATAGCTCTCATGCTTTCAAGTCAAACTAAAGACCAAGTCACCTTTGCAGCCATGGAACGTCTGAGAGCACGTGGGCTAACTGTAAACAATGTGCTTAGTATGACAGACGAAGAACTTGGCCAATTAATATATCCTGTGGGATTTTGGAAGGTTAGCTAGATAATAATTTTTGACTGCAATAATAATACAATCTTAGTAGTTGTCAGCTATGAACATTTAAGGGGTATGGGCATTTTGGTCTACTGGCCAACCTGACTTGAATCATATAGCAATGGATATCTCCTTTCTAGAGGGAAAGAAGTTATTATGGGGACACAATTCGAATTGTTGTCCGATTCGAGATATCAGCTTGCAAATATTTGTTTTTTGTATACAACTTACGGTCACCATCTTAATTGTTTGCCACATCCCTGCGCAATAATGCTGTAGAGATCTAGTAATCTCAAACTCTCTAAGTATTTTTGTTATATTCGTCAAACGGCTGAACTGATTTAGGTCTTAAATGGAAGGTATAGAATTAATGTATGGACGAATTCCGACGTTTGACGAATATAACAAAAATACTGAGATGTAATCACAAAATGATTTAATATTTAAGGTACGCGTACTCCGATCGGACAACAATCAGGACAAGCGCTATAACAATTCGTATTCTATGAGTACATAACTTTCTAACAATATATGACATATCTATTGGGTCCTAGACCAGAGGACATACATTTGTGCCCATACCCCTTTGGGTGTTATTATCAAAATCTAGGCCACCATAATATTATATAGACCATTTTATTACAAAATGTAATAAATGGCCCTGTTGTTGACCTGCACATTCATAAAGTCATACACCAGACTACACTTGACACCGTTTTGCTGAGCAAGAGTTTATTATTGAACAAACTTAAGTTTAATGCCAAAACAAACATCATACCATCCAATGA
The DNA here is from genome assembly GCA_963931975.1 of Cataclysta lemnata. Lineage (NCBI taxonomy): Eukaryota > Metazoa > Arthropoda > Insecta > Lepidoptera > Crambidae > Cataclysta > Cataclysta lemnata. The sequence continues at coordinate 2,857,537 of OZ008348.1, read as the reverse complement.
AACCACCAAGATAGCTGATAAATGGCTTGATTCCTTTTTTAGACCAAAGTGAAGTATATTAAAAAGACCACACAAACCCTAAAAGAGTTGTACAATGGAGACATACCAGACACAATTGAAAAACTCTGCAAATTGACTGGAGTTGGCCCAAAGATGGCTCATATATGTATGAAAGTTGCTTGGGATAAAGTCACAGGAATTGGTAAGTTGAATTGTACATTGTTGGCACAAGTTAGTGCTGGTTTATTCAAGGCACACTAGCGGACTCCCATTGGGCTGTAAGTAATCCGAAATCGTTTCCTATGTATGGTCACCGGCTGCTTCCACCTTGACTTTGATATCCCGACAATAGCGTAGTACATAAAGGACGCTTCAATGTGTTACTTTTACAATGCTCCCCATCACTCAAATCCGCTAGAACTCTAAACAGCTGACTACTCCCCAGTGCCCGACGCAAGGCGGGCCTTCCGTAGGCCTTTGACTCCTCCAAACAGACCAAAGCCCCGAACACAAATCGCTATTGCCCGATAAGTGCGAGATAATTTACTTCTATGTCGCAATTATATATGAGATTCTTTGTATGTAATCAGATATCTATTAATATTAGGTACCTTAATCACATTTGCAACAAAAATCTTTTTTGCTTTCAGGTGTTGATACTCATGTACATAGGATCAGCAATAGAATAAAATGGGTAAAGAATCCCACTAAAACTCCAGAAGAGACCAGAAAAGCTTTGGAAGCATGGCTTCCTTATGATTTATGGAGTGAGGTAAATCATCTTATGGTGGGATTTGGACAGACAATTTGCTTGCCTATTAATCCAATTTGTAATGAATGTCTAAATAATGATATTTGCCCATCAAGTGGCAAAATGAATAAATCGCCTAAGAAATCTCAACTCAAATCACCCATAAAGAAAAATGAAAATCTAGACAATTTCGAAAAAGATAACAATGTCTTAAATATTAAACTCACACAGTCACCTGAAAGAATGCTTACGTCTTTTAAACAATTGCCACAGAAGACAGTAATAAACATAGATATTAAGAATGAAATTCAAGATGATTTAGATAGTAGGGGAATGGATGGAATTAATACCGGCAATAGTAATGTCAATCAAGTTAAAAAACATCTTAAAAGCCCAAAAACAGAAAAGGAACCTGATAAGAGTGATAGAACCATTCAGAAATCCCCAGTTAAAAGAAAATTACCACAACGGAAAGTTAAGGAGAGCCAATTACCTAGTGAGAGTACTGAGAAAAAAATAATGAAAAGCTCAGTATCAATAAAAAAATAAATAATAATTGTTGCTTTCAATCCAATTTTGATGTTCTTATAATACTGTGGCACACTACACAGAAAAGGTTTATCAAATAAATAATCATGTTCCAACTAACATCAATTTTTAATGTTTTCTTCTGCCAACTTTCTTTTTTGATTTGTCTTTACGGGGATTAGCCTTTCCCTTCATTTGAACCTTTTTATGTTGAGACTTTTTCAAATTTTTAACTCTGTCTAATTTACTTTTCATTTGGAAAACTTTACTCTTTTGTATTTTTTTGGTTGCTTGATGCTTTAACATTTTCTTTAACTCTTTCTTTGTTTTATTATTGACAGTATTTTCCTCACTTTCTGATTCTTGCTGTTCACTTTCTTCATCTGAACCCATGCCAGGTATAGCTATAGGTTCTTTGGTCTTATCTTTCATAATCTTCTTTTTTTCTACAGTTAGGTCTTTTGGTTTATTCTGTCCGATAACCAGGTCTTTCTTCTGCAAAGTGTCTGAAGACAGCTCAACTATTTTCACATTAACATCTTCATCCTCATACTCTTCCTGTAATAACTGTTCGATGTCAGGAATAGGTCTAGCAGACACAACTAATTTCTTGTAAGATTCTTTGTTCTGAAAAATTATTTAATATCATTATTTTCCTCCAAGATGCTGACAATTAAATCTACTCAAAGTAAAACAACTATGTATAACAAAGGATAGCTATTAAATCTGTTACTACATATTTCACTACATGAATAATTGTAAAGGAAGTGAAAGTTGGGTATGGGAGAAGAAGCATAAAAGTAGAATAAATGCAGTAGAAATGAGAGTGTTGAGGAGCATGGCTGGAGTAAGGCTGAGCGACCGATTTTATAACAGTGTGATAAGAGAAAGGTGTGGTTTGAAAGAAGATGTAATGACAAGGATTAAGAAGGTTTGGTTTGGTCACATCGAAAGAATGGATGAAAGGAGAATGACAAAAAGGATTTACATGGCGAAAGTGAATGGAAAAATGGGAAGGGGAAGCCCTAGGCGGATCTTTCATAATCAAATTGAAAGTCTATTGAAAAAGGGCCAGGTCAAGAGTACCCGAAACCGACGGGCATGCATGAAGAGATGGATGAGATTGGATGAAGCAAAAGAAGTATGTAAAGATCGTAGCAAGTGGAAGGATGTGATCTCTGCCTACCCTTGTGGGAGAAGGGCGTGACGTATGTATGTATGTGTATAATTTGAAAAGTTTGTATAAACATAAATCCCACCAATATCCCAGGAGGGGAGGGCAGAGGTGGATTAATACCCATGTTTCGCCAATTAGGATTGGGCCCATATGGCAGGGTTCGCCAAATAAATTAAATCACATTACTCATTGCAATATTTAACCTTAATTGTCTTGTATGACACCCACTGGAGAGATGGGGGGGTGGTGACAATTGTTTTCTGCTCTGTTGACACAACACTGCTTGTATGTAAGTATGATGAAAACTTTGTGTACTGCATGTCAGAATGATCATGTCTATAAGGGTTATTTTGCTAAAGGCTGATGCTACTGTAAGAAATGGGTAAGTTAAGTGACTGAAAGCTTGCCCAAATCAAACTAGTCTGTGAATCACAACAGTAACCTTAAAAAAGGAAATCTTTAAGGTTACTGTACTAACATAATATACTTGAGTAACTTTATAAAATACTACAATGTTAAGTAGTAAGTTCACGTTAGATCTGGACTTTGAAAAAGAAAATTGAATTCGGGACCTATTTGGTCGGGAAATATTTAATAGCACACCAGCTACCGATTGAACATTAACCTCAAATCTTTAAATTACCTCCTGTTTAATTCTTTTCTTTTCTTCTTTTAACATTCTCTGTAGCTCTTCTTGTGCTTTCTTTTTCCTTTCCAATTTACGTTTTCGGAATCCGCATAGAAACTCTCTGCAATGAACAACAAAATTAGTTTCTGTAGTAAGTGGAAACTAAACTCGCAATTCCATCCATAAACAAATATTGTCATACTTTCTCTTATTCTCATCAAATACTAAATTAATTTTTTTTTTACGTTCCTGGTTCTTATTTTTATTTTTCCCCATTGTTGTTTATACGCAAAAACTATTCAAGATCAAGACACTCTGTATCAATCCGTATTCCGTTTATCACTATTAAATACCAAAGAGTATTTATTACACTACGTATAATACGTCCTATTTACTCTGAGATAATACGTGATTAAATACATCGGATTGAGAATACCTACGAGGGCAAACTTTTTATGTTGCAAGTTGAAAAAAATATATAATTTGGCAATCATTATAGGTTGGCAACATCAAATTTAAAGCCGGGTTTTCACGATCCGAGTTGGTTTGGACTGAGTGCACTCGAAGTTACTCGTATCGTGTAAACACGTAATCCGAGCGCACTCGGATGCCGGCATCCAATCCGAGTGGAATAGGACAGTGCTCTAATCATCTGAGTCCTTCGAGTGGACTACTATAGTTTAATTTAAATTCAAGTGATTTATGTATTAAGTGTATCCCTACTTAAAGAACAATGCCATACTATCGTTCACCTGTCATTGCTATTTTTTAAAAATGGATGTATATTATTAATAATATTTTATTCCATTAGTGGATATAACCGAAAAACACGGGCATTAATGAATTTAATTGGTAATCGAAAACAAATATAATGGTAAAATCATCAATGATTATTATGGCTGCGTTCTTATATTTTTCTTAATTGTATAAACTATCAATCCTTATTACTGATTTTCTCTTTTCTTAGATAACGGATTTTAATCAGTCATATCAATTTAATCATTATGAGGAATTGGCAGCAGCGTTCCTCTTATACTACCTAACAATAGCAATGTACTGCGACTTTTGTGCCCGACAAATGGCAATAGGCTCGCCACCTATTACATGGGACCTAACATAGTTGGCAAAACTTGGGTGCCAGTTCACCTCTGCCTACCCCTTCGGGGATATAGGCGTGATTTATGTATGTATGTATGTATATCAATTTATAAATAAATAAAAATTGCAATTTTAGCTATATTATTACTGTCCTATACACGATAATAGTTATTTTGACAGGTCAGAAATGGGCATCCTTCTTTATGTTTTATTCCAAAACGGCTTGACTTACGTAAATTTAGATTAAAATTTTTAAGTCGAGACATCCCGATTTTACCTTTAGAAGTGCGAAAAGGTGTAGCATTATAGGATAATAACTAAACTCAAGCTTGGCAATGAAGTGTTTTGGGCGATCATAGCATAAATCTCAATTTAAATACCTATCGATTGTTATACGAATGACTATTTACCTTATGTTTAAATCAACTTTCAACAATAAAACATGTTATTTGCACCTGTCAATTTACTATCCGAGATAAAAAAATACACTTTAAGGTCTATTTTTGTCATGTTAAACTGTTAAGAGTTGAAAACATGACATTTGCAGCTATCAATTTACCATCCGAGTTATTAAAAATAGACTTAAGTCTTTATTGGCTGCAATCCGAGTACACTCGATTTACGAGCTAACTCATTCGAGTGTACTCGGTAAACTCAATTCGAGCCAACCCGGACCGTGAAAACCTGGCTTAAAAATACAAAGTAAACATCAAAAATGGCCGAAGTGTGTTTGTTGTTATTAATCACGGTTTCGTGTTGATTTATTATATTATTACTTGTTCTAATAACTTTTGAACGTTTACGACGTTAAGTTTGAGCCTAGGTCTGTTTATTTGGTGACAATTATTTATAATAGTGATCAGTGAATACGAGACTGATTCTAACCTAAACGGTGCTCAACAATCCTAGTCTAGCTCTAAGGAAAATCGACGCAAGAGTTATTAATCTATTATTACTATTCGTGCAGCATTTTGTAATTTTATATAGGTACCTATTGTAATAAAACTATTTGGGTAAAAAAATATTTTGTTTAAATTTAATACTTGTTCAATTTTGCTTTCATAATCTATCGATGGAGGTTTAAGCAATTTCACTTGTAAGAAAACTTAGAAATAATAGTTTTCTTACAAGTGAAATTGCTTATACCTCCATCGAAAACCTAATTTATTCTAAGTGGAAAGTAGGTAGTGTCATGAATTTGTGTTGCCTAGCAACGGTTTTTTGTTGATGTCATCCTACGAGAATATAATGATGATGTGAATTATAATTATCCAATTCTTTTACGTACGATCCAGTCTTTTATTTAACATTGTGGCGACCGTGACAGGACTATGGAATCGCTGAAACGTAAAAGATATCAATTAAGGCGAGAGTTCACTATTCAGGCAGACGATGTTGAACAGTCCGAACAGGAGCAAAGGTATGACGATTTTCATATAAACTATACGTTGCTCTCGGACACCGCTGAAACACTTTTTAAGACGGAGAATGCTCTGCGTGATCTGTGGTGTGGTGACGAAAATTTCAATGAAGAATTGTTTCACGCTGATCAAGACACGGCACTGGCATACCGTAAGAGGTGGTTCAAAATGCAAAGTCTTCATAAAAGACTCTCGTCATTAATAAATAGGTGTGAAAGTGAGACGTCATTGTTGTTTGGTGATGCTGTAAAATCAAGCGGAGATGCAGCGTGCGGCAACAAGAACCAACGACGATTTCAAACACCTAGATTCGAACTAATGAAATTTGATGGTAATGTTAAAAATTGGTTGCTATGGTGGGGCCAATTTAAAAAAATCCATAATGATGGTGAGCTAGATAACTTGAAAAAGTTTAAATATCTTCTCTGGTCCATGTCTCCCGAGTCAAATGCCCGACAACTGATTGAAAATTACCCGCCTAGCGGTGAAAATTATCAAAAGGCTCTAGATGCTCTAAAGGCACAATTTGCTCGAGAGGATATTTTAATCGAGACCTATGTGAGAGAAATTTTAAATTTAATCTTATTGCAAAACAAGGGACAAACCCACACGATTAACAGTCTGTATGACAACTTACATAATCATCTTCAAGCGTTAGAAACATTAGGGGTAGCCAATGATAAATATGCTTCCGTATTGTACCCCATGATCGAATCGGCGCTACCAGAAGAAGTTTTACGGACGTGGAATAGAATTCGTTATACCAGCGAGAGTATTGGAGATGACCTGACTAAATTAATGGAATTTTTGAAGGATGAAGTAGAGTCTGAAGAGAGGATACTAATGGCTAAATCTAAATTTCCTGAATCAGTTTCAAGTACTCCTACAGCTTGTTTTGTATCAGAAAATAAGACGACAGGGGATAATGAAAAGTTTAGAAAGGCAGAAGTCGTTAAGAATATAGTGTGCATTTGGTGTGAAAAGGATACATACGCAAGTTTCGAATGTCATAATGCAGCGCTTATTGGTGTTAGAATGGCTGTGAAGAAGGTGGTTTGCAAATGTGTGATTGGTAGACGCTATCAGAGTGTAAGACTCAACCAACTGACTGTGGTGGTAGAGTCGCTTTTAACTAATTATTATAAAAATGCATTGCGTCTTTTAGTTGCCCGCAGGGTTAGAGTTAGAATGATTTATGGCGATAATGGTACAAATTGCAGAGGGTTAGACAATCAACTAGAAGGTCTTGACTGGAGCAGATACCTTCAAAAACTGCGTTATGATTTTAGGCAACGTTTCCGCTGCGAATATTTGAGTAACCTCATTCAGCGAAATTGTCGTGCCAATTAAACTTTTCTTCGTGTTGGGAATATTGTCCTTACAGCAAACAACGACAAAAGAGTTAATTGGTTCTTAGGTGCAGTATTAGATTTATTTGAAGGCCCGGATATAGTTAGTAGAGTGGCTAAGGTGTGTACTGAGTCAGGCTGTAAGGTACGCCCCTATATAAACTGCATCTGTAGTCTTAATATTTAAGTAATTTTACCTATTAATGTAATTATTTTATAACCTTCCGGTCCTTGTGGCCCGGAGCAATGTCATGAATTTGTGTTGCCTAGCAACGGTTTTTTGTTGATGTCATCCTACGAGAATATAATGATGATGTGAATTATAATTATCCAATTCTTTTACGTACGATCCAGTCTTTTATTTAACAGGTAGGTACTTCATAATTCAAATTTTGCCGCCATCCAATTATTTGCGGTGGGCTAACTATAGATGGCGTTTCTTAAAAACATCTTCACTTTTTTAGTATGAAGTTGACGTTCTTCTCCTAGAGTAATAGTGTTCTGTGCTATTACCAAAGAGAATACAATACTACGTAAGACTATTACTTTAGGGTACAAACAAGACAAGTGTACCTTCAAACAAAGAGGTTATAATACTACGCGCAGCAGCTACAAGCCAAAGAGTATATAATACACTACGTTTACTACAAGCAGCGCCACACCTCGCGCGCAGTCTTATCTGGCCCACACTCTATCTATAATCTATACATGTTTTTTTAATTCTGCCTATATGTTAGGGTTGGCAAAGGCTCTAACCCATACAGCCATGTCTTAAGTGTATATTTTATTTGTAGTCTTAAGAAAAAATATAATGAGTGGGTAAAATGTATGAATGAAATGAATTTTACGTAAAAATATGGGTGTTACAAATTTTAACGCATCTAGGGAGTGCTTGGAGCAAATTTAATGGTAACCGAGTTCATGGTGGTTGGACAAAACCACTTTTTATAGTGGTCTTCACCACAACATCAAACACGTCACAAGACTTATTTTCGATGATTCTGCTTGATTGCACATCAACATGGATCCTTGCGCATCAAATTAACTCCACTTTCCCTGCACAAAATCCACTCTTTAACAATTTTTGAATTAGCGAAAATAAATCAGTAGGCCTATTCCCTAACTTTTTTTGACAGTTGAAAGTGATGATCACCGAACTATTTACTAATACATTGCTGTTATCACAGGACAAGTGTCACAATAGCATTATAGTAAAGTAGTAATGGATAAGTAAATAGTTCGGTGATCATCACTTTCAACTGTCAAAAAAAGTTAGGGAATAGGCCTACTGGAGCTTTGGTCATTTAGAATATTTTTTTTTTTCAGAATTTATTAGTTGCTATTGTAGGTTATGAGATATTTCAAAAATAAAATTAAATGGTCCAAAAATGGAATCGTAGGATAAGTAAATAGTTCAGGGATCATCACTTTCAACTGTCAAAAAAAGTTAGGGAATAGGCCTACAGACTGACACCACAAACTAAACGTAGTGTATTATAGTCCTATTTACTCCGAGGTATTATATAATATACTCTTTGCCACAAACGCGCAATACCTTTTTTTTTTCTGTTTTAATTCTCCTTTTTCAGGGATAGCAAAAGTCTCTAGCCTATGCAGCCGTATCAATATGGGTGTCACCCGTTTTAATGATTCTAAGGATTGGCGGGAATTAAATGGTACCAGACTTCATGATGGCGACTGATGAAGTGAAGAATTCACAACTTCAAACATACCATTTTTATTTCAATTATTACGCATAATTTTATATCAACGCGAATCTTGTGAGCAACATCTATTGTAAATGTCCATTCTTCATTAGTGTAATGGATAATATATTCAAAATCAAAACCTTTGGAGTCTATCGTTAATTCTGGCTCTTAGCAGAATAAATTTTTGGTGAGGTATCTTTTTTTATATAGATGGAAAATAGACTAAATAAGGCTCGACACGTATTTTTTAATTTTCTTTAATTTTGATTGTATTTACTGTAATGTACATTTTAAATTTCAAAACTAATTCATTCTGATGTATTGTAAGTGCAACTCGAGGACTTTTGTGTCATAGGCCCTAGAAATAAAAAAAAATTAAGGGTGCTTGGCGGGCTTTCAATGGCGTCAGTCAAATTTTAATTTCAATTAATCAAAAATTGTTTCAGAGTGGACTTTGTGTAGTAAGTGGTGTTATTTTGATACATAAGGATCCGTGTTGATGTTCAATTATGAAGAATCATTGAAATAAAAGTGTTGTGCCGTGTTTGACGTTGAGAATTTTATAGTGGTTTTCACCACCTTATCGGTCACCGTCATGAACTCTGGTGTATTATATATTCTTTGCTGTTACCATTTGACTCGCGCCAAGCACTTCCTAGATGCTATCCGTAGTATTATTGTCCTCTATGCTAGATGCAAAGAGAATACAATACTACGTAAGAAGAGACGGGACTCCATAGAGCAAAATTAATCCGACCAAATGTCAAAATTAAGTACCTCAACGTAGCCAACCTAAAAACTGATAAACAAAGAGTTCTGCCAACCTAAAGGGCAAAATAGAGATGTGCCACCTGCTATTCAAAATTTTATCGCTATCGATGAACGCATCGACCTGCACTTAATTAAAAACAATAATTTTAAAATTTCTACTGAGACACTATACCTCGTTTTTTAACTTTAAAGTACTGAATCAAACAAGTAGATGTTATAAATAAATTATCAAGGCTAACCATAATCTATGGGCAGTACTTTTATTAAAAAACGAAGTATGTGTTCACTTTGATATTTGAAATAAAAAAACTTTCTGTTGTACTGTTTATAATCTATGTTTGTATTTTATTAATTTTCAAATAACTTTCTTCTTTCAAGGAGTTAACTGCATGTTAGAAGTTTCAGAATTTGACTTAGGTCGTCGCTTTCTTAAAACTGAAATTAAATAAATATAAATGATTATAGAACTATATTTAATACCAATAATTAATAAATATTATATTTAAGATTTTAACTGACCATGCAACACCTAACTCTCTTTTCATATCTCAATTTTTTCGATTCATCTCGAACTTCAGAAACCGAAAAAATGCACGAAACATCTGTAATTAAACAAATTATTTATTTATTTAAATCAAATTGTATTAAGTTTAGCTTTGATGACGTAAAATGAATAAATTATTATGTATTATTATTGTTACCAAGACTTTGTTCTAGTTTACAACTTTAATTAAAAGCATCGATATTGATTTTTAACCATGTGATCATAACATCACTATTTTTGCACAGGTTAATGTTTTGAATAAAATTATTAATATTACATCCAATTGTATTATAAAAAATACAAAATAATGTAAAATTGTTAATGAACTACTCACCGAAGCTCATCCAGAGTAAATTGGGCCTTAAAAACCGTTGTCTTGTTTTTTGTACAGATTTCAAACCACAAATTTCACACTTTTTATACTTCATGCTGAAGAAGATTTACCAATATTTATGTTTATATAACACGCTTTCAGAAGCTGCTTAAGAATTTGCAATTATATTTAACTGCCGATCAACACAGACTTTGATATAATATAATTGTTTTTTATTTAAACTATACGACTAAACGACCGTTGCGCTGACAGATGAATGACTTTTCACCCAAGAACGAGAAAGGTTGAGGAATAGAGTGAGACAGATATAGTCGCCATTAAAATTCACTTACTTTTCATAGAACGTTTTTTCTGTATGAAGTTGCGACAGACTGGCTAGATGCGTTAAAATATGTGACACCCATATTTTAACGTAAATTCATTTCATTCATAGAATATACATTTCACCCACACATTGTTTCATAAGTCTACAGATAAAATATACACTAAAGACATGGCTGTATGAGCTAGACCCTTTGCCTTCCCTAAAAGTACATGGAGAATAAAAAAAACATGAGAGTGTTTTGCGCGTTTCGTGGTGTCAGTCAGATTTATTTTCACTAATTCAAAAATTGTTATAGAGTGGATTTTGTGCAGTGAAAGTGGTGTTATTTTGATGCACAAGCATCCGTGTTGATGTGCAATTATGCAGAATCATCGAAAATAAGTCTCATGATGTGTTTGATGTTGTGGTGAAGATCACTATATAAAGTGGTTTTATCCATTTCATCAAGCACCATCATGAACTCTGTTACCATCCAATTCGCGCCAAGCACTCCCTAGATGCGGTTAAATATGTGGCACCCATATTTTAACGTAAAGTTCATTTCATTCATACATTTCACCCACTCATTACCATATGACTACAGATAAAATATACACTAAAGACATGGCTGTATGGGTAGACCTTTTGCTTTCCCTAAAATATAGGGAGAATAAAAAAAACATTGAGGAGTGTTTGGCGCGTTTCGTGGTGTCGGTCAGATTTATTTTCACTAATTCAAAAATTGTTATAGAGTGGATTTTGTGCAGTGAATGTGGTGTTATTTTGATGCACAAGCATCCGTGTTGATGTGCAATTATGCAGAATCATCGAAAATAAGTCTCATGATGTGTTTGATGTTGTGGTGAAGATCGCTAAAAAAGTGGCTTTATCCATTTCATCAAGCACCATCATTAGCTCTGTTACCATTCAATTCGCGCCAAGCACTCCCTAGATGCGTTAAAATATGTGGCACCCATATTTTAACGTAAAATTCATTTCATTCATACTTTTCACCCACTCATTATTTCATAAGACTACAGATAAAATATACACTAAAGACTTGGCTGTATGGGCTAGACCCTTTGCCTTCCCTAAAATATAGGGAGAATTTAAAACTAAAAAAAACATTACAACTGTCAATTGTAATCGATGTTAAATTTATGTCAAATCAATGGTGTTTTAAAAAAAAGATCGATGGCAAAGGTATTTACTGATTCAATCCTACGATTCCATCTTTGGACCATTTAATTTTATTTTTGAAATATCTCATAACCTACAATAGCAACTAATAAATTCTGAAAAAAAATATATTATTCTAAATGACCAAAGCTCCAGTAGGCCTATTCCCTAACTTTTTTTGACAGTTGAAAGTGATGATCACCGCACTATTTACTTATCCATTACTACTTTACTATAATGCTATTGTGACACTTGTCCTGTGATAACAGCAATGTATTAGAAAATAGTTCGGTGATCATCACTTTCAACTGTCAAAAAAAGTTAGGGAATAGGCCTACAGATGGTTTCGTAAATTTATCATAACTTGTTTTTTTTTTCAAATGTGTCAATTGGCGAAAAGTGGGTGTTAATTCACCTCTGCCTCTGCCTATGCCTACCCTGCCTACCTCTGCCTGCCTTTGGGGATATAAGCGTGATTTATGTATATATGTATCTAAATTTATTGACCACGGATTATTTTCCATTTAAATCAATCGGGGGAAGAAAAAAATCTGTACTTAAAATATGGCAATCACGTTACTTATTTCAGAAAATTTTTATCGAGTAAAATATAAATGTATTTTGTCATAATAATTATTCTGATAATAATATTGCATTTCAAGCAGCAAATTTTGGCAAATATTCAAGATTTTCAATTTCCTGATCGCCCATTGGTGAGAACAAGCGATTAAAATATTTTATGGGCGCAATCTCCACCAATCAGCGCTCAACTCCACAATAAAGACGGACTCATCAGCAGCATGGCTGTCAGTATAAATTTGAAACTTGGACGATGCGTTTCCTCTCGTCGCGTTGGTTTTTTTTGTTTGTGCAATTTGACGAAAATGTTATCGTGTGTGATTTTGTGTGCCATCAAATATGGACTGGAATGGATGCAGTGACTTAATATTAAACTTTTTGACTAAGGTATAAAACACGCAATTATACATAAATTACGTTCATAATAAATGCGTGGAAAGAGTAAATAAACGTGTACGAGTTAATTTTTGACATCTAAAAATCAATCAAAGCGAAACTCGCTACGTAGATATGCCTTTCATCGCAATGTATTTTGGGCTATCAAGGTCGCATAGAAAGCTATTAAAATAAATATTGTAATGCATAATAAGCTGCGAATTCGTTTGCACAGCCATATGTTGTCATGATGCGTGAAAGGGTCAGTTTTTGTTATGTGCGGATAATTAATGGAAGATTACCAGCAAAATTAACAATTTTTGTTTTATAAACTATACATTTAAGTGTGCTGTAACAAAAAGACAACGGATATTCAACATAGGTGTACCTTAAAATTTGTTAGAATTAGGTAATTAAAATAGTATTGCAGTTAGTAGCCATATTTCATACTAAATTGCGGTCGAAATAATAAACATGGAGAGAAGTTGTTAAGAATCTACTCCATGCCCTTATCCTACTTTAAGTAGGGTTGGCACAACATGTCTTCTTCTTCCACACTCCTCTAATAGAAGTTGTTTGGAATAATATGTTTTTGAGAAACCTGCACTGCTAGTGATTGATATTTCAGCTAATGAGTTGTTGTGGAAACTGATTGACATTTTATTGAATTGAGTTTAAGATAAAAGGAATTTAATATTTACATTTATATGTAGATTAAATTTGTTTTTTATAGAAAATGCCTGTTTTCTATAAAATTAACTGTTTAAAAAGGTAATGGTTTTATTATCTAAATTATAGAAGACTATTATGACATAAATGTGATTTAATTTAGTAAATAAGAAAATAATGGGGCCTTGATGGTTAAAAAACAAATATTGCAATGCAAAAATATGCAATAACAATATATTAACCTTTATTTAAGCAATTATACCCCATTCACTTGGGTTTGAGATGGAATGTAAACAATCTTGATATGTCTCTTTATCTACGAAATTCTCTTAAAAACAAGAAACATGTATTCTAAAATACATCACCAATTACAGACAAATAAAACTGTTAGCTGCTTTGAAATATTGGTGTTACACATTTTTATTTTTGTATTTTATATTAAAAGACATCAAGATTGTTCCCATGTACCTATACCCCATTTACTTGTGAATGGGGTATAGTTATAGGGGTATATAGACCTATATAGAACACATACACATTGTAAATCTTGTCCTAAAAACTTGATGATTGCCTTCAAACTTTATTAAAAAATAGATACACCAAGTTTTGTTATTATTCAAATTCAATTTTTGCATTCCTTATGTTATACAATAGGTGTTATTTATTACATAATTGGTTAGTAACAATAAGGACCTCATTAAGGCACAGCAACAAGAGAGAAACATGCACTTTACTTATAACTTAATTGTCATTTACCATTTTCAAGTCAAGTATATTTCTGTTTACAATTAAATTATAGAATTAAAGTATAAATTGCTAAATTAGTAAAATGTCACAATAGGAATGTCAGTTTTATCTCAATTATGTCAATATATTTTTTAAATATTAGATTTTACATTTAATTTCCATCAAAACATGTTATGTTTGTCATTAACTCTCTACAAATGCATATTGTTAATATATATAGCATTTTTCATTTAATAGTTCTTTTAATAAACGGAGGAATCTGTTATCTTTTTTTTCATTTTTGATTTTATCTGGTAGCTTATGATATATTTTAATTGACATAGCCAAAGGGCCGGTTGAGTTATATTTTAGCCTAGACGTTGGTTGCACTAATAGATTTTTACGGCTTTGCCTTAGTGAGTACTCCATTTCCATGTCTTCTCGTTTTGTATATAGATTAGGATGTCTTCTTACAAATTTACTCATTTCTAAAATATATATATGGGTGTTTCTCTCTTAAAGGGAAAATTTTAAGCAAAAAATGTCCTGCATGTTTTTTGCACTAAATATGCTGAAAATCTGGCCTAAATGGTAAATATATAAAAGATTTTCATGTTTCAACAAAGGGCCCGAAGATTTCTACACTATTTTACGATTTATAGCCAATTTTGTAAAATCTGGGTGCAGGGGACTGAAGGGATATCCAGGGGACTGACGTTTTTTATATAAAAGCAGTCAAAGTCACAAAACCATATAATTTATTTATATAAATAATATTTTTTTATTAATATTGATAGGTATCATTATTATAGCTTTAATCAAAATCAATATCAACATGTTTATTTAGTAAAGTAACATTATTAATTTCAGTCATTAAGCAAAACTTTTATTTCTTTAAATGATATCTCATCGTTTAAAGTCTTTAACTATTACTTACAACAATATTATTTCATTTTCTTCTTATTACAGAACTAATTAACAATCGGTCTCAACTTATATGAAACTTTCATTTACTTTTCAAAAACAGGTATTAAAGATTTAAAATAATAGAAAAACCTGTTTCCTTTCAATTTCACATCATTAGGTAACTTTTCTATTATTTGATTAAAACATCTGAAACATCTTTTCCATGAATTCTGAATAAATGAGCATTTTATCACAATGTTTCAGGAAAGTAACCATGATTTTCTCTTCATCTAAGTCCACTTGAGATATTACACCAGCATATCTATATTCTACATTCTTTTTACATATTTCTACATATTCCACTATTACAATATCATCATTGTTATAGAACTTAGTATCAGAACTAGGATCTGGAAAATTTGCTAGTAGTGTCCGATTTATTCTCATAAAGATCTTTATCATCACTCTCTGCGTCCATGTAAATATCATGTACTTAGAGTTTTTGTTTTAGGGTTAAATCCAATATTCTTATCTTATAATGAGTACAATCATCATGGCAAAAACAGCTTAAACTCTTCATTATTAATTTGACAGGACTTCCTGATGCTAAAATATTGGATTTAGCTGATGGACTCCAAGAGTAACTAGACTTTTCAATTCTTTAGTTTCTTTTTCAATTTAAGGTTGAGGGACTTAAAGAGTACCTACAAGCCTTTTCAATCCTTTTGTTTCATTTTCTATTAATCATTTCAAAAAGTTTTACAAAAATTACAGAACACTTTTTTTGAGTAGCTTCAACAGATGTTTCCAAGTTGTCAATATCACCTCCAGTAGCTACTACTGCATCTGCTGTTTTTTACAGTTAGCACCTACCCCACCTGGAGCACTTTTTTCAGCTTCATAAAAATGATAGGAGAAATAATGCATATTTGAAACCTCTTCCTGCTAATAGTAGCCAGTTTATAAAACATATCAGCTTTTTTTACAGTTCTTATTTAATTCATATTTTTCACTAGTTTTCTGAGGTCTTTTTTATTTCTTAATGTATTTTAAGCGCTCTTTCTCTCGCATCTCTTCTCGTTTTTGAGGAGCATTCTATAAACATTCATGTCTTAACTTTTTCCGCTTTTCTCTTATTTTATAGTATATCTTGAAAGCTGGTGGCGCATTGTGTTATTTTACCTGTAATGATTATGCATATTAGGTATACCAACTATACTAAGGATAAAGAATAAACTATCCATTAGTAGTTGCAAATCATTTGTATAATGACTTCTTTTTTCAGACTTTGTATTATAATAATTACGTAAAATGACAGTCCCCTGGAAGTTGAATCAGTCCCCTGCATGGATAACGGGCAGGGGATTGACCCCAGAGGACTGATTTTTCTGAAATTTTACGCAAACAGCTTAAACAGTTATTAAGTCTATCCAATTTCTCCATTATATTAGACATTATTATTCGTATATCTATAAGATAATCACTAAATCAAATGTAAATGAAAACAAGGAACTACTTAAATCACTTACCAAAGGACTGATGCGTGTAGCGGCCCCTACACGTGATTTGGCAACAAACGGTGACCGTACACTATCGCAAAAATGTTTTCGCCTTTTTTTCTCGAATATGCTTTAAGTTAACGTTGTTAGCTTTTCGTTCGACTATTAAAATCGCCGTCAACTTAAAGGTATTTCTTTTGGCGTCATTTTCAAAGTACACCAGGGGACTGATTGGAAAAATTCGGGACAAAGTTTGTGCCAAAATTTTTATATCAAAAATCAATTTTATTATAATAACTGTGCCATGTATGTATGCTGCTATGTTTGGAGATTTGTTATGCAGTTTAACATTTACCCAATTTGTAAGATAACTATTTTCAATTTTGATGTGTTGTCTTAATTTTGGGTTGGGGACATACCAGGGTACTGATTTTGAAGGGGTTTAAAAGATGTAAAATACTAAATAATTAATAGTTGTCTTCTTGAAATCTAGATAATTTTAAAGGTCAGTGAGAGTTTTATCACATAAGATGTCTCGAAATATAAAAATCAACCTTTAAAGTCATATTTTTTGGTGGGGACTGGCAGTTTCCATTTAACAGAGAAACACCCATATGCATGGTAGAGTTAGGATTGCATTAGTTCTAAAGTGTTTCTAAAGTATGTGAAGTGTTATTTCTAAATTATTATTGGTACACAATATTATGGTTTGTCAGGGTACTTGCACAGAAAGCTAAATTTACAAGTGTGGTAAGTCCTATCAGCCAAAGTAACGATTCACAAAGTGTGCCATTACACTGTCCTTATGGATAATTTGTCATGTTATTTTAACTAAGTAGTAATTTTTTATATTATACCTAGCATAGTTGCTGTTATTTTGGCTTATTTTTGACCTACATTTACTTAACAATGTAGGCACCTATAATTATAATGTTGAATCATTATAATCAATACACACATACATACATCATGCCTATCTCCCACAGGGGTTGCTGGGCAGAGATTAGGTACTTTTTCCCCTAACTACAAACCTTATAACAAACTTATTATAAACCGTGCATACTTCTTGTAATAAATTCAAGTTTATATTTTCTTAAATAAAACACCACAGTTAGTTAGCTCCATATAAGGTGATTCAGATGTTGATCATAAAAGACACCATAAATAAAATTGTTGCTTTGGATTCGAAAGGATAAAACAGTAATGAGGAATGGGCAGCAGCATTCCTCTTATACCTACCACCTAGCAATGTACTGCGACTTTTGTGCCCGATAAATGGCAATAGGCTTAATTAATTACATGGATGCTAATTCACCTCTGCCTTTGGGGATATAGGCGTGATTTTTGTATATATGTATGTTTTCTGATATCATAAGACATGTAGGCTGTATTTTAAAGCAAACAATAATGTATTTTAATTTGTTGCAGATAGATATATATGACTTGAATTAGTTAGGAATCTGTCAGCATGACCACACGGTGAGTAAAGCTAAATTTCTGTCCATATTAAGTAGTTTTATGGTTCTAATTAGGTATATAATAAGCAGGTCCAATTGATTCAATCTTTGCATTATGCATTTTCCCATTATCATCATCATTAAAGTTACCTACTTTTCAGGTTAGATCGGCTCTTCGTTCTGCTGGAGGCGGGCGCAGGCGCAGCCACACGGCGTGCCGCTGCCCGCCAGCTTGGGGAGGTCCAGAAGGCCCATCCCGAGGAGCTGCATCGGCTGCTGGGCAGGCTTATGAAGCACTTGCGGTCTCCAGTGTGGGAAACCAGAATAGCAGCCGCACAGGTAATTGTAATGTAAAACTTTACAAATGTAATGTAAAACGTTGGCCATGCGTGTGTTTGTGAAGGCATGTCCGTGTGTCCTGATCTAAACACTTACATTTTGGTGTAGAGAGAATAGCTATTGTGTAAAATGCTTCATACATTTTATTTTTCTTTGGATTGTTATACGGTGAGGTTTTGTAAAGGGTATTTATTGATGAAATAAATAATAATTTCTCTCATTCAGGATTTTTGTCTGATCATGGCGACTAGATATTACTTACTTTACTGCCAGAGATAGCAGTAAAGTAAGTGATAATACAAAGAAATACAAGATTGCTGTGTTTGTTTTTGAATGTAGTGCAACAGAACTTTGTTTTAAATTTGACTCAATGTCTGTATTATAATAGCTCTTAAAATAAAAAAAAATCAAAATTATATATACAATATTAAATTATTTAATATAGCAATTTTATTGAAGGGACTCAGTGCATTAGTACATTCCTACCGTCAATTAACAGGAATAGCTACTGGTTCAGAATAATAGAAAGTCACATTAAATGACATTTAAGTGATTATAACCCTTATAACACAATCCAATCCATACTGCTCAAGGTTTTGGCTTAGGTTTAACAGCCGGCCGCTTGCCTGACATCAACCCTCTTTGGATATGATGTTGCTGGTTGCCGATAGGTACTGGGCTTTCTCCCTTAGTCGGGGCGCGCACAATCTATAAATAATTAAATACGTTATTTTTTCTCTCCCAAGCCAGCATGAAAGGTACGGGTCAATTGGTTAATATACGGTTCTATAAAATGGTTTTCCTAAATAAAACAACTAGGTAATAAATAACTACAACACTCATTTAATTATTTGCAGAATTAGGTTATTGCAAAACATTAATTAGTCGTGAACTTATTACTTTTGTTTATTTGATTTTGTTACAAAGTATCAGCATGAGTAGTTCCAAAGGTGCAGATATTTCTAGCCACAGAAGTGATGTTCTCGTGGGACCGCGACAATATTTGATAATAAGTTCACGTCTATTAATTTTGGCCTTTATTTTATTACAATTAAAAACCAAAGTCCAAATAAGTCTTATAGTATACAAACACGAACGTAGAGACTGTCGAATTAGAAGTTGGGTGGTTGAAGTGGGGCGAATTTTTTCGCGATTATTATTAAGTTGAAATAGGATCCAGTCCATCGATCGAATTGAAAAATACTATTTGAAACAAAAGACAAGTTTTCCATACTAGTAAAAAAAAGTTAATATTTTTATTCTTCCATAACTATGAGGTGTTGATTACATATCCATATCAACTGTAACTGTATTTCAAATTTCCTCAGCCTAATGTAAGTTTTATACTTTTAAGTCTCGCACGGAAAATTCCCTATATTATTATGTAGTACCTACATTGTATGGTAAATTGCTTATATTACAAACTAACTGTAAAATAGAATGTAACATTTTGATATCACATATTTTATACGGTGTATAATATTAACGGTTGGTTAATAGCGACGTGTATGTATAGTATTACAACCTGTATTGCTATCAGATTGGCGACTACGTAATAAAATTTAATAGAACACTTATCGATTTCGTTTGCTAGGAATTTTATGCTGTTGATAATGTTTATTTGAAATTGTTTTGAATTGTGACAGTTGATTGATCGACGACCGCGCCGTTACTGTATGAGATGTGATAGTTGTAATATAATCTAACTACAGTCATACTACTCTTACCATCAATAATAATTATGTATTACTTTTGCTGTAAAATTACTAACTATAACTTCTGCATAGTAAAAAACCTTTTTTGGCCCTATGTTGGTATAT
Organism: Cataclysta lemnata; assembly: GCA_963931975.1. Taxonomy (NCBI): domain Eukaryota; kingdom Metazoa; phylum Arthropoda; class Insecta; order Lepidoptera; family Crambidae; genus Cataclysta; species Cataclysta lemnata. The sequence goes on along the minus strand of OZ008348.1, from coordinate 2,837,374 downwards.
CAATTAATCTCGCTGTTTACGGATAAGACACCTTATTATTGAAATGTCACAACAAACAGTACTTTTACATTTTTAGGATATATGATAAAATTTTTCCAATTTTGTGTCAAGGCAAACATAATTTGTGATCTACATACATGCAGTTATTAAATATTTACTACGTATAATTAAAATAAGTTTAACAACTTTATTTTATGCTTGTAGCACATTTCAAGTGTCAAGGATCAAGGTGTTTTATATAAAAGAACTTTAACATCTTAATTTTATGCCTGTAGCATACTCAAGAGTCTAGGGATCACGGCTATATAATATACCTGATTCTAAACCGCACTCTTAATAAAACAACGATCGAATCCAAAATCAGAAAATTTTGGGAATCGACGAAAAACTATTTTTTACTGAGTTACCTTGCCTGCATAGGGAAAAGATTGTAGACTCAAATCATTTATTAACCTTTCCCGTAAGGAAAAAGCATGTTTTTTTCTTATCAAAGTTGTAGAGCTTAATTTTTTAGGTATTATTTCACGCTAACTCATTTTGGCAAAATTTCGAATTAGGTCGTTGTTATATTAAGAGTCCGAAACTATTTATATATCGACGTTTCGTTAGTTTAGCTAAGTTTCCGTTGTAAATATGTTGTAAGATTTCAGCTTATTTGTTTTAAGTGAATCACAAAGTCGATGGAGAAAAATTGTTGCATTGTAGTAACCTGTTAACTTCGCTATTATAGATATATTTTATAAGATTATTTTTTGTAAAAGTAGATGAAAATGTCAGAATAATATTTTAGCAATTACTTCCATGCTGGCTTAGGGGTCATGTGCCAGCCCAACTAACCTAACAATCTTAAAAGTCGACTAAGGAAGATTGCCCGATGTATACCACCAACAACAGCATAGCATAGTAGCATACCTAATTGGTGTCAAGCAGGCGGTCGGGCTGTGAAACCAAAGTCAAAACTTAGAGCATGAATGGATTTGAATGTTGTCATCCCAATCACTCTTCATTTATAGATCTTTCGATATCCTTTCCGTCACTATTCTATTCATTTATTCATTATATAAATGAATTAAAAGAATGGCCAATGACGTTTGGCCGATATGAATGGAAGAGGAAACATTCTGCGCCGACCCCAGATAAGGGCGTGTACCACAGATATATCAATTTGTAGACAAATCTGTGATGAGACGTCGCATCGTAAAAATCTACGAGCACCCGCGTCGCATTGCAAGAACATGCGATTTGATTCGCATCGCGCATTCCTGCGATGCAATTCTTCTTTCGTTTCTTTTCCTGTATCTTCTTAGTAACAACAGAAGGGTGCACTTTTTTACGATCCATGTCACGACCTACTTACAAAATAAGTACGGTTGGCGGTCGTCGAAGGAACGGTCGGTCACCCATCCGAATTGTGGAAGGAAGATACCTTGTCCCAAGAAATTGCATTGCTGCAATGGAGAATGTTACCTATTTTTTATTATTACCTCTGTCAAAAATAAAAAAATACTAGTGAAAAATTGCTTCGTTACGTCAATTAGTTTCCGATTTATAGAAAAACTAATTTGCTGAGCGTTGTAAAATGACGTCACATGCGGTCACGTGACTGTTAACGGCGCTCGATATTTTATAAAATTGCCTGTAAAATCAAAACTAATAGGTATTTTTGTCTACAACAAAAACTAGTGTATTTGTATACCTACAAGTTTTACTGTAACAAACTTTGATTTGGCAATACCAATTAACATTCTCCATTCGTGTCCGAGTTTTCTGCGTTGCGGATTAGCATCCCGCCGATTCGTAATTTTGTGTACAAGCCATACTAAACTGGGAACAGGGGGCCAATTCTCGCCATATACGAGATTATTTCGAATTCGAGTTTAAATTTCGAACCATTATTTTGATTTCTAAGGGCCTGTTTCACAATCGACAAGTAAGTTCGAAGTAGCTTACTTTACGGTTCAATTGACATATATTTCATATTATAACTGTCAAATGATCTGCTAAGTAAGCTACTTCGAACTTACTTGTCGATTGTGAAACAGGCCCTAAATCTCGAAATTCGAAATAAAATTTCGACCGTTGCCGACCACTCGAAGTAATTCGAACGGTTTTCCTTCAAAATATTTTGTTCTCGATTTGTCCAGAATAGCTTTTAAATCGAAAAAAGTTCGAATTCAAACTTTATCTCGAATCTCGTATATCTTGTATATGGCGAGAATTGGCCCACTGGGCAGGAGGATGATGAAAAGTATAACAATTTGTGTCTGTTGTTTCAGGCTGTGGAAGCTATATTGTCTAACGTACCAGCATGGCAGCCTCCACCGTTTCCTGTAATGCCAGGTAAGCATTATCTATCAATGCTTAGTGTTATCAAACTGAATTGATTGAAGGCGTATATGTCTTTAATCGAATGAAAGCGGCGGTCGATTCGCATGGTATATTAGTAAACTAAGTTATATTGTCGCAGACTAATCAATTCAAATTCGTTCACCGCTGTGATGATCTGTCTTATAATGTAAGTGATATAATCACTGTTTTAACCCTTAGTCGCCTTTTACGAGACCCGCGGGAGAGATTTGGGTTGGTGACAAATGTATTCTGCTCTGCCGTCACCACGCGGTGCAGCTGTACCTATAGGTAATACAGGCAATGCTTTCAAATAATAATATGATGAGGTTAAAACTTATATTGCCCATAAATGAAAGCGAGCGTGATAGAACAAAATTTATCTATCGAATAACAACCATAAAAATAGCTATCGAAAGTATCAAAACGGCAGAAATACAATGGAGTTTATCAATGCAAGGATATCCTGGTTGACTTAATGCGACCTTTTTATATCCCTCCGCCGCGCGACCGTTTTGTAATTTAGATAGATAGTGGCGGGCGCGTTAACCGCGTCGTCCTCTCCGAGCGAATTTGACCTTTGTGCTTAATGCAACAAGAGCATAATTATGGTGCAATTGACGTAGTTTCGTCCAATTCACCGAATAAAGAACGTTTAAACATAACCATGAGTAATCTCATTAATATTGGATGTCTGTGTTACAAAAGTAGAGTAAGACCACTGAAAACATGGATGGATTGTATGAGGTGTGATATGAGAAGGTGATGGATGTGGATGACATGACGAGTGACAGAAGTAAGTGGAGATAGAGTACACACTACGCTGACCCCAAATAGGATGGGATAAGGGCTGGGTGATGATGATGTGTTAGAATAATGTTATTGGATCTGACGCCGATATGAAATACAACGTTATTTGATATAAACAACACAAATTATCATTATGCCTTTTTGAAGACATGCTCGACGCTTAATTTTACCCTTCCATACATCTTGGCCGTCAAAAAGTCATATCATCTTTCATACAGTCCGTCCATTTTTTGTTGTTGTTGGCTTTTAGATTATAATTTTAGGATAAATCAAACTGAATCATAGATTATTCTGTTGGTTTTTTTTGCGTATATTCAACTGGTTTGAGTATCTGGTAGTCTATTTAACGGAGGATTGGTATCCCGTTAGACTACGAATACATTTCTGCTTACACGTAGCAACAGCGCTTTTATGTCGACGCACGTAAACAAATTCTTAATAGGTTAGCTTAGCAAAAGTTTACTACTAGCTAGCTGACCGGAAAAACGTTGTTTCGCCCTTGCCACCTATGGCTATAAAAAAATAGCCTACGTCTTATTCTCAGACCTACCAAATTAAAATCGGTCCAGCCGTTTTGGAGAAGTTCAATAACAAACCCTGTGTCACGAGATTTTTATAATAGGGGAGACCGGGGCTGGTTGTGACATTTTTTTTACAAACTGTCATATTTTTTAATTGGTGAGATTGTTTTACCTGAGTATAGGCTGGTTTGATAAAGTAACTATTGAGGATCTTTATTTAAAATAATTGTTATGTTGTAGACTAATATTAATGACATAAATGTGTGATTTGTGGAAAAAAAACCGTGTAACATCCAACCCCGTGCTTGGGGCTGGTTGTTACACTACATGGGGTAAGTTGTTACAGTAAAAAACAAACGTATTATATGAGTTTTTATTAGGGACAATCAACCACAATTAGTTACTTTTCTTAATATAACTAACCTAACATATATCTAGACATCAGTCTTTGCCTCATTACAACGAAAACATAATATTCTAAAATAAAACGAAAATACAAAATTAATATTTGGTCTTCTCCTGCGTAAAAACAAAACAAAAATAATTTCTCATCTAATAATTAGATTATAAAGCTCAACATTCAATGAAACCCTTGTACACACTAATCAACAATACGTATTTTAAAATTTAAGATGATAAACTATACTTTTAAAAAACACAATCAGATCTATAAGAAAAGCTAAGCAGTTTTGTCACTGAAGTCTGAAAAATCAGTTTCGCAATTCAAACATATATAATGTATAACATTACCATTAACACATTTCACATGTGACAATTTTTTACAAGCTCCACACTCTACCCATTCCTCACCAGATTTCTTCGGATCAAAGGGATCACAACATATCAGACAAAAATAACCATCATCTTTTTCACTTTCTTCGTCTGTGTCATGTAATACCTTCCTCTTTACAGCATGGCAGTCACCGGCACCTCAGTTTTTCGTACATACGTCCTCATCATATAAAAAAGACAAAAACTATGTAAGACAAATTATGCCAATCGGCAACAAGCACCACGGGGCAGGTTGTAATTTGTCACTACCTGCCCCGAGCAAATGTAACTTTTAACCCCAACGCCAAATCTGACCATTTAAGGTTATGCAGTGAAAATATCAATAAATATAGCTGTAAAAACGTAGATTCATTGCAAAACGGAAGCATTAGGGAGTAAAAATCACAACAAGGACATCTCCGCCATTATGGAACATAGCATGTAAACCAATATTACTAAAAGTGTAAAATTTTACTAACCTGCGATTTTAATGGCGGCACGCGCGGGCTCATCTCACAAAAATGCTGGCGCGACTGGCTCTTGCGGCACGCTAGCCGGCGGCGGCAGGAGTATTTGTCTATTTCTAACGTCAATATTGCACTCTCTGTTTCGCGGCTATTGCCACTGTAACAACCTACCCCTGTAACATCCAGCCCCTGTCTCCCCTACATACATACATAAATCACGCCTATATCCCCGAAAGGGTAGGCAGAGGTGAACACTCACGTTTCGCCAAATATGTCAAGTCCCATGTAATAGGTGGCGAGCCTATTGCCATTTATCGGGCACAAAAGTCGCAGTACATTGCTGCTGCCCATTCCTAATCATATTCAGATTTATCCTTAGTCGCCTTGTACGACACCCACGGGAAAGATTTAGGGTTGTGACAATTGTATTCTACTCTGCCGTCGCCACGCGGCTAGATATTAGATAATAATTGTAGTTATTTTTAATCTAGCCTTGCAGTAGGTATATTTCAACCGGAAGGAAATTTTATTCTAGCCATTGTTTGTAATTTATCCCTATCAAGAAAGAAACGTGAATAAAAGTCGGTTTATTGAAATTGTTGCTACGATAACAGGCTGCAAGGCCACCAATGAGCGTTACCTGCCTATTAGGAGACTGATCTGGGTCACGCAGCGGCAGCGCAGCTAGAATTTGTCAAGATGTTTGTGTTCAAAACTAGTCGCTATTCTTACCGTGTCTATGGTCTGGATTTAAATGAAATTTTTTGACTCAAGGGTCTGTTTCACAATCGAAAAGTAAGTTCTAAGTACCATACTTTGCAGTTCAATTGACATTTATTTCATATTACAACTGTCAAATGATCTGCGAAGTAGGCTACTTCGAACTTACTTGTCGATTGTGAAACAGGCCCTAAGTAGGTACTCATTATAGTTAATTGACGTCTCTGAATGCGGGACATTGAGATTTTTTTTGACAAGACCACACCTCAAGTCAACGATTGCCTTTTGAAAGCCGTTAGTACTCTTTAGTCGAAACAAAATCCAAGGACAGAAAATGCAATATGGCATTTTTATTTGTTCATGACGATCATGCATGCTGGTGATTTGTTCGCAAACCCATTTGTTTATATAGGTACACCTGCAATATAATATAATTTAGCACACATACATACCTACACATCACACGTACACAAATCACGCCCATCAACTCCCATGTTTCGCTAACTAGATTAGGTCCCATGTAATAATAGGTATATAATTGCTGTCTTAACCCTTAGTCGCCTCGTATGGCACCCACGGGAGATATGGGAGTGGTGACAATTGTATTCTGCTCTGCCGTCACCACACGGCTGATTATAATAATTTTGTGTACCTATTAAACCCAAATACATAGAAAAACTGTAGGCCTAGCACGGGACGTGAACAAAATCTCTCTCCACCACTTGACAGTGTTTTGTCTCTTGATTTAGTGGGAGTTAGAGCGAGAGCAAAATATTTTCTTGTCCCCGAGGACATTTTGTCCACGTCGCGCATTCCTTCAATTTCATTCTTCTTCGTTTCGCCACCTTGCCGCACCAAATCGCATCGCAGAAATTCGCATTGCGCATTTTGCGTTGCGGATTCGCATCGCACCGATTCGCTGTTATGTGTACCTACGGGCTCTTATTCTCGCTTGGATACCTTATTGGCGCCGAATCTGCGCCATTTTAGGTGTTTTGAAATTTAAATTTGGATACTGAATAAATGTTTGAAAAATTTATTTCTGTCTGAGTATTCGGTGTTTTTCCACTTTTGTTAAAACAACATCTTTAGTCTACTGTATGTAAAAAACAGGAAAACATATTGCGCAGTTTCCGAATCGGTACATTGCTGAAAGTACATTTTGTGTGTTAGTACACCTTATTGTAGGCCTCGTGTTATTCTGAATATGCCCTGAAAAATATTCCATGTTTGTAGTTTGAATCATACATACATACATATGTCACGCCTTTCTCCCTCAGGGGTAGGCAGAGATCACTTCCTTCCACTTGCTACGATCCTTACATACTTCTTTCGCTTCATCCAATCTCATCAATCTCTTCATGCATGCCCGTCGGTTTCGGGTACTCTTGACCTGGCCCTTTTTCAATAGACTTTCAATTTGATTATGAAAGATCCGCCTAGGCCTTCCCCTTCCCATTTCTCTATTCACTTTCGCCATGTAAATCCTTTTTGTCATTCTCCTAATATCCATTCTTTCGACGTGACCAAACCATGCGAGCATCCCTTTTTCAATCCTTGTCATTACATCTTCTTTCAAACCACACCTTTATCTTATCACACTGTTATACAATCGGTCGCTCAGCCTTACCCCAGCCATGCTCCTCGACGCTCTCATTTCTACTGCATTTATTCTACTTTCATGCTTCTTCTCCCATACCCAACTTTCACTTCCATACATTAATGTTGGGACCAGCACTCCATTGTGAACAGCCATACGAGCCTTTCTGGACACGCTTTGGCTGTAGTTTGTATCATCATCAACATAACCAGCGTTTTAATGTCCCCACGGCTGGGGCACAGTCCTTCCCTATGGATGGAAGAATAGTATAGTTAGAATGAGCCAATGATGGGTTCATCACGCTATGGCCCAGTGGGGATTGGTACATATTAACGATTGCAGATGCAGCCGGGACCAACGGCTTATACTTAACGTTCATTCCGAAACACGGAAGAACTCGAGATAATAAATTTTTGATCACCCATCCTTATACCGGCCTTAGCGAACATTGCTTGCCAAGCCTAAGCTATCGAGCTCTCCTTATATTTATTTTTGATTTTTATTTCAACATTATACATATAAATTAATGTTAGAAAAATTATCAGAAACAAATTTTTCAAAAAGGACAGATGCCTGTAGTCCTGTGCCACTCGGTCAACCAAGACGTTCCATTCCCCCCATCAAGATTATAATTTATCGAATTTTTCTAACCACATATTTCTTTCTCATAATAGTTTGAATGTATTATATTTTTTTTCTTTATTTCTAGAAGAGAAGGTGGAGGCCGAAGATGGGGAACGGCTCCGCTGCGAGACGTTCGACATAGAGCAAGTGCTTCAGAACGGAGCCCACCTAATGGGGTCCGAGGGCCACGAATACGATGTGGAGGACGAGACTCTCAGTGCAGCAGGTATGTTTCAACACAGTATGTACGGCCAACGGCACTTTTAAGACTACCCAAAACTAGCAAATTTCTTCAATCGTTTATCAACCAGCCCCCGTAGCACGGGAGGTGGACACATCTCTTTCGGGGGACAGAAAATGTTTTCTTCTCGCTCTAACTACAGGTCCGCTGAACTTGTTGGTAGTAAATCACAAAGTCGATTGAGATAATTTGACATTTCGTGGTAGCCTGACGCGCTGTTGACTGTACTATACTACTATGTTCGCAACAGGTGGATATGCCATGAAGATAGAAGCTTACTGCCGCACTCGGAGACGTCAATTAACGTTAATGAGTACTTAATGTCAAAAAATGACAATTAAAAACTAGTCGCTATTATTGCCGGGCCTATGGTCTAGATTTGTGATTTTTTTGACATTAAGTACTCATTAAAGTTAATGGACGTTTCTGAGTGCGGCAGTTGGTGTTGTAATAATAATTCTTGTATTTTTCCAAAACTTGCTTCAAATTATATTGTTCTTTTTACTAAAATGTTATTCTTTATCGAACAACAATATAACTTGACCTCCCTATTCATCTTTTGAGTCGACCTGTTCCAGATATGAAGGACCGAATAGCCAAACAGCGCCAGCAGCTGAACTCGAAGCTGGGGTTGGATGTGGCTTCCCACCTGGGTCTGGACCTCAGTGGAGTATACTCCAACGAAGACTTGTGTCCGATCAAGACCCCCACAATTAAGACTGAAAGTGCGAAAGTAAGTATCGATATAAATTGACGCAACTACCGTTCATTCATCTATCGGCATCAATAATATTAAAAGGGTACATCATCATCATCACCAGCCCTTTAATGTACCCACTGCTGGGGCACGGGCCTTCCCTATGGATGGAAGATAGGGAGATTGGGCCATAACCCACCATGCTGGCCCAGTGCGGGTTGGTGGGTACTAACGACTGCAGATGCAGCCGGGACCAACGGCTTAACGTGCCTGCCGAAGCACGAAGGAACTCCAGGGTACATCTGTGATCAAATCATACTCGGCCCTCGTATTTTTTTTTATTTTGACTCTTTTTGTAACTGATGTAATCAGTGTGCATTGGAATGTTGTCATTCCAATCTCTCTCTCCGTTCATCGGTCTCTCGACATGGTCCGTTCAGGCTCTTTTCTATACATTCATTCATCACTAGCACCTTTCCGGTGTGATGGATTGGATGATATGAATCAAAAGGGAGTGGATGGCTTAATGACGCCTGACCGGTATGAATGGAAAAGGAAACATACACTGTGCCAACTGAAGACAGACTGAGAACAGACCATGTTTTTTTCGTAAAAATACAAATCTCGACTGATGCTCTCTATAAACATCTACGGGAGCATACCAGCAGGGTAAGACTAGTGTAGTTACTCTTATAGTTTCACATACGATCACAAGCACATACCTGATAAGTATTTCAATGTGTATTTTTCACACTCATAATATATAACACAATACATGATAAACCTCTTACTAATAACATTTGTCCACGCGTTGAGCACTACAGTGACCATTGTATTGAAATGTCACTGAACAATGCTCGTGTAAATTTTATTAGTGGGTGGGTAATAAATGTTATAAGTAATTTTGCAGCGTGAATCGTGTTTACATCCTTAACCCAACCTGGTTAAGGTTTAGAATGCCAAAATTGGTTTGGTATTTTCAGAAAACTACAATTCGTTTATTCAAACCTGAGGGCCTTGCCAAATGGCGTATCTATTCGAACGCATAGAAAACAAAAGTATGAAACTGACGTATTGTTTTCTGTGTAATACGTCAGTTTCATACATTTTGTATTCTATACATACAAAATGTATGAAACTGGCGTATATTGGTGATTACAATACATGGTATGATTACAATACACTTATGGGTCGTCAAGACGCTAGACATCGAAAACCTGCGTGTCCAAGGGAGGATGAGAGTGTGCAGCATGCGTCAGTCTCTAATGATAGGTCTCCAAAATCCTTAAATTGGATTTTTCCGCCCGCTACACGGAAAACCTCACTTTTATATCAGGGAGTGGTTTAAAAAAGAAAGCCTCAGATCACATATTTATCGAATACTACTATGTACTATATTATCAAATACTTGCGATCTGAGACATTTTTTGTTTTACCGCCCTTGGTATATAATCTACTATTTTGTCTCCAGAGACCAGTACACGAATTGGTACCAACAACTTCCTCGAAGCCCCTCAGCTCAAGGGAGATAAACCTCGCCAAAAGGAAAGCACGCTTGGCGTTCAGTAAACAGAAGTCGCGGGACTGCAACGAGGAGGGGCCCTCGGCGCCGCCCACGCCGCCCGTGGAGCCCGACAGGAAGAAAATCAAATTGGAACCCACCGAAGACTTATTAGGTATGTCGAGTTTGTATAGTACAGTGCCGTGTGGTGACGCCAGAAAAGATTACAATTGTCACCACCCCCGTCTCTCCCGTGGGTGTCGTATAATGCGACTAAGGGTAAAGACAGCGATGAATGGGCAGGAGCATTCGTCTCATACTACCTAGCAATGTACTGTGATTTATGTACATACATACATACATACATAAATCACGCCTATATCCCCGAAGGGGTAGGCAGAGGTGAACTAGCACCCACGTTTCGCCAATTATGTTAGGTCCCATGTAATAGGTGGCGAGCCTATTGCCATTTATCGGGCACAAAAGCGTCGCAGTACATTGCTAGGTGGCATAAGAGGACCGCTGCTGCCCATCCCTCATCACTGTTTTATCCTTAGTCGCCTTGTACGACACCCACGGGAGAGATTTGGGGGGGTGACAATTGTATTCTACTCTGCCGTCACACACGGTGATTTATGTGCCTGATATAATATAGCAAAAGGTGGGACCGAACTTAATTGGCGAATAGTGGGTGTTAATTCACCTCTGCCTACCCCTTCGGGGATATAGGCGCGGTGACAATATTGTATTCTGCTCTGCTGTCACCACACTGTCACCACACCACAATTGAAACCGTTTATAACATTCATACATTAAGTGCTCGATACGATCACGATACGAATGTTCGAAATGTTCGTGCTCGGGTCACTATTGTATGTGCGAATCAGACGGGTTAGTTACGTTGTACATTGCTCGCTATTAATTAGCATAAGCCATTAATGCTGCTTAATTGCGAGCAATGTATAACGAAGCGCGTCTGCTTCTACGCTGGCCTGGGAGCGAACAAATAACGTAGAATAGGCCAGCCCCAACTCATCCCGTGGGTGTCGTAAGAGTCGACTAAGGGAGATTGTCCGGTGTAGACCAATAAGCACCTTGGGGCACCCGAATGGTGGAGGGCAAACCACCAACAACTGCGTACCCAAAGAGGGTTGGTGTCAGGCAGGCGGCCGGCTGTAAAACCTAAGCCAAAACCTTGAGCAGTATGGAATGGAATGTTGTCATTCTAATCACTCTTTCCGTTTATGGGTCTCTCGACATGGTCCGTTCAGTCTCTTTTCTATACATTCATTCATCACTAACACCATTACGGTGGGATGGATGGTATGAATCAAAAGGGATTGGATGGCTTGATGACGTCTGACATATGAATGGAAGAGGAAACATACTGCGCCGACCCCAGATAGACTGGGAACAGGGCAGGAAGAAGAAGAAGAAGTATAACGAAGCGCGTCTCACTCGCGCGTACACCTGCCCCCGTAGCGCGGGAAGTGGACACATCTCCTTCGGGGGGAAGAAAATCTTGTCCTCTCGCCCTAACTTCCACTAAGGCTTGTATTCTGAAACCACTCTTAAACGTGAACCACGTTTTAAACTAAGATTAACATAGATTCTTTATTCTAGAACAATATTTAAGTATCAATTCATTGTTCTCTGTTTACGTTTATTCTGAAACGCCACACCTCATTGCCGCGGTTGAGCAGAGTTATCATCCTTTAGTGCTACACCTTTTCGCATTTTATGGGTAGAATAGGGATGTTCCGACTTAATATAATTTAAAGTTAAATTTACGTAAGCCAAGCATGATAGCCGTTTTGGAATAAAACTCAAATTTAGGTAGCGATTCTATATTTAAGCAATAATCACTTGAATTCAATTTAAACTACACTTGAGTGCCGTTTCTGAACACGGGCCTAAATCTCGAGACAAAACACTGTCAAGTGGTGGAGAGAGACTTGTCCACGCCCCGTCCCGTTCTAGGCCCACTGGGCGGGGACTAAATGCATGGTGTCTCCCGGCAGCGATCGCGCCGCCCGTGGAGAGCGCGGGCGCGGTGCCCGACTGCACGGGCGCGTGGACCGAGAGCGACCGCTGGCCGCTGGAGCGCTGGAGCAACGCGTTGCGCGCGCAGCTGTTCAGCGGCGCGTGGGAGGCGAGGCACGGCGCGGCCAGCGCGCTGCGAGAACTGCTGCGGGCGAGGGTCGCGGGCACGGCCGGCGCCGTCGCCAACATGACGCACCACCAGGTAACGTCAACATGACGCACGTGCAGGTAACGTCTGACTCCTATAATTCAGCCGCGTGAGCCGCAAGTGACTTCATGCGCGACCTGCCTGCGGAGTGGGACACGGTAACGGGGGCGCGGCACTGTAGTATAGGAGGGAAAACTCGTGCAATACATACAGCATACAATACCTCATCTGTATTAGGTAGAATACTGAAATGCGCCGTAAATCGAAGATTACTTTGTTAATGGTTAAGATTTCTGTGAATGATGATTATTCACTATACATAATTCACGCCTATACAGGGTGAATTTTTCAAGTGGGTTGGGCCAAATCCGGAAATATGAGAAATTGAAATTAAAAAAAACCGATAGGTAACAACAAAGTGGTAGATTTATGGTTGCCTGTATCGGGTAGAATACTGAAACGAGTCTTAAATCGGAGCTTATTTTGTTAATAAAATAAATAAATATATTAACACTCACACCTATCATCTAGCCTAAAGTAAGTAGCCTAAGCACTTGTGTTATGGATACTAGATGACAGGACATATTTTTAAAATCATAATAATTATATATATAAATGTTGAAAATATACTACATAAACATATACACAACCATGACTCGGGAACAAATATTTGTGGTCATCACAAAATTTGCCCCTACCAGGATTCGAACCCGGGACCACTTGGCCAATACCCAGCGATCTGAGCATTCGACCAAGGCGGCCGTCAAATGTTAATGGTTTTTAGATTTCCGTGAACGTTTATTTACTCGTAGTTATTTTCACAGATGGAAGATGCCCATCAAGAGTGGCTTGAAGATTTGGCGTTAAGACTCCTCTGCGTGTTGGCCCTGGACCGATTTGGAGATTTTATCTCTGATCAAGTGAGTACAGATTATGCATTAAGAAAACCTTTTTTATTCAATTGTGACTTAAATTGTAGACTTTTTGAATTGAATCTGTTAAAAGATACCATATAATTATCAACTATTCGATTTTAATTTTAACATTAAATAAATGTAAAAAAAATTAGTACCAAGATTTTGGTGGTTAGAAAAAGAAATTCTTCTAACCTTTACACTTCACGTTGTAAGCCAACGGGTACCCTCGCAATGTAGAAATAAATTTCAAACATTCCAAAGCAGATATTTTTACAAATACCGTGCGTTCGGTTAAGCTTGGGTTTGCTTTATAAACTATTCGATTTTAATTTTAACATTATATAAATGTTAGAAAAATTAGTACAAAGATTTTGGTGGTTAGAAACATTGCGAGGGTACCCGTTGGCTTACAACGTGAAGTGTAAAGGTTAGAAGAATTTCGGCAAGTTAATTAGTGTCTTGGGTGGCCGAGCGGTCAGGTACCTGCCCGGATAGCAGCGGACGCGGGTTCGAATCCCGCCACAAGATCATAATTTTTCGAAATTCTTTTTACATACATACATACATAAATCACGCCTAGGCAGAGGCGAACTAGCACTCACGTTTCGCCAGTTGGGTTAGGTCCCATGTAATAGGTGGCGAGCCTATTGCCATTTATCGGGCACAAAAGTCGCAGTAGGTACATAGCTAGATGGTATAAGTGGAACGCTGCTGCCCATTCCTCATCACTTATATATTATCCTTAGTCGCCTTGTACGACACCCACGGGAGAGATTTGGGGTGGTGACAATTGTATTCTACTCTGCCGTCACCACACGGCTGGAAATTCTTTTTCTAACCACCAAAATTTTTATATAATTATCACTGAAACTTTTCAGAAAGTCACAATCAATGATAAGTTTTCAGTGTTATTATTTATTTAGGTTCTTGCTAATAGTAGAGGAAACATGGGAGATCGACCTTTACCGATCTGATGTCTTGATGAGACATAGTTTTTATCAAATATAACTTATAAACAAATATGCCGATGATAACTTGCCTATCAAAAAGTATTCATAGCTATTTTTAATTTAATAAATTTTCTTTCATCACCTTCACTCTTGTCATAACCAAATGAGTTTTATATCAATTGAGTTGTAAGTTATAAGACGAGACCAGACAAGTGTAACGTGTAATGTAACACGAATTCTACGTCCAGACGAGTTACTGTAACGCTCGTAGTGCCGTTTCTAACGTATAATTCGTGTAACATTACACGTTACACTCGTCTGGATCCGGCTTTACATAACCACCCCACTGGTCCCTGGTTCCACGGCGAACGAATTTGAAAGGAAAACAGTGATTATAATCCGACAAGTTCGTGCGTGACCCTCCTGCGGTATGAGACGGCGGGGACGGGCGGCTCTGAATGTTGGCGGGGGCGGGTGATGCGGGGTGGGGCGAGTTTTCCCTCCTCTCCGCATCGCCCGCCCCCGCTGGCATCTGGAGTACCCCGCCACCGTCTCTCATACCGCTGGAGGGGTCGCGCACGACATTGTCAGACTATAGAGTGGTGTCCCTGTGTACAATAAATACCTCAGCCCCCCCCAACGTCTCCCACCCCGCAAGAGGGTCGTGCACGAAGTTGTCGGACTATAATAGAGCGGTGTTCTTAGGTGGTGCGCCGGTGCGCGAGACGTGCGCGCAGGCGCTGGGCGTGGCGGCGGGCGGGCTGCGGGCGGGGCGAGTGCAGGCGCTGGGCGTGGCGGCGGGCGGGCTGCTGGCGGGGCGAGTGCGCCTCGTGGCCGGCCTGCTGGAGGCGCTGGCGCGGCAGCCGCAGTGGGAGGCGCGGCACGGCGCGCTGCTCGCCTACAAGTACCTGCTGGCCGCGGCGCCGGTGAGTGTTTGTACTGGATAGTGGCCGGCCTGCTGGAGGCGCTGGCGCGGCAGCCGCAGTGGGAGGCGCGGCACGGCGCGCTGCTCGCCTACAAGTACCTGCTGGCCGCGGCGCCGGTGAGTGTTTGTACTGGATAGTGGCCGGCCTGCTGGAGGCGCTGGCGCGGCAGCCGCAGTGGGAGGCGCGGCACGGCGCGCTGCTCGCCTACA